>JAOTQR010000007.1:15968781-16026702 GCA_025774065.1 Solanum ossicruentum
CTCTGCCGAAATTTCGGTAGAATCCTAAGGTATGATTTGAGTGAGATTCGACTAAATAGATGATTACGTGTCCCTAATGGGCATTGGTCATGACCCCAGGGAGGGGTGTGACACCGAGACTTCTAGTGCTGATAAGAGAGGTAATGAGGCCAAGAGGACCCACAATTTGGGTAAGTTCCAAAGCTCTAAGGGGAGAGATAGAGGTGGTATGGTGCCTTATGCTAGGTGCCCAAAATATGAGAGGCCATGATAGCTTATGCTTGGGAGGTACTAATGCTTGTTATGGTTGAGGGGAGATGCGTCATAAAGTTAAGAGTTGCCCTCGTAAACACAATATGAGTAAAGGATATGATAGGGGAATGACTAATCCCAAGTTCCCTACTTATAGGATGGACCATGGTGGCCGGTGTTGGAAGAACATGAGTGTATGCTTGGGGTGTAGTGAGATAGCCACAGAATTCTGGATTGCCCATATGGTCGACTTTTTGATCAAGGTGGTCATGTTGATCAAGTGGCTCAAGTAGGGGATGAGATGCTCGATGTTATTACCAATAAATAAAAGTTTTCTTGGCTTTGTTGTGCATGCATTGTTAGGCCTGGTGTGCCACTATTTCTTCTCTATTCTTTTTGGTTGCTAATGGGGCTTCTTGTGTGCCCAAGTTGTTGTGTGGATCTTTGGTTTCTATCCTTTTGTGGGTATATTATTGCTAGAAGGTTTAAAGGTGTTGATCCGGGTTTGTATCGCATTAGGTCTTGCTTTGTGGCTTGTTAGAGTTGGTATGGTGAATTTTGATTTCATTATAGGGAAGGAATGGTTGCATGTAGAGCTAGATCCTGAATCCCTATTAAGTCCATCCTTGAGTAGGAGGTTTTTAAAATGGTAGCAAGGGAGGTAGGTCCATTCTTGTCATAAGGTATAATTGGTCTTTAAAGGGTTGCATTTATTACCTTGTGAGAATTGGAGGTGTTGAACCTAAGTTGTTTTGTTTATAGAATTGTTGGTGGTGGTAGATGAGACCTTGAATGTCCCTTTCCGATATCTCGAATTTGGGGTGGTGTTCTTTAGTTGGACTAGTGCACTGGCCGTGCCTATAGGTCTCATGAATAAGATTTTTTAGTCCATACTCTAATAGGCTTATGGCGGTTTTGATGATGATATAATGGTTTGTGTTCCCTAATGAGGTAGTGCATGTGAGTCTTTTAAGGGTAGTACTACAAAGTTTAAGGAAGAAGGTTGGATGCTGAGTAGGAGGAATGGGGATTTTGGTTGTAAGGGGTTGCCTTCCTAGGTTGTGTGGTGCCAGGTGATGTTATTACGGTGGACCCTAGTAAGACGAAGATGATTAGAGATTGGCCTAGACCTTTGAACCTATCAGAAATTAGGAGGTTCTTGGGTTTAGCGGGCTAATACCGAAGGTTGTGAATAGGTTATCTTCTATCACTTCTCTTATAACATAGATGACCCTACGTAAGGCCAATGTAGTGACCGACATTTTGAGTAGGGTAATTTGATAGATCCAGGGGTTGCTATCTCTTGTGTTATTCCTTTGCCCTAGTACAATTCATGGGCGTGTCCTGGATGGTTACATGAGTCTATTGTGGCTAGTAAGGGCTTTAAGGTTTGCCCCATATTTTTGTTGCATAGAGTCTTATGTTGTGATCTTGATTGACCCTAGCTTGATAGGTTGGAGGTCTTGAGGTAGTTTTGGCTACTCACATAGCATATTTCCAATGAGTGTAGAACCCGTAAGGTTGTAACATGATGGTTGAGGATCGTTGATCTATTTAGAAAACTACAATGGATTAGTCGCTTCTCTAAGGTTGATTTGAGGTTCAGGCTTTGTCCCCAAGTGAGGATGAGGGTAGGTGATATCCCTAAGTACCTTTTCATACTAAGAGTGAGAATTACTAGTATTGATGGAGTTGTTTAGTGGACTTATGCACCGGTGGTGTTGTGGGTTTCTTGAATAGGGTCTTAAAACCCTTCCGTGATATGTTTGTGGTGGTCTGTAATGATGAAGTATTGATTTGTTTAGAGCATGTGAATCATTTAGGGGTAATGTTGCAAATCTTGGAAGATGAGAGATTGTTGCTAAATATGACAGGTGTGCATTGTGGATAGCAAGAAGGTGGTTAGAATTCTTTAAGGAGTATGGAATTAGTGTGTATTATTTTTCCCTGGTAAGATAATGTTGTGGTCGGTGATCTAGGAAGCCTAGTATGTGTTGTTGATGGTGGCAAAAGTCCATCGATCGGTTAGGTTGGAGTTAGGTCGAGGGAAGTTGAGCATGGTGGTGTAGCATTCTTTATGGTTCTAAATCTTCTTTAGGTGAGAAGGTCTAGTTTAAGCAAGACCTTAATTCCGCCTTATTAGAGTTAGAAGTTTTGGGTGAAAAGATGATAGAGTGGACGTTGTCTCCCAAGGGGGAGATGGTGGTTATGGTACCAAGTGGGTTAGGTGTATTTAAGGTTGACAATGAGTTATGGTTGTGAGTCCTTTTAGAGTATAGAGGAAGTTGGTAAAGTTGCATTCAGATGGGAGTTGCCTATGGTCATGGTTCGTTCAGGTTTGCATGCTTCTAGGTTGAGGGGATATATTGGTGACTCTAGTGTTATAGAATTCCTTGAACTGGTGGGTGATGTGGAGGATAAGTTGACTTACGAGAAGGTCCCGGTGGAGGTGGGTATGTATGAGTGGAGAAGTTGATTGGTAATGAGGCGGTGTTCGTCATGGCCCTTTTCAGAGGAGTCGTCCATTCGCACGTGTCTCTCAGGGAACCGGTGTGGGCATGGAGAAGCAATATCTATATCTCTTTCATTCTATTCAAGTTTATGATGACATGTCAAGTCCTTTACATGATTCCATGTCCCATATTTCATCCCCTATGTCACATTCATATGCATTCATATTTAAGTTGGCAAGTTTATGATAATTTACACCTTTGTTGGGATTTTGAAAATGGTGTTTTAAATATAATGATGCATTCTTGATTGGGGCTGATTTGGTTATGATCACTCTTACCTTGTACATCTCTTTTATATTCGGGCCGAATGTTCCCAAGGGGGATATTTAAACGACCCCAAAAGTGCCTAATAATATGCCTCGAAATGCCCAGAATTTTAAATTTCATATATCTTAAAATCCGTTCATTATTTCAAAAATCTGACTTCATATTCTTGTTCAGCGGGTCAAAATTAGGGGGAAAAGGGTCTAACTCTGATTTTAGAGCGAACGAATCACAATTCCAATTTTTAAAGTGAGAAATTCCAGTGGTGTTTCCGTGTTGCCCTCGCGACACACACCTGTTGTTTTTGGTGCCAGTTTTTGAATTTTGGTCCAAGACTTTTTAAAGTCCCCACATGCGTGAAAATACCTATACTTAGCCTTATTTCATGCTCATATCACCCTCAACATTCCCCAATACTCACCAAAATACTTATCCAAATATTTACTACCAAATTCAAGTCTCAAACCCCTATCCCAAGCTAAGGTTTTCCTTCAAGATTCTTCTTTAAGCTAAGGTATGTAAGTTTCTTTCATGGGTTCCTTTCACCTATGATACCCAAGCCTCCTTTTACTCAAATTGCATGATTTAAAGTTGATTTACAAATGAGTCTTGCTTATTATAAAATTCATTGCACACTATTTTAAAGATATGTAAAGTTGTGACTGTATTGCCATGTTTTGAGCAACAAATCTTTGACCTATTATACCATTTGAGAAGGGGTTTTAATGTATATTTCTTGAGGGTGTTTCAAGGTGTTGATTAATTGTTTTACAATTGATTTTCTTGCATGATTTCATCTCTATAATTCATGGTTTTATACTAGCATTAGACGCCCTCTAAGTGTTTGATAAAATATCTGGAGGTGGTTTCCTGAGGAGTTGAAGTTCCAAGCATAAGATATGATATAAATGACAATATGATGATGAAATGAGCTTTTGTATATGATATGATCTATATAAAGTATTGCATTAGATCATACCTGATCCGAGAGGATAAGAGCCCTGGTAAGCATTGTGGGGGTTTGTACTCATCAACCATGTGAGGGGTTTGTACTTCGCCACTATATTGATATCATCAACCATGTGAGGCGTTCATACCACACAACCACCAAGGAGTTTGTACCTTGAATAGATAGATTGGTCTCTTCTTCACATATGATATTCTATATGAGCATGAGTTACTTAAGCGTGTTTTACTTATGCATTGATCATACATGTCATGTTGTTATATTATGCCTATTGCCTATTGTTATGCATTTTGATTATGATACTTAATTCTTGTTTGCATTACATCCTACTTACTTAGTATATTCAAACGTACTAACACATACTCTCTGCCTATATGATATCACCATGTAGGAGCCGGTGCCCAAGTTGATCAACTTCCTCCTCCACTTGGTTAGTTCGATATCAATCAATCTAGTTGGTGAGTCCTCCACTTCGGGGACCTTAGTCTATGTTTCTCTTATTATGTAATGAGACACTCTTCTTTATTTTCTATCTTGACTAGTAAGGGTGAGCCTAGTTGCATTGTCTTGGCCCCCGCTCATATTTATATAGTAGAGGTATTGTTGGACATGCTATGTATATATGATATGAGCCTTGACTCTTTGTCTCTTGATTATTATGATGTTATGCAAGCTTTTAACCTTAGTCTCTTGCCCTTATTTTCTAAACTTTTATATGTTATTTAAGTATTAATCTCTCTCCCTTAGTTCAATTCCCCTTGATTATGTCTCTTATATTGTTTTACATTACTTCCACATGAAGGATGTGTAATGATATGCTATGAGGCTTGTTTCGGTTCCTTCGGGTTCCCCATTCGCAAGTAACGTCTAGGACCTAGGCTTGGGCCGTGACATATTCATGAAATTTACATAAAGAAAATTAGGAATTTTTTTTTTTGAAAAAAAATTGAGCTTCATGGGTGAAAGGAACCTATGAATGAAATCTATGGAAGTAACCTAAGGTTTGAGGAGCAGACTTTGAAACCCTAGTTCTTTCTTTTAATGGAGACCAGAGAGAATTTGGAACTTGGACTTAATTAGAATAATTTTTGGAAATGATTTGGAATGAGAGTATTTAAGATAGTTTAAGACATATATGGATAATTTTAGGAGTCAAAACGATGTAATTTAGGACTTAGAATGCAAGAAAAGGTAAAAAACATCCCTTCATTAAAAATTGTCGAGGGAAGCCATGATCTTGGTCTATAGCTTGTAGATCAACCAATGGATCATAGATTTGGGGGGGGGGGGGGGGGGGAGGGTGTTCATCCTAGTTACATCCTAAATATTCAGAAATTTGGACTTCAATATTTGAATCCTTACTTACGGCCGATAAATTCCTTTATGGATCATAAATACCCTATGTACATGTCCTTTACACTTAATCAAATTTTCTCCCCTCACTGTCCAATCCACGAGACAAAGGTATGACTCATATATCAAAGTACGACTCATCTTTTTTGGATCGTAGCATGTGATAGTGAACTCAAAACTTTACCCATCACTAGAGCCTACTAATATGAACTCACTCTATGGCTCATAAACACTCCTACAGTTCCTAAGGACCCTTTGTATGTCCAACTCCAAATTTACAATTTTCACTACGTACCTACCCCATCCATGAGGCTTATCTACGATCCGTAAATTCAATCATGGTAGTAGATAGGGCTCATATATCACTGTACCAGAAATTAATATTGCACTTATTTTCTTATAGTCTGACCTTTTAATTTGCAGGGTATTATATTTTTATATTTAGATTTTTGAGTCATTTAGTCCATTTTTATCCAAATTCTATTTGAGGACTTAAGACATAAAGACGTATGTTGTTCTTCATTTCTGTTGAGTTTAGTGGCTAGTATATATGATATCAGTCTTAGGTGGTTTTAGAATTGAATCATTTTATTGTTATTTATAAGATTCTATATTATGTTGGATATCCTTTTCTGCTTCTTTGAATTATTGAGTTTTCAGAATGACATACCTTGGTGGAATAGACAAGTGATATCTCACCTAATTTTTTATTGTAGCATTGCCCAATTGTAATTTTTGAATATATTGCAGCTCTCTGAGTCTATTTTCTATAAAATAAAGGAAATCTTGATTTACATATTTATACGATGAGATATGAATTTACCACCATAGTCATACTGAGCTGTAGAAAAGTGACAAAAATCAGAGTTGGAGTGATGGATTATCTGGTAGAGATGGGCTCAATTGAACTTGACTATGCAACACACAGATATATATAACCGACAAGGGAGCATGGCTATTGTTGTCTTCATCTTTTAAAATATATATATATATATATATATATTTCAAAAGATGAAGACAACAACTTGATTCTTATGAATTATGAAAAATTATAATGATGGAAAGTTTGATTCCTATAAATTGTGGAAAACTATGACAAGTTATCACAGGAATCAAATTATGGTGATTAAGTTTACATGAGAATCAAATTATGAAATTTCATTGAAAGATGAAAAAAAAAATGAAGCTTAAAAAACATGTGAATTTTCCTTTCTAACCAATATAGAAAGTTCTCAAGACAACAACTTCCAACGTGTGCTTTCCCATGGCATCCAAAGGCAAAAAACCTTATTTCTGGTCTTGCTTTTGGTTAAACATGAAAAGTTTAAATAAAAATGAAGTTTTAGTATGTTTCTAACTACACCAAGTAATAGAAAAATTGATATAGCAACTATGAAGAAAAATTGATTTTTAAGGAAAAAAAAAACTCCAATGCATACACATATGTTTCCGCATCACATCGTGAATGAATATTTCTTACACATATTTTTGCATTAGATTATGGAACGCATTCCTATACAATCAAATGTAACAAATTTCAAAAAGTTTCCTATATACGTAAAGAAAAAAGCCTCTTAATCAGGTTGGCTTACATAATGAGGATTTGAAGTCCTTACATTTTATTCAATTGATCAAGTTACATTAGAGGAGAATCTATCAGAAAGACATTTAATACTGAGGAAAGCACCTATCAGAAGGATATTTAAACCCGAGGAAAGCAATGCTTAAAAGTTATGCTAAAATCACAAACTCTGTATCAGCAGATCAAAGCTTGTAGACGCAATATTTTCTCATAAAATGGATAGACATTTTGTAGTTGATGACCCCTAATATAATCGTTAAACTACAAAGAAATATCATGGAATAATTCTTCATTGGCTGAAAACACTTCAAATCAAAAACGTGTTGGTAAATAATCAAAAGTTACCTAACCTGTCATAAATTAGAGAATGATGAAAAAACTCCAGCATGTATCATTTTGGATAACCTCAACATATCGGCATAGTTATTTCTTATGAAAATTCAAATAATTCACGTATAAAATATTTGCTTCATGTACAAGTAGTTCAAGCCTGGTCTTTATAGGTTCAACAATTCAATAACTCCAACAAGCCTTGAAGAGGGGTTTTTTTTGTAGATAGTGAAGTTCTATTGATAACTTCATATTAAATGTAGAGTAAATTTTATACTCATGATATATTGACCAAGTCAAATTATTGATTAATTAAGTAATATTGGTACTTAAATTAAAATGATATGTCTAAAATAAAGTCCAAACTACATTTGATCAGTCCCATTACATTCACAAGATGACCCAAACTCACACTCTTAAAGCCCAAGATCCAAATCTCTATAATTTTTTAAAGATCAAAATACCCCTAAAACCATAGCTCACACCTAGATGTAGAAAGAACTTGGATTTTTAGTGATGATATGCAAGCTAAGTCTTCTGCATACAAAGAAGTGTTCATATCCAAGTGCTGAGCCGCAAGTATTTCATTGAATAATGAATAACATAAAGCTCTTGAGCTCAAGATCGTGAAGTGTAGAATCAGAAGATTACGCCTTTTTCTGTTAGATTATATAAAGATTGTAACCCTTGATATAAATTGTTGAAATACATATATCATTATTTGTTGCTATTTTACTCTCATAATTGCTATTTTTAAAGAGTGAAACTTAGTCGATTACACTCCCATTCACCATCAATCAAGAAGAAATGAGATTTAGTTTCCCTCATCTTTTATGGCTTAACCTTTAACTAAACCCAACAATATTTTCGGTCAAATAAAAGTGGAAGGAATTTTCATTAATACAACAAACAACACTAGAAAAAAATACTTGTTTCTTTTGCCACACAGAACATGAAATTGAACTAAAGCAATATGCCAATAAAAAAGAGTTCATTGAAGAAAGAAGAAAAGTAAGTGGATGAAGCAATATTTTAAAAAATGCTTCCAACAATTTAAGTAAAATCCTATCGCGGTAAATTTATCATCCACGAGCCACTTTAATTAAGAAGCAAGAAAAGAAATTTAAAATTGGGGTCCTTTGTGAGGTGGAGGATTCTTTGGCTTTGTTGAGCGAATTTTTTTTCGAGGCTGACGTTGTTTACGCTGATGAGGAGGGTTGAAGGCCCTACAATTTTTCCTAATTTCTCCTGATCTTCCCTCTAGAACTTGTGTGTTACCTAACTTGATCAATGCACTTGCAAAAGCTAGTTGAAAGGCTTTCTGATTTATTGAAAAATTAGTAACAATCCCAGCACTTGACCTATCCGTTGCAAGTTCTTGATCGATTTTCAAGATCCCTTTCTTCAACCTAATCTGCTTGTAGAACTCGTTGTCAATAATAAATGAGGTGTTTTGGTCTAAGAAAACTGATGGATCGCCACTTTGAGCACAAGTCCTCCTTAGTCTTGCAAACAAGTTAGGCTCCATACTCCCATCAGACCTGGAGATCCGATCCTGAAAAAGACTACAATGTGTAATTCCAACTGTGTGGGCACCCAAAAGAGTCACCATGTCATTCAGGCTAAAGCCTTTGTTTTTGAAAAAATTGAACGCTTCTTGCATGGTTGAACTAGGTCCCGGTAAATTCACTTCTGCTGGATTTGACACTAGACCATCTCGTCTCCCAGTGGGGATGCTATACCTAGGCCCTCCAGCTAATGTCACTAAATCCCTAGTAGCTAATGCTATGATATCTGCGCACGAGACTGTTGTTGGGCATGCAGCTTCTAGCCGACTCTTAATCTGATCAGTAAGTTCATATCCTCTTATTGATTGATTTGGTCCAGCATCTTTTTCAATTGTTTATTTGGGGTGTTCTTCGAATCTATCAGTATTGATGCATCACAACCCTGAACAATATGCATTTCAAATGCAAAGTTATTATCATTTGTTTATCTGTTTTATCTTTTTAATACTTTAAAGAAACATTTCTATCATATTTTGATAACTCTTTAATTCAACGTTTAATTCTATAAATTATAGAATATTTTGATACATTATACATTTTTTTAACACGTTAAAATTCAAATTAATCACCTTTAATTAATAAAGTAACAAAAAATGAACCAATACTTGGGAAAGCATTACAAATAGCAAAGTTTATTATATTTAGAGTTGACAAATTTCAGCCCATATTTATAAACTTATATTTTAATGAATTGAATTACTTAATGAATAAATATAAGCTACAATCTATTTTTAACCCATAAAATATATGAACAAAATATGAATATGCATCTGCCCAGTTAATAAGCCCATTCACCGCAACTTTATATGCGTCAAATGTTCAGTTTGGAAAGATTAAATGATTATCTCACCAAGATCTTACCCTAAATTATGACAGGTTTTGATATGATAAGTTCCAAAACAATTTTATAAAGGAAAATTTTATGCTCCCTTGGTCCCATTTTACGTGGCAAGCATTTCTTTTTGGTTCATTCCAAAAAGAATGTCATCTTACTCAAATTGGAAACAATTTATCTGTAAATTTCATTTTTACCCTTAATGAAATGATTCTCAACCACACAAATATCTTAGAATGATTTTATATCACAAGTTTCAAAAGTCTTTTTTTCTTGAATATCGTGTCAAGTCAAAGGGTGCCACATAGAATGGAACGGAGAAAAAAGTATTATCATGTAGCTTAATTCTCATTTTGAGTTTATCTTTTTATTGATCAACAAAACTAAAAACATTGTAGCAATACATTAACTATTTTCAGAAATCATGGTTTAAAGAAAGAAAAAAAGCAGATAACTGACGATGGGGCCATGGTACTAGATACTCTAAAGGAGATTAATGTGGATTGCGATTATTTCATTCAATTTATATTTCATCCAATTCATTTTTTTTCCATGTTTATATGCAATCTATTTTCTATCCACTTGAATTCTATTAAATCTATCTGTTTGACACCTTTAGTTATGTCACACGCGTATAGGAATTGAGGGGTTAAGATACAATTTTATATATATGTATATTCTGATTTTGATATTTCCATAATAATTAGATAAAAAAGTAAATAAAAACTAGAGTCTATTTTCAAAATCCTTTTTTTTTAATACAAAGAAGCAAGAACATTACCCTTACAAAGCAGTCATGAAAATACATCCGAAGCAAGGCCGCTGTGACGGAACGATCAGTGGAGAACCAGCGTTGCACTTCTAGTTGCACAATACTTTCTGCTCCACGGCATTTAGTGCCGTAAAAACCAACTTGAAGTGCACCCGACACAATACTAAGTCCATCACAAATTATACAGCAAATAAACAAGACTTTTGTATTATATTCTTCTTCATTTGATTGAATTTGTTAATTAAGCAAATAACCCTTCCTTACAATTCAAATTTAATCAATCTAGAGGCATTTATACATATATAGAGGCCATTTAGGAACCAAAACATGAAACTAGAGAAGTTGGAGGCTCGCAAGTTAAACATAAGTAGGATGCACGACGGCGCATATATAATAATAAAATCCTTTTACGACAAGAAGATATAATGAGATTAATATACGTTGGTTCACAACTACTGTTCTCCCCGTTCTTAGTTATATGTCTATATGATTTTATTCTTGATAAGTAGTTTAACAAAATAAAAAAGATTTTAAAATCTTGTGTTTTTAAATTATTTGGGTAGAATGTATACAATTATCATTTAATTTATTTTTTTATTATTTTAAAAACGTCACATAAAAAAATAAAATTAAAGAATTATCCAAAGAAATTTTCTTAAAATTAAATGAGTTAAAAAAATAAAAAATAAAATTAAAATGCCAGAGCTTTTTATTTTTATGCGAAAACAAAACAAGTTTTTGTTTTAAGAACATGATAAGGTATGCTTAATAATTGCATGTGGTCCTCTGCAGGCGAAATATTTAACTATATAAGTTATGAACTAATGTTACTTAACCGACGACCGGCATGCAACATCGTTTTTGTTGAGTATCTTTATATATTTAATTGTACGAACTTATTAGCTTAACCCCCACCCCCAACTACTTCAAAGTTTTTCAAAAATATATAAATTAGTCCCTGACCCAAAAGGCTTTTTTTTTTTTTTTTTTTTTTATAAAAAAAAGAAATCATTAAGAAACTATAAAATACAATAGGAAGAATAAAGTAGGAAGAAGAAGAAAGAAAACTTATTCTTGTTGAATAATATTCGGCATTGAAGGATATTCACAGATATTGTTTACAATAAGAAAAACTCCCTTTATCTATAGGGGAAAATTGAGATATAGGGGAAAATTGAGTATTGAAGCACGTTTAAAGGTATTATTTATAATGACGAAAATTACTTTATTTATTGGAGAAAATTGACTTGGTGCCTAAGTTAGGGTTGTAAACTTTCTCTAAGGAAACCTACATAATAAACTTTCACTATAATACAAATATATTTATAACATTCCCCTTTAATGTTTGTTTAATATATTATGTGCCTCGTTAAAATGTTATTAGATAAAACCCAGTGAAAAAAAATTTAGTGATGAAAAAAAGTACAATTATATAATAATACATATTTTGAATGGCTCATTAGAAACCTTTATTGACCATAAAGGTCATTTTTAGCATTTTTGAAAAAATTATCATTATATCACTCTTGATACTTGCCTCGAATCCTATTTGATTGGTTGAGAAGCATGACTTTTTTAAAACATTGTGAAAAGTTGAGTTTTTGCTAAAGAGTTGAGTTTTTTTTTTTGTTTCCCACCCGATGTCTAGAGCCCATGGAGCCCCGACTAAATTCGGATCGCGCACTGCAGGGTCCATTTTTGGGGTGACGCTCCCAATAGTATTTTTTCCGTTCCCAAGGCTTGAACCCAAGACCTGTGGTTAAGAGTGAAGTACTCCCACCGGTGCATCACAACCCATGTTGATCAAAAGAGTTAGTTTAAAAGGCTTAATAAGTTGCTTAAATTTTGAATTTTGGAGTCATTTGGAGTTTCGAGTCTCAAAAAGGAATTTTGTAAATTCCGTCAGTTCTAAAATGTAAAAAATGGTATATGAGAGTTGTCAAAATCAGAGTTGGAATCATTGTTATGTAGAATTGAGCTTCGAAGTTAAAAATTTAGTTAATACTTATTAACAAAGGTTTGATTTTGGTCAACATTTCGAGTTTGGGTGCTCGTATCGAATCTCTGATGGTTCCATTGGTTCAGAGAGGTGATTTTAGCTCTAGAACGAGCTTTGGTATAATTTTTGGAGTGTTCAGATAACATTTTGGTATTTCTACTGCCTAAGTTGTCTTAGTTGCGACAACTTATATAGGTCAAGTAAATCTCAAATTCATTTTAACTATTCCATTGATCTCGAGACGTCAAATTTAGCATGACTACATATATAGTTTGTGTTCACAGGGTTCGAAACGACTCCTGAGGGTTGATTATGTGATCTTCATGTTGACTGACCTTTTTTATTGCTGATATCTGTGTTAAGGGGTGCCTTATCGCTTAAGCAACCTCTGCAAAAGTGGGATCCCATCGCAAAAGTGAAAGATCCTTATCATGCGGGGTTTGTAAAAGTAAATCATGTCTCTCAAAAGTAGAGCCTTCCTTTTTGAGGTCTCGCTTAAGCTATTTTTTGATCACTTTTACGACATCTAAGGCCTAATTTTTATCCCAAAAAAACCTTCTTTTGCCATTTTTAATCTTGAGAAGTTTGAAGGAGACAATTTTTTATGCGATTTTCTAGGGAAATTTATTGAGTAAGTTATTGTAGCTAAAATCTTCATTGTCCACGGACTATTTCCTATTTTTAACATCAAATTGATGAATTTAAAACAAAAAAATGAGGGGCTTATATATGTTTTGAAGGTTTTACGGTAATACTGATTATGAGTATGTTTTTACTCCATTTTGAAATAGTTTTCACTAATAGTTCCTAATATCTTAATAAATATTTTCATATAAAAATTTTCATATTTCAGCTTCATATTTTGAAATTAAATTTGCGACCATTTTATCCATTTTCTCTAAATTTCATGATTTTGACATCGTTAGTTATAGAACTTGACTGTGAATCATTATTTGAATAGATTGTGGTGTTTCATATACTAATTGGAAAGGAAAAGCTCAAGTATTGGATTGATTTTTTAATTTTATCGATGCAAGCCGATTCCTAAACCTTGTTGAGTTTATTTGAACCTTGTATTTTCCTTCATTTTATGTCAGGGAGTAATGGAGATTCAAAAATGAGTCAATTAGTCATGAAATAACTTATAAAAGTTGATGGGAGTAGTCAAATGATTATAAGTAGTACGTGACACATGATTGATAGTTTGAAATATACTTCTTTATATTACTTTGAGTATTTGGAAGTGTTGGTTGATCATTATATTGAGATAATTAATTGATCATGTGATCCTTGTTTATGGAAATTGTGAATTATATATATTGACTTAGTGTTGAGTAATAATTAATGCTATTTGTTGAAGTGATTACTAAGGCATGATAAATATGATATTAAACAAGCATTATATAATCTTGATATTGTGGTGAAATTTCTCAAGAATACTAGTAAAAATATTCACACTTTTAATGAGTAGCCTTGAATGATGATGACAAAGTTGCTATGAAGAACTTTATAAATGAAGTGATATTACTATTGAATGACTCTGTCAGGCCCCGAACCTAGGGCCTAGAAGTGACCGGCGAATGAGGGACCCGAAGGAACTCCAAATAAGCCTCATAGTATATCATTACACATCCTTGGTCATGGAAGCAATTAAAATGACAATAAGAGATAAGCATAAACAGGGGGAATCAAGTCTAAGGTAAAGAGTTAAACACTTGAATAACACAAATGAGTCAAAGCTCAAGCATAATACATAACTTGTCCAACAATACCTCTAGACATAGAACATAGTCGGGGTCAAGACAAACAACCGGGCTCACCCTCATAGTCATAAGTATTCCAAAATATACAAGATGTAGTCTGAAAGAAGATAGATAATGTCCCCGTACATGAGGACTCACCAAAAACTAACTTGAATAATCCGTCTAGCGACAAGGAGAATCAATAGGGGCTCCGATTCCTATATGGTAACATCATGTAGGCATAAAGTATGTGTTAGTATGTTTGGATGTACTAAGTATGCGGGGTGCAATTCATGTAACTTACAAAAACCTGCATATCGACGTTAGATGACAAGGCACATAGTATAGAAAGAGTTGAATATTGAAGAATGTAATGTACGAGATGCTATGAAGTCATGATGCATGAAATGCAAATAATGCGCTTATATATATTGAGTATGTGACCTCAACCGAGATAAGTAAGACAAAGTGGTTATTTACTTGAAATCCTGATGAAATCCCCTCATTGGTAAAGAGGTGATCTACTTGTCAAGGGTTGACCATACTTCACCTTACAGGACAACTCCCTCTTCGTATGAAGTAACCTTCCTTACGGGAAAACTCCCTCTTCGGATAGGATTTTCACAAAATCACAAATCAAATCATTTCTTCTCCTTACGGAAAATCTCCCTCTTCGGATCGGAAACCTATCCTAGGCACATAGTTCAAGGAAAGGGAGAGGGCCCATGGGGATAGCCCTAACGCCCCTAATCCATCGGTACTAAATCGTCATCCCACAAGAATAAATAAACGTATATATGTATATGTGTGTGTGTGTGTATATATATATATATATATATATATATGCATATGCATATATACATGCATACATTCTTTCAAATGACACAAATCATTTTCGAAACCATTGCAATGCATTCTTAGGCTTAAGGCCAAAAGATAATTTCATATTCTTTATACTCATGCATAGGAATAGCACATTCATATACAAATGGTGCAAGCACCCAAAATGCTCAAAGTGCCACAATCAAAGACATATATGTGATCACAATATTGTCATAACAAACATTTTATCAAAATTATACCATAGAACATAATTGAGCTTAACCCATAACATAATTCCCATAATAACTCATTTACATGAATGCATATGCTATGAATAATGAGAGAATGACATGGGTAATTAGGATTCAATCTAAAGTCAACAATATAATATGAAATTCAATAGAAAATATAATTAAATCCACATTTAAATTCATAATGTAATCATCCATGCATTTAGAAGTCTTAAAGAGGACATTCATACTTGAAATTCCATAAAACCCAAAGAAGATCCTGATGTAATAGTTTAAATCACATTAAAATCATCAAATAAACACTACCCATGCATAATTAGAATTTTAGGATTCGTAATCTTCAAAACCACGAAATTAAAATAACTAGAAATCCATGAGATTGCTTAAAAATAATTTTGGGTCTCCTTGATTTAAAGAAAGTCAAGGATCAACCCACATACCTTAGACTTTGAGTTCCTTGGAAGTGAGTTTTGGAAGAATGGAAGCTTGGAAGTGGGTCTTGGAATCCAAACTTGTTCTTGGGTTTCCTTGAAATTTAATTGGAGCTTAATGGAGGCTCTTGAGAGTATTTGGGAGTGTGATTGAGATGAGAGTAGTGAGATTTATTCTTTGGAACATTGTTTAGGTATTTCAGGAAGGTTAAGATAGCTTAGGAAGTCAAAAAGGGTCTTTAGAATAATTAGCATTTACGAAAATGTCATTAGTGAATGGATAAAAAAATTGGCAAAGTGGTGCCCCATGAAAGGTCCCACCACGGAAGCCTCCACGGTTCGTGTGGAGCCTCACAGCCTGTGTGGAGGCTCGTGGCACCATACTTGGTGCTAGAAAATGTTGCCCAGGCTCTACGACAAGGACCATGGGTCGTGCACCATGCCACGGATCGTAGTGAGGGGCATGGCACAATATTTAGCAAGAAAACTCTCCCAAACGCCCACTATTCCTCTCTTGTACTCACCCCAGGATGAACCATAAGCCAGTGGAAAGCCACATGGCCCGTGCCACTAGTGTACCCTATTACTTAGGCCAAAAAAGGCCTTTTCTAACTGAAGACACCTCACATGGTCTTTGCAAGACACCACTGCCCGTATAGGTGCCCGTGGGGCTTCACTACACGGGAGGGTCTCACGAAGACGGTCATAACTCCTTCATCCGACATCAGAATGAGGTAAAACCAAGTGCTTTGTCAAGCAAACTCAGAGGGCTTTCATTTGACATGTCATGGGCTACCCATATCTAAATCTGCTAAGAGTTATGCTTGTTTAAAATCGACTCTCCTACTGGTTCATGGGTCGAACTTAGCCAATGAAAATCCTTTTGAACTTGGCTTGTCGTAGTGGACCATGACAGCCTTAAATGACATATATATGCTTGAAAATTCTGGGTACATACACTATCTCCCCCTTAAGAACATTCGTCCTCGAATGTGGAAGAACAAAGCTTAAAAGACTTGACTTAAAATACGAAACCTCCAACCATATGATCAATGCATAGTTTACTAGTTGAAGATCATAAAGTAGTTAAAACTCATGCAAAAAATGTATGCATTTCATTTTAAACATAATGTAAATCATTTCAATGCACATGCAAGCATGTCATGCCATGAGACTCAAGAATTGAAAGGGTCAGGATCACTTAGGAAAAGAAAGAACCTAGTGCCTTATGCTTAGGTAGATTGGAAAAGATAGGGATGATGCCTTATCAAGATTGCTTTGGCGTCTCTGATGGTAATTTCAACTTGTCATTTTGCCCGATGGGTCTTGACGAATCTAACACCCTTATCAATCAACTTTTCCACCCTTTCCATCCAATACCGCCACCAAAACCTTCTTCCAAGTCAACTTATCCTCCACAACACCCACAACCTCAAAGAATTCTATAGCACTAGAGTCACCAACACATCCCCTCAACCTAGAAGCACGAAGAACCGGACAAATCACTCCCCTATTCATAGGAAGTTCCCATACTTATCAATCTTACCTCCCTTCATCTGCATTCTATAAGAACTCACAACCCTAAACTCAATTGTCAACCTTAAACACGCTTAGCCCACTTGGTACTCTAAACCACCATCTCCCCCTTGGGAGACAACCTCCACCCTACCATCCTTTCACCCAAAACTTCTAACTCTAATAAGTCGAATCAAGGCCTTGCTTAAACTAGACCTCCTCAACCAAAGAAGAGTTGGAATCAGCAAGAATACTATACTACCATTCTCAACTTTCCTCAACCTAACCTCCAATAACCGATGGATCCCACTAGTCACCTCTTTATTGCCATTAACCACATATGCTAGGCTACCCTTAGTAACCCCACTTAGAGCATCAACCATAACATTAGCCTCAATGGGGAAATGTCGCACACTTATATCACAATCCTTAAGGAGTTGTAATTAACCGCCTTCTTGTTATCCTCAACTGACACCTATTATATTTTGCAAAAAAATTCTTATCTTCCAAGACTTGCAACACTACCCCCAAGTAATTCACAAGCTCTAAATAATTCAATACTCCATTACTAGAGGCTACCACAAACATGCCAAGGTAGGATTTTAAGATACTATTCATGTAACCCATAAACACAATCAGTGCATAAGCCCACCAAACAACACTACCAATATTCAAAATGCTCATTCCTAGTCCAAAGGACACTTAGGGATATCATCCACCCTCATCAACACTTAGGAATGAAATCTGAACCTCAAATCAACCTTAGAGAAGTGACTAACCCATCGTAGTTGACCAAATCAATCGACCATCCCTACCCATCATATTAAAACCTTATGGGTTCTACATTTATTAGAAACATGTCATGCAAATAGCCCAAACTACCCCAAGACCCTCAACAGAACAAGCTAAGTCTAACTAGGATCATAAGACAAGACCTAACGCAATACAAACCCGTATCAACACTTATGAATCTCCTAGCAACCATATACTTAACAAAAAGGATAGACACCAAAAGTTTAAATAACAACTTGGACATACAAGAAGCCCCACTAGCAATGAAAAGAATAGAGAGCAAGCAGTGTCACACCGGGCCTGACAATGCATGTAAATCAAAGCTAAGGAAACTTCAACTTATCGGTAATAACATTGGGCAACTCATCCCCTCATTGAGCCACTTGATCAACATGACCATCTCAATCCAAAGGTTGGTCACCCTTACACTTCCTTAGAACATATGGATAATCAACTATCTTGTGACCCACTTTACTATATCCATAACAAGAATTGGTCCTCCTCAAGAATGGACCACCAAGTTCTTTCCACACCCTCGACACTTGGGATTAGTCATCCCACCATCACCTCCTTCTGGTTGAGCAAGAGAACAACCACTAACTTTGTGCCCAAATCCACCACAACCTAAGAAAACATTAGACTTCTCCAAACATAGGCCTCCATGGCCCTTTCCACACTTTTGGCATTTAGTCCCTTTCACCCCCTCATCACCACTTTTACTCTTTTTACGCCTATGAGGACAATCTATTATCTTATGTCCCTCCCCTCCACAACTATAACAAACATTGTTTTTTTTCAAGCATGGGTTATCATGTCATCTACCATATTTTGGGCACCTAGCAAAAGGCACCACACCATCCCTATCTCTCCCCTTAGAACTTACCCTCAACACAGGTACTCATGGCCACATTAACTCTCATCTCACCACTAGAAGTCTCAGAAGTGCCCACTTGTAAATTGAGTTGCCAATGTTGTCACTGCTTTGGCCATTACCCATAGAGCATTATGAACCTCCACATTTGACATATCGCCATCTTGAGTAGCTTAAGATAAATCCTGAAATGTAATGGCAAGGGATTAGCAATAAGCCCTAGCATACCTAACCCTATCGCACGACATAGATCATGAAGAGGTGAAACATTTCCTAGATCGCCTCATAGCCTCCTATTCATAGTTGTGGTGCACAACACAACAATAAATAAGACTCTAATCGACGCATGTGTTGGACTCCGAGGATTTACCAACCTAGTGCCCTGATCTCATATTTATCATGCCCTAAACCTAGGGCCTGGACGTGACAGGTGAATGGGGGACCCCAAGGAACTCCAAACAAGCCTCATAGCATATCATGACACATCCTTGGTCATGGAAGCAATGAAAATGACAATAAGAGATAAGCATAAACAAGGGGAATCAGATCTAAGGTAAGGAGTTAAACACTTGAATAACAAAAATGAGTCAAATCTCAAGCGTAATACATAATTTGTCCAATAACCCCTCTAGACATAGAACTCAGCGGGGGCCAAGACAACAACCGGGCTCACTCTCAGAGTCATAAGTATTCCAAAATATACAAGATGTAGTCTGAACATAGGCATGAAAGAATATAGATATTATCCTCGGACATGAGGACTCACCAAAAGCTAACTTGAACAATCCATCTAGCCACGAAGAGAATCAATAGGGGCTCCGATTCCTAGCTGGTAACATCATGTAGGCATAGAGTATGCATTATTACATTTGAATGTACTAAGTGTGCGGGGTGCAATGCATGTAACTTAAAAAAACCTGCATATCGACGTTAGACGACAAGAAACATAGTATAGAAAGAGTTGAATATCGAAGAATGTAATATGAGAGATGCTATGAAGTTATGATACATGAAATGCAAATGATGCACTTATATATATTGGGGATTTGACCTCAAACGACATAAGTAAGACCAAACTGCTATTACTTGGAATCCTGATAAAATCTCCTCATCGGCACAGAGGTGATCTACTTTCCAAGGGTAGATCATACTTCACCTTACGGGACAACTCCCACTTCGTATGAAGTAACCTTCCTTACGGGACAACTCCCGCTTCGTATAAGATTTTCACAAAATCACAAATCAAATCATTTCTTCTCCTTATGGGATAACTCCCTCTTCAGATTGGAAAGCTATGCGAAACACATAGTTCAAGAAAAGGGAAAGGGCCTTTGGGGATAGCCTTAACGCCCCCAATCCATCGGTGCTAAGTCATCATCCCACGAGAATAAATATACGTGTGTGTGTGTGTGTGTATATATATATATATATATATATATATATATACATATGTACATACATACATATATATACATACTTCCAAACGATGTAAATCATTTCCAAAACCATTGCAATGCATTATTAGGCTTAAGCCCAAAACATAATTTCATAGTCTTTATACTCATGCATAGGAATAGCTCATTCATATGCAAAATGGTGCAAGTACCCAAATTGCTCAAAGTCTCAAAATCAAAGACATATATGTGATCACAATATTTTCATAACCAACATTTTATCAAAATCATATCATAGAACATAATTAGGCTTAACCCATAACCTAATTCCCATAATAACTGATGTACATGAATGCAAATGCTATGAACAATGAGAGAATAACATGGGTAATCAGGATTCAACCTAAAATCAATAATATAATATGAAATTTAATAAAAAAACATAATTGAATCCACATTTAAATTGATAGTGTAATCACCCATGCATTTAGAAGTCTTATAAGGGACATTCATACTTGAAATTCTATAAGCCCCAAAGAAAATCCTTAGGTAATAGTTTAAATCACATTAAAATTATCAAATAAACACTACCCATGCATAATTAGAATTTTAGGATTCATAATCTTCAAAACCCCTAAATTAAAGTAACTAGAAATTTATGAGATTGCTTAAAAATAATTTTGGGTCTCCTTGATTGAAAGGAAGTCAATGATCAACCCACATATGTTAGAACTTGAGTTCCTTGTAATTGATTTTGGGAAGAATGGAAGCTTGAAAGTGGATCTTGGAGTCCAAACTTGTTCTTGGGTTTCCTTGAAATTGAATTGGAGCTCAATGGAGGATCTTGAGAGTATTAGGAGTTTGATTGAGATGAGTAGTGAGTTTTATCCTTTGGAACATTTCTTAGGTCTTTTAGGAAGATTTAAATAGCTTAGGAAGTCAAAAAAGGTCATTAGAATAATTAACATTTTTAAAAAACCATTAGTGAACAGATGAAAAAATTAGCAAAGTGGTGCCCCATGGAAGGTCCCATGAGTTATGTGGCACTCCACGGGTCATATGGAGTTCCCTAATAAGGTACTTGGTCTAAAAAGTGAAGTTGGAAATCGATTTGAAAAAGACGTCTCATCGCGACCATGGAGGCCTCCACGGTTTATGTGGAGCCTCACGGCCCGTGTGGAGGCTTGTGTTACCATAATTCGAGCTGGAAAATGTTGGCCAGGATCAATGTCAAGGACCACTGGTCGTGCACCATGCCACGGGTCATGGTGAGGGGCGTGGCAAAACACTTAGCAATAAAACTCCACTAAATTCCCACTATTCCTCTCTTGTACTCACCTCACGACCAGCCATACGGCCAGTGGCAAGACACAGGCCCGTTCCGCTAGTCGTTCCCCATGCCTTAGGACAAAAATGGCCTTTTCAAACTCAAGACATCTCACATGACCCGTACATGACACCACTACCCGTATAGGTGCCCGTGGGGCTTCACTACACCATAGGGTCTCACAAAAATGGTCATAACTCCTTCATCCGATATCATAATAAGGTAAAAACAAAGTTTTTTGCAAAGCTAACTTAAAGGGATTTCATTTGATGTATCATGGGCCACCCAGTCCTAAATGTGCTATGAGTTATGCTTGTTTAAATTCAACCCTTCTACCAGTACTTGGGTTGAACTTAGCCAACAAAAATCCTTTTGAACATGGCCTGTCGTAGGGGCCCATGACAGCCTTAGATGACATATATAAGCTTGGAAATTCTGGGTTCTTACAGTCTCACAAGATGATGATTTTTTTTATTGAAAGAGCTAGTTAATAGTAAGTGCTTTCCACATATGTATCACGTTAATTAATAATATATATATTATTGTGCATACGCCATATCATTTATGTATACACTACTAAAAATAGTGGGAAAAACCATGGAATAAAAAGGGACAGACAGTGTCTGTAACTTCTCCCACGGGACTCGAAAATGTCCCTATGGTGTATTTCTTAAATATCTTAAAATCTATGTATGGTTTCACAAATTTGACTTCCTATTCATTTTCAAAGGACAAAAGTTTGTAGGAAAGTGATGGTCTTCAATTTTTAGGCCATTCATATGAAAATATAATATTTCAGGTTATCTGGAGCTTAACCAGAAGAGTATGCAACTAGTCCACATCGCAGGCTTGGTCTCCCTTGGTATAAAAAAGGCCTAAACTCATTCCTAGGTCAAAACAAGAAAAAATCAAACTTTGCAAAAAAAATGACCTTGACGGGAACACGTCCATGTGGCAAACATGGTTTACCATAGGTCAATTTTTTTTGAATATTCTCTGTTTCAACTAAGGGCAATTGGGTACTAAACCAATACCCATATAGACAGGATTTCCCTATTGTTTCATCATTTTAATCCCTAACTCTCACTAAAATACTCTTCAAATCCTCTATAATTCTCACCAAATCCCTCATCTAAATTCAAGACCCACAAGAACTGTCTTTGGATATCAAGAGCTCAAGTGAATCCTTCAAGCTTCCCCAAGTTTTCTTCAAGAAATTTCAAGATTAAGGTATGTAGGTGTTCATTCATGGAGTCTTTCCACTCATGAAACTCAATCCTACTTTTTAATCATGTTTCATAATTTTAAGACTAAATACTTTATGGGTAATTACTATTATGCACTATGAACATGATTTAAGTTTTAATTCTTCAAGTATAGATTTGATTCTGCATGAATGTCCATTGGTGTTTGACATTAATATGGAATTTATGATACTAAAGCTATGTACTCTATAATGCCATGAAAAGTTATTAAAGAACTTGCAGATTTTAGTGGGATTTCATGATACTCAAATTGGAGCTTTTACTACAACATTGGTGGACTGGTTTGAATGACTATAAATGAATTGATTTTACTCCTCTAATGTTCTATACTCTTGAGTTGCGTGATTTTAAGCATATGTATATATACTAATAATTTTTGATCAAATTATGTGATAAGATTTTATGATGTGAAAGTCTTATGACAAGAAATGCAGTTATGAATCTATAAAAGGCTATTATGCATGTTATGAGCTTATGAAAAGTTATGAATGTCATGAGTTATATGAAGCCCTAATTTTGATGCTATGAGCTATGGTCTTTGATGAGCTGCTCCATTATGATATTATGATAGTTTGAGACTACACATATTATGATCATGATTTATGATATAAGTATTTTATGGAATTATGACCTAGCATCGAAAGGACCTTGGTAGTCTCCCATTGTCCCTGAACTATGTGCCACTGTATTTTGTGGTAATGATTCCTTTTATGGGCATGTATACCTACAGAAAAGACTGTGCCATAAGGTATGGATATTTTTTGGACATACCAAAAGGCTATGTTGTAAGGCATCCAAAAAGTCCATTCCATAAAATAAGGATAGTTTATGACACTTTTCGAAAAGGCTATGTGAAACGACTCCAAAAAGTGGCCAAAAACATTCCTCGGAATGTCCAAAATTTTAAATTTCATATATCTCAAAATCCATTTGTTATTTCGAAAATTCAACTTTATATTCTTGTTTAGGGGGTCCAAATTAGGGGGATAAGGGTCTAACCCCGATTTTAGAGTAATCATAGCAAAATTTGATTTTTCCAAAATTTCAATTTCCCGAGGCGGTTCATGACAGCTCCGCGACATGCCTCTGTCACGGTGCAGTGCTTATTTTTCCTAGTTTTGTTGTTTCGGTCCAAGACTTTTAATTCTTGGGCCTGAGTGTTTGTGTTTTTACCTATACTTAGTCATATTTTAGCCTCATATCACCCTAAACATTTCCTAATACTCACTCAAACACTTAGTCATTTTTTCACTCCCCAAACTCAAGTCTCAAACCCTTATCCCAAGCTTAGTTTCTCCTTCAAAGTTCTTCTTTAAGCTTCAAGTCTCCATCTCCAATCTTCACCAAGTTCATCTCTAAGCCAAGGTATGTGGGTTTCTTTTATGATTTCCTTTTATGCATGATTCCCAAGCCTCCTTTAATATAAATTGCATGATTTAAAGTTGATTTACAAATAACTCTTGGTTATTATGAAATTCACTGTACACTATGTCAAAGCTATGTAAAGTTATGACTATTTTGTTATGTTTTGAGCTATAAATCTTTGATTTGTTGTAAGATTTGAGAACAGGTTTTGATGTATATGTATTGAGGGTGTCGCAAGGTGTTGATTGATGGTTTTACAATGAATTTTCTTGTAACGACCCCAAAAAGTTCCAGAAAATGTGCTTCGAAAGTGGCCAGAATCGTAATTACCATATATCTAAAAGTCCGTTTGTTATTTCAAAAATCCAACTTTATATTCTTGTTTAGGGGGTCCAATTGAGTAGGAAAAAGGTCTAACTTGAATTTTAGAGCAACCGTATCAAAATCTAAGAATCACAATAAGTGCTATTTAGGAGGGTCAACTTTGAAGGGATATATCTGTTAGCATGCAAAAAAATGAGTGGCCCACGGCCTACCAACTTAAATCCATTTGAATTAGATTCCAACACGCATTATTTCACCTCATTCCGAGTTCGAATGAAGGATTTATTCCCATTTTTGTAAAACTCATTGTGTTATTTTGGCCTTGTTTTTTTGATTTCAGTCCAAGACTTTCAAATCTTGGGTTCAAGGGTTCCCATATGTGTTTTTACCTATACTTTGCCTTATTTCACCCTTATATCATCTTCTATATTCCCTAATATCCTTTTAAACACTTAGACTCATATTTCATCCTAAATTCAAGTCCCAAACTCAAGACCAATCTTAAGGATTTCATTCAAGCTTCATGTCTCCATTTTCAATCTTCTTCAAGAGCTCTCCAAAGACAAGCAATATGGTGTTGAACCATTGGGTCCTTTCACCTATGGTTCCTAGACCCTTTTTCACTTAATATTGCATAATTTAAAGTTGATTTTACATGTGGGTTTCATATATTGAGAAATTTACTGCACAATGATTTTAGTTCATAAAAATATGTTTATTTTAGCTTGTATTCAGCTTCAAATCTTGGATCTATTGTTAGATTTGATGAGTGGTTTTGATAATAATGTCTTGGGGGTGTTGCAAGATGTTCACTAAAGGTTTTACTACTGATTTTCCTGCATGATTTCATCTCCAAATTGCATGCTATTTTACTCGTATTACACACCCCCAAGGTGTTTGATAAAATGTCTGGCTATGTTTTCTTGAGGAATTGAAGGTCTAAAGCATGAAATATGTATGAACGATGTTATGATGATGAAATGAGCTTACGTACAAGATTATTCCTACATGTGTTATTGTATTAGAGTTTATGATGAATGTTATACCAAGTGTTGCATAGATCATGCCCGATCCGGGGACACAAGCCCAGGCAACCTAGAATGAGGGTTAATACTCATTTCTACTAGGGTGACGGGGTGGCATCGTCATCAACCTGGAATGAGGGTTAATACTCATCTCCACCTAGGTGATGGGGTGGTAACATTACCAACCTGGAATGAGGATTAATACTCATCTCTATCTAGATGATGGGGTGGCAACATCACCAACCTACCAAGGGTTTCATACCTTGGAAATCTAGCTCGATCTCATCTTCACATGTGATATTCTATATATGCATGATTAGCATGTTTCACTTATGCATTGATCATACATGTCATATTGCTATATTATGTCTATTTCCTATCATTATGCATTTTGGATTATGATACCTATCTATTGTTGCATTTCATCCCACATACTTAGTACATTCAAACGTACTAACGCATACTCTTACCTACATGATATGACCATGTAGGGACCAGAGCTCTAATTGATTTTTCTAGTGGATAGATGGATTGTCCAAGTTAGCCTTTGGTGAGTCCTCCATTCCAAGGACAAGGGCTATTCTTTCACACTATGTATTAAGATTCCCTTTACTTTATAATATGCTTAAGAATATGAGGGTAAGCCCAGTTGTATGTCTTGGTCCCCACCATTCTCTATGTAGTATAGGTGTTGTTGCACAAAGCTATGTATTTATGCTATGAGTTGATCCTATTATCTCTTGGTTCTACGTTACGACAAGTTCTCCCTTAGCCACATTTTCCCTTTATTTTCATTCATCAAATGCCATTTAATTATTTTCGCGATTAAGGATGTGTAATGATATGATATGAGGCTCATTTAGGGTTCCTTTGCGTTCCCCATTCGCCCATCACATCTAGGCCCTAAGCTTAGGTCGTGACAAATATGGTATCAGAGCAGGAGTCCGACACACCGCATTGATTAGAGTCTTATTCATAGTTGTGTTGTGTACCACAACTATGAGCAGGAGGCTATGAGTCATTTTAGAGAATGTTTCCCTACTTCATGGTATATGTCGTGCTTTAGAAGCGAGATAGGGCTTTCCCCTCTAACAAATGTTCTTTGCTCTTTTAGTTGATCATGCCGCTTCAAGGAGGAAGGTGAAGAAAGGTATGTAGAAGGTTTAGATTTTGATGGATCCGAGTTTCAGTATTTCTTCTCTATTCTTTTGGTTGACGGTAAGGCTTCTTGTGTGTCCAAGTGGTTGTGTGGATCTTTGGTGTCTATTCTCTTAGTTGGCTATATTGTTACTAGAAAGTTCCTAGGTGTTAATCCGGGTTTGTATTGCATTAAGTCTTCCTTTGTGCCTTGTTGGATTTGATGTGGTAGATTTTGATGTTATACTTGGGATGGAATAGTTGCATACATATTATGACTCCATGGATGGTGGGACCTGTAGAGTTACAATCCGACTCCCTAATGAACCCTTCTTTGAGTAGGAAGTTGCAAGTGGTAGCAAGGGAGGTAGGTTCATTATTGACTTAAGGTGCAATTGGTCTCTAAGGGGTTGCATTTTTCATCTTGTGATAATTGGAGGTATTGAACCTAAGTTGTTTTGTCTATAGAATTATTGTTGTTGGTGGATGAGGCCTTGAATGTCCGTTTTCGATGTTTAAAGTTAGGATAGTGTCTTTTGGTTGACTAGCACACCGGTTATGCTTATAAGTCTCATGAGTAAGATATCTAGGCCTTACCCTAATAGGTTTATGGTGCTTTAAGTGATGATAATATTGTTCGTTCCCTAATAAGGTAATGCATATGAATCATTTGAGGGTAGTGCCACCAGTTCAAGGAAGAAAGTTGGGTGCTAAGTGCTTGAGATGGGAATTTTGGTGGTAAGACGTTGCCTTCCTAGGTTGTGTGGTGTCGGGTGATGGTATTATGTATAAGTATCTATTTTTTTGCTTATAGTATGAAGTGATCTTTGTCTACTGAGACTATACATGATTCAAGCTATGAAATTTATGAATTGTTGTGAAGTTTTCATTTGATTTACAAGTTACCCATGATGGGGTTTTACCATGATGTTGGTGGGCTGATTTACATGATTTTAAAATGCATTGATTTCACTATTTCATGATCTATACTCTTGCATTTTGCATGATTTGAATATGTCCTCATATGTGCCCACTAAGTATTTGATGAAATGCCAAGTTAAGAATTCTCAAGATATATGCATGTTTTATAAGTCAAGTGACTTCATGATGAATATAGGCTATCAAGTATATTATGAATTCATGAAATTATCTATGATTATGCAAGTATGAAGTTTAGCCCTTTTCAAAAATTTATTTTCAAGAAAACCTACATGAATTTTTACTTATTGTAATTTGGGATTTGAATATTATGATTCCTAAAATTTTGTTGATGTATGGGTAGTGTTTATTTGATGATTTTAATATGACTTAAACTGTTATATGGGGACCAACTTTGGGTTTATGAAGCTATAAGTATGCATGTTCACTTTTGAATGATTTATGCATGAGAGATTACAATATGAATTTAAATATGGAATTAATTATGTTTTCACTTCAATTTTGTAATATAAATGTTGATTTTAAATTGAGTCTTAATTACCTATGTCATTTCCTTATTGTTCATAACATATGCGTTCATGTGCACGAATTATTTTATGGATTATTTATGTTATGGATAAGCCTAATTTCGTTTTATGGTATGATTTTGATAACGGTTGGTTATGACAATATTGTGATCACATATATATCTTTGATTTTGGCTCTTTAAACATTTTGGGTGCTTGCACCATTTTGTATATGAATGAGCCATTCCTATGCATGAATATTATGACTCTGAAACTATAATTTTGGCATTTGAGCCTAAGTACAAATTATTATGAATGGTGTTTGGCTCTTAAGCCCAATTGTGCATTGAAATGATCTGAAAAATGACTATTGCCTCTTTAAGAGTATGCACATGCATATTATAAGTATTCTTGTGGGATGACGACTTAGTTTGTTGTGATGAGGGTCTTACGGTAGTTTGGGCTACTTGCATAGCATGTTTCTAATGAGTGTAGAACCCTTAAGGTTTTAATATGATGGGTAAGGATAGACGATTTATTTAGTCAATTAAAATGGGTTAGTTGTTTCTCTAAGATTGATCTTTGGGCCGGGTTTTGTCTCCAAGAGAGGATGAATATAGGCAATATCCCTAGGTGTCTTTTCAGATTATGAGTGACCATTATAAGTGTTGGTGGCGATGTTTGGTTGATTTATGCATTGGATATATCTATGGGCTTCATGTATAGGGTTTTAAAACCCTACCTTGATATTTTTGTGGTGGTCTCTAGTGATGAGGTATCGATTTGTTTAGAGCTTGTGAAATATTTAGGGGCAGTGTTGCAAGCCTTGGAGGATGAGAGGTTGTTTGCTAATTATGATATATGGGCATTGTGGGTAGCAAGAAGATAGTTAGAGCCCCTTAAGGAATATGGTATGAATGTGCATTAGTTTTCCCGGCTAGGCGAGTGTTGTGATTGATGCCCTAAGTAGCCTAGCATATGTTGATGATGGTGGCAAAGAGGTGACTTGAGCAGTCCATTATCTGGCTAGATTGAGGAATTAGGTTGGAGGAAGTTGAGCATGGTAATATAGAGTTCTTGATGGCTCCAAATCTTCATTGGTTGGGGAGATTTAGATTAAGCAAGGCCTCAATTTCGCCCTATTAGAGTTGGAAGTTTGGGGTGAGGGAATGATATAGTGTAGGTTGAATCCTAAGGGAGAGATGGTGGCTATGGTACCAAGTAGATTAGGTGTATTTAAGATTGACAATTGAGTTGAGGATTTTGAGTCCTTATAGAGTGTAAAGGGAGGTTGATAAGGTTGCATAAGTTTGGGAATTGCCTATGGATGTAGATATGGTTCGTTCGGTTCTTCATGCTTCTAGATGGATGCGATGTGTGTGTGACTTTTAGTGTTATAGAACACTTAGTGGTTGTGCATGTTAAGGAGGGTAAGTTGGCTTAAGGGAGAACGTCCCAGTAGGGATGTTGGATGGATAAGTGGAGAAGTTGATTGATAATGATGTAGTGTTCTTCAAGGCCCTTTGGGAGAGTCGCTATTCGTATGTTTCTCTCAGGGAGCCGGAGGGGGTATGGAGGAGAAATATCCATATCTCTTTCATTCTATTCAAGCTTATGATAACACATCAAGTCCTTTTTATGATTTCAAGTCTTACATTTCATCTCCTATGTCATTCATATGCATTCACGTTTAAGTTGGCAAGTTTAAGATGATTTTACACTTATGCTGAGATTTTGAAAATGGTGTTTTAAAGATAATGTTGCATTCTTATTGGGGCAGATTTGTTTACGATTACTCTTGTCATGTACATTTCCTTTACATTTGGGAACAAATGTTCCCAAGAGGGAGATATTTTAACGACCCCAAAAAGTACCCGAAATTGTGTTTCGGAAGTGCCCGAAACAGTAATTTCCATATATCTAAAAATCCATTCGTTATTTCAAAAATCTGGCTTCATATTATTGTTTAGGGGGTCAAATTGAGTGGGAAATGGGTCTAACCCGAACTTTAGAGCAACCGTATCCAAATCCGAAAATCGCAATAAATGCTATTTAGGAGGGTCAACTTTAAAGGGTCATATCTCTTAGTACACAACGAATTGAGTGGCCCACAACCTACCAACTTAAAGCCCTTTGAATTAGCTTTCCAAAAAACTTCATTTGTCCTTATTTTGAGTTCAGATGAGGGATTTATGACCATTTTTATAAAACTCATTCGTGTAGAAAATGCAGATTTCTAGTGAGCATCCGCATTGGCTCCTCGACGTGGACCTATGTTATTCTGGTCCTGTTTTTTTTTATTTCGATCCAAGTCTTTCAAGTACTAGGCCCAAGGGTTCCCATATGTGTTTTTACCTATACTTAGCCTTATTTCACCCTCATATTATCCTCAATATTCCCAATATCCTCTCAAACAGTTAGACTCATATTTCGTCCTAAATTCAAGTCCCAAAGTCAAGACTAATCTTAAGGATTTCATCAAGGATTTCATTCAAGCTTCAAGTCTCCATTTCCAATATTCTTCAAGGGCTCTCCAAAGTCAAAGTATGTCGTGTTGAACCATTGGGTCCTTTCACCCATGGTGCCTAAACCCTTTTTACTTAATATTGCATGATTTAAAGTTGATTTACATGTAAGTCTTCGTATATTGTGAAAGTTACTGCACAATGATTTTAGTTCATGAAAATGTGATTGTTTTAGCATGTTTTGAGCTCCAAATCTTGGATCTAATTATTGGATCTGTTAAAGGGTTTTGATATGAATGTCTTGGGGATGTTGCAAGGTGTTGATTAAAGGTTTTACCACTTATTTTCCTACATGATTTCATCTCCAAATTGCATGCTCTTTTACCCAATTACATACCCCCAAGGTGTTTGATAAAATGTCTGGCTATGTTTTCTTGAGGAATTGAAGGTCTAAAGCATGAGATATGATATAAATGATATTATGATAATGAAATAAGCTTATGTACATGATTATTCCTATATGAGATATTGCATTAGAGCTTATGATGAATCCTATATAAAGTGTTGCATAGACCATGCCTGATCTGGGGGGACAAGAGCCTGGGTAACCTAGAATGAGGGTTAATACTCATCTCTACCATGGTGACGGGGTAGCATCGTCATCAACCTAGCATGAAGGTTAATACTAATCTCCACTTAGGTGATGGTGCTGCAACATCACAAACCTAGAATGAGGGTTAATACTCATCTCCACCTAGGTGATGGGGTGGCAACATCACCAACCTACCAAGGGGATTCATAACTTGGAAAGCTAGCTTGGTCTTATCTTCACATGTGATATTCTATATGAGCATGATTTACTTAAGAATGTTTTACTTATTTATTGATCATATATGTCATATTGCTATATTATGACTATTGCCTATCGTTATACATTTTGGATTATGATGCCTATCTGATGTTGCATTACGTCCCACATACTTAGTACATTCAAATGTACTAACGCATATTCTTGCCTATATGATATCATGATGTAGGGACCGGAGCTCCTATTGATTCTTCTTGTGGCTAGATGGATTGTTCAAGTTAGCCTTTAGTAAGTCCTCCATTCTGGGGACAAGGACTATTCTCTCACACTATGTATTAAGAGTTCCTTTACTTTATCATATACTTAAGAATATGAGGGTGAGCCCAGTTGTATGTCCTGGGCCGCACCATTATCTATGTAATAAAGGTGTTGTTGGAAAAAGCTATATATTTATGCTATGACTTGATTCTATTATCTCTTGGCTCTATGTTTTGATAAGTTCTCCCTTAGGCATTTTTTTCCCTTATTTCCATTTTTCAAATGTCATTTAGTTGTTTCAGCAATTAAGGATGTGTAATGATATGCTACGAGGCTTGTTTAGAGTCCTTTGATTTTCCCATTCGCCAGTCACGTCTAGGCCCTAGGCTTGGATTGTAATATTTCTTGCATGATTTCATTCCTATATTTCATGATTTCATACTAGCATTACACACCCTCAAAGTACTTGATAAAATGCTTGGATGTGGTCTCTTGAGGAATTAAAGGCCCAAGGCATGAAATATGATATGAATGATTTTATGATGATGAAACGAGTTTATGTATATGATATACTCTATGTAAAGTGTTGCATTAGACCATACCCGATCCGGGGGGACAAGAGCCTGGGTAACCATGTTAGGGTTTAATACTCATCAACCATGCCAGGGGTTTATACTTCCTGACCGTGTTGGTATTATGTGATTACCATCAACCATGTTAGGGGTTTACACCACACAACCGCCAAGGGGTTTATACCATGAATTAAAAAGCTTAGTCTCTTCTATACATATGATATCCTATATGAGCATGACATACTTAAGCATTGATCATATATGCCATATTGTATATTATCCCTATTGCTTAATATTATGCATTTTGATTATGGTGCCTATCTATTGTTGCATTGCATCCTACATACTTAATACATTTAAATGTACTAACGCATACTCTATGCCTACATGATGTCACCATATAGGAACCAGTGCCCAAGTTGATCATCATCCTTGACGTGGCTAGTTCGGTGCTATTTAAGCTAGTTCGTGAGTCATCTACTTCAGAGCACTAGTCTATGTTTCTTTGATTATGTATTTAGACATTCATCATTATTACTTATTTTGACTGTGAGGGTGAGCCTGATTACTTTGTCTTGGCCCCTGCTCTTATCTATATATGAGAGGTGTTTGTTGGACATGTTAAGTATTTATAGTATAAGTTTAACTCTTGTCTTTTGACCATGATTTATGCAAGCTCTTCCCTTAGCCCCGTTTTCTCCATTCTTTTATCTTTGATGCTTGGTTTATTGCTTCCATGACCAAGGATGTGTAATGATGCTTTATGAGGCTTGCTTGGGGTCCTTTAGGGTTCCCCTTGCATTGTATCACGTGTAGCCCTAGGCTTTGGTTATGAAAACTTGGTATTGGAGTAATAGGTTGATAAATCCTCGGAGTCCAAAACACCGCGTCGATTAGAGTCCTATTCATGGTTGTGAAGCACACCATGAATATGAATAAGAGGCTATGAGGCATTTTAGGAAAGGATTTCCCTTGTTCATGTTCTAAGTCATGCTATAGAGTTGTGGTAAGTTTTTCCCCCTTAACTATTTTTCTTTACTATGATAGATCATGCCAAACACTAGAGGAGGAAGGGACCATACTCCCGAGGAGCAACCTACCAATGGTGAGCTCCGAGATACTCTTACTATGCTTGCCTAAGTGGTGGCCAACCAAGTCCAACAAGGGTCCCAAGCGCCTTATGTTACTACCCCGTGAGCTAGGGTAAGAGACTTCATGAGGATGAATCCTCTAGTTTTCCATGGGTCAAAGGTGGATGAGGATACACAAAAGTTCATTGATGAGGTCTACAAAATCTTGAATATCATGGGTGTTGGGTCGTATGAAAAGGCGAGTTGGCGACGTGCCAACTCAAAGGGGTAGCCCAAATTTGGTATGAGCAATGGAAGGGTGAGAAGGGGTTGGTAATGTGGTGCTTTGGGAGGAGTTCAAATTAGTCTTCCTTAATCAGTTTTTCTCTCTTGAGCTTAGCGAAGCAAAGTTGGTAAGTTTATGAACTTGAAACAAGGTGTTATGAGTGTTAGGGAGTATATCCTCAAATTTAATCAACTTTCAAAGTATGCTCCCCATTTGGTGGCCGATCTTGGATCTAGGATGAATAAGTTCGTGATAGCGATCTCCAACTTAGTAAGTGAAGAATGCCGGTCCGCCATGCTATTAGTGACATGGACTTGTCTCAGTTGATGACCTATGCCAAGCAAATGAAGGAGGAGGAAAAGAGGAAGAGAAGGAGGCATGAGGCCAAGAGGGCCCGATTTAAGGATAAATACCTAAAGGGTGCTAAATTTCGTCAAGGCCAAAGGCCTCGAGGTATTAGTGGGATGACTTCTATTGATGTGTGTCCTAGATGTGGGGAGGGTCATAATGGCTCATATTTGAAGGGTTCTAATGCATGCTATGAATATGAGCAGCTTAGTCACATGAAGGTAGATTGTCCAAGAAACCGTGACAAGGTCCGGGGTGCTTATGCAGTCCCATTGGGGAGGGGTGGTCCTCAAGATGGTTCCCCAAGAAATAATCAATTTTATGCTCTACATGATAGGAAAGGGGTTGGTGATGTCCCTAATGTTGTTACTGGTATGTTGAAAATCTTTGACTGATGTTTATGCTTTGATTGATCCCGGTGCCATTCTTTCCTTTGTTACCCCTCTTGTTGCTAAAAAGTTCCATGTTGTCCCCGAGTTATTGGATGAGTCATGTGAAGTGTCTACTCCTATAGGTTCCTCTATTGTCGCTAGAAAAGTTTATGGAAGTTGTCCTATTTGTATTTTTCATAAGTTGTTGCCTTATGATCTTGATAAATTAGACATGGTAGACTTTGATGTCATTCTTGTGATGGATTGGTTGCATGCCTACTATGCTTCTATTGATTGTAGAACCCGTAGGGTCAAGTTTTAATTTCGTAATAAACCTGTCCTTGATTGAGAAATTCAAGATATGGTGGTCAAGGGTAGGTTCATTTCATGCATTAAAACCCATAAGTTGATTTCTAGGGGGTGTTCGTACCATCTTATGAGGGTTAAGGATGTGGAGTCCAAAGTACCTTCCATTGAGTCGGTCCCCATTATAAAGGAGTTTCTTGATGTCTTCCCAAATGCCTTCCCGTTGTCCTTCCAAAAAGGGAGATAGATTTTGGCATAAATCTCCTTCCCGATACTCAACCTATCTCCATTCCCTCTTACCGTATGGCCCTATCTGAGTTGTACGAGTTAAAGGAGCAATTGAAAGATTTGTCGGAAAAAGGATTTATTAGACGCTGGCAATCACCTTGGGGTGCTCCGGTGTTGTTTGTAAAAAAGAAGGATGGGTCACTTAGGATGTGCATGATTATCGACAACTCAATAGGGTCACTCTAAAGAGTAGATATCCTCTTCCAAGGATTGATGATTTGTTTGACCAATTGCAAGGGGCTAGCTTCTTTTCTAAGATTGATCTTCGGTCCGGGTATCATCAAATGAGAGTGAGGGAGTGTGATATTCCCAAGACGGCCTTCCGGACTAGATATGGGCATGTTGTGATGTCGTTTGGGTTGACTAATGCACCGGCCATCTTCATGGACCTAATGAATAGGGTCTTCAAACCTTACCTTGATTCCTTTATTTTGGTCTTCATTGATGATACTTTGATCTACTCACATAGTGGGAGGAGCATATGGGTCATTTGTGGGTTGTGTTGTAAAGGTTAAGGAAGGAGAGATCGTATGCTAAATATGACAAGTGTGAATTTTTATTGAAGGAGGTAGCATTGTTGGGTCATATGGTGTCCAGGGGATGTTATAAAAGTGGATCCTAAGAAAACTAATGTGATTAGGAATTGGCCTAATCCATTGACCCCATCGGATATTAGGAGAATCTTGGGCCTCGTGGGTTACTATATAAGGTCTGTGAATTGGTTCTCCTCCATTGCTTCCCCTATGACCAAATTGACTCAAAATAAGGCTATGTTTGTGTGGACTAATGAATGTGAGAGAAACTTTCGAACATTGAAGGATAGGCTTGTGTCCGCTCCTATATTATCACTACCGGATGGGCTTGAGGGTTTTGTTGTGTATTGTGATGCATCTAGAGTTGGTTTCGGTTGTGTGCTTATGCAAAATGGTAAGGTCATAGGTTATACTTCTAGACAACTCAAGGTACATGAAAGGAATTACCCTACCCATGATCTAGAGTTATCCGCCGTTATGTTTGCGTTAAAAATTGGCGTCATTACTTGTGTGGGGTGCATGTTGATGTCTTCACTAATTATAAGAGCTTCCAATATGTCTTCACTCAAAAAGATCTCAACTAGAGTCAAAGAAGGTGTTTATAACTTCTCAAAGACTATGACATGAGTGTGCATTATCATCCGGGTTAAGGCAAATATGGTGGCGGATACTTTAAGTTAGGTGTCCATGGTAGCCTAGCTCATGTGGATGGTGGTGATAGGGAAATGGCTAGGGAGGTGCATAGATTGGCTAGATTAGGGGTTAGGTTGGAAGAGGTTGGTGATGGTGGTGTTGTGGTTATTGATGGGTCTAAGTCTTCTTTGGTTGATGAGGTGATATCAAAACAAGATCCAGACTCCTCCTTGCTTGAATTGAAGACCTTGGTGAAATAGGGAAAAGTAGAAGTTTTCTTCCAAGGGGGAGATGGTGCTCTTAGATATCAAGGTAGGTTTTGTGTGCCTTGTGTTGATGATTTGAGGGAGAAAATTCTTGATGAGGCCCATAATTCTTCTTATTCTATCCACCACGGTTCCACCAAAATGTATAGAGACTTGAGGGATGTGTATTGGTGGGGAGGCATGAAGAGGGACATTGCCAAATTTGTTTCCAGGTGCCATAGTTGTCAACAAGTCAAAGCCGAATATCAAAGGCTGGCGGCCTAACCAAATATATAGAGATACCCACTTGGAAGTGGGAGGAGAATAATATGGATTTTGTGGTTGGATTGCCCAAGACTAGAAAGGATTATGTTTCCATTTGAGTGGTGGTTGATAGGATGAAGAAATCGGTTAACTTTCTATTGGTTAAGACCACCTATGGGGCTGAAGAGTATGCAAGGTTGTACATCCATGTGTTAGTAAGGTTACATGGGGTTCCTTTGTCTATTATAGCGGATCATGGTGCATAATTCACTTCACACTTTTGGAGGTATTTTCAAAGGGGTCTTGGTACCAAAGTTCACCTTAGTATGACCTGTCACCCTCAAATGGATGGCCAAGCTGAAACAACCATCAAACACTTAAGGACATGCTAAGGGCTTGTGTATTGGAGTTGAGGGGTAGTTGGGATGACCATCTTCCTTTGATTGAGTTTTCCTACAACAACAACTATCACTCTAGTATCGGTATGGATAATTTTGAGGCTCTTTATGGGAGACGTTGTAGATCACTGGTTGGTTTGTTTGAGGGTGGAGAGGTGGATTATTTGGGACCAGATCTAGTTATGGAGGCTCTTTTAAAGGTTAAGATGATTAGGGAAAGGTTGAGAACAACCCAAAGTCTTCAAATATCTTATGCCGATGTGAAAAGAACAGACCTTAAATTCAAAGTGGCCGATTGGGTTTATTTGAAGGTTTCTCCAATGAAAGGTGTGGTCTGTCATGGTAAAAAAGGGAAGTAGAGTCCAAGGTATGTTCGTCCTTGTGAGGTCTTGAGGAGGGTTGGCAAGGTAGCTTATGAATTGAAGTTTCCTAGTGAAATGAATTTGGTTCACCCGGTGTTCCATGTCTCAATATTGGGAAGATGTGTTGGTGACCCTGATGCTATTGTGCCTCTTTATGTAGTGGGTGTTGTTGAGGATAACTTTACCTACAAAGAGGTTCCAGTTTGGATCCTTGATAGGCAACTGAAGAGATTGAGGAATAATAAGGTGGCATCCGTTAAGGTCTTTTAGAGGAACCAACAAATCGGATGTTCTACTTGGGAGGTCGAAGCAGACATGCAAAAATGGTATCCTTATGTTTTCCACTCCACTCAAACCTAAGGTACTAACTTTAAATCCCCTATGTGATTTCAAGTCTTAGGTTTTAGTCCGTATGTCATGCATATCCATTCATATTTAAGTTGGCAAGTTTATGATGATTTTACATTTACATTGAGATTTTGAAAATAGTGTTTTAAATATCATGTTGGGGCTGGTTTGTTTATGATCATTCTTGTCTTGTACATCTCTTTTACAATCGGGGACAGATGTTCCCAAGGGGGGATATTGAAACCACCCTCCAAAAGTGCCCTAAAATGTACCTTAGATTTCCCGGAATTTTAAATTTCATATATCTCAAAATCCAATTGTTATTTCAAAATCCGACTTCATATTCTTGTTCAAGGGGTCCAAATTAGGGGGAAAAGCATCTAACCCCTATTTTAGAGTAACCGTAGAAAAATTTAATTTCTTAAAACTTTCAATTTCCAGAGGCAGTCTGTGATTGCTCAGCGACGCGCCTCTGTCGTGAAGCAGTGTTAATTTTTCCCAGTTTTATTTTCTCGGTCCAAGACTTTTAAGTCTTGGGCCTAAGTGTTCCCAAGCGTGTTTTTACCTATACATAGTTATATTTCACCCTCATATCACCCAGAACATTTCTCAATACTCACTCAAACAATTAGTCATATTTTCACTCCCCAAACTCAAGTCCCAAACCCTCATCCCAAGCTAAGGTTCTCCTTGAATGTTCTCCTTCAAGCTTTATGTCTCCATCTCTGATCTTCACCAAGTTTATCACCAAGACAAGGTATGTGGGTTTCTTTCATAGATTCCTTTCACTGATAATATCCAAGCCTCCTTTTACATAAATTGCATGATCTAAAGTTGATTTGCAAATGCATCTTGATTATTACGAAATTCACTGCACACTATGTTAAAGTTATGTAAAGTTATGACTATTTTGGTATGTTTTGAGCTATAAACTATGATCTATTGTAAGCTTTGAGAAGGGGATTTGATGTATATGTCTTGAGGGTATTTGAAGGTGTTGATTGATAGTTTTACAATGGATTGTTTGCATGATTTCATTCTTATATTTCATGGTTTTATACTATCATTACACACCCTCGAAGTGTTTGATAAAATGTCCGGATGTGGTTTCTTGAGGAATTAAAGACCCAAACCATGAGATATGATATGATTGACTATATGATGATGAAATGAGCTTATATATTTGATATACTCTATGTAAAGTATTTCATTAGACCATACTCGATCCAGGGGAGACAAGAGCCCGAGTAACGATGTTGGGGGTTTATACTCATCAACCATGCGAGAGGTTCATACTTTGTTACCGTGTTGGCAATGTGTGATTACCTTCAACCATGTGATGGGTTTATACCATACAACCACCAAGGGGTTTATACCTTGAACAGCTAACTTGGTCTCTTCTACACATATGATTTCCTATATGAGCATTAGTTAATTAAGCATGTTTTACTTAAGCATTGATCATACATGTCAAATTGTATATTATGCCTATTGCTTAATATTATGCATTTTTATTATGATGCCTCTCTATATACTTAGTACATTCAAATCTACTAACACATACTCTATGCCTACATGATGTAACCATGTCAGAACCGATGCCCAAGTTGATCATCCTTCTCCACGTGGCTAGTTCGGTGCTATTCAAGCTAGTTCGCGAGTCCTCCACTTCGAGGACCTAGTCTATGTTTATTCTATTATGTATTGAGACATTCATCTTTATTGCTTATTTGGACTATGAGGGTGAGCCCGGTTACTTTGCCTTGGCCCCTGCTCTTATTGATATATTAGAGGTGTTAGTTAGACATGTTAAGTATCTATAATATGAGTTTAACTCTTGTCTTTTGACCATGATATTGTGCAAGCTTTTTCCTTAGCTCGATTTTCCCCATTCGTTTATCTTTGATGCTTGATTTATTGCTTTCGGGACTAAGGATGTGTAATGATGCTTTATGAGGCTTGATTGGGGTCCCTTTGGGCCCTTTGCACCATGTCATGTCTAGGCTCTATGCCAGGGTCATGAAACTATGTCATGAGTTGATTGCTTGGTATACTTTGGCAAAGTAGACCATTCATTGTTCGATGTGAAGTGAACATTGGGATTCCAATTAGTATCTTACTTGGTCTTATATATCAATAATGGTTGTAACGACCTCCAATTGAGGAGCCTAAGAGTGTAGAAAGTTGGTCTAAAAATAACTTGATGTAAAGTTCATGAGGATGACTTACGACCCGTAGGAGGATTTATGGCTCTTAGGATTGGTCCTTAAACATGAATTTTTGGAAAAGAAAAAACTTTCCAAGTCTGGGGTAACCCACAAACCCTGTGATGATTGGTATAAAGGACGATGATCCAGAGATAGAGTCGTGGATGGGTCTATCATATAAGACCTCACATGTTGGATGGTGTAAAAAGGTCCTAAGAAGTGAAATCTAGAAATTTTCCTAGTACTAGTGGGTTTATGAGAGAGCCTATGGGCTGTAACTTATGCTTGTGGATTAATGGTCAGGCTTGATGAAATGATAATTTTTGAAGTTGAATATACAAATTATCTGATGGCCCATAGATTGACTTATGAGCCATAAGTCAAGTCATACATTGAGGATCAAAGAAAGTTTCTAAGGGTAAAAAACATTAGCAAATGAAACCCCTCTCCTGCGGCCCGTAGAATTGACCACGACTTGTAATCGAGGTCTTGTGGTTCTATCCAACAAGTTTTTAAAGAGGTTAAGTTTGAAATTTCCTATTACTTTATGGCTATGCAATATCATTTTAACATTCAAAATACCCCTTTTCATCCCTATACACGCTAATAGATCCCATTCCTCTTCATTCTAAAATATTCCAAGTCCTAAATCCCTCCTAAACTCTACTAAGTTCTTCAAGGGTCTGACAAAAGAAGTGAAACCTAGGGTTTTGGTTCTTCCATCTCCAAATCAAATTTCATCTCATAAAACCATGCACAATATGTGGGTTTGATTGTGGAAACCTTTCCTCCACAAATTCGACCATTTTCCCTCCTCATCTATTTGAAGTCTATGGACATTTATGGGTATTTCTATGAGCTCCTTAATATGATATTATTATAAAGAGATTTATGATGTTTTACCCTTGTACATAATCATGCATTGATAAACCATGTGAAAGCTATGAATTTTTATGAAGATTTAATGATGCCCTAGGTATGTCTTATGATGCTTTGGTGGGTTATTTTGAATGATGCTCAACTGATTTCCATTTTTACTCTCCTCATGTCGTTACCCTTGAATTGCATGGTTTTAAACATTGAACATATGCCCACCATGTTTTGATTAAGAATGTATGCAAGCTTTTATGTTGATGAAAGCCTTGTGGCAAGTTATGCAAACTATGAATGATATGGTTTTGAAAGGGTTATTATGAATGCTATAAGATATGAGAATATTGTGAATGTTATGAAAGTAATGAAGCCTTATCTTTACTATTGTGAATCTTTTGTTTGATGAGCTACTCTATGAAATTATTTTGATGTTATGAAGCTTTGCATATTTTGACTATAATGATGATTTGAGTATTTCTTGGGATTGTGATCTAGTACTGAGTGGACCTTGGTAGGTAGCAATTGTCCCTTAACTATGTTACCACCATAGGTTGTGAATTGCCTATGGCATGACCAACTGAAAAGGGTGAGTTGCCATAAGGTACATGATACTTAATAACTGAAAAGGGTGATGATCCCATAAGGCTTCTACTTTATTGTCCAAAATGGGTGGTGTTCTTGGAAGGACCTCATCTTATAATTTATCGAAATGGAAAGAGTTCTTGTAAGGTAACAAAAAAGGGTGTTTCTCCCGTAAGGTGCTTATGAAGAACTTTCTAAAATGGGGAAGTTCCTGTAAGGTTAGTGTTTGGTTTACCTCGGCAAAGTAGACCACTCCTAGTTAGGTTTGGAGTGAACATCAGAATTCCAAGTAGTAGCTAGCTTGGGCTTATATGTCGATTATGATCCCTTCCCACAATGTACGATATGTTATATGATTTGATGACCCCTCAAGCATATAATGAATAAGGCATTGAGCACACATGACATATTGAGCTAATACTTATTGATTACAATTATACATATTGTTTAATTTATGTTCGTTGTCGTATTGCACCACACATACTTAGTACATTCCAAGTACTAACACATACTCTTTACCTACATGATCTAACCATGTAGGGGTCTGAGCTCATATTCATCCTCCATCCCCACGTGGCTAGACAATTCAGTTGAAGATCACTTTATTTACACATGTATATTTTTGGGTACTATCTTTTGAGGGTGAGCCTAGGAGATGTCATGGATCCGGTTTCATTTTTATTAGAGGTGTTGTTGGATATTTGGATATGTAAGTTATGAGTTCAACTCTTTATTTTACTATGCATTATGAAAGACTCCCTTACTCCCTTATTCCCTCTTACGTGTTAAATGCTTCTCGTATATTTAAGGTTAGAAGTCCTAATCCCGTAATTTCCCCCATAGCGTGAGGCATACTTAACCACCCATTAGACTTTATTTGCTATGTGACCCATAATAATCCTCTTCCTTATAATATTGCCATAGCTTGAGGCATACTTAACCATCCATTAGACTTTATTTGCTATGTGACCCATAATAATCCTCTTCCTTACAATATCGCTATAGCGTGAGTCCAAAGTTTTGTTTCCCCTTGAAATTACGTGTTATTTACTTCAATTTTTTTTCTTCAGCAACCAAGGATGTGCCATGCATGCTTAAGAGGCTTGTTTGGAGTTCCTTCGGGTTTTACTTTCTCCATGTCACATCTAGGCACTCAGTTTGGGGTGTGACAAAGCTTGGTATCAAAGAACTAGGTTTGTAAATGGTCCTTAAAAATTGAACACACGACATCATGTAGACTCTTGTTCATGATTGTGAAGTGTGCCACAACTATGAATAAGAGGCTATGAAGTGTTTTATAGGCTTAAGTTAACGTTTACCTTATTTTAATGGTTGGTATTTTTCTCTTCTAGATCATGCCTCAAAGGCAAGCGACTCAAAGAGTTCCCACTCCCAAGGGTGAATCGGTCCTTCTGACTCCACAAGTACAGAAAGGAGAAGAAGGGGTTATGCATGCCAAATATCAAAATGTCATTGCCTTGTTGGCACAAGAAGTGACCAATAAAATGAACCAACGAGCCCAAGCTTCTCATGCTCCTACTCTAGCCACAAAGGTGATAGATTTTGCAAGGATGAACCTGCCGGAGTTCTTTGGCTCCAAAATGGAAGAAGATCCTCAGGAATTCATTGATGAGATATACAATGTGCTTGCTATTATTGGGGTTAGTTCGGAAGATAAGGTGAAACTTGTGGCATATTAACTCAAAGACCTTACTGAAAATTAGTTTACCCAATCAAAACTGGTGTGTGTGATGATTTCCTCAATCGATTCTTCCCAACGGAGCTATGGAAGGTAATGATGATAGAGTTCATGAACCTTAAGCAAGGTTTTATTAGTGTTAGGGAGTATTCCCTTAAGTTCAACAATCTTGCAAAGTATGCTCCTCACTTGGTTGCTGATCTTAGGGCAAGGATGCAAAAGTTTGTATCGGGAGTGTCCGACCTATTCAATGAAGAATGCCCCACCACCATGCTCGTAGAAGATATGAAGTTGTCTCAGCTCATGACTTATGCCAACAACTCGAAGGAGAGAAGCTTAGGAAAAGAAGGAGTGAAGAGTCCAAAAAGGCTCGGTATGATGGTGGTTTTTTTCAAGATACAAAAGGTGGTACTACTAAATGCCACAAATTCCAAGGACAAGGGCCCTCCACTACTCAAGCTCAAAATTTGCTAATAATAGGGTGCCCAACCCCATGATCTGAAGTCGTTAATAGTGGTTAAATTGTTCCTAAGTGTGGAAGTTGTGGTAAAAATCATTGTGGTCGTATTAATAGATGTGGGTGCTCGTTTCAAGTGTGGCAAAATGGGCCACAAGTTTTAGAATTGTCCAAAAAAGAGTAGAGATGGTCATCCCCAAGGACAAAGTACTCATGGTGAACAAAGGGCACAGGGTGGTCAGCAAGGGGGTGCTCCTCGTCACACTCACTTTTATGCTCTTCAAGCAAGGCACAGGGTGGATGAGGTGCCTGATGTTGTTACTAGTATGTTAAAGATTTTCAATCTTAATGTATATGCTTTATTGAATTTGGGTGCTACTCTATCTTTCATTACTCCTTTTGTTTCTAATAGACTTCATGTGTGTCCTGAGTTGTTGTGTGAAGCCTTTGAAGTGTCTACCTCCGTTGGTGAGTACATTGTTGGTAAAAGAGTTTATAGGGGGTGTCCCATGTCTATTTTGCATACAGTTTTGCCTTGTGATTTTGTTGAACTAAACATGGTAGATTTTGATATCATTCTTGGGATGGATTGGTTTCATGTATATCATGGTTATATATATTATAGAACCTACAAGGTTAGGTTCTAAATTCCTAATAAACCCATCCTTTAGTGGGTAGGTCATGATTTGGTGGTTAAGGGTAGATCCATCTTTTCTCTTAAGGCTTGGGAGTTGATCTATAAGGGTTCCATATACCATTTTCTAAGGGTCAGGGATGTAAAGTCTAAATTCCCTCCTATTGAGTCGGTTCTAGTGATTAATGAGTTTCTTGATGTCTTTCTCGATGAACTCCCTGGTGTCTTTCCTGAAAGGGAGATAGATTTCGGTGTAGACTTCCTCCCTAATACCCAACCCATTTCTATCCCCCTTACTGCATGGCCACAACGTAGTTAAAGGACCAATTAGAAGATTTGCTGGAGAAGGGCTTCACATGGCCTAGCAAGTCACCTTAGGGTATGCCGATGTTATTTGTGAGGAAGAAAGATGGCTCCCTTTGACTGTTCATCGATTACTGGGAACTCAACAAGGTTACCATGAAGAAAAAGTATCCATTTCCAAGGATAGATGACCTATTTGATCAAATTCAAGGGGCTATCCACTTCTCAAAGATTGACCTTTGGTCTAGATACCATCAATTGAGGGTAAGGGAGTGTGACATTCCAAAATGTCCTTCAGCACTAGATATCAGCATTTTGAGTTTGTTGTATGTCCTTTGACCTAGCTAATGCCTTGTCAATATTTATGGATCTCATAAATAGGGTCTTTAAACCCTATCTCGACATATTTGTGGTAGTATTTATAAATGATATTTTGATTTATTCTGAAATTATAGAGGAACATGTGTAACATTTGAGGGTAGTGTTACCAAAGTTAAGGGAAGAGATATTGTTAGCTAAGTTCAACTGAAGTGAATTTTTGTTAAAGGAAGTTTCCTTCCTAGGGCATTTGGTGTCAGGTGAAGGGATTAATGTGTATTTGAAAAGACAGAGATGGTAAGGAATTGGCCTAGACCCTTGACTCCAATGGATATTAGGAGTTTCTTGGGTTTAGCAGGGTACTAACAAAATTTATCGAGGGTTTCTCTTCAATTGCCTCTCCCTTGATGAAGTTGACACAAAAGAACACCAAATTTGTATAGACCTATAAATATAAAAGAAGTTTCCAAACTTTGAAGGATAAACTTACATACGCTCCTATTTTAGATCTACTGAAAGGGTTAGAAAGGTTTGTAGTGTATTGTGATAATTTGAGAGTTGGTTTGGAGTGTGTATTGATGCAAACTGATAAAGTCATCGCATATGCTTCTAGCCAACTAAAGGTACATAAGCACAATTACCCCACCCATGATCTCGAATTAGCGGTGGCGCTATTCTCCTTGAAGATATGATGTCATTATCTATATATGGTTCATGTCAATGTGTTCATAGACCATAAAAGCCTCCAGTATGCATTCACCCAAATAGATCTAAACATAAGGCAAAGGAGTTGGTTGCAACTCCTTAAAGATTATGACGTGAGTGTATACTGATATGCTGTCAAAATACAACACTTTTGATGTTTCAAACTTGAAATTTTACGTGTTTTCAATGCGATGTTAGTTTGTTTTATGTATTTTTGTGTTATATTTACATGATTCTACAGTTGGCTTTGATTTCGGGATGAAAGTACAGAAGTTGCTGATTTTGATATAGTATGAGACCTTTCACGGGCCATAGTTAACTCAATGTGCTGTGAAGTGGGTTTCATGGATAATTCCAATTAGGTGCTGATTTTCTGAAGTTGATTCTACGAACATGCAAACAGGTCGTGGATTGATTTATAAGTCATAGAACATGGTTCATGACCTGAAGATTAGAGATAAGACACTTTCTGAAGATTCATTAGACAAAAACCCCTAAGGGTCGTAAACCACTTTACGAGTCATATAGAAGTGTCGTAGAACTGAAGCCTTGTTTTCCACCAACACTGTACGAGAGCCCGATTACGGGCCGTGGAATCCGATACAACCACTAAAATTAATCATGAGGCGTGCTGACCTAGCTGTCCTATTATGTTTAGGACTTGTATTTTAAATACTATACAGTAGGTTCTTTAGGTAATAGCACACAAAGAACTCGACAATTAGAGAGGACAAAGAGTGAGATTGAGTAGAGATAACATTAGAGAGTTTTGAGAAACACTTGTACTTTGATTTGATCTTTAATTTTGTGGTTCTTATTGAAGTTGGATTTGATTGTCTTAATTCAATTGGGTAAGTGTTCTATTATGTTATTCCAATTCATAAGTATTGCATCTACACAAATCTCGAGTACCAAAGTCCACAACTAGGGTTGTGGGAACCATTAAGAACTAACAAGGTAAAACTAGATAATTCATAATACTTGGAAAGTGTGTATGCATGTATTAATTAATTCTCTTCGTTTTGCATATTTTCTAGTGGTGGCAAACATTAGAATCCTCCTAGTGTTACTGACTGGACCAAGGTAGTAATGAATAGGAAAATAGATTAATTAGCAGGATTTGACTGATGTGTTCTCATCAAATAAACCAAACTAGGCCAAAGGGAGGTTGTACTGGGACTAATAGGTAAGGGTTAGTAATGCACACTATGGAGATGGGGCAATTCATATAGTGAAATATGCCTCTCCCATGGACCAAAGGGTTTGGTGAACTTAACTTACCATTCTGCATGCTACACTTTAGAAAATAATTAGGTTATGAGGTAATACTAAGTTAGGGAATCATGAAGAACACCATACCCTAGTTTCTCTCCATATTGATGTAACTCCTGTGTTAGTGAGGTTTACTTTTCTACTGATTATTGCAACCCCCTCCTTTGGGGAAGTAAGTTGGTTAATCACTCAAATTACATTAATTGAATTCTCTTACATCTACGTATTTCCTTGGTTCGACCCTAACCTTGTTTAGGTTCTATTTTTTGACAACGACCGCTTTATCATAAAAAAAGAGGTGTAACTTGGGTGACATCATGATTTTGGTGTTGTTGCTGGGGAATATGACTAGACTTGGTTAGTTCATAGTGATTTGGGTATTAATCCTTATTTCCTATATCTTTTTTTGTTTTTCTTTCTTTGTAGGGTGTAAGTGTAGTGTATGCCCAACATGCGAAGTCAAGGCAGACCCTTGACTCCATTTGACCAAGAGATCCATAGAACTTTGAGGAGATTGACCCAAGATAATGCCAACAACATGGCTAGTGCAGCCCTGAAATGGAATAATACTGAGAACACTAATCATGAGAATCCAACCCCTCTTTAGGACATTGCTCTACAACCACATGATTTAAATTCCAATGCTTATCAGTGGAATCAATACAGGCTGAATCATATAACTATGGAGGTTACTGGAGCAATTTTTTCCACCACTACTGGTTGACGCAAAGTTTGTAGTCTAGAATGGGTCACTTTGGATATTGTAGAATAGTAGGCTATTTGTAGGCATACCATCGGAGGATCCTCATAGCCATCATAACATTGCATTCTTCTGCAAGAGTGTGATGGGAACACAAAATCTGTCTGTGGATGTTGTAGTACTTTATGTCTTCCCATTGTCTCTTACAAGTAATGCAACACTATGCCTAAATAAGCTCCCGCAGAGTTCAATCACCAGTTCGCCTGAATTGCAGTAGGCCTTTTTAGAGTGGTACTTCCCCAGATCAAAGTAGCTTAAGTTGAAAGACCAGATCAGCAACTTTGAGCAACTCCTTGGTGACTCGATCAATACTACATAGGAGCGGTTTACTAAGTGCCTTAGGAGTATCCCCGATCACAAGATTGTTGACAATTCCTTGGTGGAGATCTTCTACTATTCCCTCGATGAGAACAGTTAGGCTTATATTGATACTATTATTGGGGGCATGTTCTTAGATCAGCCATTCTCAAGGATCACAGAAAGGATGAAGAGAGTGGTCAAGACTAATCATGCATGGAGGCAGAGAGATAGAGCATCCATCAAAAGTTCGTGCGCTATCAGTGTTGGTCAAGAACAAGCTAAGATAAATAAAGAAATTATGCAGGAGCTTGCCCGAATCCGTACTGGCATGGAGGTAATAATGAACTAGAAGCAGGAGTGAGTCAACATCATGGCTCATTAACCTCCATGTGTACCCATGTATGATGAGCCTTACTTTGGAGGAGAGACCTATTTCATTGTTAGACCAATGCCCAAGGGTCCAATCAGGACTATTGGCACTAATGTCAAGAAAACCAAGGTCGGAACTTCAATAAAGATGGAGCTTTTAGAGACAATCCCAGAGGATACTATGACCAAAACAGGGGCCAAGAGAGAGATGCAGATTGGGGAAAAACAAATGGTTATAGAAATGGTCCCTGTGTGCCACCACATAATTGTGACAAGGTGCAAGTAGCTTAAGAATTGAGGAGATGTTTGATCACGTGTTGAAGAAAGCTGAGACATAGAATGAGACTTTGAGAGGGATGAAATCTGAAATCTCTAGTATTAACCAGAATTAAGTCTCATTCTATTTCTATCAAATAACTTGAGCAACAGTTTGGTCAAGTGTTGACTTAACTCAATCAACATCACAGGGGTACATTGCCTAGCAACACAGTTAAAAACCCTAAGAATAAAGGGTAGTCCATGGCAATTACAACTCGTGGTGTGAAGAGCACCATTGATCCTCCCATGCTAGTTGATTAGGATGATGTTCGAGAGGAAACAATTAGTAGATGCATGAGATTTTGCTATAAGGATGGGGTGAGTGAAGTTGCTGATGCACCACAAAAGTTGAAGTCCATTCCTAGGACTCCTCCTCCCTTCCCTCAAAGAATCAAAAAGGGGGAGGAGGAAGGCAAGTTTAGGAACTTTCTCTCCATGCTGAAACAACTTTTCTTCAACATCCCTCTCATTGAGGCATTGGAGAAGACTCTAGGGTATGAAAAGTACATGAAGAACCTGGTTATGAGAAAGCACACTATGAATTAGGAGCTCTTCCAAGAGCTTCATTGTTGTAATGTGATTTCTATGACGTCCTTGGTCCAAAAGTGAGACAATCCCGGTGCTTTGACCATACCCTGCACCATCGGAGATGTGTTTTTTGCAAAGGCACTATGTGATCTAGGGGCAAGCAATAATCTGATGCCCCTTGGGATCTTCAAGAAGCTAGGATTAGGAGCCCCTACTCCGATGAGCATGTCGTTGTTGATGGCCTATCGCACAGTGAAGAAGCCAAAAGGGATATTGTGTGATATGCTGGTCAAAGTTGAGAAGTTCATATTCCCCGTAGACTTTATAATCTGGATTGTGAAGTCAACTTCGACATCCCAATCATCTTGGTAAGACTATTCCTGGCCACTAGGCGAGCATTATTAGATAACGTCAACATAGGTTCAGATTGAATGAACAAGAGGTTTTCTTCAATATCTGTCATTCTATAAAGAGGTCAGATGATTTGAAGAATGAAGTTTGGACAATTGGTGGAGTCTGAGTAACCAATTTTTGCAAGTTGTGCCACGACAATAAATCAGGCACTACTTGGGAGGCAACCCAAGGTTTTTGATGTAATAGTTGTAGTTGTAGCTTTAGTTTCACTTTTTGGACTCATAGGTAGTTTATTTTATTGTATTTTCATTGTAATCGTGGATATTAGGTTGGTTGCATATACGGTAACAGTGTGTTCTATGAAGAAAATGTAGATACATGACTAAGCCAGCCATTCTTCGCTTAGAAGGGCATTTGGAAGTGCCTCTATGACTGGTCATACCAGTCGTAAACCCCTTCATGTCCCATACACCATTACGTAGACATTTCCAGCAAGAAAAACATTGTGCACTCCAGTCCATGAGTGAACTTTATGATCCATAGATAAAACTACGGGTCGTGAATGGGGCTCGTGGACCCTAGGTAAGTCTTATGAAAGTTTTCTAAGTATTGGGATCTCTATGACCAACTCTACGAGTCGTACTTCACTTTACGACTCATAGACTAGTTTGTGAAACCCTATCTTGAAAACTAATGTTTGGATATTCTACGCAACCATAGTTCATGAGCCGTAAAACACTCTAAGGCCCATAATCGGGGTTTCGTAGAGTCCAGACCCATCAGATTTCAATTGACCCAGTCAAAGTATAAATAATAGGGTCAAATTATTTTGACCCTATTTAAGCTCTAAATTGCAAATTTTGCTCAGCCATACCCCACCCTAAAATTCTGACCATCTCCAGTGATCATCCTTCCATTTTCTGGCGAGAATTTCTAGTAACCTAGGGTTTAGTATCCCACCACCTCCTTCATCTTCTACAATCTAATTACCCAAATTGGTAAGTTCTCGGTTAGCCAAATACCTTTAATTTACCTATATTGGTATGGTTAAATTAAGAAATTATGTTGGGAATGGTTGTTGTAGACACGAACCCTTGTGTGCAAATAGTAATGTGGTTATTGAATTATGGTTGCCCATGCTTGAATATGTGTATAGAAACTGAACGTGGTGTGGTTTCCTTTGTCCATGTTTGATTGATGTATCTTTGGTGCCCATGTAACCACTCACCATTTAATTAAATTGATTATATGTGTGATATTTGGTATGTGATGGCATGGGTGCATAATTTTGATGGTAAAATCATTCATACAGGGTTGGAAGGGTTGAGGAAGCATGTCTAATTAATTTTGATGGGGATACATGTGTTGACTAGCATATTGGGGTATTGATTATTATATGAAAATCATGTGGGTGTGTGTGTTTTGCTTTGATGCTGTTAGAATAAAAGTGAAAAAGTCATATGGGGTTTGTTGTGGTTGAGTTAGAAACTCAGGCGACTGAGTTTTTTGGTCTACGAGTGCCTTTTACGGCTCGTGAAATATTGCACGAGTCATAATTGCCCCTCGTACAAGATTCCAGAAACTTGAAGTTTGTGAGCACCTATTAGACAAGACCTTCTACAAGTTGTAGAACACTTTATGACTTATGGAATGGTCTGTTAGATCCCTGCCTGAAATAAATTCAGGTACTGGAATCCTCTATGACTCAGTCTATGGCTCATAGAACAATCTATGAGTCGTACCTGATCCCGTAGACTTTCCAGTGTGCAAAAATTCTATGATCACTATTTTACGAGAGCCTTCTATGACTCATAGTGTTCACTACGACCCGTACAAGTCCTTTCGTAGACTCTTTTGCAACTCACACTAGATTATTTTTGTATTTCATTTTTGATCGATGGGGCTAACCAAGGTGCGTAAATGTTCATGTTTCAGGTACTATGGCCTCGAAAGCAAAATGTGAAAAGACTCGGGCCCTACAGAGGAGGATCAAAGTGAGACCTCAAAGGATGAGCATACGCCCACACTAAGTGGTTCATTAAGGGACCTTGGCGTCCATCCGAACTTGAAGGCTACTAGACCTCAGATGAAAGATGCTGCGAGAGCTGGGCAAACTCAGGCTCCGGTTGTTCGTACTCACTAGCCTGATGAGATATACTATAGCAGGGGCAACTCTATTTAGATGACTCCATCCAAAGAGGAGTCTAGCACTGAGTCAAGCTCTAGCAATAGATCGAATATAGAGTCCTCCACAATACCTCGATCATCACCATCATCTCCACCAGACGCTCTTACTAGCTGGTGGTGCGTCGAGCGAATGCGAGATATTTATATGGAGGATTTATAGAATATATAGTGGGACAAGCTAGTCCGCTCCATCTATGAGGAGCCCCAAGTCATTCCAAGCAGACTTTACAATGTCCCCGGTCTCCAGGATACGATGATTAGATACAGGATCCAGTGGCTGACCCAACCATGGTGAGGGAGTTCTATGTATCTTATGCAACCATTATTCATAATACTTTTCCCAAGAGGAAGAAGCCCCCTCGCTCAGTTGAGACTGATTGAGACTAGAGTGAGGGACCAGTAGATGGATATTTTAGAGACCAGCATCTATTAAATGCTATTTGGGCTAGAGTTACATACCCCCAGATGCACAACTGAATTTAACTACAGAGTGGGGCAGATGAGGGACTCGCTAGTGATGAGAGATCTAGAGCGTTGAGACAGCTTGATGAGATGGGTGGCTAGTTATATTGCTGAGCAGGGTCCAAAACCTGCATGGATCACTTCACACTCGAAGCCTATTGTCAAGGCTTCACTTAGCTTTTCCACCAAGTTTTTGTGGGTGATTATTATATCACGCATCCGATCAACTCTTGCTGATAATACCTTGAAGTCAGAGTGTGCAGTGCTAATTGCTAGCATCTTAGATGGTTACAAGATTGATTGTGCCTAATTCATTGTCGAGCAGATTCAAGAGTCGCCCTGAAGGGGGCCCACCACTTATGTTCCAACACTACCAACTACTTCATCATAGGCTGCAGCTGCAGGCATCATTTATGTGTCTGTCGTATCTATATAGGCCATGGCGCAGAGGTTATCATATGTTGATTCACAGTTGACTCAACTAGTTTAGAAGATTATTACGACATGGGTCCTACAGGCGATCTTAGACTCGGAGAGTTACATGTAGGCATACACGGTCAGCATTATTCAAGACCATCTTTTCACTGTGGATGCTGCATTGATGCATTTGAGGTGAGGGTATAATAGAGCCTGAGTACAACCTGATCTGCTGACTTGATGGTGATGATGTTCATACTCCAAGTAAGAAAACGGTAGCTGTAAGCAATTAACGTAATCGAAGGTTAGGGTCAAATCCACAGGATATGCAGGGTTTGACTACAAGAATTCACTATTAATCATTTCGAGTATCTATCACTAAAGTCTCAAAATAGGGGGAGGAACTGTGATTGGAAAACAAAAGTAAAATAAATACTACACTACTACGCGAGGAAACACTCAATTTTAGGGAAAACTTAGGAATTGTGTTCCCCATGGTTCGTTGACTCAATTACCCTAGACAATATAAATGCAATTGGAAATTCACATGTAGGACATCAAATTAGGTTCTTCGACATCTCTTGTGAAGGTGAAGGTCGAATTTCACCATGGCAGATGGTAGGCAACCATGGTGTGGCAACTAATTGTTAGCCTTTGTCCCAGTCAACCTCCCTTTGGTCAGGTTTCGTTGACCAGACGAGAACACATCAGTCAAATCCTGTCATTTACTTTCCTTTGTCCAATTCGTCACTTCCTTGGTCAGGATCATGATAGTAGGCAGGGTTTGGTGTTGGCCACCACTAAACAACATTCAAATGAAGGGAAATAAACAATACATACAAAACCCCAGTCATAAAAATGTAATAAACCTAGGTCATCTAAAGTCAACTATCCAAGGTTCCCACAACCCCAAGTTGTGGGTGCTTAGCTACTTATGGCTAAAGCAAAACCCATAAAAAAACAAAGACAAAATATATTTGAGAGTTTAATCCAAAGCAATGGAGAATGATAGCACCACAAGTTGCAAACCACAAGCTTGATATATTGAGAATGAATACAATATAGGATTTGCACTCCCTGAAAGTGGGTTATCCAAGAGAAAATGAAAATCTATCCTACAACCCTAAAATATTCTAGAGAATATTCAAAGGTAATGTTCAATGTTAACAATCTGGAATCTCTCCCAATAAAAACCTAACTTAAAGTATTTATAGTAGTTACACATTTAGCCCTAAAATTACACAGAAAATACAACTAGTAACTGGTATGTCTTGCAGGTACGACTCGTAAGGTGACCTACAAGTCGTGATTGGGGTCTCGTATCATGTGTTTGGCTTTTTGGACTCAACTGGTATGAATCACTAGTACGAGTCATTGCTTGAGCTATGACTCGTATGCTCCACTCGTAGTCTAGGCCTCTAGTTTTTGGTCCAAAGTTTTGGCTCTCTGTTTCCTGCTATAATTCCACCTATATGAGTCGTATTGTGACCTATGACTCGTAGGGTCGCCTTGTATGGCTGACCTCCACTTAGCACATTTCTAATCTTTGCTCTTTGTTTCTAGTTACGAGATCAGAATATGACTCATTGTCTGTGTTACGACTCGTAGATGAGCTCCTATGTTCTGCACTTCAGCAAAATATACAATTTCTCTCCAAATTATGCCAACCTACCTTTTCTACAATAACAACACAAAAACACATAAAACCATAAAATGTCGCATTAAAAACTCACAAAATTCCTTGTTTTAGACATCAAATGTGTTGTATTTTGATAGGTCATGAACACCCTAAACATAGAACTGTCGCTTGTCCTCAAGTACCAACTCAATCTAAGCGGACAATGAGAAATATATAGCAGTTATACTAATGACATATACATTATTTACTCTAATTTAGGTACCCAACTTTCATTTTCAAATAAGATTGCAAGGCTACTAAGCAAAACAAATAACAAAGATGCATCTGGTACCCCAACTATGATAAGGTAAGGAGCATCAACCAACCACAAGCACTTGTGTTGTCATATACTAATCAAGTAGTGCAAATGCCATCAAAGAAAAGATGTCCCTCTTATTCACTCAAAAAGCATTTAGAATTCAAGGACTACGGAAGCATTCTCACTCTCACAAATGAAATTCATGCAAAACTACTAACACCATAGGCTTGCCCCTATACTCAATATCTGGATTAGCGACAAAGTGGACTTGGATCACTTTAGGACTTAATGGCTTGTAACATAGGTTATGGGGCTTTAGTATGGCATTTTAGGTAAGTAGTGACTAAAAGCTATCCTTGAACCATGTTTACTAATATATTTACCTTTATATCCTAAACATTTTCACTAAATCCACCCTTATTCTCCTATTTCAAGCTTTCACCGGGTGCCTTCTTTTTCTTTTTAATTGTGCCTTATTTCGGAAATAATTTTTGCTAATCTTTCTCAATCAAGGCACTTTTCATTTCTTTTTCTTCACCTGGCTCATGATTTTTCATTTCTTTTTCTCTTCCCCAACTAACCAACTTATTTTCATCACTTTACCAAAACAAGGGCCACCCTCAACTTAGGCTTTTAGCATGAGGAGAAGTATAAAATAGCTAATCCCCAAACCAGAGCCACCATTTGTAGCTACCCTCAACCTAGGATTTAAGCCTCAATCAAGGTTCACATGTTCAAGGATAGGCCTGGGCTAATATCAAGGTATTTCATCAAACAAGGTTAAGCTTGTAAGGTGTCAAGAAAGAAGAAGTACATCAGAAGCTCAAACATTGTAACAAGGGATTCACTAGCTCATTTGGTAGGTCATTTAGGTAGGAGTGGGCTTACTAAAACAACAAAGGCCTAGGATCCCTTCTAAATGAACCACATCACCAAACAATCTTAGAGTAATAAGGCAAGTTGTGAGTCCAAAAGCAAGGGTGAGAAATGAGATATTGAGTTTGACACCCGGGCTGTGGTCTAATCAAGCAAGTGCTTTCCTCCGTTCGTGATACCCACCCGGGCATCTGAAATATTTCTTATTTCTTCTCGATTCCTGCCAAAAAGGAACAATTGGAATAGATGAATACAACAAAATAAGCTCAGAACACACACACAATCAAGTATAGACTCACATGTCATGCTTCAAGCCTCAACTTACCTTTACATTATCAGAACAAACATCAACCAGATAATGAAAATGCACGTTTGCATCGATAAATCAATAACCTCAAAAATTTTGATGGTACCTAAAATTTTCAAATCATTCAAAAATCATTTATAGACTGTATATGCCAAAAGACAATACCACTATGTATTTACACATTATCTGCACTACCTAAACATGCCGGTTCAACAAAAATTAAAAACATCTACAAGGAAAAAGAAATATGACAAGAAAACCTTGGGATAAAAAATAGGAGAAGTTATGGACTCGAGGCTACTAAAACTTCACCTTAATCCATAACTTCCCACACCCCACCTAAATAGAATACTTTGTCTTCAAAGTAAGACATGAACGAAAAAGTACAAGGGGCATACCTTAGGTTGGCTCCTAGGAAGCGCTTGATTATTGTCGTGGCACGACAGAAAGCTTTTTGTACTCAAGCCACTTCAAGGACCCAATCCTCAATTATCTTGATTTCTTCCTTATCGCCAATGTACAATTTGACCCTCTGACTGTTAACTTTGAAGATTTTACCATCCCTGCTTTCTAACTCGATGGCTCCTTAACTAAAAACGCATACCATCCTGAAAGGTCCCATCCACTTGGATCTGAGTTTTTTGGGAAACCACTTCAACCTAGAGTTATAAAGTAAAGCCATGTCTATTCTCCGATCATGCTGAACTTTCATCCTTTACTTATACAATGGAGATCTTTCATATGTTCGCAGCCTAAACTCATCAAGTTCATTTACTTGCATTAATCTAGACGTTGTTGCTTCATTCCAGTCTAGATTTAGCTTCTTTAGTGCCTATAGTGCATTGTGCTCAAGTTCAACTGGCAGATGACACGCTTTCCCAAGTATCAATTGATATGGAGACATCCTGATTAGAGTGTTAAAGGCTATGCGATAGGCCCATAAGACATCATCTTACTTTCTTGACCAGTCAGTGCGATTCACATTCACCGTTTTGGATAAGATTTGCTTTATCTCCCTATTTGATACTTCCATTTCCCACTTGTTTGGGGATGGTACGAGGTTGGCACTCAGTGATTCACACCATAACTTTCAAGGAGAACTTTGAATCGTCTATTGCAAAAGTGAGAAACTCCATCACTGATAATTTCCTAAGGCATACCAAACTTGGAAAAAATGTTTCGTTGGAGAAACCTGGTATTGCTCTTACCCTCATTGTTTGGTAAATCTATAGCCTCTACCCATTTAGAGACATAATCATCTGTAAACAGAATGTACTTATTACTATGAGAGCTAACAAAAGGTCCCATAAAATCAATGCCCCAAATATCGAATAGTTGTATCACTAAAATAGGATTAAGCAGAAGTTTGTGCCTTTGCGAAACCCCTCCTTCTCTTTGGCACCTATCACAAGACTTAACCTAATCATGGATGTCTTGATGTATAGACGACCAATACTAGCTATGTTGCAATACCTTATAAGCAGTTCGAACTCCACTGTGATGACCATCCACCAACGATGAGTGGCATGCTTCAAGAATGCTCATCATCTCAATCTCTAGAACACATCTATGGATGATCCCATCCGCAGAAATACGAAACAAGTATGACTCATCCCAGAAGAACTTCTTTGTGTCGTACATAAACTTGAAACATTGATATGTCTTCAAATCAGGAGGCACTATATCACTCACCAAGTAGTTAGCTTAGTCTGCAAACCAAGGTATAAGATCATGTGAGGCAGCCTAAACTCTCTCATCGGGGAATGAATTATTGATGTCAAGTCCGTCATCAAATTTCACCACAGCTTCATCCTCCAATCTATAAAGATGGTCGGCTACCTAATTTTTTGACCCCTTTCTGTCAATCACATCAAAATTGAATTCTTGCAAGAGGAGTACCCATCTGATTGGTCTCAGTTTTGTATCCTTTTAAGCCATCAGATATTTGAGTGTTGTATGGTCTGTGTGTACTGTCACCTCAGCTCCAAAAAAAGTATGAACAGATTTTTTCAAAGGCAAAAACAAAGGTCAACAATTCTTGTTCAGTGACTGTAAAATTTTTCTGGGCCACATTAAGTGCTTTGCTAGCATAATAGATAGGATGCAGAATCCTATCCTTGCACTGCCCCAACATCACACCTAACGCAACCCCACCTGCGTCACTACACATTAGTTCAAAAAGTTTTGACCAATCCAGAACCACAATAATGGGTGTTGAAGTCAACTTTCTTTTCAATTCTTCGAAGGATTGCATATATGCAACATCAAATACAAACTAAGCATCTTTCTCCAAAATCTTTTATAAAGCATCAGTAGAACCCTGTGTGGCCTAGAAAATACCTTATATCTTTCACATAGATTATTGATCGCAGTTTCTCGAT
>JAOTQR010000007.1:16026802-16038422 GCA_025774065.1 Solanum ossicruentum
CTTAAATCAGCTACAATTATGATTGACAGAGTGCTGTTTTCTCCTAGGTATGTAGGTGGCATTTCCCTATATCTCAACTTGGCCTGTTGCCTAGGTCCAAATGACACTCCAAGAGCCTATACCATTTCCTCATAATCAACAATGCTTTCACTGTCAAAATTCATCAACAAAGCTACCAAAGGTTCAACTCCTAGCCTCAACTCAACCAGGATCTCCACTTCATCATCCTCACTAATTTCAATCATTGAGACAACCTGCAACTCACCACTCGTTCTATCTTGTTAGCTCCACTTGAAACATAACTATCTCTTCACCAAACCTAAAAGTAAGCAGACTCTTTTCTATATCAACCAGTACTCTACCTGTGGCTAAGAAAGGTCTTCCCATGATGATAGGAACTGCAAAGTCAACCTCACAGTCAAGTATAACAAAATCTGCAATAAATATAAATTTATCTACCTTGACCAACACATCATAAAGTATTCCCACAAGCTTCTTGATTGTTTTGTCTACCATTATCAATCGCATCTTTGTAGGAACAAAGCTGCCCAAACCGAGCTTTCTCAATATGGCAAGAGGCATAAAGTTAATGTTGGCTCCCAAATCACATGCTGCTTTGGCAAATATGAGTTCCCCAAGACTGCATGGTATGGTGAATGCACCCGGATCTTCCCACTTTTGCACTAATGGCTTTGTAGTGATTGCACTACAACAATGAAAATTTTGGGAGAGTTCTTGGCTAGCTTTTTGCTTCTTCTTGACTTGATCTTTCATCCATTTAGCGTATCCCAACATCCTCTCAAGAGCTTCAGCTAAGGGGATATCCACTGCCAACTTCTTAACCATCTCCAAAAATTGTTCAAACTTACCTTCCTCTTTCTCTTCCCAAGCCTTTGGCGAAAAGGCGGGAGGGTCCTTTAAAAGGTCTTATATTTCTTTGGTTTCTCTTTTGTAATGGGTGCTTCGATCTCTTCATTTACCCTCTTCTTTCGGCTTCCATCCATAACCCTTGGCAAAAAGGGGTCAATAGTGCTTTTGCCACTCTGAGTCATGACTGCCATGCAATGCCCTTTATTTTTAGGATTTTGAAATATGTTTCTTGTTAAGGTACCTTTTTGGTGTTGGTTCAATTGTGAAGAAACTTGCCCAAATTGTTATTCTAGTTACTTAATCACCATGGAGTGAGACTCCATTTTTTGGTTAGTACTTGATGTTCGCTTTCATTCCCTTCAAGGTCTCATCTTGGTGATCATCCCTCTTTAACAACTTGTCAAACATATCTTCAAGCATCGAAGTGCTTGGCACGGCTTCATGGTTATGGGGAAACACATAAGAACCATTCCTATAACTATCTCTTCTACCCCATTCGATATCTGCCCTTTCATAGTAGCCACCTCAGTTATCTCTATAAGCACCATCGCAGTTATAGTTCTAACCTTGATTCCCAGAACCTTGCCTCCAATAGTTCGAGTTACATCTTTGGGGGTTATTCCAGAAACTCACTGCTTGGTTACTCACAAGCAAACATCTTCATCAAAGAATGGATCTTCATGTATGGGAGCCTTAGGAGTTTGGTGAGTTACCTCTTGGACACTTGCTTGTTTTAGCTTCAAGACCAAGTCCGTACTTGTGCAAAGTTGAGCAAGTTAATCCATGATCTCTTCATTGACCTTTGCTTGCTCATTGTTATGTTGACCATACAAGAAGTCTTCATTGCACCTTGCTCTCGTTGACCCATGCTTTATTGGTTTTAACCACTTGTTCTATCCTTACGGTTATCAATGCAACAGGTTGGTCAAGACATGCCTCCCATGATTGCATCAACACAAGCTTGACTATTCTCGTCAAGAGCCCGATAGAAAATCTCAACCAAGGCATCATCAACAATCTTGTGATCGGGGACTATCCTCATGCATTTGGTACATCTCTCCCATGGGGTACTAATAGAGTCCCCCAACAATTGTTCAAAGTTGTTTATTTGATCTTTGAGCTTTAGCTTTTTTGATCTTGGAAAATATCTTTCTAAAAATACTCTCTAAAGCTCTTCCCAACTTGTTATTGTACCCAGAGGAAGCTCAGACAACCACATAGTTGTAGTCCCAGTTAGTAACAATGGAAACACCCACAAAGCAATAACATCAAGAGAAAGATTTTTTTCCCCATGACACTCTTGTATACAAAAATGACAATATGATGGTGATGGTGGGGATCCTCTAAAGGTAGCCTTGTGAATAATCCACAGTTTTGAAGCATTTCAAGTAACCCACTTGACACCGAGAACTTAGTATCTCCCGATAGGTGTAGGCAACACTACAACACCAGTAACATCCATGGCCATAGGGTTCAAATGATATTTGTTCCAACCAAAAGCGTTCTCGTTGAAATCCCTAAGTTGTGGCATATCATCCCTTGGTGGTGGATTCTTCTCTCTTCCCATATCATAATTCATATTCATTTTTTCCTTAACTACAAAATCCTAATTCACTTGAGCCATTCTTCTAAAGAGTTGATGGATCTCTAAATTGATCGGAGCTAAGGGATTGCCTTGGCTCCTTGTGTTGGGCATACAACCTAACACACCCTACAAGTAAAATCAAATGACAATAAAAAAATAAAAGTAAAATACAATAGAGTCTAGAAATTGATACTTGAACTAACTAATAGTGAAATCAAGTTAAAACCTAGTCGTATTCCCTATCAACGACGCCATAATTTTTTATGATGTTCACGCTCTAATAAGAAAGCGATCGCTGTCAGCAATTAACCTAACCTAAGGTTAGGGTCGAATCCAAAGGGAATACTTGATTTGACTGCTATTAATCATTTTGATTTTCTATCATTATAGTCTCTAAATAGAGGGGGTGGTTTTGTGATTGGAAAAAAAGTAAAACAAATACTACAGTACTACGCGAGGAAATACTCAATTTTATGGATAATTTGGGTATTGTGTTCCCCTTGGTTCATTGACTCAATTACCCTAGCCAACATAAATATAATTGGAAATTTGCATGTAGGATGGTAACTTAAGTTCTTCCATTCCTCTTGTGAAGGTGAAGGTCAATTTTCACCATGACATGTCGTTGGCAACCATGGTGAGCCAACTAACTATTACCTATTGTCCTAGTCAACCTCCCCTTGGTTAGGTTTGATTGATTAGATGAGAACATATCAATCGAATCCTGTCATTTACTTCCCTTTTCCTATTTGTCACTACCTTGTCAGGATCATAAGAGTAGATGGGGTTTGGTGTTGGCCACCACCAAACAACAATCAAAATGAAGGGAAATAAACAATGCATGCATAATCCCAATCATAAAATTGCAATAAAGCTAGGTAATCTCAAGTCAACTACCTATAGTTCCCACGACCCCAAGTTGTGGGTGCTTAGCTACTCCTGGCTAAAGTAAAACCAACAAAAATGCAAAGATAAGACATAGTTGAGAGTTTTACCCAAAGCAATAAAGAATGATAGAACCACAAGTTGCAAACCACAAGCTTGATATATTGAGACTGTATACAATATGGGATTTGCACTCTCCAAAAGTGGGTTTTCCAAGAGAAAATGAAAATCTATCCTAAAACCCTAAAATATTCTAGAGAATATTCAAAGGTGATGTTCAATATTGACAATCTGGAATATCTCCCAATAAATCCTTAACTTAAAGCATTTAAAGTAATTACACTTTTAGCCCTAAAAATTACAAAAAAGAGACAGCTGATAGCTGGCAGCAGGTATGTCTCACAAGTATGACTCATAGGGTGATCGATGAGTCATAATCATGGTCTCGTATCAAGTGCTTGGAATTTTGGACTCAACTGCTATGACCCACTGGTACGGGTCATTGCTTAGCTTACAACTCGTATGCTCCTCTTGTAGTCGAGGCCTCTAGTTATTGGTCTAAGGTTTTGGCTCTCTGTTTCCTATTGCGATTTCACCTATATGAGTCGTATTGACAACTATAACTCGTAGGGTGGCCTTGTAAGGCTAACCTCCACTTAGCAAATTTTTTGATCTTTGCTTTATATTTCTAGCTACTACATCACCCCCCAACTCGTACTCGTTGCTTGGGCTACGACTCGTAAGTGAGCTCGTATATTCTGCACTTCAACAAAATCTGCAAATTTTCTCCAAAATCATGTCAATCCACCTTTTCTATAATAATGACACAAAAAGACATAAAAATCATAAAAAGTCACATTAAGAACTCACACAAACCCTTGTTTTAGGCATCAAATGTGCTGCATTTTGATAGCACAGCAGACGACTATCAAGAGAAGTAACCCCACATAAATGATAATAAGGATGTCGTACATAAATGATAATGAGGATGTCGTACACTCACTTGCGAGCCTTACATAGCAGGAGGAGCTCAGACTTTTCTTAAGAGAGTCAAGATAGAAGGATGAGAGACGACAAGCTCAAGATCTTATGAGGGTGAGGGGTGTTAGCCCCTTTGGACAAAGAGCTGCCATTGAGGAGGCCACCATGTAGGATAAGGGTGGTCAAAATTAGCCACACACTGGTGCTTTGGTACCCAGGTATGATTTTTGATTCCTTATATTTTAGCTTTGGTACATTGTGTGCATTGGGGGCAATGCACCTATTTTTCGATGTGGTGTAGGTAATTATGGGCCTTAATGAAGTTTGAGTAGCTTGGGTCCATAACTATCCAAATTTTTTATTCTGTGGTTTTCTTTCCTGTGTTCTTTTTCCCAATGGATATTTACTTTCTGTTGAACCGGCAACTTTAGGATGTTTAAGAAGCATTTGTAGCATATAATAATATTACTTGTGGCATATAGCATGTTTTATGTTTTGTTTGAAAAATTATACCCATCAAAATTTTGATTGGTTAGTTTAGATAGCAACCATGCATGTTTAGGTGTGTTAATAATGTTTTTTTTCTAATAAATAAGGATACATTAAGATAAAGAGCATGATCTGAGAGTCTTTCGTTGATAATGTTGTCAGTGCTATCCTAAGTGAGCTTAAATTGCTAAATTCATGTGTTGTTTGCTAATTCAGAACTTGCCCTGTTACTCTTGGTCTGATTAAGATTAATTGGATTAGGAATGGATCTTAGGACATTATTCTTAAAAGCCCACATAGCTTAAATGACCAACAAAAAATATAGTATATCCCCTATTCCGAATGTTTTGAGCCTAACATGTACCTATTTTTTGCAAACACCTAATTAGCCTAGCCTTGTTAGTTGTAAAATCTTAAAAATTGGCTCTGGTCTTTCTTTGAACATTGTGCACCTTGACTGAGGCAAAAAGCCTAAGTTGAGGGTGGCTACCAAAAGTTGCCCTGGTTTTGAGGATGAATATTATATACCTTAACTCAAGCCAAAAGCCTAAGTTGAGGGTGGCTGGTATAAGGGTGAAACATAAAACTAAGGGGGATGTTAGTGATACAGAGAATAGGAGAAAAATCATTTTCTAGGAGAAAAAAGTAAGTGATGTCTTAGTTGTGAGTTAAAAAGAAAAATGAAGTGTAAAAGAAAGGCAAAAAGCTGAAATATGAAAAGAAAGCACCCAGGAAAGCTCGACATAGGAGAAAGGGAGAATAACATGGAAAATAAAGTGTTTGTATGGAAAGTGCAGGAAAATACAGTGTCAAGGAGGCTCTTTAGTCACTACGTTCCCAAAATACCATAGCAAAGACCCTAAGCCTACGTGCAAACCTAGAAAGTCTAAAACTGATCCTAGTCCAAATGGTTGAAGGTCTTAGTCATGATTATAGGGGCAAGCCTATTGTATTGGGCATGATATATGAACATATTTGTGAGAGTGAGTGGTTTTGCATAGTCCCAAGATTATACATGAAATCATCATTGAGAGTCAAATATGGGACTTCTTTCTGTGAGGGCACTTGGATTGCAATGTTAGCATTAGCCTTATTTAGTGATTATGAGTTGTTGATAGTACCTCACTTGTCATAGTTGTGTTGTCACATGAACTAGTTTGTATTGGTTTGTTAGATGGCTATCTTAGTCTATTTTGAAAAAAATGATTTGGGTATTTAAGATTGATGTGATGTATGCCATTGGGTTAAGGTATGTGTGTTACTGTATTACTTATATAGATTGACTCCGTTGCTTGAGGACAAGCAACACTTTTATGTTGAGGGTGTTGATGTGCTGTCAAAATACAACACTTTTGATGCTTAAAACATGATATTTTGCGCTTTGTCAATGCAATGTTAGTTTGTTTTATGTGTTTTTATGTTTTATTTGCATGATTCCAAGGTTTGCCTTGATTTTGGGAAGAAAATACAAAAGTTGCTGATTTTGATACAGTACGAGACACTTTACTGGCCGTAGTTCACTCTACGAGCCGTGAAGTGGGTTTCATGGACAATTCTAGTGAGGGGCTAAATTTTTTTAAGTTGATTCCATGAACATGTAGATAGTTCGTGGATTAGTTTACTACTCGTAGAACATGGTTCATGCCCTGAGGCCAAGAGATAAAGGAGTTTCTGAAGATTTCTAAAATGAAACCCCCGTACGAGTCATAAACTACTTTACGGGTCATAGAGGGGTTTCGTAGACCTAAAGTCCAATTTTCTAGCAACTTTGTACGAGACCCCGATTATGGGCCGTGGAATGCAATTTGGCCCATAAACCTATTCATGAGGCGTGCCAACCTAGCTATCCTATTGTGTTTAGGCGTTGTATTTTAAATATTATAAATAGGTTTTTAAGGTTATTTTACATATAGCACACAGAGAACTCGTCAACTAGGGAGGAAAAATAGTGAGATTGAGTATAGATAATATTGGAGTGTTTTGAGAAACACTTATACTTTTATTTGATTTTTAATCTTATGATTCTCTTTGAAGTTGGATTTGCTTGTTCTTAATTCAATTGTATAAGTGCTCTATTATGTTATTCCAATTCATAAGTCTTGCATCTACACAAATCATGAGTAGCTAAATCCACAACTAGGGTTATGGGAACCATAAAGAACTAACAAGGTAAAACTGGATAATTCATAATTATTCGAAAGTGTGCATGTATGTATTAATTTATTCTCTTAGTTTTGTATGTTTTCTAGTAGTGGACAACATTAGAACTCTCCTGGTGTTACTGTCTTGACCAAGGTAGTAATAAATAAGAAAAGAGATTAATTAACAGGATTCGATTGATGTCATCTCGTCTAATGAATCAAATTGGGTGGAAGGGAGCTTTTACTAGGACTAGTAGGTAAGGGTTAGTAATACACACTACATATATGGGCCAAGTCACATAGTGAAATTTGCCTCTTGTCTGGACCAAAAGGTTTCGTGAACTTAACTTACCATTCGATATGCTACACACTTGAAAAGAATTAGGTTATTCGGTGATATTTCATTAGGGAATCATGGGGAACACCATACCCTAGTTTCTCTCCATATTGATTTAACTCCGGTGTTAGTTAGGTTTACTTTTCTACTGATTATTGCACAACTACCCCCTTTGGGAAAGTAAGTTGGTTATTCAATCAATTTACATTAATTGATTCTCTTAAGTCTACGAATTCCCTTGGGTTCGACGACCCTAATCTTTGTAGTTCTATTTCTTGACAACGATCGCTTTACCCTCAAAAAAGAGGTATAACTTGTGCCACATCATGTATTATTATCTGGGCAAAGCGAATGTTGTGGCCAACCCCCTAAATTGGGTGTCCATAGGGAGTATGACTTAAATTAATGATGGAAAGAAATAATTAGCAAGAGAAGTTCACCAGTTGGCTAGATAGGAAGTTAGGTTAGGCAAGGCCAAGAATGGAGGTGTGGTGGTTTTTCATGATTCCAAATCTTCCTTGATTGAAAGGGTCAAATCCAAACAAGACCTTAACTCTGCATTGTTAGAATTGAATGCTTTAGTGAAGAATTGTAAGGTGGAGATTTTCTCCCAAGGGAGAGATGGTGTTCTTAGGTGCCAAGGTAGGCTATGTGTACCCAATGTCGATGGTTCAAGGACCTTGATCTTGAATGAGGCTCATAATTCATCTTATTCCATTCACCCTAGCTCTACCTAGATGTATAGAGATTTGAGGGAAGTGTTTTGCGGGGGTGGTATGAAGAGAGATATTGCAAATTTGTAGCCGGTTGCCATAGTTTCCAACAAGTCAAAGCCTAACATCAAAAGGTCGGGTGTCCTAGCCCAAGATATAGGGATTCCTACTTGGAAGTGTGAAGAAATCAACACGGATTTTGTTATTAGGCTATAAAAGACTAGGAATCACTTTGATTCCATTTGGGTTGTCGTTGATGGAATGATGAAGTCGGCTCACTTCCTACCGGATAAGATGACTTATTGTTGATAGAATGAAGAAGTCGGCTCACTTCCTACCGGTTAAGATAACTTATGGTGCAAAATATTATTCCAAGTTGTACATTCATAAGTTGATTAGATTACGTAAGCTTAGCATGGCATTTCACCGTCAAAAGGATAGTCAAGCCAAGCAAACCATTCAAACACTTAAGGATATGCTTAGGGCTTGTGTCTTGGAGTTTAGAGGTTGGGATGAACATCTTTCGCTTATTAAGTTTGCTTATAGCAATAGGTATCACTCTAGCATTAGAATGACTCCCTTTGAATCTCTATATGAGAGGCATTGTAGATGTCTAATTAGATGGTTTGAAGTGGGAGAAATGATTTTGTTAGGTCCAAAATTGGTAATGGAAGCTTTAGAGAAGGTAGGATGATAAGGGAAAGATTGAAGATAGTCCAAAGTTGACAAAAGTCTTATGCTGACACTAGGAGGAGAGACCTTTAATTTGAAGTTGATGATTTGGTGTATTTGAAGGTTATACCCAACAAGGGTGTTGTCTCATTTGGTCTGAAGGGTAAATTAAGCCCAATGTATATAGGGCCTTATCGAATCCCGAGGCATATTTGTAAAGTTGTGTATGAATTGAATTTTCTTATGGAGATGAGTATGATTCATCCGGTCTTCCATGTCTCTTTGTTGAGGAAGTATGTGGGAGACCCAAATTAGATTGTGCCCTTAGAGGTGGTGAATATTGAAGAGGATTTGACTTATGAGAAAGTTTCGGCAGAAATCTTAGATAGACAAATGAAAAGGTTAAGAAGTAAAGATGTTGCATCCGTCAAAGTCCTTTGGAGGAACCAACCTTTGTAGGAACTAACAAGTCAAAAGGTCCACTTAGGAATCCAAAGCCGATATGATGAAGTGATACCCCTATCTTTTCCATTCTAATCATGATTTAGGTACTAGGATTCTTTTTCCACTTAAAAACCTCTCGATTCTTGCATGTTGTTTACATGTCATCTATGCTTAAGTATGTGGTGTTGAAGTTGCATTATAAGTATTATTTAAAAGATGATTTAAAAGTTTTCATGATGATATGTTGCATTTTTGCATATGATGCATGTAGTCCATTCGGTAGAGCTTTCTTTCAGCACATTTGGGAATGATTGTTCCCAAGGGGGAGATATTGTAAGGCACTATATATTGGAGGGCATAAAAAGGCCTACGAAATGAAATCTAGAAATTTTCAAAGTACTAGTGGGTTTATAGGAGGGCCTACAGGCCTTGAGTGGCCCTACATGCCATAACGTATGTCTGTGGATTGGTGGTCAGGTTTCATGTAAATGATGATTTTTGAAGTTGAGTATACTATTTATCAGACGGCCCGTAGATTAAATTATGAGTGATAATTCAAGTTGTAGATTGAGGATTAGTGAATGTTTCTGAGGGTCCAAAATGTTAGCAAATAAAACCCTCTCCTATGGCCCGTAGAATGGACTATGTCCAATAATCGGGGTCTCTTGGTCCTGCCTGATAAGATTTTAAAAAGGGTAGTTTCAACCTTTCCTATCACTTTATGCCTATGCTACGTCATTTAAGCACCCAAAGACCCCTTTTAAGCCCTATACAACCCTAATAGACCACATTCCTCTTCATTCTAAAATACTCCAAGTCCCAAATCCCTCTTAAACTCTCTTAAGATCTTTAAGGGTCTCAATCAAGAGATTGTATAGGCTTGCTAAAGTAAGAGAAAGGAAAGCTCGCGACTTGGACCAAGTAAAGTGCATCATGGATGAGGAGGGCAAGGTATTGATGGATAACATTTCCATTAAATTAAGGTGGGAAGCTTACTTTAATAAACTCTTAAATGAAAAAGGAGAATAGAGATATTTAGCTGGATGAGTTGGCACACTCTAAAAACCATCGTGATTTTGGGTATTGCAGGCGGTCCAGAGTTGAGGAGGTAAGACAGGCTATTAGTAGGATAAAGAGGGGGAGGGCAATCGGGCTCGATGAGATTTCAGTAGACTTCTGGAAGAACATGGTCAAGGATGGCAATGAGTGGTTCACTAGACTATTAAATGCTATTATGAAGACTGCCAAGATTCCTGATGAATGGAGGAGGAGTACAATGGTTCCACTATACAAGAATAAGGGAGATATTCAAAACTGTAACAATTATAGTGGTATCAAGTTATCAAGCCACACTATGCACGTATGGGAGAGAGTACTGGAGATGAGGGTGCAAAGAGTAGTATCTATCTCGGAGAATCAGTTTGGATTCATGCCAGGGCGGTCGACTATTGAAGCAATTCATCTTGTTCGGAGGTTAGTGGAGAAACATAGGGAAAGAAAGAAGGAACTTCATATGGTGTTCAATGATTTTGAGAAGGCATATGACAAAGTCCCAAAGGATGTCTTAAGGAGGAGTTTAGAGGCGAAAGGTGTTCCAGTGGCATAATAAGGTGATTAAGGAAATGTACGCTGGAGCCAAAACTAGGGTAAGAATGGTGGGAGGAGACTCAGAGTATTTTATTGTTGAGATGGGATTTCACCAAGGATCTGTGTTGAGCCCTTTCTTGTTTGCCTTGGTAATGGATGAGCTGACACAATCTATTTGGGAGGAGGTACCTTGGTGTATGCTATTTGCAGACGACATAGTACTGATTAATGAGACTCGGACTAAAGTCAATGATAGATTGGAGGCCTGGAGAGATGCTTTGGAGTCCAAAGGTTTCAACTTGAGTAGGACCAAAACTAAATACTTGGAGTGCAAATTCAGTGTTGAGAGAGATGAAGCAAAATGTGATGTGAGGCTTACCAATAAACCTATCTCTAAAAGGGAAAACTTTAAGTATCTGGGATCCATCATCCAGAGTAGTGGCAATATAGACGACGATGTCTCACATCGTATTGGGGAAGCATGGACTAAATGGAGGCTTGCCTCTGGAGTATTGTGTGACAAGAAGATACCACCTAAACTCAAAAGTAAGTTTTACAGAGTGGTGGTCAGACCATCATTCTTTTATGGAGTGGAGTGTTGGCCAATTAAAAAGGTACATGTTTAGAAGATGCATGTTGTAGATATGAGGATGCTAAGATAGATGTGTGGTCACACCAGGAGTGACATAGTTGGGAACGAGACCATTCAAGAGAAGCAAGAGGTGGCCCTGGTGGATGAAAAGATGAGGGAAGTGAGATTGTGATGGTTTGGACATGTGAAGAGAAGAAGTATTGATGCTCCTGTTAGGAGGTGCAAGAGGTTGGTGTTGGGAGTTACCTGGAGGGGTAGAGGTAGACCGAAGAAGTACTGGGGGGAGGTGATTAGACATGATATGACGGAACTTGATCTCACTGA
>JAOTQR010000007.1:16044034-16093512 GCA_025774065.1 Solanum ossicruentum
TCACCTTGTCGAGGGGTTGTCAGGCCTCAGAAACTTATCGAAGGGGTGCCATGCCTCGATCACCTTGTCGAGGAGGTATCATGCTTCAGATTCCAAGAGGCAGCTTGCTCGTTCTATGGTGGTTAAGGTCCCTTCCTACACATGTATTATGTTTTGTACAAGTTAGATGATTTACAAGCATGTTTTACGACAAGCATTGATTATGCATGCCATATTGAGATTATACTTATCGATTGCCTATGATTATGCATTTTAACTATATTGGATTATGTCTTGTTGCATTACATCCCACATATTTAGTACATTCAAATGTACTAACACATACTCTATGACTACATGATATTACAATGTAGGGATTAGAGCAACTTTTTATCATCATTCACGCGGCTAGTTCGGTGCTTTAAAGTTAAGCTTTTTTGAGTGCTCAAGTTTGAGGATGTTATCTTTGTACTCTTTAGATCTATTATTTCTTTATGTTGCACATTTGATACGATGAGGGTGAGCTCAGAAAGTGTCTTGGTCCCCGCTCCATTTCATGTTAGAGGTGTTGTTGGATATCAAAATGTGATCATGCTATGTGTTTGACTCTTAAAATGTTTTATGACTATCAAACACTTCCCTTAGTCTTGTTTCCCTTATTTATATCTCTTGTTGTTATTTTTCTTCTGTTACCAAGGATGTGTGATTAATATGCTAAGAGGCTTGTTTGGGTTGTCTTCAGGCTTTCTATTCTCCATGTCATATCTAGGCCCTAGGCTTGGGTCATGACAAACTTGGTATCAGAGCACTAGGTTGTTAATAGTCCTCAGAATCCAACACACCATGTTGATCAGTGTCTTATTCATGGTTGTGAAGCACACCAGAACTATGAATGAGAGGTTATGAGGCATTTTAGGGAATGCTTCACTTCTTCCTCGTCTATATCGTGCTTTAGGTGTAACTATAAGGCTTTTTCCCCTAGTGAATGCTCTTTCTACTTCTAGATCATGCCGTTATAAAATGGAAGACCAAGGAGGGACCGTGCATCCATGGGGCAACCGACTTATCAATCTCCCCAAGCCCCTCAAAGAGAAGAGGCTTCTCAAGTCTAGTTTTGGCATGCCATCACAATGTTGGCCCATGCTATGACCAATAAAATTAATCAAGGGGCCCAAGCTTCTTATGCTCACACTCCAGCTTCTAGGTAAGGGATTTCACTAGAATAAAACCACCGGAGTTCCATGGGTCCAAGATGGATGACGATCCTCAAGAGTTCATAGATGAAGTGTACAAGGGACTATCCATCATGGGTGTCAATTTGGAGGAAACGTCAGAGTCGGCGGCCTACCAACTCAAAGGGATAACTCAAATTTGGTTTGTCCAATGGAAGGTGGAGAGGGGAAATTATGATGTTACTCCTTGGGAGGAGTTCAAAGCCGCCTTCTCCAATCGATTCTTTCCTGTTGAGTTGAGAGTGGCCAAAATGATGGAATTTATGAATCTCAAGCAAGGTTCCATGAGTATATGGGAGTATTCCCTCAAGTTTAACAAGCTTTCCATGTATGCTCCACATTTATCAGCAGACCCTAGATTAAGGATGAACAAGTTTGTGTCGGGAGTGTCTAACAAGGTAAATGAAGTGTCGTACTGTGATACTTGTAAGTGATATGGACTTGTCCCGGCTTATGACATAGCCAAAAAAGAATTAAGGAGGAGAAGCTTAGGAAGAGGGGAGGTGAGCAGTCTAAGAAGGCTTGATTTCATGGTGGCTTCCAAGGTGAAGAGACCTCCAATGCTCCAAACAAGAGGTTGACTATTAATGGGGTGTCTAACCCATGGTATCAAGATGACAATGGTGGCAGAACTAACTCCAAGTGTCAAAGGTATGGGAGGAACCATGGTGGCCTATGCTTGAGGAAAGCCAATGCTTATTATGGTTATGGTGAAGTGGGTCACAAGCTAGTTGATTGTCTTTATGCTCGAAAAAGGGGAAGAGGTGGTCAACCTCAAGAACAAGGTGGTCATGTTGATCAAAGGGATCAAGGTGGCCAACAAGGGGGTGCTCCATGACATAATCGTTTCTATGCCCTTCAAGGGAGGCAAGGACGAGATGAGGTGACCGATGTCACTACCAGTAAGTTAAAGGTTTTGATTTTTGAGGTGTATGCTTTGCTAAGTCCGGGTACAACTATTTCTTTCATTATTCCTTTTGTTACTAATAAGCTTCATGTGTGTGTCCCAAATTGTTATGTGAACCTCTTTGATTTCTACCCCTATTGATGAGTCTATTCTTGCTAGAAAAGTCTATAGGGGATTGTCCTATGTCAATATTACATAAAGTGTTGTTTTGTGATGTTGTTGAACTTGGCATGGTGGATTTGAGTTTCTCCTTGGGTTGGTTTGGTTACATGCATATCATGCTTCCATTAATTGTAGAACCTATAGGGTTCGATTCCCATTCCTTAATGAATCCGTACTTGAGTCGGAAAGTGGTAGAGTGATGGTTAAGGGTAGATTATTTTCTTATCTTAAGGCCCAAATTGATCTCTAGTTTTGTGTATACCATCTCGTAAGGGTTAGGGGTGTTGAGTCTAAAATCTTTCCTATTGAATCGGTTCTGATAGCCAATGAATTTCTTGATGTCCTTTCTGGTATTTTGAATTTGTGATAATGTATCTTGCTTGACCGATGCCCCAGCTATGTTTGTGGATCTCATGAATAGGGTCTTTAAACCCTACCTTGATATATGTGTTGTAGTTTGTGGATGATATATTTATTTATTTTCAAAATAAAGAAGAGCTTGTAAGTCATTTGAGGATGATGTTGCAAGACTTGAGGGATGAGAGGTTGTTTGTTAAATATGATAAGTGTGAATCTTGGGTAACAAAGGGTTGTTAAAGAAGTACACCAGTTGGCTATATTGGGAAAGAGGTTGGATGAAGCTGAGAATGGTAGTGTAGTGGTTTTGATGGTTTCAAATCTTCTTTGGTTGATGAGGTCAAGTTAAAGCAAGACTTTGACCCCGCCTTGCTAGAGTTGAATGCTTTGGAGGAAGATGGTAAAGTGGATGTTTTCTCCCAAGGGGAAGATGGTGTCCTTAGGTACTAAGGTAGACTATGTGTACTTGTGTTGATGATCGGTTTCACTTGAAAGTCCTACCCATAAGGGTGTGATCCAGTGTGGCAAGAAAGAGAATTGATCCTAAGGTTTGTGGGTCGTTATAGAGTGTTGAGGAGAATTGTTAAAGTTACTTACGGATTGGAATTGCATAGGGAAAGTTATATGGTTCATCTGTTCTTTCATGTATCTATGTTGAGGAGATGTGTTGGACCCAAGTGCTAAAGAACTCTTTGAAGTTAGGGTATTGTGGAGGCTGAGTTGACCTATGAAGAGGTCCCAGTGGAAATGTTGGAAGGACATGTGCAACGGTTGAGGAACAAAGATATAGCATCCATCGAGGTTCTTGGGAGGAATCGGCAAGCTGATAGCGTCACATAGGAAATCGGAGCGAACATGAAAAGGCAATACCCATACCTCTTTCACTCTATTTAATCTTAAGATAGCAAATTAACCCCTTTCTATGATTTCAAGTCTTAAGTTTCGGGCCTTATGTCATTTTACATGCATTCAAGTTCATGGTAATAAGTTTTTGGCGATTTTTGACATTCATGTTGAAACTTTTTGAAAATGATATTTAGATGCATTTGTTGCATTCATGTCAGGGTAAAATCTTCATGATTATACGTGTTTCTTCGACATTCAGGGACGAATGTTCCCAAGGGGGAGATATTGAAACGACCTAAAAATGTTCCTCGGAAATGCCCATAATAGTTATTTCCAGATATCTCAAAATCTGTGCATGATATCGCAAATCTGACTTTATGTTCTTGATTAGGAGGAAAAAATTGAGTAGGAAGTGCATATAACCCCGATTTTAGATGAATTGTAGTGAAAAATCATTTTCCAAAAATTTTGAATTTCCAATGGCGATCCGCGCCCTGGCGGTGACACCTTGGGGTGGATCAGCGTTGGAGTACCCTTCGCGATGGGTCCGCGTCACGCCAGTGATGCAGACCAGTGCATTTTTTCCCTTGTTTTTCTATTTTGTCCCAAGGGCCTTGGGTCATAGCCCCATGACTGCCCATGCGTAAAAACACCTATACTTAGCCATTTTTCAACTTATATCACTCAAGACTATCCCAAAACCCTCTTTAACACTTAAACAAATATTTCATCCAAATTCAAGTGTCTTAAGGTTAGTTCCGGATCTCAAGAACTTCATTCAAGCTTCAAGTTCTCTTCAAATCTACATTAAGGAAATCCCCAATTTGAGGTTTCAACCATTGGATCCTTTCACCCTGGTGCCCAATCTTCCTATCTTATGAAAATAAACATGATTTTAAGTTGTGTTACTTATGGCTATTATCTATTATGAATTATGATTAAAAAAATATGTTGGGGTTTTATGAAATGTTGATTAAATATGCATGTCTATCTATCTCAAGTTTCTACTGTGAGTTGGTTTTGTCTATTGAGACTATGTATGTTTTGAGCTATAAAACTATGATGTATTATGATATTTGATGATGGTTTTCAAGATATTCTACATGAGAGTTTTACTATATGTTGGTGGGTTGATTTACATTGAGTTTTCTCATATTATTTCACTCTTGAATTGCGTGATTTTGAACTAATATTACGTACCCACCAAGTGTTTGATAAAATGTCTTTGCAAGGATTTTCAAGTTATTGATTTACATACTTTATAAGTGTTGTAACTTTATGACCATTAATGGATTGTATGTATGTATTGAATTCATGAAAATATATATGAGTTTACAAGTTACACATGTTATCTCATGTTATCATGTTATCATGTATGGTTTACCTTGGTGAGTAGACCATACCTTGTCGAGGGCGTGTCAAGCCTTGGTCACCTACTTGAGGAGGTGTCATGCCTCGGCTACCTTGTCGATGGGGTTTCAAGACTTGGTCACCTTGTCGAGGGGGTGTCAGGCCTCGGTCACCTAATCGAGAGGGTGCCATGCCTCAGTCACCTTGTCAAAAGGTGTCAGGCCTCGGATTTCAAGTGGTAGCCCCCTCGGTCTATGAGGGTTACGGTCCCTTCCCACACATGTATTATGTTCTATACAAATTATATGATTTATAAGCATATTTTACTACAAGCATTGATCATGCATACCATATTGAGATTATACTTATCTATTACCTACGGTTATACATGTTGACTATATTGTCTTATGTCTTGTTGCATTACAACCCACATACTTAGTATATTCAAATATACTCACACATACTCTATGCCTACATGATATTAGCATGTAGGTACCGGAGCACCGTTTAATTATCATCCACGTGGCTAGTTCGGTGCTTTAAAGTTAAGCTTTGGTGCGTCCTCAAGTCCGAGGATGCTGTCTTTGTACTCTTGCCATCTGCCATTTCTTTATGTTGCACATTTGATACTATGAGGGTGAGCTCGAAAAGTGTCTTGGTTCCCGCTCCATTTTGTGTTAGAGGTGTTGTTGGATATTAAGATGTAATTATGCACATTTGAAATATTTTATGACTATCAAAAACTTCCCTTAGTCCTGTTTCCCTTATTTATATCTCTTGTTATTGTTATTTTCCTTCTGCGACCAAGGATGTGTGATTGATATGCTAAGATGCTTGTTTGGGTTGTCTTCAGGCTTCCTATTCATCGTGTCACATCTAGGCCCTAAGCTTGGGTCATGACAACTTCTCCCCTTCAATCTATTTAGAAAAGGTCATGAGCCTGGAGATGTCCATATCCTGAATAATCATTGACATATGATATTCTTTCACAACCAAATTAGATGTCCCAGAAATAAACTTGTGCATTCTTTCACGGAGTTAGCCACAAACATAGGAGCATACTTGGAGAGTTTCGTGAACTTGAGGGTATAGTCCCTCACACACATACTACCTTGATTAAGCTTGATAAATTCGATCATCCTAGCTTCCCTAAGTTCAAGATTGAAGAAATGATCCAGAAATGCAAACTTGAACTCTTCCCTATTAACAACATTACTACAGACCCTCTCCATCAAACATTGAGTGTACCACACTTGAGCCACATCTTTCAACTGATCTGCAGCCAACTTAGCTTTCTCCCCTGAAGTAACTCCTATAACAATCAACGCCTTAGAGAGATCATCAATGAATTCTTGAGCATCCTCATTAGCCTTTGATCCAAAAACTCCAGAGGATTCATCCGGGTAAAATCTCTCACTATAGTAGCCGGAGTGGGATCATGGGGAGAAAGATTAGCCTATCTAGTTTCAGTGGTCACCACTTGCACAAGCATAGCGATAGCAGTATAGAATTCTCCATTAGTGATAGGCTCTTCCATGGGCCCTTGAGGAACTTGGTCCTCATTAACCGTGGCCGATCTTGGTAGGGAAAGCTCTTCGTGGAGGCATCTTTTGTAATGTATCAAGGATATCATCAGGATTAAGAAACCTTAATACATGATCCAAAGCATGAAATAAGACATGAAGAAGTGAGATAATTCTTATAACGCCATTATAGTCCCTACTCATAGACATGGTGCACTTCACACCCATAAATAGGACTCTACTCGACGGGACATTTTGGACTCTGAGGATCATTCATAAACATAGTACTCTGATACCAAGCTTGGCATGACCTGGACCTAGGGTCTAGGAGTGACATGGCGAATGGGAATCCAAGAGTCACCTAACAAGCCTCAAAGTATCCATATTCACATCATTAGTTCGGAAGCGCATTAGAGATAGTAAACACGTAGTTCTAAGGGACAAGAAAGTAGGACTTTTCCTATGGGGATGTCATAAGAATAGGGATAAACATAGATTCACAAAACACATAGCATGTAAAGACTAAGTAGAAAAATGGGACCTAAGATCTTCAACATTCCACATAACAACATACATACACATCATATTATAACCGAATGATATAAGCTATATCCAATAGGTACCATAATCATAATCTCCAAACATCATCACAAATATATATCCGTACAAGAGTCTACAAGATGTCAAAGAATGCCTCTAGTCATAGAATTGAATGGGAGCCAAGACATGTCCGGAGCTCACCCTCAATGTAAATAGCAAATACGGAAGCCACATAAGGTAGATAAACGGTAGCTTGTAATTGGAAGATAGGACTAACCACAACACTTTCTCAATTCTGATCCAGCCTTCACACGGTGGATGAAGGTAGTCTTCGATCCCTACATAGTTAGATTATGTAGGAAAAAATTAAGCATTACTAAATTTGAATGTACTAAGTTTGCGGGCATGCAATGCGTATGACTTATCAAACCTATAGTAAGTGTTGGATGAAAAGGGCATACAATGTAGAAAGAGATATATAGCAAAGAAAATTAATATGACAATATTCCATGAAATTGATGATGCATGAAGTGCATAATGCTTATATAAAGTGGGGATGAGACCTCAATGGACATTTAAGACAAAGTGAGTTATTACTTGGAATCCGGATGTTATCCTCACACCAGAAAAGAGATGGTCTACTTTCCAAATATAAACCATACTTCTCCTTACGGGACTCCCATTTTAGAGAAGTAATCTTCCTGATGTGCCTCCCATTTTAGATAGGATTTTCACAATTTTATCAAATCATATCTATGTTGTAACTGTACCTTATGGGTCTCCTATTTCAGTAAGGGTTACCATATACATATAATTATATGGCATATAGTTCAAGAAAAAATAGGACCCTTGGGGATAGCCCTGACACCTATAATCTCATCGGTCCTAATTCATCATCCCAAAAAGATACATATACATATACATGATTTTATGAGAGGTGCAGGTCATTTAAATGCATACTTGGGCATAAAAGCTAAACATCGTTCATATTCTTTCATACTTGGGCTCAAAGGCCAAATCAGAATTTGAATCATACTTTTCATGCATACGAATAGCCTATTCACAATTTTCAATGAGGTGGAAACATCCAATATGCTCAAAGAGCCAATATCATAGACATTTATGTGATCACATTCTTGTCATAATAATATGAGTGAGCTTAACTCACCAATTCATTTTCATAAAAATCCAATGCTCATGTACGCAAATGCCAAGAATGATATGCAAATAGCAATGAGCAATAGAGATTCAAACATAAATTAAAAACCCAATATGAAATTCATGTAAATCCATATGTAAAACCCATATTCAAATCACAGTTTAGATTACACATGCTTAGATCAAGCTTTATGGGGACAATGCATATTTGAATCTTCATAATATCAATGTAATTCAATATATTAGGGCTTAAATCAGCTTAAAAACTACAATAAAACTTAACCCCTATCTCTATCAAATAAACAATAATCTTAAAAATCCATACATAAAGTAAGCTAAATTTCATGAAAATCAAGGAAAAGGAGTTTAGGTCTTCATGGTTGAAAGGGACCATGAATCAATCCCACATACCTTAGCTAACCATAAAGAAATAGAAAAAAATTTGATGAAGAAGAAAGCCTTTCCTTAGTCATCAAGCAATCCTCTAAGGTTCACTTTAGGGGAGTTCTTAAGAGAGAGTTTGGATATAGTTCTAAGTGCGAGAATTAATTTGAATGAGAGAATAAGAGTATAGGTCATTTGAATGTCTTAGGATAGTATAGAAAGTCACAAAAGACTCTTAGGAGTATCCATAATTATTAGAATGCTATTAATGAAACAAAACAAAAATTATTGTCATAGGTCGCATTTTGAAGGGTCTCACGGTCCGTACACAAGAACATGGATCGTATGCCCTTCCTTGAATCCATAATTAGAAAATTCTTGATTTACAAAGTCCTGAGACGATGATTCCATACTTAGAAAATTTTCACATTTGCACCAACACAAAGGCCCATACGGACCGTGAAGGGGTAAACAGTCCTTGAGAGTTTCATGTGGTCCAAGCCTTGGACAAAAATATGGTTTCCAAGGCTAAGGTGTCATGACCAAACCTAGGGCCTAGACGTGACACGATGAATGGGGAACCCGAGGGAACCCCAAATAGGCCTTTGAACTTACCATTGCACATCATTGGTCGTGGAAGTAATAAAACAAGTATCAAGGGATAATAAAGTAAAGACAACTGGGGCTAAGGGAAAGCATTTTCATCCCATAGAAATAAAGAACAATAGAGTAAAGACTCTTAGCATAGATGCATAACATGTCCAACAAACACCTCTAATACATAGATAAGAGCGGGGGCCAAGACAAAGTAACCGGGCTCACCATAGTCAAAATAGACAATAAAGAAAAATGTCTCGATACATAATAAGAGCAATATAGACTGAGGTCTCTGAAGTGGAGGACTCACAAACTAGATTGAGTAGTATCGAACTAGCCACATGGAGGAGGAGGATGATCAAATTGGGCATCGGTTCCAACATGGTGATATCATGTAGGTATAGAGTATGCGTTTGTATGTTTGAATATATTAAGTATGTAGGATGCAATGCAACAAGAATTATGCATCATAGTCAAAATACATAACAATAGGCAATAGGCTTAATATAACAATATGACATGTATGACCAATGCATAAGTAAAACATGCTTAAGTAGCTCATGCTCATATAGGATATCATATGGCTAGAAGAGACCAAGCTAGATTTCCAAAGTACAAACCCCTTGGTAGGTTGGTGATAATGTCACACCATCACTTAGGTGGTGAGGTACAAATCCCTCACTAGGTTGGTGATGATGCCGTCCCATCACCCCGGTGGAGAAGTACAAACCCTTCACTATGTTGATGAGTAGAAACTCCTACCTAGGTTAGTGATGATGCTGCCCCATCACTAGGTGGAGAAGCACAAACCCTTCACTAGGTTGATGAGTACATAGCCCCATCTAGATTAGTGATGATGCCGCCCCATCACTAGGTGGAGAAGTACAAACCCTTCACTAGATTGATGAGTACGAAACCCATCTAGGTTATCCGGGTTCTTAGTCCCCCCATATTGGACATGGTCCAATGTAATACTTTATATAGAATTTATCATATACATAAGCTCATTTCATCATCATATAGTTAATCATATCATATATCATGCTTTGGACCTTCAATTTCTGGAGAAACCATAACCAAACATTTTATCAAACACTTGGTGGGTGTGAAATGGTAGTACAAGATCATTCAATTTAAAGATGAAATCATACAAGACAATTCATTGTAAAACCATCAATCAACACCTTGCAATACTCTCAAGGAGTGTACATCAAAACCCCTTCTCAAATCTTACAATATATTAATGATTTTTAGCTCAAAACATAGCAAAACAATCACAGTTTCCCATAGCTTTAATAAAGTGTGCAGTGAATTTCATAATAATCAAAACTCATTTGTAAATCAGCTTTAAATCATACAATTTGAGTAAAAGGAGGCTTCGGTATCATGGGAGAAAGGAACCCATGAAAGTAGCCCACATACCATAGCTTGGAGATGAACGTGGTGATGATTGGAGATGGAGACTTGAAGCTTGAAGAACCTTGAAGGAACAACTTAGCTTAGGATGAGGGTTTGGGACTTGAATTTGGGAGTGAAAATATGGCTAAGTGTTCGAGTAAGTATTGGGGAATGTTTAGGATGATATGAGGGTGAAATAAGGCTATGTATAGGTAAAAACAATATTTGGGAACACTTAGTCCCAAGACTTAAAAGTCTTGGAACGAACTAAAAAAATAGTCCCAAAATAACATAGGTGCGCGTCGCGGAAGCGGAGCACAAACCTTACTGGAAATTGACACTTGGAAAATTTCAATTTTCATACGGTTGCTTCAAAGTCGAGATTACCCTTTTCCCCCTAATGTTGACCCTTTGAACAATAATATGAAGTTAGATTTTCGAAATAACAAACAAATTATGAGATATATATAATTTACAATTCCGCACACTTTTTAGGTACATTTTCGGGCACTTTTTGGGGTCGTTTCAATATCTCCCCCATGGGAACATTCGTCCCCCAATGTAAAAGAGATATAAAAGAAAAGAGTGATCATCAACAAATCAACCCCAACAAGAATCCAATATTACATTTAAAACAGCATTTTCAAAACCTCAACATAAGTGTAAAATCATCATGAATTTGCCAACTTAAAAATGAATGCATATGCATGACATAGGGGCTGAAATATAAGACTTGAAATCAGATAGGGGACATAGAGTTAGTACCTTAGGCTTGAGTGGAGTGGAAGAGATGAGGATACTGTGTTTGCATGTCCGCCTTGTCCTTCCATGTAACACTCTCAACTTATTGGTTCCTCCAAAGGACCTTAACGGATGTCACCTCCTTGTTCTCAATCTCTTCACTTGCCTATCCAAAATCTAAATCGAAGTCTCCTCATAAGTCAAGTTATCCTCAACAACACTCACAACATCAATAGGCACAATAGCACTAGGATCACTAACACTTTTTCTCAATATAGAGACATGGAATACCGGATGAACCAAATTCATGTTACTAGGAAACTTCAACTCATAAGATACCTTGCCAACCCTGTTCAGGACCTCATAAGGACCAACATATCTTGGACTCAATTTTCTCTTTTTACTAAAACGGACCACATCTTTCATTGGAGAACTTTCAAATAAACTCAATCACCTACTTTGAATTCAATCTCTCTTCTTCTCACATCAGCATAGGATTTTTGATGACTTTGGATAGTCTTCAATCTATCCCTAATCATCCTAACCTTCTCAAGAGCCTCCATAACTAGATCAAGTCACAATAAATCTATCTCTCCAACCTCAAACCAACCAATGGGTGATCCACAACATCTCCTATAAGGAGCCTCAAAAGGAACCATACCGATGCTAGAGTGATAGCTATTGTTGTATACAAACTCAATCAAAGGAAGATGGTCATCCCAAGTATCCCACAACTCCAATACTCATACCCTAAGCACATCTTCAAGGGTTTGAATGGTTCTTTCAGCTTGTCCATTCGTTTGAGGGCGGAAGGCCATACAAAGGTGAACTTTTATACCAAGTCCCCTTTGAAAAGACCTCCAAAAGTGTGAAGTGAATTGTGAACCATGATCCTATATGATGGAAAAAAGAACCCCATGTAACTTCACTAACTCATGGATGTACAACCTTGCATACTCTTCAGGCCAATATGTAGTCTTAACATATAGAAAGTGGGCCAATTTCATCATCCTATCAACTACCACCCAAATGGAATCAAATCCCTTTCCAGTCTTGGGCATCCCAACAACAAAATCCATTTTAAGCATCTTTATCTTTCATATTTAACATAGAACTTCTCCTCCCTCAATCTTTGTAGCACAACCCTCAAATGAGCCACATGCTCCTCCTCACTATGAGAATTGATCAAAATATCATCAATGAAGACCACAACAAACGAATCAAGGTAGGGTTTAGAGACCCTATTCTTTAGATCCATGAAAATGGTTGGTGCATTGGTCAACCCAAAAGACATAACCACAAATTCATAATGCCCATACATAGTCTAGAAGGTCGTCTTGGGAATATCACACTACCTCACCTTCACTTGATGATACCTGGACCGAAGATCAACCTTAGAGAAGTGGATAGCCCCTTGCATTTGGTCAAACAAATCATCACTTCTTGGAAGAGGATACCTATTCTTGATTGTGACCCTATTGAGTTGCCGGTAGTCAATGCACATTCTAAGAGACCCATCATTCTTTTTCACAAACAACACCAGTGCACTCCATGGTGATTGGCTAGGCCTAATAAAACCCTTCTCCACCAAGTCTCTCAATTTCTCTTTCAACTCCTTTAACTCCGCCGAGGCTATATGTTAAGGGGGAACAGAAATGGGTTGAGTATCGGGGAGAAAGTCTATACCAAAATCTATTTCCCTTTCGGGAGGAACATTGGGAAGGTCATTTGGAAAGATAACAAGAAATTCATTTACAATAGGGACTGACTCTATGGGAAGGACTTTGGACTTCATATCCCTAACCCTCACAAGATGATAAAGAAACCCCTTAGAGATCAACTTACGGGATTTAATGCACGAGATGAACCTACACTTGACCACCACATCATGACTCTCCCACTCAAGGACGGGCTCATTTGGGGATTGGAACTTGACCCTACGGGTTCTAAAATCAATAGAAGCATAATATGCATGCAACCAATCTATCCTAAGAATGACATCAAAATCAACCATATCAAACCAAACTCAACAAGATCACAAGGCAATATTTTATGCAAGATGCAAATGAGACAATTTCTATAGACCTTTCTAGTAAAAATAGATGCATCAATTGGAGTAGATACCTCATATGACTCATATAGCAATTTGGGCTCAACATGGAACTTTTTGGTAATGAAGGGTGTAACAAAAGAAAGAGTGGCACCCATATCAATCAATTCATACATATCAAAATCAAAGACTTTTAACATACCAATAACAATATTGAGGACCTCATCAACCCCTTGCCTCCCATGTAGAGAAGAAAATCAATTATGACTTGGGGTACCACCTTGTTGACTACCTCTACCCAAAGGAACCGCATTGGCACCCAAGCCTTGAGGATGAACATCCTTACCCTTACTGTGATCATGAGGGCAATCAACCTTTTTGTGACCCGCTTCCCCACAACCATAACATGCATTAGTGTCTCTCAAGCATGGGACTTTACGAACCTTACCACATATTGGACACACATCATTAGGTACCACTACACCAACACCTTGGGCCCTTGGGGAGTCATTGGGAAACCCCCTATTAGAAGCATGAGAAGACCCTTGTCCTTTGTCGAACCAGCCACCCTTGCGACCTTGGAACATCCCTCAAAACGGACCCTCTTGGTCTCATGACCCCTTCTTTTCCTCAATTTCTCCTCCTCCATATGTTTGGCATAAGTCTTCAAACGGGACAACTCCATGTCACTAATCAACATAGCAGACCAACATTCTTCACTCACCAAGTCGGATATACCCATCACGAACTTATTCATTCTAGACCTTGAGTTGGCAACCAAATATGGGGCATATTTTGAAAGTTGCTTGAAGTTTCAGGGAACACTCCCTCACACTCATATATCCTTGTTTCAAATTCATAAATTCCACCAATTTGGCTTCCCTAAGATCGAGAGGAAAGAACCAATTAAGGAAAGCCGCCTCGAACTCCTCCCAAAGCACCATATTGTTGACTCCCTTCTCCTTCTTCTATTTATTGTACCATATTTGTTCCACCCCTTTGAGTTGGTAGGTCACCAACTCTGCCTTATCTTCCGACCTCATAACCATGATAGCTAATACCTTGTAGACCTGATCAATGAATTTTTGAGGGTCCTCATCTACCTTAGACCCATAGAATTTTGGGTTATTAATCCTCATGAAGTCTCTCACCTGAGATTCCGGTGTAGCAGCATGAGGGGCTTGGGCCCCTTGATTGGCTTGATTAGCCATAACTTGTGCAAGCAAAGTGAGAGCATCCTAAAGATTTTCATGAGCCAGTTGCTTCTCAGGTGAGCAGGCTCTTCTTCCTCTAGTGTTGGGCATGATCTAGCATAGCAAAGAACAATCATTGGTGGGGGGGGGGGGGGGGAACCTTAATTTTACTCTATAGCATGGCTTAGAACATAAAGAAGGGAAGCATTTCTTAAAACGTCTTAAAGTCTCTTACTCATAGTTGTGGTGCACAACACAACCATGAATAAAACTCTAATCGATGCAGTGTGTTGGACTCCGAGGATCTAACAACCTAGTGCTCTGATACCAAGTTTGTCACGACCCAAGCCTAGGGCCTAGACATGACACGATGCATATGGAACCCGAAGGGACCTCAAGCAAGCCTCTTAACATATCATTACACATCCTTGGTCGCAAAAGCAATAAAATACAACAAAAGATGGAAAATAGGGATAAGCGGGACTAAGGGACAACTTAATAATGTAAACATAAAGAATTAAGAGAGAGTTAAGCTCAAAGCATGGATACATTACATGTTCAAGAACACCTCTATGACATAGATGATAGCGAGGCCCAAGACAAGAAATCGGGCTCACCTCATAGTCAAAGTATATAATAAATAAAAAAGTACCAATACATAGGATATGAACATAGACCAATGTCCCTGGAATGGAGGACTCACGAACTAGCTTGAGTGATATCGTACTAGCCACGTGGAGGAGGAGATGACCAAACGGTACTCCGATTCCTACATGGTGATATCATGTAGGCATAGAGTATGCGTTAGTATGTTTGAATGTACTAAGTGTGTAGGATGCAATGCAACAAGACATAGACATCATAATCAAAACGTATAAAGATAAGAAATAGATAACATAGTAACAGTATGGCATGTATGATCAATGCTTAGTTAGAATATGTTTACATAAAACATAATAAATGTGTTAGAAGAGACCACTATCATATTGGTGGATCGTCGCACCCTACCACCCTTGGTGATTGAGGTACCATCCCCATTAATTGGTTGGTGGATTGTCACTCCCTACCACCTTTGGTGACTAGAGTACAAACCCCCCGAAATGGTTATCAAGGTACAAACCCCCCAACAAGGTTAGTGGATCATCTCACCCTACCACCCTTGGTGATTGAGTTACAAAACCCTCGACGTGGTTATCAAGGTACAAACCCTACAACAAGGTTACCCGGCGCACAACCCCCGAGTAGGGCATGGTAACATTCCAATACTATATAGGACAAAATCATATACATACATTCATTATATCATCATATAATCATTCAACTCATGAGACATATTTTCAACCTTCAATTCCTTAAGAAACCATAACCTAACATTTTATCAAACACTTGGTGGGTGTGTAGTGTTAGTGTAAAATCAAGCAATTTAGGGATGAAATCATGCAAGTAAAGCCAATGTAAAATCATCAATTAATACTTAGTAATACCCTCAAGCAATATATATCAAAATCCTTCATCAAATCTCCCAATAAATCTTAGATTCATAGCTCAAAACATGCTAAAACAATCACAATTTCATAAACCCCAACATAGTGTGCAGTGAATTTCATAATACGTAAGACCTATGAGTAAATCAACTTTTAATCATGCAACTTTAGGTAAAAAGAAGCTTGGGCATTATGGGTGAAAGGAACCCATGGAAGAAACCGATATGTCTTAGCTTTGGAGAATAACTTGATGAAGATTGGAGATGGAGACTTGAAGCTTGAATGAGAACCTTAAGATCCGAATGAGTTTTGGGACTTGAATTGAGGAGTGAAATATTTGGCTTAGTGTTTGAGTGAGTATTAGGGAATGTCTTGTATGATATGAAGGTAAAATATGGCTAAGTATAGGTGTTTTAATGCATGGGAACACTTAGGCTCAAGATCAAATGGTCTTGGATCGAGATAGAAAAATGGTGCAAAAAATACACTATAGAGGGCCCTTAGTGCGTATGCCAGGGGATCGGAGACCTCTCTGGAAATCGCATTTTGCGATTTGCAAATTTTGATACGATTACTCTTAAATCAGGTCTAGACTCATTTCCCACTCAATTTGACCCCCCAGATAAGCCTCAAAGTATCCATATTCACATAATCAGTTTAGAAGTGTATACGAATAGTAAACGCAACTCTAGGGATGGAAAAATTAGAATCACACTATGGGGATGTTATAGGGAAAGGGAGTAACATGGATTCACATAATACGTAGCACTTAAGTACCAGGGGTCGAGTAAGCATGACTCAATCTATGGGGGAAATTTGGGACTTAGAATATTTCAGATCATAAAATATAACATATCATAATACTCATAACCAATCCACAAAACGATAACCAATAGGTATCTATATCTATAAACCTAATCTCCGAATATAATTCTTAACATATTAAAATAAAAGAGTCTACAAGATGTCCAACAATGACTCTAGTCATAAAATAGGATGGGGCCCAAGATATACCTTGGATTAAGCCTCAAAGTAACTAACATAAATATAAGTACCATAGGTAGATGAATGGTGGCTTGTCCTTTGAATATAAGACTCACTACAACAAGAAAATCTCAAGATCCAAGTTAGCCATCGTACAATGGATGAAGGTAGTCTTGGTGCCTACATTGTGAGGTCATGTAGGCAAAAGTGTGCGTTAGTATCTTTGAATGTACTAAGCATGTGGGCGTCCAATGTGTCACGCCAAAATCCCGTTAGGGCGGACTGGCACCCATTACCGATAAGGCCCTGGAAAACCAACCTGTATCTATGCGCTTTCTATACGTATTATAAGGTGTTTCTATATTTGACATGCCCTTAAGAAAATAAGCAGTGATAACAAGCCAAAAGAAAATGCATATGACTAGGCCATTAGGGCCATGGTGTTTAACGTACAAGACATGACAACACTTTAATTTACATAGTCTACAAAGCCTCTAGATAAGGAAAAGTATATGACAAGGATTAGGACAGGCCCCGCCTCAACTATTTGTACAATACAAACATATAAGCTCTAGACACAAACAAAGCCTCGAAGCAACCTGGAGCTTGGTATCAGCAACTAGATATCCTGTATTGCTACTGGGGAGATCTACTAGCACTTGTACCTACAACATGAAATGCAAGTCCCCCGTAAGGGATGTCAGTATGAGATAATGTACTGAATATGTAAGGCAGGAAATACTGTATATAAAGTAACAACTCAAATGAAGCCATGCACTGGTGTAGGATAAGAGACCACATTTGGTTATACTTTGGAATCATGTACTTTAGGTTCTTTATATTACTTTACCTTTCCTATATAATCTTTGCACAACATGTAATACAAATGACCAGCTAATCAATGGTATACTATATCGGGATCATCCCTGGCTAGGTTCTTCCTTAACCCCTCGGGCTACCACCCGTGATACGATCGTCCCTGGCTAGGTAATTCTTCCACCCCTCGGGCTACCACCCATCAGTATACAATATACTTTACTTTTCAATTACCTTTGAGATGATTCTTTTGGTAGTCACAATATTGAAGTTATAGGACTATAGATATAACATGTGATATGTAGATAATCGCACAAGACAATATGATAATGAAAGAGTACGTACCACAAATAATAAAATGCGTATGCGATGGAATAACTCATGAACTCTATTTGGCAAAAAGAACCCATGTAACTTGGTATCCATGTATGTATGCAAATTTAAAGGTGACATATATGGGAGCATATGAACATGTGCAAGAGTGTAGACACAGTTAATAGTTATGTCGGAGATGGTAAGTGCCTTTATGTGCCAAGGAGGGATCTATGTTTCATGCCAACAATACCAAATCATGTATCCTTACATACCTCATTGTATGACCTCGTTACTACCTCAAGATAACCTTACCTTCCTCCAAATATTTATCTACAACATAATAGGTGATAAAACTAGTATTAGTAGCCAATAGATATACCTTGGCAGCCCAATCGCATAAAAAAAAAAAACGTGGGTAGCAAGTTGGTATTTATAAACCCAAGCATATTCTTTCAACCTTTCCGCCCCTAATTGTATCTTCTAATACACATTCGGATGTACACATCATGTGCAACCTGTTTTAGTGCCATCACAATCTTACAATAGCTAACAAAGCACAACACATAACAATTCCACACAACCTACAAATGGACGGCATAACGTTACGTCCCTTTGCTACATTATAATGTTGACGATTCCAACCCTTTACCAACTTTAACCAAACTGTATCCACAACATTTATACATATGAATAGCCTTTATCTAGTCTCATAACAGTAAAGAATCAGTCATTAAGGACATGAGGCAATAGCCTTACATCCATCAGCCCACAAGTTCCAATCAACATTACACTTAAGATAGAACAATAAAACTCGTTTGTTAAATGAAACCAAAATCAGGGAAGCAACCATAGGGTAATATATATAACTCAAACCATATTAATAACATCAACTACTCTTCATAGTACAACCCACAAACCAAAGAGAAGTTACTAAAAGAAAAGGCAAGTGTGCAGCAACTTTCTAAACAAATGCTGTCCAATTTTCAGCACAAGCATAGCTAGCATATACTTCTTTTTTTCATGAAGAAACCATAATAAATATACAACTATGAACTTACCTTTGCCTTCAAGATTTAGAGCCTCCTTAAGAACCCTAAAATCTTCTTTTGGTTGCTTTACAAAGTCAAGAAAAGTTGAGAGAAAACATTGGAGACAATCTGATTTTTTGTTGGTCAAGTTAAAGAATGACTTATGGGAGCTGTTTTAACCCTTTTTAAAGTGGGATTTTTGTCTGACTTACTAAGGCATTCTCAGCCTTACGTCACCAAGCTAGTGATGCAGCTTCTTTAGCCTTTCACTTGGGCTTTATAGGGCTCCAAATTGGTTGGGTCATTGCTGCCCATTTTCAGTTTTCTTCTTCTTAATTAGTTGGGCCTAAATTACTGAAGAAATTGTTATGGGCTTGGTCCCCTTTTATATTCTTCTTGGGATGAAAATATAGTCCATGTGTGATGGTAAAACATGGGCTAAACTTACACCCTTAAAACGGACTTCATTCGTAATCGGACTTGGACAAATTCGAAGTCGGGCCTCATCTCCGTTTAACTAGAAATTTTAAGCTAAGCAAGTAGGTGATTCACCTGCTAGCTTCTTGAGTCCTACAAGCACCTCAATTCTCTGACTTTGCTTAGGTCCATGATCTCCTCAATTTGACACCAAACATGTATACACTCAACCCTCTTAAGCGTCAGACGCACATATCGCCCATTAACACGAGATTCAAGCACTTCTAAAAATTGGCGCTAATTTGACCAAACCATTCCATGTTTCATTTGCATAGTACTAGTATCATAAGATGTGGGGTGTTACATCCTCCCCCCTTTAGGAACATCCGTTCTCGAATATTAGCACAATTGGATAGCTTAATCAAGTTTAATCCTTTACCTACACAATATTTTTGACAACACATTAAGTATTCAATCACACGTACCTACTAGTGCCCCAATTCTGCATGTTGGACTTCCTCTTTAGCTTCAAATAAGTGAGGGTATTTTGCTTTCATCACGTCCCCAACCTCCCATGTTATTTCTTTTACTTGCTAGTTTCTCCAAAGTACTTTTACTGAAGCTATTTCTTTATTTCTTAGCTTCTTAACTTGACGATCTAGAATAGCAATAGGTACCTCTTCATATGTGAGATCTTCTGTAACCTGCACGTCTTTAATAGGAGTGACACGGGATGGGTTACCTATGCATTTTCAAAGCATTGAGACATGAAAAACTGGATGAACCATTGAAAGCTCTTGGGGTAGCTCTAGTTCATATGCAACCTTCCCCAACCTCTTAATAATCTGATATGGTCTTATGTAACATGGGCTCAGTTTTCCTTTCTTACCAAATCTCATAACGCCTTTCATTAGAGACACCTTTAAAACTACCCAATCCCCAACTAAGAGTTCCATCCCTCTCTTTCTAACATCTGCATATGATTTGTGATGACTTTAGGCTGTTTCTAGCCGTTGTTGTATTACCTTAACTTTTTCAATGGCTTGTTGTACTAGGTCTGGCCCAAGCAAGGGGGTTTCACTCACTTCAAACCATCCAATTGGCAATCTACATTTCCGTCCATACAAATCTTCATAAGGTGCCATCTTTATATTCGAGTGGTAGCTATTATTATAGTAAAATTGAATAAGTGGCAAATGGTCCACCCAACTACCTTTAAAGTCCAATGCATAAGCTCACAACATATCTTCAAGTGTCTGAATAGTGCGTTCTGCTTGGTCGTCTGTTTGATGGTTATGCTGTACTCAAATGCACTTGTGTCCCTAAACTCCTTTGGAAGGACTTCCAAAACTTTGCAGTGAATTGAGCTCCTCGGTCAGATATAATGGAGATTGGGACTCCATGTAGACTGACTATCTCTTTGAGGTATAGCTTGGGATACTCTTCAGCTGTATAATCACTCCTAACTGGCCAGAAGTGTGCTGACTTTATGAGTCTGTCAACTATTACCCAAATGGAGTCAAACTTCTGAAATGAGCGAGGAAAACCAGTAACAAAATCCATAGTGATCATATCCCACTTCTATGTTGGAAGCTCTATACACTGCATATAACCTCCTGGCTTTTTGTGTTCTACTTTCACTTGTTGGCAATTTGGACATTGAGCCATAAATTCCGTAAGTTCCTTTTCATGCCTTCCTTCCAAAATATTCCTTTCAAGTCATGGTACATCTTAGTTGATCCTGGATCGATGGAATATTGGGAGTGATGGGCTTCTTACATTATCCTCTTTCTTAATCCATTAATATCAGGCACACATAATCAATTTTGGCAGTAAAGTACTCCATTTTGTGTAAGGTCAAAGCCTTTATCTTTCCCTGACTCACCTTGTCCTTAAATCGTCGTAAAACAGGATCCTCAAACTATTTTTCTTTCACCTCCATTACCAATGAAGACATTGCTGCATTATGTACAATAACCCCTTCCTTTGGAGTTTCAAGAAGGCGAACTCCCAAATTGGCTAGTTGACATAGATCCTTAGCTACTCCTTGACTTACCATGTCCTGATCACCAGTATTCATGATTGACTTATGAATTAGAGCATCAACTACTACATTTTCCTTCCCGGGATGGTATAGTATGTCAACATAATGATCCTTTATTAGCTCTAGCCACCTCCACTATCTTAAATTAGGTCTTTCTGCTTAAAGATGTATTGCAGGCTCTTATGATCATTATATATATCAACTTGAACCCTATACAAATAGTGGTGCCATATTTTTAGAGCAAACACAACCATTGCTAGCTCAAGATCATGCGTTGGATAGTTTTTCTCATGTGGTCACAGTTGTCTAGATGTATAAGCAACTACCTTACCATGTTGTGTCAGTACATACCTTAAGCCAACTCCTGAAGCATCACAATACACAGCATACCCCTTAGATCCTTCTGGAAGTACTAGTACACGTGCAGAAGTTAGCTTATTTTTTAGTGCCTAAAAGGTCCTTTCACATGCATCATTCCATTGGAACTTGGTCGCCCTATGTATCAACTTAGTTAGAGGTGCAGAAATAGAAGAAAAACCTTAACAAACCTCCTATATTAACCTGCCAAACCTAGGAAGCTCCGAACTTCCGTGGGTACTGTTGGTCTTGGCCATTTCTTCACAACCTCTATCTTTTGTGAATCAACCCTTATTCCCTCATCAGACACAATATGACCCAAGAATGCCACTGATTTTAGTCAAAATTCATATTTCAAAAATTTGGCATACAACTGTCGATCACGAAGAACCCATAACACCTGCTGTAAGTGACCATAGCATGTTTTGAAAGCAGTCTTAGGTATATCTTTCTCCTTCACCCTCACTTGGTGATAACCTGATCTCAAATCAATTTTTGAAAAACATTTGGCACCCAGCAACTGATCGAATAAATCATCAATCCTGGGGAGGGGGTATTTATTCTTAATTTTCACCCTGTTCAATTATCGATAGTCGATAGACATTCTCAAGGTGATATCCTTTTTACGTAAAAACAACACTGGTGCACCCCAAGGGGACACACTATGTCTTATGAAACCCTTCTCTAATAAGTCTTTTAACTGCTCTTTTAATTCATGTAATTCTACCAGGGCCATCCTATATGGAGGGATGGAAATAGGTTGAGTGCCTGGAAGTAATTCAACACCAAAATCTATTTCTCGCTCTAGAGGTAAGCCTGGGAGTTCTTCAGGGAACACATCAACAAATTCATTCACTATTGGAACTGATTGAAGAGCTGGCAATTCTGCCTCCATATCCCTTACTCTAATAAATGACATATATACCCCTTAGATATCATATTTATGGCCTTAAAATAAGAGATAAACTTCCCATTTGGTGTCCCAACACTGCCTTCCCATTCAAGAACTACCTCATTTTGAAAGTGGAAGTATACTCTCTTAGTTCGGCAGTCCACAGTGGCATAGCAAGAAGCTAACAAAACTATACCCATTATATCATCAAATTCCACCATTTCTAGCTCAATAAGGTCATACAATGTATCACGATCACAAACAATCACTACATAGTCATAATAAACCCTTCTAGCCATAATAGATTCACCGGTTGGTGTAGACACTTCAAATGGTTTGTTCAGTAGTTTGGGTGTTCTCTTAAGCTTCCCAACAACTAGTGGAGCGATACATGATAGTGTAGAAAGGGTCAATTTATGCATATACATTATGTGTAAAGATGGACAATGTACCTGTGACCACATCCGGTGAAGCTTCCAAATTTTGCCGACTCCCTAGAGCATAAGTGCGATTCTAGACTCCGTTAGAGCTAGCTACCCCTCTAACACCTCTGCCACCACCCATAGGTGCTCGTTGACCCCTACCTAATAGAGGAACTAACGATGATGATGCAACAGCTGACTTTGTAGATTATGTTATATCACCCATACGCCTCCTCGGGCAATCCTTTATCATGTGCCGTGGTGCACCACACTAATAACAAACATCTATCCCAACACGACATATACATGGATGACTCCTTCCACACTAGTTACAAGGTTGCCTGGAGTCATTTGCTGGCCTGCTGAATATCCCACTATTCGGGCACCTTGCCCTTCATTTCTTAGACCATATTGATTCCTCCTAGACCCCTGAAGTTGTGGTGGAGCACTGGCTACAGAGTAGGAGGATGATGGCCTAGGCGGTCTATTAGAAAACTAAGGCCTAAGCTCACCTTGGGATGGTGTAAACTGCCCTATAGATCTGGCCCTTTTGGCCTCCCTTTCCAACTCTTATGTCCTTCTTCTCTACCTATTATCCTCTAACTTTTATGCAAATGCTTATATCCTCGTTGTCCTCTAACTTCCATGCAAATGCTTATATCCTCGCTATGTCCATGTCCTTATTGAAGGAAGTAATGGTATAGTCTCTGACCAGATACATATCCACTCTATACATCTATCGATGAACTTTATCTGCCATAGTAGCAACTACAATAGGAGCATACCTGTCCAGGGAATTAAATTGAAGGCTATACTCCCTCACGCTCATATTCCGTTGGTGGAGGTTCATGAACTGATCTGCACGAGCTTCTCGGATGTCTAATAGCAAGTAATGGTCAAGAAATGCCTCTTTGAATTCTTTCCAGGTAGTTGGGGGTGCATCTATATGCTTAGATTACTTCAAAGATTCATGCCACAATATAGCCACACCCTTTAACCTATATGTCGCTAACTCGACAACTTCTGTACCACTCATATGCATAACATCTAAAGTGCACTGAATCTGATCAATAAAGTCTTGGGGATCTTAATTAGGATCTATTCCAGTGAAGGATGGAGGGTCTAAATTGAGGAAATCACGTATCCTCATGCCAACTGCCCTATTCATACCACCTGCACCTATAACCGGACCTTCCTTTCTTTGACCTTGGCCATCAATTATACGAGTCAATAGTTGGACTACGTTTCTTAGATCCTGCACGGTAGCATCAATAGGTGGTTCTGGGGGAATTTCACCACTTCCAGGTTCATCAGGAGTTGGAGGAGTTGGAGATGTCTGTGATAGAGACTCCTCTTGAACCTCATTTCACTGTCTCACCGACTGGGTATACCACATCTACTCCCTCCCCTTTACCTTTGTTTTGCCTGGTTTCTGGCATACTTGTTGTATAAAACAATTTAGGAATTAGACATAATACACTTATTACACTTGGCTTTATGGCATGATCTAAAGAATGAAAAGAAAGTAACAACTCCTAAATCCCAAATATGAATGCAACTATACACATAAACATAATTTTCCAAGGAAATTTTAACATGTACATCAAAATTCTCATAATCTTATTAACATGAGCAAGAATGCATGCAATGGCATAAGGTCCGAAACTTGAGACTCGAAATTATTAAAAAGGACTTGACATGTCATCTTATGCTTGAATAGAATGAAAGAGATATGGATATTGCTTCTCCATGCCTGCACCAGCTCCTCGTGAAAGACATACGAATGAACGACTCTTCCAAAGGCGCCTTGATGAACACCATATCATCATTAACCAACTTTTCCACTCATCTATCTAACACCTCCGACAGAACCTTTCTTTAAGCCAACTTGTCCTCCACATCACCCACAATTTCAAGGAGTGCTATAGCACTAGAGTCACAAACATATCCCATCCACCTAGAAGCATGAAGAACTGGATGAACCATATCTACATCCATAGGCAATCCCAAACTCATGCAACCTTACCAACCTCCTTCTACACTCTATAAGGACTTACAATCCTAAACTCAATTGTCAACCTTAAACACATCTAGTCCACTTGGTACCACAACCACCATATCTCTCTTGGGAGAAAACCTCCACTCTATCATAAGTATCACATAAGCATTTCCCTTCTCTCCCTTCCATTTGTCATACCAAATTTAGGCTATCCCCTTGAGTTGGTATGTCGCCAACTCCGCCTTTTCATTTGGCCCAACACCTATGATATTCAAGATTTTGTAGACCTCATCAATGAACTCTTGTGGTTCTTCCTCCACCTTTGACCCATAGAAAATCAGAGGATTCATCCTTATGAAGTCTCTTACCCTAGCTCCCAGGTTAGTAGCATGAGGGGCTTGGGCCCCTTGGTTTACTTGATTGGCCACAACTTGGGCAAGCATAGTGAGAGCATCCAAAAGCTCACCATTGGTAGGTTGCTCCTTGGGAGTTTGGGCCCTTCTTCCTCGAGTGTTTTGTCATGATCTAGCATAGCAAAGAATAATCGTTAAGGGGCAGGGGGGAAGACCTTACAACAACTCTATAGCATAACTTAGATTATGAAGAAGGGAAACATTTCCCAAAACGTCCCATAGCCTCCTATTCATAGTCATGGCGTGCTTCACAATCTTGAATAGGACTCTAATCGACGCGGTGTGTTAGACTCCGAGGATCTATCAACCTAGTGCTCTAATACCATCTTTTTCACGACCCAAGCCTAGGGACTAGGCATGACCGGTGAAGAAGGAACCTCAAACAAGCCTCGTAGCATATTATTACACATCCTTGGTCGCGGATGCAATGCAAAACAACATAAGAAACATAAATAAGGGGAATTGGGACTATGGAAAGATTCATATTTAAATAGCTTGAACATCATAAGTAAGCCAAAGCTCAAGCATGAAGCATAACTTGCCCTACAACACCTCTAACATAGTACTTAACGGAGGCCAAGACAAGTAATTGGGCTCACCCTCTAGTAAAAGTATACCAACAAGAAGGATAGTCTTTAATACATAGCTTAAGAACATAGATGCCCTCGCGCATAAGGACTCACCAACTAGCTTGAATCAATACCACTAGCCACGTGGAGGAGTATGATGACCAAATGAAGCTCCGGTTCCTACATGGTAACATCATGTAGGTATAGAGTATGCGTTAGTACGTTTGAATGTACTAAGTGTGTAGGATGCAATTCTACAAGAGATAGACTTCATAATCAAAATGCATAACAATAGGCAGTAGGCATAATATAACAATATTGCATGTATGATCAATGCTTAAGTAAAATATGCTTAAGTAACTCATGCTTATATAGGATAGCATATGTGTAGAAAAGAGCAATCTAGATTTCCAAATGTGCAACCCTTTGGTAGGTTAGTGATGATGTCACCCCATCACTTCGGTGGATAAGTACTAACCCTCATCTAGGTTGGTGATAATGTCGCCCCATCACCAAGGTGGATGAGTACTAACCCTCATCTAGGTTGATAAGTACTAACCCCCATCTAGGTTAATGATGATGTCGCCCCATCACTTAGGTGGATAAGTACTAACCCTCATCTAGGTTAGTCATGATTATGCCCCATCACTTCGATGGATGAGTACTAACCCTCATCTAGGTTGATGAGTACTAACCCCTATCTAGGCTAGTGATGATGCCTCCCAATCACTAGGCCGAGAAGTACAAACCCTTCATTAGGTTATCCGGGCGCTTACACCCCCCGGATTGGGCATCAGGAACTCATGTAACATAATAGCTACAACCAACACAGCCCTCAATACAACAATTGATGTCCCATAACAATATATATAAACAACACACAGATCACATCCAACCATATATAACATATACTCTACAACTCACTCCATAAATAGTACATTTCTACACATTCCAACTCAAATATGCAAACATTTTAGCTCAGTCGAGGGTGTAGAGAAAGCCTAGCCTACCTATCATCCGACATATTTTGCTTGGACTCAATCCAACCAAGCTTTTTGCCTCCGAATCACTTCTCGATGCTGCTTAGCTCAATATACGTGTCAAATTCTAAATCCAACTTCACCATGACATTCCTTTCAAAAAACTGAGTAACGTAGCCTTTTGAATCACTCAAATCAGATGAAAAATGAGCTCGAAATCGCAGTGTGAAGTTGAAGGGAAATACATACATACATATATATATGTATATATAAATAGGAAAAAGGGCTGGCAGACATATCTCTGACACATGGCAGACTGCACATGGCTCTCTTTCTTTCTATTCTTTCTTCAATCTCTTTTTCATAGTTTCGGGTTCGTCCGGACTCCGATTTTTGCAAAATGAACTGTGTAACCCTTCGGATTTCGATGCTCCAAACCTAATGGTGTAGTAAAAATTTCCAATGGAACTTTCGATGATAAAGTGAGGGTCCCAGTCCTTTATACGCAACTTTCAACAAAAAGCCCCCGGAGGTCAAATCACATCCAGACATCCCTAGTACCAAATGAAGGGTCGTCCTAGACCAAAACCGATGTTCCAAAGCTAACTGTGCTATTAAAATTCTCATCTGGGGCACTATTCCCGAGAGCATTGACTGGATTAACTATTCATCAATTCCAGTCACCAAGTTTGAAATTCACGATATAATTGCACCGGACATGCTCCCAGTCAAATTCGACCGTTCTGGAGTTAACGGAATCATCAGAATTCTATTCTGAGGTCTTTTATTTGGACTTTACCTGAAAACTCATTTTACGAATATAACTTCCCGATTAACTCAAAAATCTATATAACTCCCGAATAAGCTGACCAATAAATCATCCAATATACCTGAGGTCACTGTACACATGCTCATATCAACATAATAGCAACAAAACCATATAAATGACCCAGAGGGTCATTATAACATCCCCCACTAATAAGACTTTGGATCGCGAAAGTACGAGCATAGGCATACATGTAAGCTCCAATCCACACCACGAGTGTATAAGTCCCAAGCATGTTCCATATTTCTACAATAATCCAGTACCACCCTTGCTATCCAAAAATCGCACCAAACCCGTCTGTTACAGTGAGTCGGTGCAGTAATTCCACTAGGATGTCTCAAGAATTCACTATCTGTCCTATCCGTTTTATCAGCTGACAAGTCACGAGGATTATTTGGCTAGCCATACTTATCCTTACTACATAACCAGATCTTTAGATGATCATGGTTGTTCATAACTGTACTCGTGGTTTACATATACAACTTTACTCCATTCCTTGCTTCTTTATATAAGCGATTCCGACAATCAACCACAAATGGCACACAGGCTAACCAATAACCGCAGATAATAGTTAATATGCTCTCATTCACACGCAGGGCCAAAACCCCCTTCCCTTATTGTCCAATCTAGCTAGAATCACCACTAACCACTCACATGCAGCAAATAGCCAGCAGGCCACCTACTCGAATGGTTCTCTGTACTTTCGTTCGTACCCAGACATTGATATCACCGTTCTCAGACATGGTCGTCAGTAGTTATTACCATTCAATCCCTATTTTGTAGCATTTAATAATCAATATATGGCAAGAACCTCAACAACAGCTACCAGTGCTTACAAGTCACCAGATTTATGCTATGCAGTATAGTAGTCAGCCAATAACCACAATCAACCACTCACAATGGCCACACTATATCAAGGTACAACCCCCCAGAATTTCCACCACCATAACCTCCCTTAATAATGTCCAGGCATCATCTGACTCAACGAAAGCCTATTGGAGTACATGTAAAATCTAGAATATGCCGGCACACCATCGATACATAGAAAATAGGATGTATAGTAGAACAAGCTAGAGGTACGGCCAACTCAGATACAATCGGTCCAACACGTTTCAAAACCTCAATAGGGGTTGACATATCGAGCCTAAGCTCACCTCACCTTCTGATCCGCCTGACTTCTTTCATGGGGGGTACCCACAGAACCGCTCTTTCCCCAAATCTCAAACTGTACAAATTGGCGTCCTTGGTCGGCACAACCCCGAGTGCTGACTCAAACCTGTCCTAAATTTATCTTGCACACTCTGGACCTTGGATAGGGCACCCTATAACATGTCTATACCATTTTGGTCGAGTTCTGTAGGCTCAAATCATCCAACTGGAGTATGAAATCTGAAACCACAATATAGAAACAAGTCAGTCTACCCCTAGGGTAATATCAAAACAGAGGCCATCTGCCAATATCACTCGACCCGCGTATCACAATCCTACAGAGTCATCATACCTAATCCCCCACTAATAAAAAGGACCTCCCATTATCTTAATAGCTGACCCGGGATAAAAGAAGCTTGGAACACATACTCAAACAAGCGATGGGCGGAGCAACGCCCTAACACTATATAACTATAACCCAAGTACCAGGAAATCTAGCAAAATGATAAACATTCCCACTGTCGAGCATAGTCGGGAATTCGAACAACACAGTTTTAGTCAACTAACAATTATAACAAGTCCCTAGGGCGGAGTGGCTGGCAGCTCAGCTGATAACGAAAAAATATCCGATACAGCAATAAACAATCCAACAAAATAACATCTATCTAACAATTTAGTGACCACAAAATTAGAAGAATCGTATGTTAACAAAATTACCATAGAAATTCATGGCCATAGAGGCACAAGGTGTACCCAAGGGAATAACTGATAGCCGACCTCTCAAATACGGTGTACACCAGTACTAAAATACCCACTCCAGGAGGCAATAATCAAAATGGTGATTTGTATAAGCTACATGGTTTGGCTTACATTCAACCACCAACAGGGAATAATCGCAACATAGGCGACAACTACTCAAATCCCCCAGGTAAACATATTCATCAACATCAAAAAAAAAACCAACAAGCCAAACCAGTAGGTAAATAATTGAATACGAATATCCGAAAGGTACCAAACCTCAACCTCACCTCAATCTCAACTTATCTCACCTTCGAGATCCCTATTAAGAGTGCTCACAGCCCATATAACCTTTATCCATCAACTAACATATAAAATTACATATCACAGAATTCCATCCCTAACAACATCTCTCACACCAAAATACATAGCCACTACTAATCAAGTACTAATCACAAAGCTATCGTTAAAGACCTGCTACATTACCACTGCATATAAGCTTCCTTATCTAGCTGCTAAAACCCGACGGCATCTACCCTTTACTCAATAGGCTCTGGGGCTTCTCGCTATTTGGGAGTGACAATGCGGCACTTCCCCTGCCCGAAATTTGGCCTCTACTCGACATCAATATAGAGGGATGAACAAAGTAAAATTCTCATATATGAAAGAACCATTGACAAGATGCACAACTAGAACCAGTAACATAGAAAGTTCCTAAACATCCTATAGCCCCTGTTGATAATCCACGGACATCTCCGCACCCATCCACAAGACTCTACTAGACGGTAGCTCTATACAGCTGAGACCAGTGAACCTTAAGCTCTGATACCACCTTATCACGACCCAGTTTCGATCATGATGGCATCTGCTAGCCCCACCTACAGGCAAGCAAATTCCTAACCAAGGGTATTTGTCCTAGCTCTCTAGGCCAAACCAAATCGACACAATAATATATATATATGCCGAAACCTACCCAAAACTTGGAAGTCAACTATACAAAGCTACAACAAACACAAGGACACATTATATACATATATCAATAATCATAATAATATACAAACCGAGAGTGCACCTTCAAATATCAAACTTTAATGTACAAGGCTGATGTCTGGATGCAAAAGACAGCGATCAACATGAAGGAGACAGCGAAAATGCCAAAGCAGTCGGTGCTCACGAAAGTCTCCTGAGTGTTCCCGACATTCCCCAAATCAACTATCACGACCCGTGCCTAGACCTGCACTATGGGGAGATGCAGAAGTAGGGGTGAGTACTAAAAAGGAACCCAGTAGGCATTACTGGCTGACCAAGAAAAATAGTGAACATAAATAAAGTCCAAATATATTGAACTGCAGTAGTGTAGCAAAACAAACTACAATCAAGGAATAGGCATGTTTGGAAACCCTCAAATTATAACTGAACTAATCAAAGTGAAGAACAAAGATAATTGGAACCAATCCAAGTACTGAACATCGATTATGACTGATGAAGACTACGTAGGCCAATACCACAACTGTCCCCAATTGAGGTATAGTGCTACACATGTGTGCAAGGCCCCAATATCTATGCATGTACGCCAACGGAGCCCCCATAAGCCTAGAATGTACACCCGTGCATAATAATCATAAAGACAGAGAATCAAAAAATTCCTCAAACCAATTAGAGAATCCTAGAGAACCATCACAAAGCCTAGCTCTGTGCATCATTAGAGTAAAGGTCTGTTGTACATCGGTGAAAAGTCGTAGTATCTAAGCCTGAAGACCCCATGAGCCCTCATAAGCCTAGGAGGTATACCCATGAATAATCAGGGTGTGAATAGGTGAGTGGATCAAAGGGTAAGTAATCACGGGCCTCGCCCCAATAATCACAAGTCAATTGGGTCCTCGACCCTGTGCCAACACGTGGCACCCGATCCCTAGTACTCTGACCTGGCCTCCGGTCGAGCAATCAGCCAGGGCCAGATGGTCTGACACTCAATATAATGATGGCACGTATCCCCCGTGGGAGAAGTAATTCCCCTTGCGTAAATAATAGTGTATCACTTCAGGATGTCAATCACGAGGCCTAGCCCTACAGAATATCAATCACCGGGCCCAGTTAAAAAGAATATCAATTGGGGCCCTCGACCTAAACTTGGCAAGTCTCAATCCTCAGAATCTGCATCTGCCACCTGACTTCACAGTCGCGGCCACCGGGACACAAGTCCACAAGGAGCATCACCTAGGACCCAGACTCAACAGACGTGACCACCGGTGCTCAACGGTGACGAGGAGTGTCATCTAGGATAAGATGTATTAATCAATCACTCACTCAACCAATCTATCCGGATCCAGAACTCCAAAGTCATATTGTGCACAGAGTGAACATAGGAAATAATAATTGTATCATGCCCTAAGTGAACATAGGCGATGATGCTCTCAACTTAGGTATCACACAATCTCAATCCAACCCAAGTATTCACAATCATTATCTTAATCAGATATAATAGATACCCAAGAATTGAATAGAGAGAACTAGAACACACAACAACTATTAGCAGTACATCAGAGAGCATACATATCACAAAACACCATAGAGCCATTCTTAGGTAAGGCCAAGTATATTATAACCTCATCAATCACAAGTGCCCAAAAAAAAAAACAATCACTGTACATCATAGGTATCCCAGAAAACCAGACTCTGCAAATTTATGTCTACACCAGATGCAGGCCATAGTATGGCATATAATTAATACATGGTCTCAAGTCAACATATCCCTGTAGCAATAGGTAATGTGCAATCATATCGGTGCAAGTCAAGTTAGTATGCATGCCTTTCCTAGACATTAACTCATAATCGGCAAGGCCTTTTTCTGTGTAAAGAAACTCATATTGTAGTGTTAGTATAACCTAAGCTAAGACAAAAAAGGATAGATAATCAGAGGGACTACACTCACCAGATATCGTAGCTCAGCAGCCATAAAGAATATCACCTAAGCCAACCATGTGCCGACCCACTAAAAATATGGCCCTCTTAACAAGATGTCAATTCCCAAGACATACCAATATAACTAGGGTCTCATCGTAGAATACCCGGAATGCCTGCAAGATATGACCTATACCTCGCTAACAGGGTCGCACTCCCATTCTAACCCGCTAGAGGCTTAATGTCAATGCAACTCATATTATAGGTCACAAGGCTCCTTCCGGGGTACAACTATGACCATCCCCAAAACATGGTGTATTTTTAGCCTCTAACCAGTGGCGCAAGTATAGAACAAATAACAGTAGTATACCGAATTATATAAATTATAGGGCAATATAGAATCATGTATAACTAGAGAATTCTACCAAAAGTACTCAGATAAACACAACCACACCATGCATATACATACCGACTAGATATACATACTAGATTCAGCACACATGTTAGCATGTAATCATAGGTCCCTCTCAATAGCTAGTATATTCTGATAGCCTCAGACCATGAACATATACAAGTAAGAGTCAAGATCAATGTACATAACTATCATATGTTCACAGCGCTAACTAACCCCTTTTAGGCCTTTCCAAAGTCATATAATGTAAGAATTCAAGTAATATAATAGCTACAGCAAACACAGCCCACAATACAACAACTACCGTCCCATAACATTATATATAAACAACACACCTATCACACCCATCCATATACAACATATACTCCACAACTTACTCCATAAACAGTACATTTCTACACATTCCAACTCAAATATGAAAATGTCTCAGCTCAGTCTAGGGTGTAGAGAAAGCCTAGCCTACCTGGCACCCAATGTATCTTGCTCCGAGTCAATCCAACCAAGCTTTTCCCCTCTGAAACACTTCCCAATACTGCTTCTCAAGTATGTGTCAAATTCCAAATCCAACTTCACCACCACATTCCTTGCATAAAATGGAGTCATATAGCCTTTTGAATCACTCAAATCCGATGAAAATTGAGCCCAGAATCGTCGCACGAAGTTGAAGGGAAATATATATATATATATATATATACACACACACACAGAGAGAGAGAGAGAGGAAATGGGGTTGGCTGAGACATCTCTGACATGTGGCAGACCCTGAGTGGGCTGCATTTTAGCCCCAAAACTTGTCACTTGGCTCCTCTTTTCATTTTTACTTTAATCTCTTTTGCGTAGTTTCGGGCTCGTCCATACTCCAATTTTTGCAAACGAACTGTGTAAACCTATGGATTTCGATGTTCCGGACCCAATAGTGTAGTCAAAATTTCCAACGGAGCTTCCTACAATAAAGTGAGGGTCCCACTCTTTTATACAAATCGTTTAACGGAAAGCCCCCCAAGGGTCAAATCACATTCGGACGTCCCTGTTTCAAACAAAGGGTCATCCTAGACCAATATCGATGTTCAGGAGCTAACGATGCTATCAAAATGCTCATCTGGGACACGATTCCTGAGAGCATTGACTAGGTCATCTATTCATCGGTACTAGCAGGCAAATTTGTTATCCATGATATAATTGCACTGGACATGCTCTTAGCCTAATTCGACCATTTTGGAGCTATTGGAATTGTCAGAATTCCATTTTGAGGTCTTTTACTAGGACTTTAGCCGAAAACTCATTTTACAAATATAACTACCCGATTTTCCCTTTTTCGGAATCAAGGTGGGATCCGGACAAAATCGATGAACTCAAAAATTCATTTAACTCCGGAATAAGCCAACCAATAATCATCCCAATAGACCTGAGGTCACTACACACATGCTATATCAACATAATAGTAGTAAAACCATATAAATGACCCGGAGGGTCATTACACTCAAAGACGAACTTAAGTCATCAAATTAAGTTTGCTCACCTACTCCATAAAAAAAAGTTAATAAAGTCACCTATCTATCTTGAAACAAGTTTCCTCACACAAAGAAATAGTCTATACACTCAATTTAAAGAATTGACTATAGATTAAGGACATGATATAAAAGAATAACTCTCACACTCACAAAAGAATTCATATGTTGCACAAAGAACCATAGGTTTGCCCATTGTGTACATCTCTACTAATTAAGCATGCTTGAATAAAATCAAATAGGACTTTAATGGGTTGTAATATTAGCTAGGGGATGGATAATCAATTATAATAGTAGTGACTTAAACTTTCTTAGACACTTTGCGCTCTCTTTTCTATTTAGTATTTATTTTGAACTTCATCGCCCTTTTTTCACTTTTTTGTATCCTCTCTTAAATTATATTCACAAGTAACTCTTAACACATCAAGATTACTTCAATCATATTTTTTTTCATATCCCATAATTATTGCTTTTCTTTGCAATAGCAACCCCCAATTTAGCATCTTGCTTGAGTTGAGGTGCACAATGTCCTATGATGAACTAGGGCCACCTATAGTAGCCACCCTCAAATTAGGTGTTTTGCCTATGTCGAGGTGTACGATGTCCAAGGAGGGTCCAAGGCCAGAGTGAGAATCAAAGAAAGTCTACTATCATTTTCTAAACAAGCTATAACTTTTTCTTTCACTTCAATAACATTTCGGTCAAGTTCTTGACTAAGATGCAAAACATAGGATATATATATAAATAACCTCACCACACATGGCACAAGTCTCAATCAAGATGGATCAATTCTACTTTTAAGATAGACAGGGCCATAACAAACTTATAAAATAAAAATGAGTTGTATATAAAGTCTCAACTATGAGCATAGGTGTCAAAAAACATATTCTTATTTTATGCTGAAGCACTCACAGAAAAATACTAATCAAAATCATGCCTAAATTATTTGTATCAACCAAGTAAAAAGGTCTTTTCTTTTCTCTCCAATAAAATTAAAAAAAATAAAATCTACTTTTTTAAGAAAACAAAACTACTCAGTTCAAATGAGCTCCCCCTTGGAAAAGCACCGAAAAGAAAGCTCAAGAGGTGGGAAAAGTATGCTCTAATAAAAACTAAAAATCTATGAAAAAATTATTTTACTCTAGAAAAGAAAATAAAAATCTTTTTGTATTTTTGAATTTTTAGATTTTTTTTAATTTAGAGAAAAGAAATAATTAAATAAAACCCTATAACATACATCACCCTTAGAAATATTGGAACATATTCCACCCCACACTTAAAATTATCCTTAGTCTCCAAAGCAATTTACAGAAAAGAGACGAAGCAGAAGGGTAAGAAATACTCCCTAAGACCCTTTAGGGTCTAGCTAGCAACATGTTTCTTCAATATTTATCAAGGTTCACATGCATCCCACACTTAAGCTCAAAAAATGTGTTCCTTAGCTTCAAATTTGGGTACTCAGACTTCTTCTAAATCTGCAAAAATAAAAATGACACAAAAAAAAACCAAACAAAAACAAGCTACTATATAAAAAAAATATAAGAATTTACCCTACTAGTTGGAGACTTTTCACTTTTTCTTCCACCTTGAACTTATTAATTGTACCCCTAATTTCTTTTTAAATTTTCTATTATGCTCAAAGGGTGGTGGTCTAAAAATAAGAGAAACAAAAAATAGAGATCGCATGTTATATTTTTTGGCCTTTAAATGAGGAATGTAATTTTTTTATTTGTACCAAATAAATTTAAGAATATAAACATATTTTTTCTCCTCCTTACATTCGTCCATATGCTCAGATGATTCGATTAATATCTCATTATCTAAATATAATGTAGAAAAATGATTGGAATGAGATCCAATGCATCCTAATTCATGAATTATATAATTTTTTACATCCTTATATTTACACAAACTAGAGTTTTTAAAAATAATATCAGCTAATCCTTCACATAACTCTGCTGTATTTTTCTCAATAGTGACAACATCAATAATAGTATGATCAAGTAGTTGACCCTCCAATTTGAGCTCTTCAAGTTAGCCTATAAGCATTTTCTCTCACACACAATTTATAACTAGCTTGTTGAGCATCAAACATATCAACCTTTACATTCAACTCAACATGTAAAATGTGAATATTCAAGCCAAACTGATGAACATTTGACAAAAGCACATAGTTATTTAAGTCGAGACTTTCTAATATTTTCAAGAAATACACATTGCGATTCAAAAACTTATTTACAACCCATCTCATTCCAATACTCCACTCATTCAATATTTCTTCAACAGAGGATTTCATATTAATAAGAAAAAAAGGAGAGAAAAAAATAAATAATAAAAATAAGTTATGGACTACAAGTAAATCTAAATACTAAAGGCAATATTTAAATCATATTCTCCAACAACGGTGCCATTTTTTGGTAACGTCCAAAATATACTTCATAAAAGAAATATAAATGGCCATTTGCAATATATTAACCCAACTTTTAAGTCGGGGTCTATCCCACAGGGAATATGAAAAAATATTGTCAATAGCAAAAATTTTAACTTGATAGTCGTTATCAAAATTAGAGTTCTTAATTTAAGAAAATAGAAAACAATAATAAAAATAATAATAGCTTGTAATTTAATATTTATTTGTGTCAAGATAAATAGAAGTAACTAGGAATGTATTCCCCTGATTTTATAACTTAGCAAGAATAATGTGTTAGTGATCTATTTCAATATTAAGCAAGCAGAATGATAAGTTAAGGTCACCAAGCCCTTTGGTCAAAGGTGAGAGGCGAATTTCACTATGTGACTTGGCCCAACTCCATAGTGTGCATTGCTAAAACCCTTACCTATTAGTCCCAGTACAACCTCCCCTTGGCTCAGCATGGTTGATTAGATAAGAACACATCAGTCAAATCCTGTTAATTAATCTCTTTTCAGTTTCATTACTACTTTGGTCCAGTTAGTAACACTACGGATTCTAATGTTGGCCAACACTAGAAAACATGCAAAATGAAGAGATTTAATTAACACATACATAAAGTTTACTCAAGAATCACTTGTTACATTAACTTAACTTACTTTGTTAATCCATCATGGTTCCCACAATCCTAGTTATAAAGTTTAGCTACTCATTATTTTTGGAAAAACACAATTAAAATTTATAAAAATAAATTTACTTGTGTATATCATAAAAATTCAAGAACAATAGCTAAAAAATATTCTAAAAATAAATAGTACAAATAAATAATAAAAGGAGAAGAAAAGAATAAACCAAAATTCTTCAATCTCCACTATGGCTCTTCCAACAATCCAAGCTATTAAATTCTAAAACCTAGATTGGGTTAGTTGGGTTAGTTTTTGAAGAATTATTTTTATGGACTATTTATATCTATAAAAATAACCAAGTCCAAAACAAATTGGAAAACCCAAATCCAAAAGAAAATTGGACTGCTCGTGCATGAAGTTCTCTGTACGCCGCCTTCAACTTTGATTGCTACCATGTGTCACAAACAATTAGAATTGCAATCGAATTCCTTCCTATACGTGTGTGTGTATGTATATATATATGTATGTATATATATTATATTCAATTACATCCATTAGGTTGCCTACTTAAATTTTCTTCTGTAAGTTTTCCTTTTTAATTCGTTTGAGCTCCAAATCTCTTTAATTTTACACCAATTTAATCTTACAAGTAAAATACACTATTTAGCACAATTCATAATATTTATGCATAAAAAGAATAAATATAAGATCAAATATAAGGTAAATGATGATTAAATATAGTTATTTTTAGCCTCACATCAACTATAAGATTACTAATTGTCCTAAAGCTGCGAAGAAGTGGTAGGGCAAATAGCTCGGGTGATCAAGTCAAACTGAGGGTTCGGCAAGGTGGTATCCCTAGAAACAATAGTTTGTATGCTTTGCATGCTCGACAGGAAGTAGAGGAGACTTTGGATATTATGACTGGTAGGTTGAAAGTCTTAGATTTTGATGCTTATGCTTTACTTGACCCAGGTACAAATTTTCTTTTGTGACTACTCTTTTGGTTGTTAAGTTTGGGTTGAGTCCTAAAATTCTGAGGGAGCCTTTTTCAGTTTATAGTCCAGTGGGTGAGTTTATTGTTGCCTATAGAGTCTATCGAGGTTGTCTTATCTCTGTTTTGCATAAAGTCCTCCTATATGATCTTGTGGATCTTGAGATTTTTTATTTTGATCTTATTCTCGAGATGGATTGGTTGCACGATTCAGATGCCTCTATAGATTATAGAACCTAGAAAGTCAAATTCCAATTTATGGATGAACCTATTCTTGAATGGAAGGGTAGTGACTCCACTATTGAAGGTCAGTTTATTTACTATATCAAGGCCCAAAAGATGATTTCTAAGGGGTGTATATATCATATTGTAAGGGTTAGAGATGTGGAATCTGAGTCACCTACTCCTGAATCGATTCCAGTGGTTAGTGAGTTTCCAGATGTATTCCCCGAAGACTTGCCCTGTATTCTTCCCAAAAAGGAATAGACTTTGGCATAGATCTCCTTTCGGATACTCAAATTATTTCCATTCCTCCTTATCTTATGGAACTGGCTAAATTGAAAGAGTTGAAGGATCAATTGAAGGACTTATTGGAGAAAGGCTTTATTAGACCAAGTATATCATTATGGGGTGCTCTGATATTATTTTTAAGGAAGAAGGATAGGTCTCTTTAGATGAGCATTGATTATAGGCAACTGAACAAGGTTACCATCAAGAATAAATACCTATTGCCAAGGATTGACAACTTATTTGATCAACTTCAAGGAGCTACCCATTCAAAGATTGACCACCATTTTCGTTATCATCAACTAAGGGTCAGGGAATGTGATATTACCAAAATGGCTTTCCGAACTAGATATGGGCAATTTGAATTTTTCTGATGCTATTTAGTTTGACAAATGCTCCAGTTGTGTTTATGGATCCTATTAATCGGGTGTTCAAGCCATTTCTTGATTTTTTTTGGTTGTTTTCATCAATGATATTCAGATTTATTCCCGAAGTATGTGAGAGCATATGGATCATTTGAGGTTGGTTCATCAGACTTTGAGGGAGAAGCAATTGTGTGCTAAGTTCAGCAAATATGAGTTTTTGTTGGGTGAAGTAGCTTTTCTTAGTCATATGGTATCCGATGATAGTATTAAGGTTGATCCAAAGAAGACTGAGGTCATAAAAAATTTGCCTAGACCATTGACTCCTCTATAAATTTGAAGATTTCTTGGATTTGCTTGCTATTATAGGAGATTTGTTGAAGGTTTCTTATTTATTGCATCTCCATTGATTAATTTGACTCAAAAGAGGGAAAGTTTTTATGGTCGAATGAATGTGAGATGAGTTTTCAGACTTTGAAAGATCGACTTACATCAGTTCCTACTTTGACTCTGTCGGATAGCTTAGAAGGGTTTGTGGTCTATTGTGATTCTTCTCGAATTGGGTTGGGTTATGTGCTTATGCAACATGGTATGGTTATAGCTTATGTATCAAGGCAATTGAAGGTGCATGAATGGAATTACCCAATTCATGATCTTGAGCTAGCGACTATGGTGTTTGATTTGAATATTTAGAGATATTATTATGGGGATCATGTTGATGCCTCCACCGATCAAAAGAGTTTACAATATTTGTTGACTCAAAGGGATCTTAACTTGAGGCAAAAAAGGTGATTAGAACTCCTTAAGGACTATAACATAAGTGTTTAATATGATCTCAGCAAGGCAAATGTTGTAGTCGATGCTCTTAGGCTATCTATGGGAAGATTGGCCCATGATGATGAAAGGAAGAAATAGTTGGTAAAAGATGTTCACCATTTGGATAGGTTGGGTGTTAGATTGGCTGACTTTAATAATGGTGGTATTCATGTTCAGAATGGGGCCAAGTCTTCTATAGTTGTTGATATCATGCCCCAGCACTTGAAAAACGATTACTGATCCCATAAGGGAATGACTTGGCCTCATTGTCACATCATACTCGACAGTGGAAGAATAGCTCAATAACTAAGGACCTCATATGAAGATAAAAAGCATATCTCTAATACATCATAGTTTTCAAAATATAAATAAGATTAGATACATCAACTCCATACTCTATACTCATAGTCCATAAAGCCTCTACTCAATAGTCTCGATGGTGCCATGACAGGCCATGAACACCCCAAATCAGAGAAAGAAAAGATAGACTAAGTCAAGCTCATAAACAAGGGCTCCTCTAGAGAACAAGGAAGGCTCACCAACTTTGAGAATGTACCGAATACGGGCCTCAATGATGTGCTTGCTGAGATCCCTGATCTGTTGTATCTGCATCATAAAATGATACAGACCCAAAATGGATGTTAGTACATAGAATATACTGGTATGTAAAATAGCTCAAGAATAGTACAGCTTAACTCACTCATCTCGACTCAACAACTCATAGTCAAAATAGTTTATGCAAGTTTTATTGTAAAATCATGCTTTTTAAAAGTAAGCTCAGTAAGATAGGCTCAATAGTCATAAACTCGATTTGAAAACATCATGTTCAATCAAGGTTTTGCTTGGGAGTTTCTCTTAAATGACATCATCACCCCACCACCTTTACTTAGTTGATGCATAACGAATCAGCATCGGTGCCATGCCGTCCATTAACTTGCCACACAAAAGGGAGATCAACTCTCGCTTGGATCCAAAATAAGTGTCCACTTGTGGGACAAGAGTCGCCAGACTAGCTGTAACGACTATCCTATGCTGGTAACGTAGTTCTGTGGGTTAAAGTAGAAGTATTCGCTCCCCGCTCGGTGCATAATACTCCTCCCAAGACTAAAATATGATCAACTCATCAGCTCTCATCAATCTTAACTCATCAATCAACTCGCTCAATTATTTAAAAATTCAATCAATCAATGCAAGAAATCAAACTCGACTCAACTCAATATGGTCATTTGGGCTCATCAATTTACTCATCATGTAATGCAAGTATGATATCATGTGTAGTAGCGTAGGTGAAATCAATGCAACATACATCTCATGCTCAATCATACTCAAATTACTCAACTCATGTACTCAACCTCAATATCATGTTATGCATAGAATTCCACAAATCATGCAATGTAAGAGTCATATAGTAAAGTGTAAAATACATATGTGAATCTCATGCCTCTAGTCATGTAATATAACTCATACTAACACTCATGCACTGTAGAAATCTTCTCATGTAATAAAATAGGGCCTCATGATGAATACAAAAATAAGTATCAAAATAGGTGAAATTTCTCAAAAATCTCAACTCTTCTCAAATCTTAACTCAAGATAATGGAAATGGCATGTGAAGAAAGGAATCCACACTTTGGAAAGCCTTATGTACCTAGAAACTGAAGGATAATCGATCCTCAACCAACTCTTTCTCTTGGATTACAAAACCCTAGCTTCCTCCTCTTCTCCTCTTTGCTCTCAAAAAACCCCTCAAGGGTGGAATGAATATGAATGGCCTAGGGTTCACTTTTAAGGCTTTATATAAGCCAAAAACTATGTAGGGATTTAACAAAGGGACCAAAATGGACAAAGATACCCCTTATTGATTCAGCCGGAAGGGTCTACAAAACCCCGACTATGACTCGTAGACCTTACTACGAGTTGTAACTACTCCTTGTAGAAAGGAAGTCTCAAAATCCTGAATCGCTGGAAGCCTTTAAGAAACCATATGTCATGATTCGTAGTCCACATTACGAGTCGAAACTGACCCCTCATAGTTGTAAGGACCCTGAAACATAAAACACTGGAACCAGCCACGAAACCATCCATTATGAGTCATAGGCTCCTATATTGGTCATAACTGCTTCTCATAGGTAAGATGAACCTACAGTCTGAACCACTGTCTTTCTATATGAAAGCTTCTCTATGAGTCGTGAAGCCTGGTACGAGACGTAAAGGCTCTCGTAGACCCTCTGCTGCAACTTTTTCTCAGATTTCTCATCATCACCTTAACATCATTTGCACATTCCCTCCCAATAAGATAAAAGAATTAGGGGATATTATAGTTGATGTCGAGGTTAAACATGATATAAACCCATCACTGGTCAAGTTGAAGAAGTTGGTTGTCGAAAAGATGATTGAGGTTTTCTCCCAATGGGGATATGGTGTGCTTTGGTATCTAGATCGATTTTGTGTTATGGATATTGATGGTGTTAGGGAGGTGATCATTAGGGAATCCCACAAATCTCATTATTCCATACATCTGGGATCCATCAAAATGAATCGAGTTTTGAGGGAAGTGTATTGGTGGCATGGTATGAAGAAAGCCATAGCATAGTTTATATCCAAGTGTCCTACTTGTCAACAAGTGAAGGTAGAACATCAATGGCCCAGTTGTTTGGATCAAGCTATTGAGATTCTGTAATATCCCTACTTACTAATATAGGGCATAATTGTCCTTTCACAAAGATGAAATAAGATAAAGAAGCAAAAAACAAGAACGTTAAAGAAAAGCTAGAATGGGCTATAGCCCAATAACATGTGGGAAAAGAGGGGGGTTTTAATGCTAAATCTTTTCAGCTTATTCCTCCAGCCACTTATTTGTAAGTCAAACAAAAAAAACAAAAAATAAGGAGTTGCAAACTGTGTGCAACAGGGAACGAATGAGAAGAGAAAAAATTTAAAAGCTATAGTTTGAGCCTAATTAAAGAAGTTTAGGAGAAGGTATGTTCATAAACTTATTGATAGAGTTAGATTTTATTCATGGCTATAAATTAGGGGTTAAGGGTTTAAGAAAAATTGAAAGTTAAAGAGACAAGAGACTGTGAAATTCTCATAGTTAGAAGTAAATCCTTGTTTTATCTTCTGCTACAGCCTTACGAAAGTTCTTAGGCTAAGTAATTTACTTTGGGTGTTGAAATTTAATGACATGGGATGGGAAATTTCACAACAAGGATAGTTTTAAATTATCAAATTGTTGATGAACAAGATGGTTAAGATAGCCAAAAAAAATCATTAGATTATTGCACCAATTGGATTACTCATGGTTTGGGTATTACATTGTATATCATCAAATGGATAGAAAATAGAAAATCCTAAAAGGGATTGGGAATTACTAAAGTTAGTATGAACTTAGCTTGAACAAAAAAAGTTACATAAAATTTTATGATATGAATATAGATTGATCGAAGGAAATCATACGATTTGCTTGAGTTGACAAGTTTGGCACTTCTATAGTACTATGAGTAGTGATCTTAACCCCAATTTGTGTTTTATAAGTTTTCATGATTTTTACATGATTTATAACATGAATTGCTTTTGAATGATTTGAATTTGCATATGGGAAGAGCCCTTTTACTTGATATGATGCTGAAATAGTTATTTGTATTTTATAAGACAAGTATAATAAATTGAGATGATTACCGTTATTGAATGGATTTGACATTTACTTGAGATATAAGTACTTTTACATGTGTTTTTTATTAAGTTTTGACATGATATAATTATAAGATTAAAATACCTTGTACTGCTTTGAAAAAGACATATATGGTTTATAAAGAAAGTTTTAATGAGAGACCTTGATGAATCCCGTAGCTAACGGCGGGTTCACTAGACTTGGTGCACCTTCTATTTACCGATTACAGACTGAGTCCTCACTAGTAGGAAGGTAGAACTAGCATTTATTGATGATATCCCTCGAGTAGGGATCTATTCATATGAGATTTACAGTTATCGTCTATTCTTTTAAGAAGATAGGCATATCGATTACCGATTACATGATTCTTTCTTGAAAACCTCCCAAACATATATATGATTTGATATGAAAGATTTTACTGAGTTTATTTGCAAATGGTGTTGATTTGCTTATATGAGACAACATGATTGATTATGGCTATTGATTTTTTGAAGAGCATTTATTATCAGATCTTGGTTATCCTACTAGTATATTTTCTGACTTGTCCCTCATTAAAATTGTTGTGCTTATTATTATGACTCATTAAGCAGCGTCTCACTCCCTACTATTTATTTTTTTATAGAGAATACAAGTGATTTTGTCGAGGATTTAGTAATCTGAAGGTAGAAAATTGATTCCATGCTGAGCGTCGCTCTTGTTTGTGTGGGAACCAAGCTTATTTTGTCATGGACCCTTCTTGAAATTCTTAGAGAGTTGCTCCATAGTCATTTCTTTATTTAGAATCATAGTTGTTCTTTTGTTTACTCTTGATATGTGGCTGAGTTTAAGTTTACTCCTATTGTTGGAGACGAGTTGGTATTATTACGTGAAGATTAGATCGGTAATTGATATAATGACTTGATTTGATTATTTAGTTATTATGTTGCTGAATTTCAAAACAGGTAAAATTTTGGATAGTCCTAAACATAGGGGAAACTCTGCCTAATTTTCTGCAGAATTCTAGTAAGGCTTGCATTGGATCCTTTCCGTTAGCATCGATCATGATCCTAAATTAGGTCGTGACAAAGTTGGTATCTGAGACTAGGTTATTGTATGACTATCGAGCACACGTTAGTAGTAGAATATCAATTATAGTTGTATAGATGGCCATTTCTATAATCGTAACTCTGCGTGGATGTGATAGGATGTTTCTTATTCTTCTTTCTTATTTCTATTTATGTTTATCAAGTTTAGGGCAATTAAATAAATCTAACAATATTTTTTTTTGCTTATCTAATGGCTCGAACTCGATTGTATAACGACAAGACTACGACAGGTGTTCCTCAAATACCTAATGACACCTCTACTAGGCTTCCACTTCTTAAGGGAAGGGGTGGAGCTCGTAGAGCTGGTCGAGGTAGGGGACGTAGTGCCACGACAGGAAATCATGACACCACTTCGAGAACTACAAGTGAGGCCACTCCTGAAATGAGTGCAACTCCACCTCCTTCATCACAAGATAATGCTACTATGGCAGTAATGACCTCCATGTAGAGAGTTATATAGGGGTTGGTTGACCGAATGGACAGACAAGAGAGGATAGGTCAGCATACTGTTGTATTTGCTTAGACACAAGCACAACCTTAAACACTCTTACAAGCTTATGCTTTTGGGAATAAAGAGGTATCATTACTGGAATTCTTAAAGATAAAATCACCAAAGTTCACAGGTTCTGACAGTTCAGTTGATCCTCAAAGTTTCTCAGATGGAACCTTCAAGGCATTATGGGCTATAGGATGTTCTACTGAGAGAGTTGTGGAGCTTGTAGTGGACAAACTAGAGGATATGGCTAACACATAGTATGAGATCTTATTGTTGGGTTGTCCTGTAGGAGCAGCACCACTAAAATGGATGACTTCACTAAATTATTCATAGATCACTTCCTTCTTGAAAGTCAGAGGCAAAAATATGCAAGTCAGTTTGACAGATTGATACTGACTCCGGATATAGATGTGTCAACCTTTAACACCAAATTCTGTAAATTGGCTAGTTATGCTCCTTGCTTAGTCCCAACTAAAGAAGCTAGAGTTCAAAGATTTGTCAATGGATTGGTTGCTCATCTATAAACTGTAGTAGCCCCAAATATGAAGAATTTGACATATTCAGAGGCAGTTGATTTAGCAAGAAAGATTAAAGATAATGGTCATGAGGAACGTGCAACCTTTGATGCCCGAAAGAAGGCCAAGACAGGGGTATCTTTTGGCAGTGACTATGGTGCAAATCAAAAAGTAGGAAGTCAGGGAAGGCAACATCATGGATATCAGGCAAGGATGGATACAGTTTCACAGTCCACATACAGACCACATCAGGGACAACCATCATCATAGGGACATCGATATTCTAGTCAAATGTATACCACTACACCATCCTATCAGACTTGTGGTAGATCACATGCAGGCTAGTGTCGTGTTTTGACTGGAGGGTGCTTTTAATATTTTCAATTAGGGCATCACTTTATAGATTGTCCTTTACCTCCAAAAAGCTCAAACTAGAACTCCACTCAGATGACTGCTCCTACTCAGGCTACTCATAATGCTTCAGGTACTACTAGCACAGGAAATATATATCGAGATGTCAAAGATTGTGTTGCTAGAAATCAAGGACTGGGAAATGAAGGTAGAGGCCAGTCAAGAGTTTTTGCACTTACTAGACAAGATGTTAGGGCTCAAATGCAGTGGCTATAGGTGTTACTTTAGATTGTTCATTTGATGCACTTGCTTTGATTGATCCAGGATCTACCCACACCTATGTGTCCTCATAGTTTGCTTTGAGGTTTGCTCGATAGCCAGAGATGCTGCATCATCCTTTCCTTGTTGCTACTCCCGTGGGAGATTCTCTGTTAGTTGAATATGTGCACCATGATTGTCATATTAGAGTTGAGGGTAGAGACACTCTAGCTAACTTGATTATGCTTAACATGATTGATTTTGATGTGTTGATGGGTATTGGATTGGTTATCTCCTTGCTATGCTACATTAGATTATCATGCAAAGATCATCAGATTTGAGATGCCAAATGAGCCTAACTTTATATTAAAAGGAGGTCAAGTTCTAGAGATCGGTAAGATTATATCTCTTATGAAGGGTAAAAAATTACTCAGTAAAGGTTTCATGGGTCTTTTAGCTATGGTAAGGGACACTAAAGAAGAAACCCTTAGCTTGGACAAGATACCGATGGTGAATGAATTTTCTAATGTATTCCCTGAGGAGTTGTCGGGACTACCTCCAGTAAGAGAAATAGACTTTGGTATTGATTTGGCTCCGACAAATTGCTAATATTTATATCTCCATATCGCATGGCACCAGTAAAATTGAAGGAGCTAAAGCAACAATTGCAGGATTTACTCGATAAGAGCTTCATCTAACCAAGTATATCCCCATGGGGTTCACCAGTATTGTTCGTAAAGAAGAAAGATGGGTCTTTGAGAATGTGCATCGACTACAGGAAGCTGAATAAGGTAACAATACGTAATAAGTATCCTTTACCTCATATTGAGGACTTTTTTGATCAGTTGTAGGGGGCTTCGCACTTCTCAAAGGTAGATCTTTGGTCCAGTTGTCATTAACTTTGACATAGGGAGGAAGATATTTCTAAGACAACATTGAGAACTTGATATAGGCATTGTGAGTTTCTTGTGATATCTTTTGGACTAACTAATGTTCCAGCTAATTCATGGACTTAACGAACAGGGTGTTCGGGCCTTTCTTAGACAAGTTTATGATAGTATTTATTGATAATATTTTGATATACTCTTTTAACCAAGAAGAACACAAGAATCATCTGACAACTATGTTACAAACATTGCCAGAACATAAGCTATATGTTAAGTTCTCAAAGTGTGAATTTTGGCTAGACTCTGTAGCATTTCTGAGGCATGTTGTATCCAAATAGGGAATTATGGTGGATTCTAGAAAGATAGAAGCTGTGTAAAAATGGCCTAGACCTACCTCACCTATAGAGATTCGTAGATTTTTGGGTTTGGCAAGTTATTATAGGTGTTTTGTGTAGGACTTTTCCAAAATAGCAGCCCCTTTGACCAAGTTAACACAGAAAAAGGTGAGGTTTCAGTGGAAGAAAGAATGTGAGAGAGCTTTGATGAACTCAAAACATGTTTGACCACCACACCGATATTAGCCTTATCATTAGGTTTCAGAGGATTTGCGGAATTTGGTGATCTTTCTAGGGTGGGCTTAGGATGTGTTCTTATGCAAAATGGTTGTATTATCGCCAATGCTTCAAGAAAGTTAAAGAAGCAGGAGCAAAACTATCCTATACATGATTTAGAGATAGTAACTGAGATATTTGCTCTTAAAATTTGGAGGCATCTCCTATATGAGGAATCATGTGAGATATATACTAACCATAAGAGCTTAAAGTATATTTTTCAGCAAAGAGATCTCAATCTTCGACAACAACGCTAGATGGAGTTACTCAAGGATTATGATTGCATTATCCTACATCATCCTTGAAAAGCCAATATTGTATCCAACGCAATGAGCACAAAATTTATGTGTAGTTTAGCACATATAGCTCTTGAAAGGAGGTAATTGGCAAAAGATATGCAAAAACTTGAGGGTACAGGTGTCAGACTTAGTGTGGGTAAGCCAGAGACATTACTTGCTTATGTACAAGCCAAATCTTCATTGGTGGATCACATTAAAGCTAACCAATATGAGGATGAGCATCTTTGCAAATATCAGGATGAATTCATAACTGGTAAAAGAAGATAAATGTCGATTGTGATGGTATGCTTTGACTACGTGGTCGGTTATGTGTACCAGATATAGATGGGTTAAGACAACTTATTCTAGAGGAAGCTCACAACTCCAGATACACTATACACCCAGGATCCAAAAAAATGTATCATGATTTGAAGTAATGCTATAGGTGGGAAGGTATAAAGAAAGATGTTGCTAACATTGTTTCTAGTTTTATGACATGTCAACAGGTTAAAATGGAGCATCAACGACCCGCAGGATTACTACAAGAGATCTAGATTCCTGAGTGGAAATAGGAAAGAGTTACTATGGATTTTGTGGTTGGTCTACCACGAATCCTTAGAGGTTATGACTCCATATTGAAGATTGTAGATTGATTAACAAAATCAGCACACTTCTTACCTATAAAGACTACTTTTAGTAGAGTGAGATATGCCCAAATATTTATGAATGAGATTTTTCGACTTCATGGAGTTCCCATATCCATCATTTCTGACAGAGAGTCACAATTTTTTATACTGTTGGAGATCTTTTCAAGAAGTACTAGGCACGCGAGTAGATCTGAGCTATGGACGGACGAACAATCTAAGCGTACTATACAAATTTTAGAGGATATGTAGTGGGATTGCATTCTTGATTTTAGAGGTACTTGGCTTTAGCTGAAT
>JAOTQR010000007.1:16119237-16129620 GCA_025774065.1 Solanum ossicruentum
CCTTAAAAACTTTTGCTTGAAAAGAGAAAAAACTACTACTATAAAGAGAGCTCCTGCCCAGCCGAGCCTATTTAATAGGAAGGAAGTAGAGAGCCCGGCCGAGTAGCATAGATTTGATCTTAATAAGCAAAATTAGTAAGAAAGCATAAGACGCTCCCAGGAGTGCAGTAACTAGTACAAAGAAAACTGTCGAGATTCTTACATAATGCATTCTATGACTATGACCGCCAAAATGCAATTTGAATTTCATGACACACGATGGATAAAGTCGATCTATTACGACCAGCGCGGTTCTTCCTATTTCATTTTCTTCTTCCAAGCCCTTCTTAGAAAGCATGCACTAAGTTACTTACTATATCTCAAATCTTTCTCGACGCCGAGTGAAAGAGCTAGAACTGCACCTAGAGTCCTCACGATTAACAAAAGCAATTGGGAAAGGATCATGATGAAATTGCTTTTTGCGAGCAGTAATCTGCTCTTTCGCCACATCAAGGTGAGAGGATTCGAACCCATGATACAATCTTCTTGTATGTCGATTTAGCAAACCAATGCCTTAAGCCACTCAGCCATACCTCCAAGTAAAAGATCGGAATTTTATGTGCGGTAGCCCGAAGGGCTATTGTCTGATCCGATCAACTGCCTAAGCCGTAGCGCGCTAGCACGCATACTCTTCCTCCACGAGCGAGATTCTCTCCAGAAAGCAGAAAAAGGAACTGCCTTAGCATCCACCACCAAAATCTGCCACTCGTTGGGCGAGGCCTTCTTTTCTATGAACACTCTGCCACTGAATGATGAACTTTGCCGGTCTCCGCCCCCGACCTGATTAGGGGAGAATACAGGGTTAAGCCAAGCCCTTACCCGCTGTCCGTGTGTGGGCCACAGGTCCTGAAGCAATTGTTGCAGACTCTTCCAAACTCGGGCGAGGGTGGATCTAATTCACTTTCCTACCCAGAAAGCACTTTTTCTGCTTGATCGACCGGAGTTGGCTTTTCTTTTCTCAATCGGCGAAAGCAATTGTTGCAGGACATCCCTTCTGGCCCGTCAAAAGTCCGGTTCCTTCGCGCGAAACAAGAGATTAAAGTCATCTTCCTCCCCCTCCGGGGTTCCAGTCCAAAATGTCACGGGTGAAAATATCCGGGGAGATTCATCCGCATGCTGATCCGCGAAAAGCCCCCTCTCTCCCTCTAGGGGCCGACCCGGCACCGCCCGGGGGGCGAAATGTGAGTTCATCGCCGAATTCGGAGACCCTTTTTTTCTTCCTCTCCCTCTTAAGCTTGTAGTCCTTCTTCATAGTCCTTCCATTTCATTCCACTCCTTTGGTCTCGCTTCATTACATCCACCCTCGGTGGTTGAGTGAGGCTTATTTGGGTCGTGTTCACCAGCTGCAGCAGCTGTCGATTGATCCCTATTATTGAAAAGGCAAATGTTGGGGAACCGATGGCAAGACTCCATCTGAGGCTGATTGATAGTGAAGGGCGGTTTGAGAGACAATCTATGGTCCTGCAACAGAAAACATCAGAGAAAGCATGTCACTTTGCAAATTTTTATCATTAAAAAGTGTTCCCGGGCGGCTAAAAGAAAGAATATTAAAGTTGAATTGCTTTAAACAAATAAAATAGAAAATAGAGAATTGAGAACCATTCATAAGTCGAATTAAACTAGATGTTTTCTCACGTTTTCGCCCCTCTCCCGATCGAACCCGGGGAAAGCAAGTGGAGGTGGAGGACGGGATAGTGGCGCCCATTCTTAACCAGTTCCGAAAGGCTTCGCTCATGCTGGAGGGAGCATCCCCACTTGTATAAAATCACCCCTTTTATATTATATCAAAAGGTGTTGCGAAGCCCGCGTTGACTAACCCCAAAGATTTAACACATGACCATATTAGGAACCTCTGGGTTGACTCTCTTTCTTTCTACCATACTATTTATTAGTTTATTAATTCAACTAGAACGGTGATTCATCTTCTTTGAGTGAGTGATGCCCCGAACGGAGTTTCATTAAAGCAATTACCACCGCCCGGGCTAAAAGTTGATTTAATTAATTAGGCCTCGTTCAGTTTCATACTAGATTTACTTGCTTTAAGTTGAATAGCTTCTATACTTGCTTTCGACGTCGTTAAGTTGAATACTTGCATTCAGAAGTGGAATGAAATCTCATATCTCACACCCTGCGTGAAGTAGTAGTTTTACTTGCTACAGGTGCGCTTCGTTGCTTAACTCCGTTCGTTCCCCTGTCCGGGCTTTTAATCTTTTATTTCCTTCCCCTGCACGGGCGTTCCCTTTCATTAATTACTTTGTTAAGAGTTGAATTCGAAAGTGGGACGATTCTGCTTAATAGGCTTTCGGGGAAGGGAATGTCATTATTCTCTCTTCTAACCAACGGGGACCGACAGACAGTCCGGGTCTTCTCTCCCCTTACTGTGACCTTCCTCTTTCACTCCGGCCTAATCCCCAATTGCCCTTCTCTACGTTTTGACTTGCTCTTCATGCGGCAAATCGATTTGTGGTGGAAAAAAGTCAACAATAAAGAATAAGCGGATCTTCCCTTGCATGCGAATCTAAGCTTCTATTTATAGGCGTTGGAGGCCCTTCGCCTTGGTCTTCCATCCTCTTGAGCTGCTAGTGAGCTTTTCAAAATAAACCGAACCTGCGGGGGATTTGGCAAGGACGAAGTCAGAGAAGTAAATCTGCTCCGCTTTTGTTTTTGAATTTCCTTTACCCGAGTTGAGACTTCGCCCTTCGCCCCTTCTTCTTTTTTAAAGAACGAAGAGAAGAGGAGGGGTGGACCAGAACCGTCCCGCCCTTATAACAACTCTGGAACCCAAATCAGTCTTGCTCTCCCTGAAAAGGAGGTGAGGATCTTATTAACTAATATAAAGAAATGGCAGATCCACCGACGTGCCCCTTTCCGTAGACTTTTCCCGCACACTCACACGATCTTTGCCGAGAGGAAGCTTCCGTAAATAGAGAATCGGGCCTTCTTTCGTTACGCCGACAGCCCAAACAAAGAAAATATCTCATATCGAACAAAGTAATTAATGCAACTATGCAACTTCACGCCACTTGACTGCAATAAAAGCAATTAATTCAACTTCACGCCCGGCTGCGAGAGTCATTGGTTCAAATCCAATAGTAGGTAAAACCTACCCCCTTTCTTCTATATAGCCACGGAGCTTGGATATAAAGCAAATTAAATTCCAGATTCTTTTCGCCTGGTATCGAATCAATAGCAATAAGCCCGGTTTGAAGAGGCTCGTATGCTGACTCCAAATAAGATTTCTGTACATAACAAATCCTGCTTTTGCCTAAGCTTTGGCGGGACCTTGAATCGTCAACAAAATGGAAAGATCGGAACATGGGAATAGATCTTATTTGTTAGAATGAATTCCTTATTGCTCTACCGAAATCCCCGAAGAAGAAGAGCAAAGCAAACGAAGCATGCCCAAAAGTAAACCAACCCCTTCTTGGCCTTTGGCGGAGTGAAGTGATTCCCGGGTGGGGATCACGAACGGAGTTAGGTTAAGCTTTCTACCCAACCGACCTGTCCTGCTTCAACCGACCTGTCCGGGCTAAAACCACCCAACCGCCCTAGGACTAGGAAGAAAGTGATTCTGACTTATTCATTCCACTATTGGACTTAAGGCAGGGGAATTGTCTGCCTGTCTTCCTTTGAGGGGCGGAGACCGGCAAGGAAAAGACCGAATAAGTCTTTGAGCCATCCTAATAAATCCTCGTAGGTAATGCTCTTGGTCTGCCTTCAATGTCCGCACCTTCTCTATCAAGACAGAGGAGTTTGATCAATGGGAGGGAATAATTAAGTCATAATTCATTGGTTGATACTCTTTCATACCGGCCGAGCCAATTCAAAGGAGAAGGCCCCGTCTCAAGATCCCAAAAGAAAGCAAACAACAAGGCTGGATGGAACCAAAAGCATAAGACGAAGCAATCAGTCTAGTTGGCTTCAGTCGACCAAAAGTGCTCTTTTTTGGCTTTTTCATAGCTTTTCTATTGTCTCTGTGGAAGAAGGCGCTTGGATTCAAGATATTACGGAAAGAGAAGTCCTTTGCCTTAGCACGGGCACACCTAGGCGAGGAAGAAAGCATTTCAGGCTCTACCAAGGAAGCATCTTCCATCAGCTTGGACAAGGCAATTGGAATAAATTCCGGGTAAGAAGTGAGATGCCTTTTCCTTCGAAAAAGCACTGCTAAAAGAATAGCTCAGGCAAGCTTTCTCTCCCAACTGCTTCTGCGGGATGAATCTCCACCCAGGCCGGATTATCCGCTTGAACCCTATTCTATTCTTTGCATGTGAGATGAGAAGGATAGAAAGATGAAAGGCCCTAGAGGAGCGTTGGCATTACTTCGAAGAAGTAGTGCTTTCTTCTATTGGGGTGGAATCCGAACTAGGAGAATCAGGACAAGCAATACAGGCGGGAAAAAGAGAGAGTAGATGCGGGTATTCACTCCTAAATAAAGAGAAGGTAATTCCACGATGGTAGTGAGAATAGAATGTCCTTCACTCAAAGATCAGGGGCGTAGCGGTGAAAGGAGACTGGAGCTCGGTAGTCTACCTTAAAACCTCTACCGAAAGTTCCCCATTTGGAAGGTAGTTTTACATCTATTGAATGAAGGTGGCATTCAGAAAACCAGGGGGCTATCCATCCTTGCCTTCTGCTTCCTTCTCGAGGAATATGAATGTGCAGCTGATTTGCTTCATTTCACTTGAACAACGGCAACCTTTATTGTAAAAACAGAGAGCGATGCCCTCGATCGGCGATCGTTCAACGGACTACTTTTGCGATGTCTCTCACATGAAGAAGCTCAGCAAGCCTTGCTTGAAGTACATGCTTTACTAATAGGGGCATAGTAATAGTTGTTTGCTGGGTTGGTTTTGCTCTCTACCTTCTCACGGTGGGATGGAAACAAGAGAGGTCAACTGGAGTGGAAGCCAGGGCCGAGAATCTGTGATCGATCCGAAGAACCACTCCCAGATACGATTCTGCTCCCCCTTCGTACTACCATGAGATTCTTGCCCGGCTTTCTTTCGGCTTAAGAAGGCTGCGGTGAGAATAAGAAGAACTTCGGAACTCTAGGGGAATGGGGCCTTTTAGGGTAGGGCGGGATCTAAAAGCTCTCCAACGTGTTGCGGAGCCTTCGGCCGGGCTGAAAAGGAAGCGAGACCGAAGGAGTTCCATTCAATGGAACGACTACAAGCTTAAGAGGAGTGTAAGGAAAGCAACTTGACTTACAGTATAGGGGTGAAAGAAGTAGCGAGACTGAGTTCAGTTTCATTAATTCAAGTATTACCCGCCGCCCGTGTCAAATCAAATAAGGAATTGCTTTCCCGTTCAGTTGAATTAGCTCTTCGTGAAGGAGAGTGAAGCAATTGAGAACCCGGCTAAGGAAGTCTAATTGCTATAAAGTGTCATTAGCGCCATTAGCAGTGTGATTAATAGCTAAAAAGTGTAATAGGAGTTGTTAACTTTTCATTCTTTATTGTCTTAACTTTACTATTTAGTCTTAACTGAACTTAACTTTACTGCACTTTTGCCCATGGCCCGGCTTCGATATTGCTTCACGCCACTCTCCTGCAAACAAGCGTAATGAATTCCACTTTCAAGCAAGGGTCTTGGAAGGACTAAGCAAGGGAAGGGAACCCGTACTCCGTAGCTTTATCAGCTTGATCTTCCTTAAGGACCTGGTAGGGCTAACTAAATATCTTCTCCCTTACGGTGTAGTGAGTGATTCCCGGGTGGGGATCACGAACGGAGGAAAGCAGTTTATCAGCTTGATCTTGAAAGCAAGCAATTCTACTTCTTTACCGCACCTGTCCGGGCTAAAAGTAGAACATCCTTCCCCGCCCCGGTTCTCTATTGAACATCCTGAACGCTACTTGACTTGGGGGTGGTAAGAGAGAGAGCGAGCGAGCCGGGAAGGCAATAAAAAGTCTTTCTCTCGGGGGGTAAAGTGCTTAAAGCTTCTCCCATTCTTTTACTTTATAGTGAAAGCCCGTGGGTACGGAAATGGGATCCCCAATAGCCGGAGACAAAAGATTCATCCCAAGAATGCATAAATCTCTTTTTGGTATAAAATCACGCCGAAAGATCGATTGAAGGGAATTTTGTGAAGAGAAAATGGATTATGGGACTTTCTTTACGCTCCTCACTCAGGAAAGCCCGGCCAGAACCACACTACGCATCCGGCTTCACCACCAGATCTTCTGCACTTCATATCCTGGCTCCCTCTCTTTTAGACTGCTGCCCCTGCCATCGCCCCCCAGCAGATACCCACCGCCCGGGCCGTTCTATCACCAACAATTGGATCAGAATCTCAATTGTCTATTTTGTTTGACTCAGACTTCCTCCGCTCCTTTTATTGCACCTCACTGGGCTCGGAATTATTGGAAGAATTCTTAACGTAGCCAAAGTGCTTTTCTTGCGCGGAAGATTCTATGATTGCTTATTAAGAGGGCTGATGGGGCTGGGGAGGTAGCATCTTCTTTTCTCCCCTCTCAGATGGATTCCAAACATTCATGGACCAAGACAAAAGAGATTATCCTCCTTTGGGCTGGCCCTAGCTCATCCTGTGACGATATGGCTTTCTTTTGGTAGGTCCTGGCCTCTCTTGATGGCACATCAGCTTACCGATTCCTTAATTGTAAATACTCACCTTTTTAGCCTCTGCAAAATAAGAAAGAGAGGACGACTGAATAAGGAGGCGAGAACAAAGGAGTCTAATTCAATGGAAGGACTACAAGAGGGAGCGGTATTCAGTTGCTCTCCTTCAAGTATAGGGGTAAAGCTGCTCGACTGAAAGGAGAGGGGGAGAAAAGCCACTTGACCTCAATGACGCGAGGGGAAATCTTGGGCAGAAATGGCTTCCCGTACTTTAGCCCCAAGTCCTAACCGAATAGTTAGAGATGCCGCAAGCAAAGATCGAATGGGGGGGCGATTGCTTTCTTAATGCCTTCGTGTCCCTCACGTGATCATATCCTACCCTCTGCTCCCTTTCCCTTTCGGTATGAGGAGGCCTATGAGCCGTTAGTGGCTAGAAGAGCTCCGGTTCCTTTCGGAAGCCAGCCAGTCAATTAACAAGTTCCGGGACTTGAACTGCTCATTGGTGAGCGCAAAGGAAGCAAGGCCATGAGCACTAAGGCTCAGAAAGTTACCAACTGACTAAAGACAGAATCCTGAGCGAGCCGAGTGCCTATCCCCTGAGTACGATGCCCTAGAGCTATTGCCAGATTGAATCTCAAATCGAGCTTCATTCCCTCTCCCTCTTGTAGTCGTTCCATTGAATGGAACTCCAAAGGTCTCACTCCTTCGCCCCTTCGGGTAACGGAGGAAAGCACTTGCTTGATTGACAAGCTTGTAGTCCTTCCATTGAATGGAACTCCTTTGGTCGAGCTTCATGTAATGAACCCCCTCTCCTTTGAAGTCGAATGAGTTTCACTATGTGAAACGAATATCCGGCTACTTCATACCTCTCTCGCTTGTAGTCGTTCCATTTCATTCCACTCCTTTGGTCTCACTTCCTTTGAAGTCACCCTCTCACTTCGTTCCAAACCTTTTATGAAATTTCGATGATGATAAAAAAGAGAAGCAAACGTAGAGCCCCGATGCAGATACCCCGATTTCGTTCTTTCCGACAATTACTTTTATAAACCCGATCATTGGCATAGCCCGATCCACGCCCACGGAGTTTGACTGATGGCCAGTTCTATGAAGAAAAATCTCGAGGATCGGTCCTTCACGGGAAAGTCATAAGGCCTCAGGCATAAGTCAATGATGATGGTCTTTTCCATAGGCAGTGGCTTGGTTAAGGGAACCCACCAAGTGCAGGCAAGATTGCTACCCGAATTCGCGCAAGTGTGTCCACACCCCCCAAAGAGGTCGAAGTTTTCCCAGTGAAGCGAGTTGGGTTCTGTGGAGAAGATGGGGATGGCGCAGTTTCTTCCCTTTCGGATAAATGGAATCTATCCTAAAACAAAGGGGCGGAAGGGATTTGGATAGGAGGGAAGAGAAAGCTTCAAAAGGGGTGTCTAATATCTTTCCGAAAGAGGAGAGCCGGTGGCGCTAAGGACCTTCTTGAGAAAAGCTGTCGCAAGATATGGTCAAGTTCTTTCCAACTTTGTAAAGCGGATTTCAACACTATCTCCGCCACCCTTACCCCGCCTTCTTTGCTTTACCAGGGTGGGAGCTTTACAATAAAATCTCGTCCCATTCTCTACCAGAAAGGCAGAAATAAGAAAGAGATTAGACGTTGGGGATGCAATAGAAGCTCTTGAATCACTCCGTATCCCAAGAGGACTGGCTATCAGATTAGGCCAAATCGGACCATCCTTAGCCCTTTTCCAAGATTTGCTCGGGACCGACCCGCCATTTCTTTCGGTCGGAACATAAGGGGGGAAGAAAGGCTTTGATGAGCCTCCGCCCTCGCCCCTCTCAACCAAGACTTTGGATTCCACAATAATCCGCGAGGGGGGTCGGGTTCTTTCCCGATCCAGGGCCTTTCACTGTAGCCTTTCCTAAAACAAGGTGGGTAATCAAGGGGAAGATTTCTAATTCTTAATGATAGTTCGAGAAAGACACTACGCCCCTCTCTGGAAGCAGTCGAGATGCGGGGAACCCTTCCTTGCATTCTTTTATTGTATTCCAGGGGGAGGCGGGCCTCGCTTAACCCGCGACTCGTTGAGCACTCGCCCTCTCCTGGTTTTGGGGCGGGCGGCGGTCCAGCAATTGGCCAGTTTCCTACCATTTTTGCTAGCAGCAGCGATCACTGCCTCTGCTACTTCCAGCCTGGACTGACGAATCTTTTGCGAAAGAAGGAAGCGGTATCAGCAAGAACGAGTGGTTCGAGTCTTTCGAATAATCATGGTATCAAGCTTTTTTGATGCCCAGGAGGCTTGTGGCACCTGGAAAATTATTTCAACGAGTGGGGACAGCATTTCTCTTCTGCATGTCCATGGAGTTTTGAAAAATCCAAACATCTGGTAGGAATTTATCGAAGGCCTTGGCAGACAGGTCAAAAGCTCTTGATACGACCCCTCCTCGCCAACAGGCCTTACCTGCGCTTTCCTCTCTCTCAGTGTGGTCAGCACTGGGTGTCAACTGGAAAGCGGAGTCGTGGTTTAGAATTATTGCGCGGAAGCGCTAGTGGCGGAGGAAGAAAATCAAGGATACCCGGGCCCCCAAGCAAGAGCTTCTCCAGGCGAGAATCGCGCCATGCCCTCATCTCTTTTCCCGTGTGACTCTTAAGATCGTGAGGAGAAAGTCTTTCGAGCAAGTGTGATGGCAGTAGCTTTTTTTCCTGATGGGCAGTCTTGTCCGAAAGCCTCAGGCGAAAAGACCAGAAAGCAAGAGTTCCGGCATCTTACTTTACTCAGCAGTGAGTCCACCTTTGATGGCTCCGGATTGGCAGTAGGCGCCAGTCTTCTTCATCTGGCCGCATTGCGACCATTGAGAGGCCATTTCCGGGCTCATCAAATGAAAAAAAGGGGAAAGTAGTACGCCCGGTTCGGACTGGAGGCTATGGGCGCTTTCTACTCGTCAAACGAATAAAAAAAAAAGAAGGGTCTGGTGAGGGAAAAGCATTTTCTTGTTCCGGAATGTGATCTGGGACACGATGGGACTTTGCCTGTCTCCAATAGCCTTTTGCGCGGATCCTGCACCTGCGCTTCGCAGACTCTTCCCCTTCGCCCGGTCCGGGTGAGTGGTTATCAAAATAGATTGCGGTGGCTCCTGATATTAGGCTTTTTAGATCGGTTCTGACGTCGGAGAATAAAGGGGAAGGCTGGGTTCTCAAATCAAATAGAGAATTGATCACCCGGTCCGTCACGCTTTGGACATCGCCACCGGGATCGAACTTCTTTTCCCGGAGAAAAAGCTGAGGCGGACACCCCATTCTGCCCGATTTGTCAAAGGTGTCCCATAAACTTGCTTTTTTCAAAGGCCTTTGCTTTTTAAAATTCTATCCCCTGGAGCACTTGCCAAGGCATCGCCTCACTTAGATCGCCGGGGTTTACGCTTCTTCGACCGGACGCCATGACACTCCTCGTCAGAAAGCGTGGGAAGTCATTCCAAAGGCTCTTCAACGAATCCTCGCCGCGGGTAAGCTTTTAGCTTCATTGAGGGAGAGATCCTGGAACGAATGAACAGCCCTATGGCTGACCGGCTTTTACTAGCGATTCCGGCTTCATGCAGGCGAGTTGCAGCCCGAAATCCGAACTGAGGACGCTTTCCCTAGCAGCGGAATTGAATCAGAAAGCAAGACAGAATAGGCTCTTACTGCTAACGAAAGAACTTCCCTTTAATCAATAGCTATTGATATTAGCTGTGGGACTTCGGTGCCTTAAGCGGAAGAGGGGATTTCTCCCTCTTTCCGGC
>JAOTQR010000007.1:16139211-16154704 GCA_025774065.1 Solanum ossicruentum
TGCTTTTTTGGGAATCATTGCTAGGAATAAGGATTGAATTGCACCTGGTTTGCTCCTGTTTGACTTCAATTACCATAGGGAAATGGAGATCGTCCAACATTATGTTCCAGTACAACCCCTGAATTAATCAACCAAGTAGAAGTTCAAGTTCAGCCGGAATCCATATAGTCTAGTAGTTTCTTACTATGAATAGGTCCCTATTGTTGATAGAGAGCTTACCGTCCCCCGCCCTTTATAGTCGCAACTGTTGTCATGGAAAAAGAGTTTGTTTTCTATCAAAGAAGCACGCTTAACACAGCCTATAGCATGAAGGCATTCGAGTCGTGTCTAAACTAAATGTTGGGCAAGGGCCCATACTCTCTCTTCTATGGATACACTATCCCTTCTGGCTATGGTATGGGGAAGGGGAGGTGAGATCTACTCATGGATTTTATATTAGATGAGCGGCGTACTATGATAGTTCGGAAGACATAGGCCGTACACAAGAATGAATTGTTATGTGGTCGGTAAACTCTTTCCTTTCTGTGGGCAGCCTATCGAATTGGATCACGTATTTTGGAATATGTCATTACATCATGTACATATATTTGCTTTTCCATTATTTTGGATGTTCCTGCTCGTGCCCGGAAAGAGAATGGGCACGACTCCCCCTCTCCCCATTTTACCATCCAAACAGGCCGGCTGCTCTAAGTTTCGGGGTTGTGTTGGATAGGACCATATCCAATCGGATCTGATCGTAGCTTCGAGTTCAGGTGCCGTACTGCGGTCGGACCAGAAAGGAGGGGGAGGGAGAACCTCCTGCCAAGAGGCCAAGGTTGCTTGCTAACTCTTAGCCAGTTGGTAGAAGGAAGTGCAACTTGATTTTCAGGGGGAATCAATGGTAAGGAAAAATGAAGGTAGATTATTCTATTCTATTTCCTCCTTTGGTAAGGATTGGCTTTTTGTTCAAGGGTATGTTAAAAACCATCGTCATTTCTTTCTTTGTATCACTGAGACACCCGAAGGGCCGACCATATGTACCTCGGGAGCCCCTGCCCGTTCAATTCAAAATAGAACGAACATCTATGACTAAGGGGAATGGATTGTCGACCACAGGTTGAGAGAATCTTATAATACGAGGGCTAGTGACTGGTCAAGTCATTAAACTTAGTCATTCTGATCAACATGGCTGCAAGTGGACTGGGTTTATGGCTTTAAACTGACTACGACCAAATTCATGGCTACTTCAACCAAAAAAAGGCCGACCCCCTTTTCACACCAAAAGAAGTACCTCACCTCACTTACGAAGAAGTTGTTATGAGAGTTTGCTTTTTATCTTTCTCAGAGCGGTCTGATCAAATAGGGGATCAAACCACTCCTAGTTTTTAAACTAGTCATTAATGGTCAGCTTAACCTTTTCAGTATGTGTTGCGAACACTTTCATTTTTAGCCTCCCATCTTCTCTAGAGAAGCAAAACTCGAACGAATAGAATAGATGGTCCAACTAAATAACTTTTTCTTTTTCATTACTTCCATGGTTGTGCCTCATGGCACGACAACACTCGTATTATTGAAATGGTTCGTCAATAGAGATGTTCCCACAGGTGCCCTTTTTTCCAATGGTACTATAATTCCTATTCCTATCCCTTCATTCCCTCTTCTGATCTATCTACATTCTAGAAAATTCATACGCTCTGCGGACGGAGCAAAAAGTGAGAGTCTTGGTTGAAAGTAAGCCGCCCTATTCTATTACCAAACATAATTGGGAGAAGCTCATCTGAAACTAGAGTTAGAAATGCTTTATTCTGTTTCGTTCCCATTCTTTATTTCCATCTTCTCAAATCCAAGGGGGACTTCTCATATTTAGGATCTTTCTGCGGTGTGTTCCATTTACTATTCTTTCATACTTTCTTCTTTTTACCAGGTGATAGGTCAATGAAGCCTGAGCGGGCAGGGAGAAGGAAAGGCCAAACACTTCGGCCTAATGAGAATGAGCAACGACGAAATGAGAAGATGAGGTGCCTCAGGCACCCCCTTTAGAAAGAAGGGTCGAAGGTTTTGGGCCTGTAGCTTTCCCCGTCCCCCCTTCGTCGGGCGGTGCTTGTGTGGAGGGTACGCCACCTAAAATCAGGCTTGAAGCTCTCACCTTAACAACAAGCTGAGAGTTGATGGATGTTGGTCACAACTACTATCAAAAAGCTCCTTTGAAGATGAATATTTCACATGGAGGAGTGTGCATCTTTATGTTGGGTGTTCTTCTATCATGTGACCTGGCGGCTTATGTGCGACCTATTGCCCATGCCTCCTTTTTGTTCAGGGCGAGTGGCGTGAACTCTGATTCGATTCGGGTATTCAATCCCGCCGCTGAGATGCTCAGTTGACTCCTTAACCAAAGGAAGATGTCTCATTCAATAATTCATGCATAAGGGTAAGGAACTTTGGATGAACTAATGCGAATGGGTGTAAGCCTCGCTGCTCGGAAACACCCAATGCTGACCACACTGAGAGACACGAAAGCGCAGCTAACACCAGTTGGCTAAGTGGCATTAAACATCCCTAGTGGTACGAAAAAAGGGGTCGTGATGATATCATCTAGGTCCGTACTGCTCCTCATGAAGTAGATCCCGCATCCAACCAAGTCTTTGACTAGGGAATGGGAGAATTCCCACTACCACCAGCAGGCCAACCGGGTCCTGAGCGTGGTGGGGACGGGCTCCCCAAGAAGCCAGCTCGGGCCGGGGTCAGCATAGAATGAAGGGGATGACCTTAACCTTGTGTTGGCTTTGCCAACTTATTGGTTTGCGGGCGAAGAAAGGTGGACGTGGGGACTCGAGTCAGGGCGCAACATAACTAAGAGAGCCATTCCATTTAGGGCGAGACAAAATAGGTGGGTATGGGCAGTCTAGTGTCCGAGCCGATTGGTCAGAGGACGACTACTTCACTCGTTATTTTAGTATTAGCCGACTATCCCGGAATGGGATGGAATAGAAAGAACGTGAATGGATAGTAAAGGTGATGTTATCTACAACTCCTGAAAGAAGCGTAATAGTGTCTCATCCGACATTCCCTCTCTCTAAGGAATGCTTATTCAAACCATTTATGGGAATTTGAGAATTTTCTTCTTTATGTCTTTCTCCTTGCTGGAATGTTGTTAATGAGCGGAAGGGAAGTAGAGGTAGAGGGTCCGAAGGAGAGAGGAGATCTCTGCTATTATCATTAATTAAGTATGCCTCCAGATCTGAATGTATACCCTAGGCCAAGGGGTGCAATCCCCCGAGCAGCTCTTCATACTATGATGAACTAGAATCTCTTTGACCTTTCGATTGAGGGTATTCAGTAGTAGGCCTACCTTAAGGTAGGAGGTGATTGAAAATGGGGAAGTCGGTCCCCTTACACAACCATAATAGTTTGTTTTTTCAAAGTAGCTGAACAATAGAATCGACTGGTATAGAATCAGCTGTGCATTAGTCTTCCTCTATTCTATCAATTTCTTTCTTTTTTATGTCCAAATGTTTGCTTTAAAAAGAAAGGCCACCTCTGAAGTTTGAGAACAGCTGGAACTTGGATTGCTAACTAATCTAATATCCTATCAAAGAAGATGAACTTGTGGGTAATATACTATATGTAAGACTGACAGGCTTCGAATGAGGCTTTGAAGAAAGAGATAGGGGTTCTCAATAGCGGATCTTCAAGAGCAAAGACTGGAGAACAGTAAGAGCTGATTTGTCTCAATTAGGCTTTTGACAGAGCGGAGAAAGAACTTATTTGAATTTGGGGGATTCCTCTATAAAGAATAAGGGAGAATATTTACAACCTAGCAAACTAGCCTCCTTATTACTAGCATTTTTCCAGGTCCTCTCGAACCAGCATCTTCCAACCTAGTGCTCTCACTTCTCGGACTAGTACAGGTCCAAACCAAAGCCAAAGCTCTAAAGGTCTAAGGATAAGTTCCCTCTCTATGGAAGAAAGAGAGTGCCACAGCTATTATTTCAAAAGCTCAAAAATTCCTTCTGGGAGCAACCAGACCAGTGCCTGGCCTGCTATTGCTTCGGATGGATAATACGACGTTACTACTCTCCTTCCTTCTTGCCATTTCCTTTTTAAAGCTCCTCATTCTTCAACCCCAAGATGTGATGACCTATTCTATCTTAACTTAGTTACTCAGAAACCTAAACGATGGATGTTTTTCCCCCATCTTGCCAAACCAATTTACCTATTTGAGATGTCTCCATGTGGGGAGTGATAAGATAAGGACCACTAGGGGCCCGGTTTGTCCTTCTTCCCGCAAGAACCCTAACCCTTTAATCTATTCCATACAACCTTGGTAGGACATCTATTTCTCAATTCCATAAACAGGTAAGCTCTAATTTTTTAATAGGACCTGAAGGCTAGGCTAAACGTCCCTCAAAGGGATTCATGCGTGGAACTCTTTTTCAAAGAATTGGCGATATTCCCTTAACTGCAGATTCAATAGCACCAATTATGAACACGTAAAGAGAAGAGCACTGTCTACTCATATTGTCACACCGTCAAGGACTTTCACTTTCTAAATAGAAAGGAAGAGGTCAGGCCCACCTTTCACAAGGGTAGAAGCTAGTACTCAACACTTGTATTCGATTCCCCATTATTTCTTTTTTCACTTTCTGGAAATATAATAAGAGAAGAAAGAAGTTCATGTAGGTCAGATCCTAGCATAGATAAATGCTATCCTTACTGAATTTCAAAGTCGGATCCATAGGAGTATCCACATTGCTCCCAACAATCTAGTCTGCTCTAAAAAGTCTGTAACATATTTCCTTTGATAAAGTGATATTCCTGCCTTAGATTTTGCTACTTCAATACCCAACAAGTATCCAAGCTTTCCAAGATCCCTGGTAAAAACATTTTTACTAAAATACTATTTCAGGTCAATAATTCTTGTCCTCTCACTACCTATAATCACAATATCATCAACATAGGCAGCAAGGATTAGAGATCCACTTTGGATATGATGAAAAAATACTGATTAATCAACCTCAGTTTGCTTCAACCCATATGCAGAAAGAACTTTGACTAAATTTAGCAAACCATGCCCTCTGGATTCTGTTCTAGACTTACCAATCTTGGCTAGCTTGTTTTCCTTGTGCTAAGCCCTTCTATTATCTACAACTTTGGCGAATAGTGAAAATCATTATTCCCTCCAATCTTTATGGAATGATTTGACCCCCACTCCTAGAGTGCTAAACCGTAGCATGTTTTTTAAGAAGATCCTTCCCAGCGTGCCAAGCCCCCTCCCAACGATCTCAGGCCATGGTCTGGGTCAATGAATTATTCTTTTCCCCCTAACCTAAGAGTTCTGGTTATGACCAGCTGAAAACAGGTCTTTTAGATACCTATAACCGTCCTTTTTGCCCATTCCCGCTTAGGTGTACTTCATGGCTGATAGGCCTACAGATGCTTGAGGCCACGGAATAGCCTTGCTTTAGCGTTCCCCCTCTTTCCTTAAATCAAGTTAGCACTTATGCTGCTTCATACAACTATATTCAATCAATTGAGTAGAGAGGGCAATTGAATCAGTTGTCATCCTTCACTCTTGTGCTAAAGGCTCTCTTACCACAGGTTGCCATTCCACCCTTTTTCAAAAGGGTAGACGCTTTTCTCCTCGATTCATCGAGATTTCAAGTTGACATCTCAAACATAATCCTGTTGTTAGTAATGGCCTTGGCGAATGAATTGCCATGCTTTCTGGGCTTGACTCTTGTAGGATGGGATGTGCTTAGCCACCTCCAACTCTTTCTGTGGGTCAGACAACTTCCTTAAGTCAGCAGACATCATATTGATCTCAACTGCTCCTACAAATGGTGATGTCTCGATTCCCATTGGTCGGTCTGCTATCCAGAACAAACCTCTGTCCAAGTAATCTTGAATCAGATTCCTGAAATTTACATAATTAATTGTAGAGTGAGTCATTTCTCGTGCCATTTACAGTAACGCTTTCCTTTTCTTTCTTCTTTTTTTAGGTATCTTATGTCCAGGCAGACAGGTCAAAAGTTGTTGATAACCCGACGACTGCTTTAGTGCTTCAGATGCCAACAAGTCGGCCGTGACCTTATCTTCTCTCTTCTATGAGTATGCTTACAAAAGCACTGCCAATCCCTTTGAACAAGATTCCTGCAAGCTTAGATCTGTTGTGCTTGAGGGTGATTAGAGGAAATCAAATGAATCACAGCATGCAAACAATATTCAAAATCCCTTTCAAGAATGACCTGCTTGTAACCCAAATCCCATGCCAACATAAGACCATGGTAGATAGCCCAGAATTTAGCCAAATTCTTGGTTGTACAATCCAAATTCTCAAAGAAAGAAAACACCCATCCGCATTCATTTTAAAAAAAGGACTATAAGGGGAAGCCCTCTAAGAAAAATATTCGTATATTCTAGCTCATCCGTGGGTTTTTCCCAAGCCAAAACCTACTCCTAAGAAGTTGCTGGATCAAAATAGTACATTATACATCTGCCCGCCAGCAGTAGAGGTGGAGACAAAGTTACCCCTTATATGCGATGTGGCGGAAAAGACTGATTCAATGATATATGCCTGCATGTCGAGAGTGCGCTCCCTCTCTCTCAGCTAAGGAAAGAGATAGAGAATTCATGTACTTCGTGATTTCTTATAGATCTATCCTATCGTTACTTCTCTCTGATTGTGATTTCCCATGTTCCATACTATATCGCTAAGTAAAACAAAGAAGAACCAGGCTAGGCTACTTGTCATGCCCAAAGTCCCATTAAGGTTGACTGACACCCATTGCCAATAAGGCCCGGGAGAACTAACCTGTATCTATGCGCTTTCTATACATATTATAAGGGATTTCTATATTCAACATTCCTTTAAGAAAGTAAATAGTAATAACAAGCCAAAGGAAAATGCATATTGTCACGGACTTGGTCATAATTCCAACAAACCGTGCAGCCTAGCAAACTTTTACTGCTCACGTTGCTAGTCAGCCTAACTCCCAAAGCTTAGCAAGACTTAGAAAGACTAAGCTTAAGAAACTTTACGAAGGAACTTCGAACTTGGAGGAACAAAGAAAGAACTCTTTATTACAGAGAACGCTTAAGCTTTACAATGCTTGATTGCTTGTTGATTTCTGGATGGTGAAAATGAGAAGCCTATGGTTGGGATCAATTTGATCCAACAGCTACAAATGCTAGCCTAGAATCTTCCTACAAAAATATCTAAGATATTTACAAGGCAAGAATTCTCTACACTAGCCTAGAGTCTTTTAGAAGCTCCCAGGGCCTTCTTGCAAACTCTATACGTTTCTAAGGAATTCTAGAGAATTTCGAAATGCTCCTGCTGACTGTGGACGTTTTTAAGGAACATTTTGGGCAGAATTTGACCTGCTCGTCACATTCTCCCCTACTCAATCTGGCGACGTCCTCGGCGCATCCTCCTTGTAGGCTCGGATCAGGTCCTGGTAGTCCCACAATGTCAGCTCATGTTCCTAGCTCGCCTTATTATCGGGAGACCCTTTCCGTTTGACAAAGTACTCGGTATAATTGGGATAAGTCCCCCGTCTGGGAATGATGCGGTGCACAAGAATTTCCTCCACTTCTAGCTCCGGCACCGTTGTGATGGCTGTTGGTGCTCTCTTTGACTCGCCTCGGCTTGGATCATTCTCATCTTGATGGTACAGCTTCAGCAGACTCACATGAAAAAAGGATGCATTTCCAAGTGTGAGGGTAGAGTCAAGCAGTAGGCTAGCTTGCTAATGCATTTCTCCATAGGAAACAGACCCTCATAGCATTTTACTAGCCCCTTGTGCACCTTGACCAGCCTTTGACTTTGATGAGGACGGAGCTTTACCATGACTAAGTCTCCTTCCTCGAACTCCAGATGTCGCCTCTTAGTATCGACCCATTTCTTCATTTTCTGCACGGACTTTGCTAAGTAATCTTTTGCTAAGTCTGCCTTCTTGAGCCATCCTTTTGCAAACTTGTAAGCGGAAGGATTAGGCCCTTTGTAACCAATGGCCATAGTTTGTGGCGTCATTGGTTGCTGCCCCGTTGCCAGCTCAAACGGACTTGCCCCAATTGATTCACTCTTCTGTAAATTATAAGATAACTGGGCAATGTCGAGTAGCTTAGCCTAATCCTTCTGATTGTCCCAATCGCTGACTATGGTCTTCAGAATGCCCCAATATTTCACCACATGATTGAAGAATAGTCGGGTAGCATCCTCACCATTGAACTTGGTCGGGACCAATATGAATACTCTGTACTTGCTGAATCGATCCATGATGACCATAATGTTGTTGCATCCTTTAGATTTTGGTAGACATGTGATGAAGTCCATGGAAATACTTTCCCATGGTTTCTCCGCAATGGGCAATGGCTCCAAAAGATCGGTTGTGGGACGTTGTTCCACCCTGTCTTGCTGGCACACAAGGCAGGTCTTTACATAGAGCTCATCATCCCTCATTTGGGGCCAGTAGTATGATCACTCAATGAGTGCCATAGTCCTTCATGCTCCAGGGTGACCTGCCCACCTGGAGTCATGACATTCCTTAATGATTTCCTTCCTTAAGCTGCTCCACTTCGGCACGTATATCCGGTTCCCTTTAGTGAGGAGCAACCCGTCCTCAAGCCAGAACTGGCGTGTCTTCCCCTGACTTGCCAGGCCCAACAAATTTTTGGCTTGCAAGTCTTGCTCCAACCCCTCCTTGATGTGATCGACCATTGGGAAACTTGGGCTTGTGATGGAGGCAAGTTCGGCCTTCCTGCTCAGTGCGTCAGCCATAACATTCCTCTTTCCTGGCTTATACTCCATCATAAAATTGAACTCCGCTAAGAAAGCCTGCCACCAGACTTGCTTTAGTGTCAGCTTCTTCTGCTTAAGGAAGTAACTTGTGGTGACATTCACCATAAACTTTGTGCCTAGCAAATAGTGCCTCCTCGTTAGTGCACTACAACGGTCATCTCCTTCTCTTGGATCGTGTAGCGCTTCTCCATATCATTAAGCTTACAACTCTGGTAAGCCACAGGATGCCCTTCATGCATCAGGATGCCTCGTAGGGTAAAGTCGGAAGCATCCATTTGTACCTCGAATGGTTTGGTGTGGTCGGGCAAGACCAATACCGGCTCCTTGATCATGGCTGCCTTCAGTGTTTCAAATGCTGCTTGGACCTTCTCATCCCACTCCCAGGTCCGATTCTTCTTTAGTAGATCTGTGAGGGGAGCAGCTATAGCAGAATAGCCCTTGATGAACTTCCAGTAGTAATTGTCCAACCCAAGGAAAGATCGAAGTTCGAGGACCTTCCTTGGTGGCTCCCATTCTTGTATAGCCTAGACCTTGGACTCGTCCATTTGCAGTTTGCCCCCTCCTACTATGTTTCCCAAGAAGGAGACTTCTAGTTGAGCAAAGGCGCATTTCTCCTTCTTCACATATAGCTTGTTCGCTTAGAGTACTTGGAAGACTTGTCTTAAGTGATCTACATGATCCTCCAGGGTGTTGCTATAGATGATACTGTCATCCAAGTACACCACTATGAACTTGTCCAAGAACGATTGTAGGACACGGTTCATGAGGGTGCAGAATGTGGCTGGCGTATTTGTGAATCAGTCTGAAGGGCATCACGAGGAATTCATATGAGTCATACCTTGTGACACAGGCTGTCTTGGGTTCATCTCCCTCAACAATCCTAACCTGGTAGTACCCCGACCTCAGATCCAACTTGGTGAACTATCATGCTTGCCCAAGTTGATCAAAAAGATCGATGGGATTGGATACTTGTTCTTCACTGTGATCTTATTGAGCACCCGGTAATTGATGCACAATTGGAGTGATCTGTCATTCTTCCTTTGGAACAATATCGATGCTTCGTAGGGTGCTTTTGATGGACGAATGTAGCCCATGTCCATTAGCTCCTTCAATTGCCTCCATAATTCCTCAAGCTCCGGAGGTGCCATGTCGTATAGCACGGCCGCAGGTAGGGTGGCACCTAGTTCCAGCTCTATATTGTGGTCCACCTCCCTCTTTGGTGGCAACTTTTTTGGCAGCTCGGGCGGCATCATATCCTTGAAGTCCTCCAAAATGTGCTGACTCCTTAGGGCAGGGCTTCGGTTGGAGGAACAACAACTTCTTCCTTCAAGGCTACAAGGTAGCTTGGCTCCTCCTTCTTCACGCCTTTGGCAAGTTGCATGGCTGAAATCTGCTTCTCTTGGAGTCGGGTTTCCCACTCTAGTGGGACTAGGTGAGTGTTCCCTTCCTCCAAGATACACAGTGAGTTCGCGAAGGGAATTGGGACAGCCTTGACTTGGTCGATGAACTCAATACCCAAGATAAGTGGATAAACCATCCATGGTTACGATGGAGAAGTTGATATAGTTGTTCCAATTTCCTAAGCTAACCTTTACGTTCCTGGCAACTCCAAAGGTCTCAGTTGGTGCAGAATTTGCTCCTTTAAAAGCCAACCACATCCCTTCTCGAATTGGATGCCCATCCTCTTGGCCTCTTGCAGGGTGAGGAAATTGTTGTCGGCTCCCGTGTCAACTAGTGCCTTTACGGTGTGCCCTCCGATCTTGGCTTCAGCAAACAAACTCCCCTTCTTTTTGTTCTTGGGCACCTCCACCTTCGCCTTGATGGCACTAAGGAGTCATGGTGCCCCCATCTTCACCTTTTCCTGCTCGTGTTCCTCAATCAAGGCCGAGAGTTTGCTCTTCTTGGGGCATTCTCTCACCTTGTGTGGCCCCTCACAAAAGAAGCAGCTAATCGAGGGTCTAGCCTTGGCCTGGTGCTCCTTAGATACCTTTGACCTTTTGGTTGCCTCCTTTCCTCGATGTGGGTCTCCCCCACTCTTTCCCTTGCCGCCCTTGTCCTTTGGTTTAGGTTTCTCCACTTTCCTAAACTCAATAAGGGACTCGGCAATGAAGATAGCACTGGTCAAGTCTTGAGCCCCTCGTCTTTGGATCTCAAGCCTAGCCCACTATTGTAACCCATCCATGAAGGCAAAGAAAGCTTCCTTATTAGGGTAGTTAGGGATCTCAAGAAGTACCTCAGTAAACTCCTTCACGTACTCTGGTATGCTTCCTTTGTGCTGCAGTCGCCTCAGCTTGCCACGAGCCTCTTCTTCCACATTGCTGGGATAGAGCTTCCACTTGAGTTTGGTCTTGAACTCTGCCTATGTGCCGATAGAGAAAGTACCTCTTTCCATGTCCCCCTGTCTCCTTCTCCACCACACCATCACGGTGTCTTCTAGGTAGAGACTAGCCATGTCCACCTTTAGGGCTTTGTCGGTCATGGCGAGTGCTCTAAAGTACTGCTCCATGCTCCAGATGAAGTTGTCTATCTCCTTCACATTCCTTGACCCCTTGAAAGACTTGGGTCGTGGAACATCCAACTTGGAAGGTGTAGTCCTTACCTCAGACGTACTTGCAGTCCCCTGTGTAAGAGCCCTTTTGCACAGGCTAAGCTCCTCCTCCGTGCTCTCCAGCTTGCGAAAAAGCCTCCCTAGCTCTTCCCGCATTGAAGAAATCTCCGCCCTATGTGTCTCTTCCACGGCCTTCACACTGTCGAGACATTGGGCTAGGACTTGGTTCATGGCGGATTGCATCTCCTCCTGCAATCCATCTAGACCTTGTTTGACCTCTTCGAACTTCTAGTCGGCCTCCTCAAACTTCTCCTGCCCGTCGACCATGGCCAATTCCAGCTTGGCTAGCCGTTTCTCCATCTCCACTGTGGCCTCCCTGAAGCGAGACCTCTGGCCCCTGGATTTCTCCTTGCCAACTTGGGTGATCTCACTGACGCTTTCCATTCTTCCTGATATTCCGACAGTCTACAAACCTTGGCTCTGATACCAACTATCACGAACTTGGTTGTAATTCCAACGAACCATGTGGCCTAGCAAACTTTTACCGCTCACATTGCTAGTCAGCCTAACTCCCGAAGCTTAGCAAGACTTAGAAAGACTAAGCTTAAGAAACTTTACGAAGGAACTTGGAATTTGGAGGAACAAAGAAAGAACTCTTTATTAGAGAGAACTCTTAAGCTTTACAATGCTTGATTGCTTGTTGATTTCTGGATGGTGAAAATGAGAAGCCTAAGGGGGTATTTATACTAGCCCCTTCTCTAAATGGATGGTTGGGATCAATTTGATCCAACGGCTACAAATGCTAGCCTAGAATCTTCCTACAAAAATATCTAAGATATTTACAAGGCAGGAATTCTCTAAACTAGCCTAGAGTCTTCTAGAAGCTCCCAGGGCCTTCTTGCAAGCTCTATACGTTTCTAAGGAATACTAGAGAATTTCGGAATGCTCCTACTGACTATGGACGTTTTAAGGCATATTTTGGGTAGAATTTGACCTGCTCGTCATAATATGGATAGGTCGTTGGGGCCACGGTGTCTAAAGTACGAGATATGACCACACTTTAATTTACATAGTCTATAGAGCCTCTAGATAAGGAAAAGTGTCTAATAAGGGTCGGGACAGGCCCCGCCTCGGCTAACTATACAAAACAAAAATATAAGCTCTAGATACACAAAGCTCCGAAGCAACCTGGAGCTTGGTAGCAGCAGTTAAATATCCTGTACTCCAACTTGAGAGATCTAATAGCACTTGTACCTGCAGCATGAAATGCAGGTCCCTCGTAAGGGACATTGGTATGAGATAATGTACTAAATAAGTAAGGCAATAAATACTTTATATGAAGTAACGACTCAAAAGAAATTATGCACTGGTGTTGTATAAGAGACCACCTTTAAGTTATACTGTGGGATCATGTACTTTACGTCTTTTTATTACTTTACCTTTACTGTATAATCTATGCACAACAATTAATACAAATGACCAACTGATCAGTAGTAAATCTATATTGAGATAGGCCCTGGCTAGGCTTTTCCTTTCACCCCTTGGGCTACCGCCCCCCCCCCCCAATGATAGGATCGACCCTGGCTAGGTGATTCTTCCACCCCTCGGGTTACCACCCATCCATAAGCAATATACTTTATCTTTCAATTACTTTTGAGATGATTCTTTTGGGGGTCATAATATTGGAACTGGAGGACTGTAGATACAACATATGACATGTAAATAATCACAAAAGACAACACGATAATGAAAGGAGTGGGTTACATAAATAATGAAATGCGTAGGAGGTAGAACAACACATGAACGTTATTTAGTAGAACTAACTCGTGTATCTTGGTATTCAAGCATGTATGCAGGTTTGCAAGTGACTATGTATGAGAGCATATGAACATATGAAAGTGTGGAGACATGGCTGTTTGTTATATAGCAGTAGACAAGAGTCTCTATGTACCAAGGAAGAACCTAGGTTTCATGTTAAGTAATACGAAATTGAGTAGCCTTACATACCTGTATGACCTCGTTACTACCTTGGAGTGACTGCTTTTTCCCTCAAATATTTATCTACAATATATTAGGAAATAAGACTAGTATTAGCAGCAAAGAGACACTTCATGGCAGCCCAATATCATAAGAACTAACACCCGGGCAACAAGCTTATAATTAGTGACCCAAAGGGATTCCTTCAACCCTTTCACTTATAATCGTATTTTCTAACAACCATTCTTATGTGTATGTCATATACATCTTATTTTAGACCCTTAATAATCTTACAATAGTTCATAAGGTACAAGACATGACAATCCTGCACAACACGCAAATAGGCAGCATCACATTCGTATTTTCGCTACATTTTCACGTCAACAATCCCGAACCTACTTCTACTTTACCCAAACTATCCTTAACACATCTATACATAGAAACAACCTTAAAAGAGTCTCAAAACAGTACCAAAACATTCATGAAGGACGTAAGGCAATAGCCTTCCATCCATCAGCCCACAAGTTCCTATTACGAGTGCAATTACGATATCACACAAGAACTCACTTTCGCGGACTGTGAAAATGGTGCAGCAGCCTTTATACATCATTATAGAACCAACACTCATTAAGAACAGTAGCCTCCCTTCATAATCAATCCAACCAAAGAAAAAAACTTCCAAATAAACAAGAAAAATATACAACAACTTTTGGACACATGTTGTCCAACAATTTCAGAATAAACATAACCAACATAGTCTCTTGTTTTTCATAAGAAAACCATACTAAACATATAAGTAAACTTACTTACCATTACCTTCAAGGTGTAGGGCTTCTCCAAGAACCCTAAAAGTCTCCTTGTGGCTGCTTTGCTAGTTTAAGAAAGTGTAGAGAGAGAGTTTATGAAAGCTGATTTTTTTCCAAGTTAAGAATGACTTAAAGGTGCTACTTGTAAGCCTTTTTAAAGGAGCCTTTTGCTGACTTGTGTGGTTTAAGCCTCATATTATCAAGGTGGTGATGCAGCAGCTTGGCCCTTTCAGTTGGGCCTAATTGGGTTTCAAAGTTGATGGGCCTTGGCTGATTATTTTCCTAATTCCTCTTCACTTAGTTTGGGCCCAATTAGTCAAGAGGGTAGCGATGTACTGGGCCCTTTTATTATTCATCTTGGGCTTTAAATATTGTCCATTTATGATGGTAAAACATGGGCTAAAGTTACACTTTTAACACAAACTTTATTTAATATCAGACTTGGACAAATTCGACGTCAGGCCTCATCTCCATTTAGCTTGAAAACTTAAGCTAAGCAAGTAGGTGATTCACCTGCTAGCTTTCTAAGTCCTACAAGCACCTCACTTCTCTCACTTTCTTTAGGGTCGTGATCTCCTTAATTTGACTTAAAATTTATTTACACTCGACCTTCTTTAGCGTTAGACATACATATCACCATCTAATTTGAAATTCAAGCACTTTTAAAAATTGGCGCTAATTTGAAAAGGTATATCATGTTTCATTTGCAGAGTACTAGTGTTGTAAGATGTGGTGTGTTACATTCCCCCCCCTAAGGAACATGCGTCCTCGAACGTTAGCATAATTGGATAGTTTAACCAAGTTTAAACCTTTACTTACACAAACTTTTGACAACACACTAAGTATTCAATTAGTGTCCCAATTCTGCATGTTGGACTTCCTCTTTAGCTTTAGAAATAACATGGGAGGGTATTTTGATTTCATCGCGTCCTCGGCCTCCCATGTTATTTCTTCTACTTGCTGGTTTTTCTAAAGTACTTTTACTAAAGCTATTTCTTTATTCCTTAGCTTCTTAACTTGACGATCCAGAATATCAATAGGTACCTCCTCATATGTGAGATCTTCTATAACCTGCATGTCTTCAATAGAAGTGATACAGGATGGGTAGCCTATGCATTTTCGAAGCATTGAGACATAAAAAACTGGATGAACCATTGAAAGCTCTTAGGGTAGCTCTAGTTCATATGCAACCTGCCCAAACTTCTTAATAATTTTATATGGTCCTATGTAATGTGGCCTCAGTTTTCCTTTCTTACCAAATCTCATAACCCCTTCCATTGGAGACACCTTTAAAAATACCCAACCACTACTGAGAATTCCAGTCCTCTCCTTCTAGCATCTGCATATGATTTGTAACGACTTTGGGCTGTTTCTAGCCGCTGT
>JAOTQR010000007.1:16155673-16172389 GCA_025774065.1 Solanum ossicruentum
AAATCCTAGACACCTTAGACACCGGATCCTCGGTAGGACTCTTATTTGATAGGCATTAGGGGATTTGAGGTTTTGGGTTTTCACTCGCAGACCCAGGCCTAATGCTTCCATTAGTCTCCTATCCTAAGTTTCTTTCTCTACATGAATCAAGTTCTTCGACAGGACCATCCCGATCGAGGGCTAATCATAGATCTACTATGGACTTTTTTTTATTCTTTTATCTTATTTTCGATTCCAATTTCTAGAAGCATTATGTTAAGTCACTCCAAGAGTAGAATTTAGTTGCTTACCTCACATTTTAGGAACCAAATGAGGAATCACACATAGATGGACCTGAGCATTCCCCTACTCTACGGAGCCCTCTGGAGCTAGAGTTGGGGTTGCTTGATGCTCTTCTCCTTTCAAGTGAATTGATTTACTTCGGCTCGGATGCATTTGATCAAATGGAAGGATGGATGCCTTCCTTTAGTGACTTCATTCGGTCATTCCTTCTTTACTTGTTCACTATGGCTTGAGAGTTAATCACACGAGAGAGTAAGTAAGAGATTGAAAAGAGGATCATTTCGCTCTCGGGCCCAGAGGCAGAGCAAAGAAAGCCTTAGATCTATGCTTATTTCGTGGTATAAACCAAAGCAAAGGTTCTGCTGCTATTGACACTTACCCAATTAATCAAAAGTATAATCAATCGAGACCGAAGCTTATGCAATTGTGGAATTCCGTTCAAATAGAAAGCTTTTTGGCCAGTTCAAGGTCATCCGTGAGCTGTAGGAAAAGATAGTAGCGAACCAGAAGAAATTCTCGTAGTTACATAAGGGGGACGTTGAAAACATTCTAGCAGATAGTATTACATACTCTTATCCAAAAGAGCACTATACTCTTTCTTAGTTTAGGGAAAAAACATACTCAAGGAACGCAAAGCTAACCCTCAAAATGGAATATTACCTCACTCAAAGGTTGTTTACTCAGATATTTCTTATCAAAGTGAGGGATTCATTTCAGGAGAAATCAAATCAGAAGCTATTTCTGCTCTACCACTTAGCTACTGAGAAACAACAGGAGATTCGATCTCATAGAGTTCAATTTCCCTTCTCCGAATTTACATGGTGAGCATAACTCTTGCTCAGGTAGGTGGTGCCGGTTTCCGACAACTTTCCAAATTCCACCAGGCAATGGCCATCATTACCTTAATGCTCCTATTCCGTACCTTAATGCTGGCTTTGAGCTTTCTTGGTTGCTATGTGCCAGCTAGCGGAATGCGTTACTGAATGAGCCAACCAACCTCTGGTGTCAGGCCTTCGTATGCCAACTCCAACTAGGAAACTACTACCACTTGGGCCTAAGCTCCTGAACTGGCAAAAAGACGAAGCGCACCCGAACCCCCTTTCTTACTACCCTTTCAGAAGGTGACGCAGAAGGATTAAGATTTTCGTAAAATGTTCAAAAGCACTGTTCCTTGATCAAGTAATTAAGAGATCTCCTTATTAAACTCTTATTCAATATTTTGCATACAAAGTAGAGGTGCGAAGCGAAGGTGCAGTCCAGCTGTAGGAAAGACAATCGTAGAGAGGTATTAAAAGAGATTCTTGCTTCCAGGATTTCCCCCCGAGGGTAGCTACAAGCATAAACTAGTTTAATAAATTACGTAGAGTGATCGTAGAAACTATTCTCAAGCTTAGCACACGTGGGAAAGTTGAAGCTTTCTGAGAATGGAGAACCCCGGACGGCCGTGGAGGACTGAAAACATGACAGTCTAAAAAAAACGCGTTTTGTCTACACGCTTTCGAGAATATAATTGACGAGACGGCTATAATTGACAAAGTAGGGGGAGGGAGTCTTGTCTCCTTTCACTTTTTCATACTCGTAGGTCCCTAGAGTACATTCCAAAAGAAATGACGGTGGCTCCATAAGGGGGACTGTCGGGTTCTTATGGGTGCACTAACTAGAAATGGGTTGGAATTAGAAGTAACTGTAAGCGAGGGAGGAAAAGGAAAAGCAAAAAGTTTTATGCATTCGTGCTCCACATCCGTGAAGCACTACACATAAAATTACTAGCTTTTTGGTGTTGAAGGAAAGAGGCTTTAAACCTTCATCGACGCCAACACATTGGTAGGGGGAGCAGTATGGAAAGCGAGGCTCCACACCCTTCTCCGTGGGATTTAGGAATCGAAACCGAACCAAGCTTGCACACAAGCTTGCTACCAAGAAGGAGCAAAAAAAGGAATATGTTGAATTGGGACAGGAAACCATCATAAGCCAGCCAACAAGCAAAACAAGTTCTCATTCATTGATAACTCTGCTTTGACAAGGGAGAGGGGGACCTTTCTCATACCCGCCCTTATAGGAGCCTAAAAGAGAAAAGTCCATGCCTAATAGGGGAAGATTGCGGTAAAAGGATGTCCATCAATTGATGGCTAGCTTATAGACGCAAATACTGGACCTCGATTTGTTGACAGATCTGGTCTTATTGAACAGGTCCGTATTTGAGGTTCAAACACAAAAGCCCACTAGCCGAACTGAACTGGTTAGTAATGGAAGCAATTCCCACGAACTGAGAACAAAAGGATGTACTTGCCCCCTTCCCCAGCCGTTACCGCTCGTCCACCGCTTTTTATGTTGAAATCCTGTCTTTGTCTTTCCAGGCTATCTTTTGCGTGGTATTTCTTCCACCCTGAGAAAGAAACTCCACTTGGATTCATTTCAAGTCTCGAGTTCTTGTTTAGAATTCTCGTATATGAAGTTTGAACGAGAGCTTTGATGCAATCAAACTGACAGCAGTAGTGACAACATAATAAATGTCTGGAGGATAGAACAAAATCTTGAATTCCTGGGTTTCCTTTGCCAATATACCAATCAATGGTGCTCTATCGGAAATAAGATTCCGTTGCTACAAGCCCATGGTAGAGCACTCCTAAGGCATGGTGAGCTAGGTTTAGTGACTGGGGAGGACTTCTATTCTACACCTGTCTCCTTCTGTTACTATTATATAACCTCCTCGAAGCAAGGAAGGGAAGGAGGAGGAGAAGCATAGATAATTAGGGAAGTGGAGTAATTGTGAAGACTAGCGTAGAAGTTACTAACTTTTTTCTAGAAGTCGAGACCCCTCTATGACGTGGTCTTAGATTGGTTAATTGCGATGGACCAGTATTTCGAACTAAAAGAGATTTCAAACCCGGAGCGGGTACGTTTCATTATCACAAAGTTGAAGAAAATAAGAAGGCAGGTTTATGGTAAGTACATGTACGATAGAAGAGGTAGTTGGAGGAGAAGTGCTACGAAGAACAAGAAGTTCTGAAGTGTAAGGATTAATTTCTACCAGGAGATGTCGAAACGGAATTCATAAATAAGTTAAGAATATGAAACAAGGTTTTTCAAAAATTTCTATGAGAAAGCACATGAAGGAGTTTAACCTATTATCTCTATGATGTAGAGTGAAGGATGAAGACAAAAGGCAATATTCTTTAGCTGAATGAATTGCATTTGTCTTTTCTGGACAACATAGAAGGAGTATACTGTATTGCTTTGAGGGTCGAAGGACCTACTGCTTGAGCCAAAAACAAGAAAGCGAATGAAAGAAAGGAAGGTAAGACTAAAAATACGCCATGGAGAAGAACTTACTTATGACCAAAAGGGGAGGACGAAGTTACTTAAAACCATATTATCTACTCTGTTATTAGCTATTCGAGTCAAATCATTGAAAGTCAATTGCTACTTTCTTGCCTTGGGGCATTGCATTTTGGATAACGTAATAAAAAGTCTTTCTCTAAGCGGTGATGAATAATCTTTTTATTAGACCAAACAAACAGAGGAACCACTATTCCTCACTGCGGTATTTACTCTTGAAATATAGGGTAAGCCAACCAGTAGAAAGAAAGTGTAAGCAAGGAATTCTATTCTTGTACCAATCAATGATATCCCTTATTTTGACAGTTTGAATAATACCAAATCTCCTGCGACTTCATCCTCCCCTTTTTCTCATAAGTAATCTCTTCCCAATCAATTGATTGAGATGATCCGAATCATCAAGGGCATCCCTATATTTTTATGTATGTTAATAGGAACTTCGACGGATTGATTTGTTGGTGCTGCCTCAGCATAAGGAAAAGGAAAAGGATAGGTTGTTTTAAGGTTCGAAGTCCGATGAATCTAGAGAGGAGATGCTTCATATAGGTGTGGACGGGCTTCACATCGATTAAGTTAAATAGGACTTCAAAATAGACGTGACTAATGCAATTAGTAGACAAATAGAGCCCCATGTAGATGGTTGTTTTCTTTTCTAAAGCATGAACAAATAGTCACGATTTCAGTCCCTGCTAAAGCAATTGTGTTTGGTCTCCATTCATAAATAAAAGTTTTGCATATTCGCAGGACTAGTTAGACTGACTCTACACCTGCTGCACGCACAGGTCTCCACCCGCTTCCTTCTTATAGTAAGCATGACTTTATTTTTCTTTTTTTCGATTCTCTGCTTCCCCCCAATCTAAAATTCTCAGGTGAAAAGAAGATTGATGACTGAGAGTCATGGGATTTTAAAAGTGCTGCTTCTAGCCTTTCAGCTTCTTCAAAGAGATGATGGATAAAACGCGGTTACCACTTGTAGGCTCCTTCACCAACTGGGCTAGGCCATGACTTTAACGAGTGCATGAGCAAAGGTAGAGACAGAGTTGCCCCCTCTTTCGATCATGCCTATCCAGATTCTCTCAATCCAGTCGAACTTACTTCGATGTAAGAGGGAGTTGAAGTCTTAGGGTAAGAAACTCCGTATAACATTTAGATACCAACAATTTCTGTCCTAAGGCAAGCTCCTGCATCTCTAGGGATAAAGGCATCTTTTTCTCTGCCTTCTTCTTTCGCTCAAGCGCTTCCATCTTATTGTTGATTAAAGGAGCTATTTCATCCCTTCGAGCCTCTTGCAGTGACAGAGGGAATCCTAAGAGTTGCAAGCCCATCTAATTCAATTATACAAAAAGAGAAACCACTAGATTAAAGAAAGAAAGATATTTACTAATGAACATTATATATGATATTTTGCACTTTCAGGGTTAACAAACAAATACGACCACCTGAAGATAGTGCCCCCATCTTGCCGCCTTACTTCACTCTGCTATAGCCCCACTACTCAAGAAAGGAAAGATGCTTATTATCTACTTAAAGACTCTACATACATGCACGGGAGTAAAGTGATTTCCGGGTGGGGATTACTTCATGAAGGACCTATAGTTTCTTTCAAGCTATAGGACCAGTCAAGAGCGATAGAGAATAAAATGCTAGAAGTCGACTCAGATTATTTCAAGGTCGTATATGTATGTTTAGTATAATCGCCACTTCAAATCAATTGAATCAGTGCAAGCAATGCTGTTCCTACATGCCTATTCATTCACAACCAAAGCTTTTCAAGTAAATCTCCTCGGTACTTGAACTTGATTCTTTAAAGTCGAGAACTCCATTCAATTAGCCGGGCATAAGCTTTGATCATTTTCTCTTGATACGCTTACCTTGACCCTTTAGATTTTTCAAGAAGTAGACACGGGCAGGGAAATTCCTAGCTAGGTTCTTCATCTCAGTGCTCTTTCGGCGTCCAGCTCGTCAAAGTACCAAACCCTGGCTTTCTACCTTGAACATAGGGTATCTTCTTCTGGCCCCTTGGGGGAAAATGACAACACTAGATCAAATACACAGGATTGTCCATGTTTTTTTACCTTAGCTCTACTTCTCTATTTTTCCTTTTTATGATTGTTTGCTTATAAGGCTTACGAGGGACAGCGGTTCCATTCCTCATCATAAAAGAGGAATGAAGATTCTCGATTGGGAGGCCTTGTTGCATGCTTCATTTCAATTATCGCAATTCTAGTCAAAATTTCTTCCTTCACCATCAGAAAGATGGACAGATACGAGAGAAGAGGAAATAGAGGCCAAATCTCTTACTAATTTAGTTGCTGCTACAACGCTGAAATATCTACTGATATAAAAATATAGAGCTATAATGTTGTTTATACCAAAGGTCTTTTTTATACAAACTAAAAGAAATCTTAGAATCCTGTAAACACCGTAAAGCCAAATATTACAGACATCTATCATACTCGTTGTAAGGTATGAACGGACAACCTTAAATACTCGTTTTAGCAGGTTAAGCATTCCATTTCATATTTACCACTTTTGTGTTAAGGAGAAATTGAAAAACACTCTACTTTTGTTTCCCTCACCCGCGCCAAACCCGGTTTCCCTGCTAGCTATTTCATTATAGCTAGTAGAAAAAATAGCTCTGGGACAATTACAGGTGAGTGAGGAATATATCCTATAGATACTGAAAAACCAATATATACTTCCCACATACCAGTGGGTTTCTTTATTTTATCCTTGTATCCACTAGAGTGTGGTTGGTGTCACCTCTCATGTGCTAGCTATGCCTTTGCCGAATGTTTATTCGCCCACTCCTTCACAGAGCGATGACTAAGAGTTGGGAATTCAGAATTCTATTCGTAGAGCCTGAAAGTAGCACTTGGCTCGATTCCTACAACGGACGGGTATACATTTCATCCATATCGTAAGCCTTACATGGATGGAGATGCTTATGGTTATCATATCACGGCTTCTTAAGATGCTAATATAGGGGCTACTATTGCTACGGGAGCTTATTGGTGGAGCAAGAAGAGTGTAGACAAAGATATAGGCTAGATAAATTCCCTCAAATCAGTATGAAACCATGCTAGTACCGTACAATTGAAGAGGGAAATCCCACCCCCTAATCATGCCTCGAAGAAGGTAATTCAGGAGCAAAGGTCGCTCTAAGACACACACTAAGACAATGATGACAACCAGGGCATGACACGTTGCTAAGGATAGGCTCCTGCTTTGACTATAGAATAGATGAGTGTGACGCATGCCATAATTAGACTAGAAAAGAGAATGAATCGAGATGGATAGCAGAATTGTCACTTTATAGAATTATTTTTCTTTCTATGGATTCCCTAGAGGGGGAGAGACCGAAGAGAAGAGCTTAAGAAAAGTTGGTTGACTTGGAAGTTGTTCAATTAGAGAAGGACGCCCCAAGCCAATGGTGAACGAAAAGCACCTTTTGGGGGGTTCTATTGAAGACTTTTAGTGCATCTATGTTGCACATATACAAGATGATGAAACTCTATATGATATGCCATTAGATTTTTTCTTTCCATTTCATCAGATGTGAAAGGATATCGCCCCTTCGTAGTGGATCCATCTTGGACAACCTATTTATGACCAGTCAGTCTTCTAAGGAGGTTCGAGCATAGATCGCTTGCTTTATCCTTGGTGATAAGACTACCTTTGAAAGGAGCTTTCCAAGCAAGCCAAAAGTTTCGCTATGCTAGTAGAAATTTACCAGTACCTGTTGAAGTGAAATCCGCTTCAGCATCATAAACAGAGGTAGAAGAAATGGTCAAAATCTTATTTGCGGACTCGCCTCAGGATGGAAGGGAGAGCGATGTCTATGGTAAGCAACTGTATAAGCATAGGCGCTAAGGCACCTTTTCTTACAGGTGGATAAAGTTTAAAGAGGGGAGTTGGCTGATAAAGATGGACAGTAAGGATCTGAAGGTGGACGCTGACATGGTATATGCGTGAGTTTTAGAGAATTTGTTCGATGTCTCAGGAGTTGTTCCAATTTTTTGATTTGGCTAAAGAGAGGCCAAAGTAAGAAGTTTCACTTTTATTTCACATACTGAAAGGCAGGCCCTTGTATCATGGTTAGGTTTTTTTCTATGATAAGGGGAAGGGGGAGAGGTGAGGAGGGCCCCCTTCAAGCAGACTACTTTACTAGCTTGAATTCATTCAAAGTACATGAACTAATTTAACAAAAGGGATTGAACTACACTGATCTGAGACCTTCCCTTAGTTTGGGAGGTAGGTTATGTAGGCAACAACCCTTAATAGGTTGTTTTGATCCCAAAGGGCAAAATAACCGATGAGTAGTATGCCTGGTAAGAACCTTCTCAAGTAGGAAGCTTTTCCTTAAAATGACTAACTTTTTTGCTAAGGTTAGCTCTAGCATATTGAGCACCGCTTTTACTTTAGCTGGGTCTACATTCATGCCTTGTCGATTCACCAAATAACCAAGAAATTTCCCATATGTTACTCCGAAGGCGCACTTTATCGGGTTCTCATCTTTAGCTTGTATTCTCTGCATCACTGTAGGACTCGATGAAGCACGTCTACATGATCTTTCTTTTGCTTGCATTTAACTACTATGTCATCAACATAATCCTCCAATTACTCATGCATCATAGCATGAAAAATAACAGTCATAGCACGTTGATAAGTAGCACCAGCATTGTTTAAAACAAAAAGGCATCACTGTGTAATAGTTGTTACCTTTCGGAGTTTAGAAGGCAATTTTTTCTGCATCCACAGGGTTCATCTTGATTTGGTTATAGCCGCTATACTCATCCATGAATGAGAACATCTCATACCCAGCTGTTGCGTCTATGAGCAGATCAAAGGGAAGTCATCTTTCGAACAAGCTTTGCTAATTCGTGGACTAAGGGATGTAGGCCTAGGAAAACTGGAAATCAAGTTCTCGGTGGGAAGCCTGGCTATTCGTGTCGGTAGGTGAACGAAGTCAATCCCGGGATGGAAGCCCAAGCTGCTATATTGGTATGGGTAGGCTTTCTACTCGCTTAGCTCGCCACTGGCGTGGATCAGCGTATCTGGTCCGACTAGGGCTCTTGAGAGCGAAAAGACTTCCCCAATTTAGATCAATTTTTCATTAGTTAAGCCATGCTGGCTGTGAAAACATCGCCCACATAATGTAATGAACATAGGCAATAAAGGAAGTATCGATAGTAGCATCAGAAACATTGCTGGTTTCATTACTGTGGTAGACCAAACCTATCACTTTGGGTTGAAGCCAGGTTTCACTCGAGAGGACTTAGTCTCGTTCCCATAGTTGCCCCCTAGAAATTGGGTTTCACCTCTTCCCTATGCTACCAAAAACCAGAGGCCCAATTCCTGAGGCATAGCCAAGCAAGACCCCATGGCTCTGTAGGGGAAAATAGCAAAAAATTCCCTAGCTCGGCAATATTCTTTTGGTTGACCTGTGCCTATTTGAATCTCTAGGTCCGAGTGAATATCGCTCATTTCGAGCATTTATATTAGAGATCCCCGAAAGGATATGGTCAAAATCAAGCTGCGAGTAGGGCAGTAAGAAGATGGGGGAAACTAAGGGAAAGGCAAAGCTTAGGACTTTCCCGGAGCGAAGAGAAAGCAGATATAGAAGAAGAAAGAAAAGACTTAAAAATAAACTCCAGGAAAGGCAATTTTTTGAGATGATGCCCTTAGAACTCCAACCTTTATCCAACCAACTGGACCTCAATCCAGAACTCCTACTTGATATTCAGTTTGCGCCCCCTCGATTCAAAAAGGTACTAGGCGAGATGTAAGAGAATCAGAGATTGCATTTCTATTTATCCTTACCATATTCAATTAAAAGGAACTTCAAGGAGGACTACTTTCGAATTAGTTTTTCCTCGCCTTGATGGATTTGACTTTCCTAGCTTATTACTAGCACACTGAAAGAGGGGAATACATATGACTAAAAGCCTATAAAAAAGATGTACCACTTAGGAAAAACACTAGTTGAGGCACTGGGATATAGGGGAAAGACTCCTTTTTTTGGTAGGGTTTCCTAACGTTCAATCGAGAATCTAACCTATCAATAGAAAAAATAAGCGGGGTTGATTCATTTGCAATAGGTACTTGTATTTTTACGAGTAGTAAAAAGGGTTCACTCTTCTCCTTAACTTCAGAGTTTTCGTAGCTTTCTTTCACTCCTGGTAATCATACTAAAAGACTAGCTCGATAAAATAAAGGGATATTTAAGGGGCTATTTTCATATGCTTTATAACTGGCTTACTTACTCACCTCCTTTAATATAGCGGTTTACGCGGGAAGGGACAAGGAAGGATGGATGGCCTAGGAACTACGCAACTACAACCTACTAGCTAGACCCTATTCGCGCTCGCTTAGATCAACATTCAAGGGACGAAATTACTTAGAGTAGTATTAAGAAGCCAGGGACCTCTGATACAATTCCAAAAGGCACTACTGCTAAAATAGCAGCAAGGACGAAGTAAAGGAGAATAACTACTCTTAGGTACAACCAACCTTTTTGCAATCGATATGCTTGCCCCTTTTGATATAATGAAGCCTTTTTTTCTGTCAGTGTGATCGAGTTCTTTCCTTTCTTTCTTTTGAGGAATAATCAAGATAAGATGGAAGGGAAAGAAGGATCACAACGACCGACGTAATTGATTTAACATTCTGGTTAGGTTTCATTAGCCTGGTTAGAGGTTTGCCTGAGGGTTGTGTGCATTTATAGTCTTTATAATCTCTGCCCTTGTCCCATGCATCAGGTTTTTTTTACCTTTAGGGGTGGTTGACATTTCTTCTTTGCCTGGTTTATACTTACTTACCGAGCGAGCAAAATCGTACTTTGGGGCCTGGCTCTATAGTGCCATATTTGATTGGTGGGGCATGTTGGATAGGGTTTAGTCTTCCTTTTTCTTTTTCGAGAGATCGTGTTCTTGCTACTACCCTTCCATAAAAGCATTAAGGCTATCACAGGTCACCAAGAAGGGGTTCGATTTCTGACTCCATACCCTTCTTTTGGTTAGCGTGCCCCCCCTTTGTGTGCTTTCGCCCTCTCAACATTGCCGCCGGGAAGACAAGCATATAGTTTCCCTAAAAGAAGGGCTAGTCCATTTAAGCGCAAGATACTACCTAATGTTGGAGGACATAGACTGAGCAGTGTCCTCGGGGTTCATTGTAAATAAGGTAAGGTAAGATTTGTTTCAACTAGCATATGGGAACAATTGAGCACCGAGTCCTTAGCAAGTGTGTAGGAGAAGGATGTTGTCGACGTTTATTGCTTATGACGACCCTGCCCACGTAAGAAGACTAATCACCTCTAATAGAAGTTCGCGGGCTACTCAAGGAAACTAACCAAAGCAAGCACCTTTCGAAATGATCTGGTATGACAATTTATAGGGCTTTTCTCATAAATGTTCAGTCAGGCCTAGATCGAAAGGTTTCCCCAGCCGGCAGTGCTCTAAGTGCGAGTGCGCACGCTACTACTACATCATAAAAAGAGGTGACAAAGCACAACTAGTGTAACATAAGGGAAAGCAACTAGCGTGAAAGTAGCCACCCCTCTTTGATTGTGTACAACCTCTGCCATGAGACACCTAATCGAAGATGTGCCTTCCTGCCCGAGTAAATCAAAGTCCTATTTCTTCTTTCATTCTTGATGTACCCAAGTTTAATGACAGTTTCTTCCTATGGGTCTACCCACTTGATTATTCTTCTTGTTCATTTTCCTATTTTGAGAGGGGGCACATTAGGATCTGACTCTCATTATGGGCTCTCTTTCCTAGGGTGGGAAAGGCTCGCAAGCTAGGCATAGACTAATCTTGGATCCCTAAAGCTAAAAACGAAACGAATGACTACATCACAAGTGAAATCCTCAACTGAAAAAACAATGCGAGCTGTGACGGAGTTGCCTTAGCAGGTACATATGATAGGAATCAAACCATAGACTTCTTTTTTAGGGTTCCTTTAGTTTCCTCTATGTCCATGCATAAGGAGGTTGCCCTAGCGGGCTGCGATTACATATAAATAGTTGTCAAACTGAAACGACATTCAGGTTTTCTGTATACTACTTTGTATTTAAAAGAGTGTATAGTTTCCCTTCAACCTTATTACGTTGGGTGTTATTCTAAGAATGACACTATGTCTTTTCCTGTTTCATTGACCCGATGTGGAATTCCCAATATCATATCTGCGGTATTATGAAAACATGTAAGGACAAAGTCTGATCATGGTGATTATTTGGTCAGTATATATCTATCATGGTTTGAATTATCAAAATAGATTTCAGTGGCTCCTAAAGTGTAGAAAGCCACTTTCCAATCAATTACGACTCCTCACTCAGATATTGATAGTCATGAAGTTCTTGGAGAAATGAAAACTTCTTTCAAGAAGCTTTGACCAATGTATCATCCACATCTCCAATACATACCTCTTGAAAAGGGTATGAATTTGGAAAAGTACTCCATTACTCGAAAACTTTGTCCGCCAGTTTCAATATTTGGTGGATGATGTTGTAGATGGAGCAGCGGCTAAATATGTTAAAGAACACAATATCTTTGTGAACTTAAAGGATGAGATAGCAGCGTTCATCTTTAATGTGAATAAAATGCATTCCATTCAAGAAGGGTTCTTTTCCTCTGGTATTCTTTGGTCTCAAATGGTTTTATACCCATTTGATTCTAATAATACCTGGTTTTCTAATGAATCCCTTCATTTATTTGAAAAACAAGTAGGACCCCTTTTCTCTATCTTATTAGGGCCCTACCAAGAAGTTCCATTAGTGACTAGTAGATTGGCTCACACCATTGAAGGTGGTGGGAAGCAGAGGACCTTTGCTATATGTAATTATATAAATCAAAGGCTTCTGCATCCCATCCATATTTGGGCTATGACTGTACTATCAAGTCTTAAGACTGATGGTACATTCAACTAAGAACTTCCATTGCAGTATCTAAGACTTAAAAGACCGAAGTCTTGTTGCTCTTTTGATTTCAAATCAGCAACAGACCATTGGCCATTGAGTGCTATATACACCTTAATCGAAATGATTTGGGGTAGTACTTTAGCATGTTCAATAGTTAACATTGGGTCTTAACACTTTTCTCTTATCACCTCCTATGGTAAAGAAGATTAGTGAAGTAGCCTTTCTTACTGGACAACCGTTAGGTTACTATGGTTCATGGTCACTATTCTCGCTATCCCATCACTATATAGTGTGGTTGACGGGTTTGAAGTCTTATCCGCTATGAAGCACCTCGTTTATTGATTATGCCCTTCTTGGTGATGATATCCTAATCACCGACAGGAAGGTGGCCAATTAGTACAGTAGGCTATTGGATAGACCCACTGTTACCATTTTATTTGCTAAATCAATAGTATCTGAGAATGGAACAATTGAGTTTGCTAAGAGGTTTTGGATACGAGATATGCAAAAAGATATCTCTCCCATCTCTGTCAAAGCTTTAACCTCCTGTAGAATGACTATAGGCCTATGCCAATTGTCCTGTCGATACTCGATAGAAATATCGACTTTACAAAGGGTAGTGGGTGCAGGTTATAAGGTCCATTCTCGCTTGATGTCTACTCAGTCACCATGATGGGAAAGACTAAAGGCGGTTGCTTGTAACCCAAACAGGTTACATCTATTACCTCTTGAATTTTGGATTGGAAGGTTTGGAACCCTCAATCCTTATTTGAAGGAGAAAATAATAGATTATCTGAGTGAGGCTGTAAAGCCTAAGCAGATACAAATCTTTCCAAAAGATTTGGTATTTGATAGAGAACGGGAAATCCTTGAGCGGACTGTTATCCTTAATTGGATGAAATAGTGGTTAACTTGGATTTCTTGGTATCATACTGTAGCATTATCACCAGATGTCACCAATGGTCAACTATTTGATGTTCCTATGTGTGCCACTTCTTGGAAATAATCAAACGAAGATTATGAATTAATCAAGTTTGGGTACGTTTGGAAGTGTTACGATATGGGAGTAGGTTTTAACCTTTCAACTATACCTAGGTGGTTGTTTGGTCCTCCAACTCTCAGTTTTATATTGGTTGATCAACAGGTATTTAGGTGCATCTGAGCACATAAACCCTTTTGGTAAAATTATGCAAGGAAGGTTGACCAAGAGGGCGATTGTGGTTGCAATTTGGTAAACTACTTCCACAAACACCTAGCCTGCTGATAGGTATTATGTAATAGAAGAATCAGGATCTACAAGATATGGATACAAAACTGGATATGCTCAAACTGGACCCCATCTCAATTTGCACATGGATAATTTGCTGTATTACCCTAAAGAGTCATACTCATATCTAGGGTATTTTGTCCTTGAAAGAGCGTCATCAGTCTAGCTCGTCATGACTCGATCATGACCTTAGGCGGAATTGGTCTTGGCCAAAAGAACAAAACATACAGGCAAGCATAGAGCAACCGCCAAAAGGGGTTCCGTAGAGTGGTCTAACATCAGGGTAATCCTTGGAGCTTTCTCCATGCCCGACAAAGAGAACTTAGTGTGAATCGAGGTAGCTAGCTACCAGCTCTTCTAACTAATGTACTGATGTAATTCCATGCAAATATGGATACCCAACGAACATGAGGTCCCACTTACTATTCATGGCCAGACAAAAAGGGATCACTAGTCTAGATAATCAAATAGGGAATAGAGGCCCTGAGTTCACCTGCTTGCCCGAAGATAAAGGGGAAGAAAAGGATGCCAGGGACAGAGTAACCGGAGGAGGCATGAAATGAACCCGAAAGGGAAGCCACAGGAGCAGGAGCGGGGAGAAAGCGAAAGAGGAAAGGTGTTTTCCTATTCGATTGATCAATTCAAAGTCCCGAACTGAAGCCCAAGCCCATACACTAATTAAGAAAAGTGGAAGTTCCTACCCTGGGAACATTGACATATGATCTTTCTGAATTATGGAGCAGAGTTTGAAGCTGAAACAAATATGAAAGAAAGTCATCAAGTGTCAAGTATAGGTCTCCCATTCTATTACTTGGAGTTAGAACATGGAATGAAGAAGTAATAAAGAATGTTACCACCCCAAATCTCATTGATTAAGTCTATTGGATCACCTGGTAGTAGTCTAATCAAACAAATGTCATGACCTAATGGACTTTAGGAGTAAAACAGAGAAAGAAATGTCCTTGTCAGAGGACCAAGCCACTCGAACAAAGTTAGATTAGCGGAATGCAACTTCTTGACCGACGAGCTTCATTATGAGCTTCGAAAAAACATGCAAAGTACACTAACCTAACTCAATGAAGGCGACTACAAGCACTGACTCAGACACACACGTGGGCGGTTGAGTAGTGGGTTGATTTGATCAGAAAAGTAGTATACCTCTGATTGAATCAATATCACATTCTCCTTTATTGTTATGAAGGAAAGCAGTATGGATAGGAAAGCACAAGTTCCGAGTAAGTGGCTTTTAAAGTCTTCTCTTATACCTGGACCATCGACTTATATCTTCAGCTTAGTTGGAAAACCCTCCTATTGCTAAAAAGCAAGGTTTTCACCAGCATTTGATCTAGTAGCCACTTTCTTAGATAGGGCTTTCGGCTAGTTTGTGTAAGCATCTTTGTAAGCAATACCCCAAAAACTCTGACAAAAGAGATTGAATACTAGGTTAGTTCACTTATTTCGGGCATCATCTTACGTTATTCGTTAAAGAGATTTCTATAAGCATTTAATTTAAGGACGTTTTAAAGAAAAGAAAAAGTTTCACATTTACTGATTCTTGATAGTAGGAGAAATAGAGTCTTTTTTTGGCGACTGTAGCGGAGCCGAAGGAGATTCTTTCATTCGCCCAAAAAAAGTACAAATATTAGCCCTCGACCCTCCTAGGGTATGGCCTACCAGCCCGCAGATATAGGAAGGCGGTCTGCCTACTAACCAAACTGCATAACCAAAGCGACTCCTTGTTGGTGGTTGATAGGTGTTGGTCCGATTCACCTATGTCAGTTCGAACTTGATGGGTCGTTCGTTCGTGTGGAGAATCTCTCTCGTTACTCAGGATTTCTTCTCTTATGAGATTTTGATTGAATAGCAAACAATGGTTATTTCAAACACCATCTATTGTCCACCAACTAACCAGTGGGTTCATGCCGCACAGAAACTGAGACCTGAGAAGGAGGCTGTAGGAGAGAGTCCAGCATAACAGAAATCATCTAAGTTGACAGGGACCCAGAAAAGGAGGATGCTGAGGAAGAAGGTAATGGAACTGAAAATACAGACTGAAGCAGAGAAGAAATAGAATGTTGGTTTGATGGTAAAGTACCTAGCAGAAGGTAAGGCTGGAAAGACCATAAGAAGCTGGAGAAGGGACAGACCTCGTCAATGGAGTTTTCTGATGAGCTTTCTTTCAAAAGGCTTGGTTCCGAAGATGACCTGATGGAGGAAGACTTGAAGGTTGGTAAGTCAACCAGTCAGACCCAGGTTAAAGAATAAAGAAAATGAGCCAAAGTTTCAAGTTCTATTAGGTAACTTACCGGATAAGGTACATTGCAAGATGATCCTGACTTTGCCAAGAGAATTCATGGCAAAAACCAATCAGAGTGAATCTTTGGAGAGGGATGTGGTAGATACTCAATAAGCTTGCTATGAGGTAGTGATGCCAAAAGATCCTCGAGGAGGTTATCTGAAGAAGGTTCTTCCCATTATTACTGATAGTCTAACCAAAGAACTATGTATTGGAGCTTACCTATTATCCAGGTCTGTTATTAGTATAGGACAGAAGTCAGGGTGGCTGCACTTTGCTTTATATCTTAAGCAGTGTGCTTCTTCCCTTCAAAATGGATTAGTCAAGATCTTCTTATCTTTCCCAACTCGAAAGCTAGCCAACCACAATTAAAAACGTCTTAGTTAAAGCAAGGAGGCACGGATCAGGGAATGGAGAAGTCTTTGGATGAACGAATTTAGGTATCGAAGTTTGACTGTTTTACACTCTATCTTTCGATCGCGCTATCACTTTGGAGCGATAGCTGGAACTAATGACTGGTATTATAAAGCTAAACCTAGGATTCTACATAGCCTTTAAGTTAACAAAGGAAGAAAGGCTTGCCTAGATCTCGTATTCCATCTGCCATAGATG
>JAOTQR010000007.1:16197728-16214578 GCA_025774065.1 Solanum ossicruentum
AAATAATAATAAATATTACTACTACTATTATTACTAAAATAACAAATATTATAAAAAAGTAAATAATAATAATAATAATAATAATAATAATAATAATAATAAAGGTAAGTTAAAATAATATTATTTATTATTATTGTTTATTTTTCTTTTTTCTTTTTTTACTTAAGTATTAGTATTATACTCATTATTATTATTTTTAGTGTATCATAGTTTAAATAATTTTTACTATTTTTATTTTATCAACTTTTACTTTAAAAATAATATTTTAATATGTTCAAATATTTTTACAGAGTTATTATATGTTATGTATTTTTTTAACGTAAAAACTATCATCTTTAAAATATTGTATATTTTATTTGTGCGTATATTATAATTAATTAGATGACAATCTAATCAATTTCATCCCAATTTATTTAAGTCATTGCCTTTTTTACCAAATTAATTTGAATTCTAATCAATTTTTTTGTAATTTATTTCGATTTTAGCCAAATTCTTTAAAATTTCTTTCAATTCTAACCTAAAATTATGTCAATATGTGGCTCAATTTTAAAGTATCAATCCAATTTCATTTTAATTAATTCGGATGACCCATTATGATTCGGATCCGACCCGTTCTATTCAAAATTGCATCTCGTCCGTTCATCAAGCTCGATCCAATGGTTGAGATTAATGGACACTCACTTTTCATTCTTTTTAATCCCAAATACCCCCAAACCCTCAAAATCAGTTTCATTCTCCTCCTTCTCTTTACCTTGCCGTCACCCTCAATCCGCCATCTCCTTCTTTTTGCCGGAAAACAACCATAGTTGAACCCTTACTATCTCTCTCATTTTGCTCCTCATCTCAAGCCAAGTCATCGTCCTCTCTATTTTTCCCGGCGAAATCTCGCCAGGGGACCACCCCTGGTGACCCCTATTTCCTCTTCTCCTCTCTGCCACCCAGACACCCACCTTCTCCGTTTTTCCTCTTCGTTTGGAACTATACTGGACAGTCACTAAAACGATCTCGTAAAAATCCGACCAAACCACCCCTCTTCCAGTCGCCTTTTTTCATCTCCATTGGCCCCCTAACCCACTAAAAGTCCAACCAAAAGCACCACTGTACGAACAATTCAGATGTCACTCTTATTTTTTAATTTTTAAAAAAGACGATATTTTATTTTTTAAAAAGTTAATATAGCAACCTCAAAATGTCGGTATTAAACTTTTGTGATGAAAAGAAATTAAAAATATACTCCTTTTATTTATTAGATTAAAATTATCGAGCTCCGGAAGTCGAAAGAATATCAACCACTGTAGGTCGATTTTAATAAAACAATTAAATTGAATAAAATATTAATTAAAATTCATTGGAAAATATTTTTCATTTTTTATGAAATTGAAATAAAATAAAATATTATTATTTGTTTATTCAATTTAATACCAAAAAATAAGGTCAATTTTGATTGTATTTAATTTTGTCAAAAAAATTTCAGACCTTCGAAAGACAATATATTATTTGTGAAGTTGATAAATTTGGAGGGAAAGCTAAATATGGAGAGAAACTATTTGATATTATCCAAAGAGCATAATCTATAGGTAAAAAATTTGAGAAAATTCTAATGATTATTATCGAAAAGAATATAAATAACAACTGAAATTTTGTACCATTTATGTCAAACTCTTTTGAGTCATTTAGCATTACCTATGGAGTATAACATAATTTTACAAATTTATCTTTCCAATATAAAAGTTGTCGGTGTAAGTTTAAATTTATGAAATTGATTTCACGTGGGATGAGAAGAAAAAATGATATGTTGGAATATTGAGTATAGCATTGTCTTACAAATAATTTTCCAATATAAAAGTTGTCGGTGCAAATTTTAATTTATATCAATCCCTCAATAAACATGATCAAAGCAACGCGCACACGAAAAAATCTCTAAGTGGCACCTTATAATGGGAAACAAGTGATCGTAGGGACGCTTCCTTTAATTTTTATCTTTTGGTTGAATTCGATGTTGATAGTAGCTTCGCTGTTTTTTCATAGATAATAGAAACCATGTAATGATGAAAACTTAAAAAAAGAAAAAAAAAATAATTTGTTGAAAGTGAGATGGAATTATAATATCTTTGTATATTTTTTCATGTAAATGCGTTATATATGGTTTTAAAAAAAAGGAAAAGAAGAAGAAGATTTTTTTAAAGGTTATGAATTTTGCACTCTACTAATTATTATTTTTTTCATGTCTAGAATTTCAATTATATTCCTTGCTCCATTATCAAAAGAAACAAAAAAGCAAATGTAATGAGGGAAAAAAAACAAAGAAGGAAAAAAGGTTGTGTTGATGGTGAGATTAATAGAATTAAAACATATTGCATTTTTGTAACATGAAAATGTCTTATATACTCTCTTCATCTTAAAATAAGTAATTTATTGAGGCAATGCAATTATTAAAAAAATAAAGATATGAATTGAACATTAATTTTTATTTTATCCTTTTAATTATTTTCAATTGAACATTAATTTTTATTTTATCCTTTTAATTATTTTCAAATTATTATTAAAAATATAAATAATTGAAAGTAAAATTCACTACTAAAAACACTAGAAATATCCACCTTTAAAATTTTGAACTCCAACAAAAGTTGTATTTTTGACCTTCAAAGGTTGATATTGTTAATAAATTTTTTTAAAGAAAACCGACTTCAAAGTCAGTTTGTTCTGAAGAAAAAATGGAAAATACATGCCGACTTATAGAGGAAAAAAAATCACTCTCTTGTAGTCAATATTGAATTAAGGATAAAGGATCAAAAATATCCTCTATAGGAAAAGGTTTATAAATATTTTTTATCTATCTTTTGATCTAAAAATATTTTTTTATTGACCTTTTTGGCTTATTTATACCCTTCAAACTAACTACTCTCTCTTTTTCTTTTTCTTTCTTAAATATTTATTATGGTATTTTTCTTTATGAAAAAAAATAATAAACCTCCACCTTATTAGATTTGTTTCTATAATTTTTTTTAAATAAAAAATAATATACCTCTTTAAAATCCTCAATTTTTAGTTTTTTTAAAAAGATCTCGAAGTTTTTTTTAAAAGTTCATTTAGAAGTTATAAAGAAAGGTATTGTTTTTACACCAAAAGATGAATCGAGGTATTTATAGACCTTTTCCTATAGTTGGAGGATATTTTTTGCTTTTCTTTTAAATTAATAAATATAGAGTAATTTTTTTAATTAAAATTTTATGTAATGCCGACTACATAAAGATGGAAACATTGAACATAATAAATATATAAAACCGATTCAAAGAAGTCAAAAGTTTTTTAAAAAAATAATAAAATTAAATTTATAATTTTCTAACTTTTGAAATTAAATTCTGACTCTCAAAGGTCGATATTGAAAAATGATCAAGCTTTTTCTAGCCTCAACTAGGAAGTTAGGTTTTGGTCAATATTTTTGGGAATACCCATCTCAGTAAGATGGTTTTTAATTTTATGATCAACTTTTTCTGTTTTTTAGTGATAAAATTATAAATATACATAATTAACTCTCTTGAAATTATCAACTAGCAAATATAAATGAGAAGCAAAATCGAAAGAAAATTTTAACAACTTTCTTGAACTTTGAAGAGTTTATTTATTTTTAATTATTTAATTTCATCTTAATTAAATATAAGAAAAACCTAGAAAAGAAACTTTTTAACGAAATTTTAATTAATTCATTCCCCTAAAGACGTTTAAGTGTAAAATAAGAAATAAAAAAGAATTAAATGTTATGTAATATTTTAAATTAAAATATTCATATACAGGCCACAAGAGGTCGTATCTTTGTTTAAGGGTGTTCATGGTTCAGTTCGAATCAGTTATTAGTTAAAATTATAACCAAATAAATTTAGTTAGATTTTAAATTTTTAAAATCAAACCAAACCAAATTTAAAAAATAATTGTCGATTTGGTTATTGTCGGTTTGGATTGGTTTGGTTTATTTTTTTTTTTGGTTATTTTTCGGGTCATTGAGGGCATACACACCTCAAGACATACAAACACCTAATATATGAACAATCCATAGAAAGCTACTGTGGATTCAATTAAGCAATAATACTAGAGTTATTATTACATGAACAAAATGATTTAATTAAGCAATACTAAAGTCATTATATACTAAATATCAAATATTTATAGAAAAAAAAATTTAAGCTCAACAATGAAATAATTACATGGGGGAAGGGATACAAGAAAATTATATGCCAAAACACTAACAAGAAAAATTTCAAATATATATAGTAAAGTTAAAGATTTAAGTTCATTAAATATAATAAAATATTTATATATTATTTATGAATACTATATAAATAATTATAAAATTAATATATATAATTATCTGGTTCGGTTTGATTATTTTTGTGGTTTTTTTAGTAAAACCAAACCAAACCAAATAGAATCGATTTTCAAAATTTAAAAACCAAACCTAACCAGCCAAATCAAATATCAGATTTTTTAATCAATTTGATTTGGATTACGATTCGATTTAATTTTTTAACCATAACCATGAACAACCTTATCTTTGTTACTATTTACTTATTACTATCATTTAAATAAGCCAATCTCTAGTGCTTGGTACTTGATATTTTTTTCTCTCTCATATTAGTTTTTATAGTTTTTATTTTTAGAGTCAAATAACATATATTTCGACTAACATTTTAAAATATATTTTTTTCATCATTAATATAAAAAAAAATTACAACCAATGATATTTTTCATATAATTTTGAATATCTAAATTTTTATTTTAAAATGTCGAATTAATTTAATCTAATTTTGCTTTTAAAATAGGTCAAATTAACCTTCAAAATCGTAACATGACAACTAAAATAGGATAGAGAGAATACTAGTATATAATTAAGAATACAATTTAAATTTATCACAATTGAAATACAGTGAACTAAAAAAAAGGACATTTTTAATTAAATTTGATAAATAGTTCTCTAAAATATTATTTTATGTAAAATAAAAACAAATCAAAAAAATATTGATCCTTGGAGATCAGTATTGTTTAACATGATTAAATTTCTTTTTTAGTTAATAGGAAATATCTTAAAATGATCATATGTAGGACCCTAACTCCTTTTTATCTATTGGTTGGAGTCTATGTAGTTTGATGTTGCTAGTCCCCCAATCCTTTTATATTCCTAGCTCCATTATTATTAGCAATACTGAGAAGAAAAAGGAAAAAAAAGAGGTTTCATTGATAGTGAGATCAAAATAATTAAAATATATTGCATTTCTAGATAGTGTCATGCATATGCATTGTATACGTAATATGTCAGGCATGATTGGTATCCACAAATCATAATTATAAGAAATTTAATTAAAGGATATAATCTCTGAGATTTTTTTTTAAAAGTTTCGTGTCATCACACTGACCTTTTTTATTATTTAATTATAATGTACATTTACCTTCCCTAATTTTGATTTTCGCATAACAATTCTTATAACTCATTTATTATTAATGTAAAAAAATAAAAAATTTAATGGACTAATTTACCCTTCATTTAATTATATTGTACAAACTTCTTTGAAGAGATAAAAGGGGTGCAAAAGGATATAGTTATACAATAGACCCATACTTGAGATTTTAAGAATCTCGAATCATGAAATACATGAAAGTACTCTAGACCTAGTAATAAAGTAACTTTTATATATTATTTAATTAACTCTTACCTCACTAAGAGAGAAGCTTGAGAAGACAAGGAATTTTCAAATAGAGCCAAGTTACCATCAAGAAATAGATAGGAGTTTCAAAATGAGAATATTTAAATTTTGGCTATTACACTTTTCTTTATTTAAATTCACACACTAAACTTACAAAATATAATATTTGATATATTGAACAAGTTCAAGTAAAAACTTGAAAGAAAAAAAAATACTATTTCTAGAAAGTTATAGTAGTAATTTGCATGAATTATGTATTATTAAATGTGATTTAAATAAATTTTTCATTGATGTACAATTTGGTTACTTATTTAATTGTCGACACCTCTTACAAAAACAAATTGTATATGTCATTGGTCACTTCCACCATCATAAAATCAAAGAGTAGGGATCGTTGTCAACTTTTCATATGTATGAATAAAATAAAATAATTCAAGGGTGCTAATGTATGAGTGTTCATCGTACCAACTTTAAGTGTTAAGCATGTTAAGCATGTTAAATTGAGAAAATATAATAGTAATTGTGTTAATATCCCCCTATCCCGCTATCTCCCTATAGGGGGCCCCACTTAAGAGGTGCATTTTTCGGGCCAAAAAATCTAGATTTGTATTCGACTTTTCGTACCTCTCCGCCAAAGAGTCAGCGACTCAAGGAGTGGCAGATTTGGATGGAGTTCAAGCAGCTAATTCAACTGCACTTGATAGCGTAATGAATTAGACTTCCTTAGCCACCTGCCCGGCTTAGTCCTTCTCGCACCTACCAGTTCGTTAAGGAGCGGAAAGGGGAGAAGTACCGAGACTGAAAGAGTCCTATTGGAGGGCAATACAATACTCTAACGATTCCTGCCTTGGTTGATGATGAATTACCTTACTCCCTTTCCATACCGGGTCTAGGGGATTCTATAATATACTCTTCTTCTATCACAGAAATAGTCATTAATTGCATTCACCAGTGTAATACTAGATTGAATTGATCACCCTTTCATTAGCTTGCTTGAAAGTCTAATTCAATCTCATAGATAAGACCTCGTTAAAGTCGAATTTATAGATGGCTCAAGAATATGTAGATATAAATGACAAAAACACGTTTGTGTGCATTAATTTGCTTAAACAATATGAACGAGGCAAATGTAGCAATGAATTGAGTAAACGAAATGAGCTTGATTTTCAGTGTTGATAGCTCGTGTTGGTCCAAAATACAGTTTAATATTAAAATAAGAAGGAAGACACAAAGTCACCACTGATATTGTCCCAAATTTTCAAAAAGATACCCCAACTTTACGGGCGACTTATCACCCCATAAATTTATTTTCTCTCCTTGTAAATAGGCAATTTTGATATATTTTTCGTTTGTGTTTATTTACAAGCAGTAGAAGCGCTTAGATGATTTTAAAATGAAGCCACGTGTTTTGCTTCCACTATTAATTCATCATCTTCTCCATTATCACTGAAGATGACTGTTTGAAGCTCCAAAAATGAGGTCTTCTTTCGCGAATGAAATCAGACCAAAAAAGTGAAAATTTTCGGTGCAAATATATATTCTTCAGCTGTTCAAAGTATAATTTCTTTCTAATTTTGTTTAAAGTTGATAAATCTAATCAAGTTGATTTGCAGTGGATTGTGTGTCTAACTCCAGCTGTTCAAGTTGATAATTTCTTCCTATTTTTTTCCTAATTTCTTCCTAATTAGGTTATGATGTCCAATCTTAACTTGAATCGCATTTGTAATGATGAAAATGACTCGATATTGCGTGTGAAAATATGATGTAAACATGGAGACTGACTTTCATTACAAACTTCGTGGTCGACGAAAAATTCAGTTCGCAGATTTTGGTCTTGTCCACGCTATCGTGTATGTTCTCTTTATAAGTTATTTTTATTACTTTTTATTTTTATCTCTTTAATTATTTATGGAGTATTTTAGGATAAGTCGTGCAACTCCTTTAGATGAAGAGATCATGTCACGCCTCGAGAGGGTACCCTAGATGTGACTGGCACTCGAAGACTATGACTAGTCCCCAAGCGGACCACATAGTCTCATTGTCATCGTTTCATCCATTCATGTGCTGAAGATTTAATAAAATAATAAACTATCATAAGATAATAGGAATAAATATCTCAAAGAAAGGAAAAAGGGAATCAACAAGCCCGACGCTATCCATCAACTGTCTATATCTATGAAGCATCTATAACTAACATCTAAGAAGACACCATGATAGACCATGGTTGCCACAATCAAAGAAATACTGATATAAAAAGAAATAATAATCATCCTCTAAATGCTGGGGAGGACTCACCATAGTCAGAAATCAAAGCTCTGAACCTCAATGATTGGGTTGCTGAAGTCCTCTGTCTACATAATCTGCATCATAAAACGATGCAACACCAAAGGGGCATTAGTACGTGGAATGTACTGTATGTAAAATAGGCTAAAGTAAATGAAACAATGTAACAGTCACTCGTCAATCACTCAACCTTACTTCAGAGTATAGGACCGAACTCTATCACCTCATTGTCTATCAAAACATCAAATCATCACATCACATCAGAGTTCTATCATTAGGAGACCTATCTGGGAGTTTCTTGGATCTACACCTATCACCTATGAGCCAGTGATGGTACAATGAAGCGATGTCATTGCGGCATCCGCCTAGTACCTTGCCAGGGGAAAAAGGGCATATATCAGGGATTTATAATAATAGTAAGTCCTCTTTTAGGACTAAGGAACCATCCGTTCTCACAGTCCAATCCTCTGCTACGTTGGCCACATAGGGAATGAGTGCAAGTGAGACTCACTCTTACTTATTTTTAGTGCTTAATACTTCTCCCAAGACTCGACATACTCATAAGTCTATCAATTCTTCAAGGATTTTCATCACTCAACCTCTACGGGAGAGACTATCCTTTCAAATTCAAGAGAACATATTCATCTAACTCTATCAATATTGTTTCAGCCATCACAATCATCAACACACATCACCTCAGGACTCAGACTCAGTCGAACTCCCATTTAGACCCTCAAGGCTCTAGACATGCCCCTAAGTTCATTATTCAAGTCTTTACAGAGAGAATTTTATGGGTTAAATCACAATCACATAATAATGCAGGTATACAAAAAACTTTAAACCTGATGATCATCAATTTAAGATACAAAAATATAATTTAAAGAATATATTCAAGAACTAGAGACAACATTCAAGAATTAAAGGTATTATTCAGGAAAACTTTCATGAAATCACTATTCAAGACTTTAATTATCAATCGTGCATCCTAACTTTACATTGGGGCACATGGAAGAACAATCCTATATTTTTGGGTAGCCTTTACATACCTGAGACTGGAGAATTGTCAACTTCCTTTAAGAATCTATGACCTGGACTTGGAACCCTAAACCCTTTCTTCTTCTCCTTTATCAGAAAGTACGCTTTGCCTTAGAAAAATATGGGTTTTACCTTTTCGTATGAAATACCCTTTAAGAATATGTTTTAGGGGTATTAAAATATATTAGGAAGGACAAAATTATCCTTTCCAAAATAAAAGAAAAAAATAAAATTTCTGGGACACAGGTGTAGGTAATGGAGGGGGCGCGCACCAATATTTTTGGTGAAGTTTTTGGAAAAGCAGTTCCCGCCCAGAAACAACAAAAATTCACAAGTGCAAGTCTGCGTCCCTGGGGCGTTGTGGAGAGGATGCGGATTTACTACTGTTTTTGCACAAATTGTGCGATTTCGTAATTTGACTTGATTGCTCTTAAATCGGATCGAGACCAGTTTCTAACTTGATTTTCTATGCTGATCACAAATCTGGTCTCAGATTTGCCATTGAAACTTTAAAAGATGTATTGTGAGCACGATGCATTTTAGGGGCATTTTGGTCATTTTACAGGGTGTTACATCATCTCCCCCTTGAAATCATCTGTCCTCGAATGATGAGTAAGGGTCGCATAGAAACACGAATAACCCCAGAACTCATCTATTTCCTCACTCGAGCACACTCAAACTCTCACTATCCATCATCTATCTATCTCTGTCTTAGACTCGGGAATGGAATAAAGCAAGGCATCAACTAAATGAAAGAAACATTTGAAAATGCTAAGGATAAGAATATTTACCTTTAACATCATCATCACTTGGCACAAATAGATGTGGGTATTTGAGTTTCACCGCTTCCTCAGCTTCCCACGTAGCTTCCTCAACAAATTAGTTCCTCCATAGGACTTTAACGGAGGTTATCTCTTTGTTCCTCTGCTTACGAACTTGTCGGTCAAGGATCTGGACTAGAATTTCATCGTATAATAAACTATCTTTCACACCCGCACTCTCCACAGGAATCATAAGACTAGATCCCCCAAACACTTCTTTAGCATAGATACATGAAACACCGGTGAACTCTATCTAGCAGGAAAGACAAGTCTAACTCATAAGCGACCTTCCCGACCCTTTTTACAATTTGGTATGGCCCGATATAATAGGGACTCAGCTTCTTTTTGTTAACAAATCTCATGACACCCTTTATTGGTGACACCTTCAAGTACACCCAATCGTCTACCTCAAACTCCAAGTCTCTTCTTCTCATGTCCGTATATGACTTCTGGTGACTCTGGGCTGTCTTCAATCGTTCCCTAATGACCTTCACTTTCTCTATAGACTGGTGTACGAGATCAATCCCAATCAACTCAACTTCACCCACCTCGAACCAGCCAATTAGAGATCTACATCTCCTCCTGTATAATATCTCATATGGGGCTATCTGGATGCTGGCGAGATAGCTATAATTGTACGCGAACTCAATCAACGGTAAGTGATCATCCCAATTTCCTTTGAAGTCAATAACATTTGCTCTCAATATATCCTCTAAAGTTTGGATAGTACGCTCTACCTGCCCGTCTGTCTAAGGGTGGAAAATTTACCTTCGTACCCAATCCCTTCTGGAAAGATTTCCAAAATTGAAAGTTTAATTGAACTCCTTTTCCAAGATGATAAACAAGGGAACCCCATGCAACCTCACAATCTCTCGAATGTAAAGTCGGGCATACTCCTCAGCCGTATAAGTTATCTTAACCTCCAAAGAGTGGGTTGCTTTAGTCATCTTGTCAACAATTACCCATATCGAATCATGATGCTTTCTGGATCTTGGTAAGCCGGTAATGAAATCCATGTTGATCACCTCCCATTTCCACTCCAGAATTTCAAAGTTCTGAGCTAATTCACAGGGTTTTTGATGTTCAACCTTGACTTGTTGGCAGTTGGGACACTTAGAGACAAATTCACTAATGTCATTTTTCATTCCATTCCATCAATAGACTTCCCTCAAGTCGTAGTACATCATGGTGGAGCTAGGATATACGGAATATCTTGTGTTATGAGCCTCGACCATGATTCTATCTCAAACACCATCAACATCGGGTACACACAATCTCCTTTGATATCTCAATACCCCATCTCTCCCTTTGGAGAAAACCATCACCTTCTGTTTATGAACCACTTCTTTCAATTGGAGTAAGATAGGATCTTGGTCTTGCTTTTCTTTCACCATAGACATTAAGGATGAAGCAGACTCATTCTGGACATTGACTTCGCCTTCGTTGTTCTCCTCGAGTTGTTCTCCCAAACGAGCCAATCTATGCACCTCCTTGGCTAATTCTCTCTTTTCCTCATCCACATGGGCAGTACTACCTATGGATATCCTACTAAGAGCATTAACAATAATGTTAGCATTATCGGGTGGTAGAGGATGCTCATATCATAAACCTTGAGCAACTCCAGCCACTTCCTCTGCCGCTGGTTGAGCTCTTTCTGATTGAACACATACTGCAAACTCTTATGGTCGATGAACACGTCCACAGATACTCCATACAAATAGTGACGCCAGATCTTAAGTTCGAATACCACTGCTGCCAACTCAAGGTCATGAGTCGAATAATTCTTCTCATGAACTCTAAGTTGTCTGGAAGCGTGGGCTATCACCTCCCCCTTCTGCATAAATACATAGCGCCATCCCATTCTAGATGTGTCACAGTATATCACGAAGTCACTCATCCCGTTTGGCAAGGCCAGTACTGGTGTTGTAGTCAACTAGTCTTCAACTCCTGAAAACTCTTTTTACATGCCTGAGACCACTGAAACTTGGCCTTATTCTGAGTCGGCTTTGTCAACGAGGCTGACAGAGAAGAGAAGCCCTCTACAAATCTGCAGTAGTACCCGGCCAAACCCAAGAAACTTCTTATTTCTGTTAGGAAGTTGGTCTTGACCAGTTCTTAATCGCCTCAATCTTTTGCGTATCCACCCAAATACCATCTCCCGAAATAACATGGCCTAAGAAAGCCACTGACTTGAGGCAAAACTCACACTTGGAGAATTTTTCATACAACTCATGATCTTTGAGTGCTTGCAACACCACTCTAAGGTGATTAGCATATTCTTCTTCATTCCACGAATATAGCAGTATGTCATTAATAAACAGGATCACGAACATTTCAAGCTACGACCTGAATACCGTGTTCATCAAATCCATGAAAGCTGCGGGTGCATTTGTCAACCCGAAGGACATGACCAAGAACTAAAAATGGCCATACCATGTCCTAAACGCTGTCTTAGAAACATCATTTTTCCTCACCTTCAACTGATGGTAACCCAATATGAGGTCTATCTTGGAGAAATATGTAGCACACTAAAGCTGGTCAAAGAGATCATCTATTTTGGGAAGAGGGTACTTATTCTTTATCATAACCTTGTGCAACTATCGGTAGTTTATACACATCCTCAAAAACCTATCTTTCTTATGCATGAATCAGATAGCAGCACCCCAAGGTGAGACATGACCTTATGAAACCTTTCTCTAACAAGTCTTTCAATTGCTCTTTCAATTCTTTCAACTCTGCGGGGGCCATTCTATAGGGTGGAATTGAGATAGGTTTGGTCTCGGGAAGAACATCAATCCCAAAGTCAATCTCCCTATTAGGAGGGACTCCAGGAAGGTTATCAAGAAATACCTCAGGTAACTCATTCACAATCGGGACTGACTCAAGAGTAGGAGACTCGACATCATCAGACTTTACTCACACGAGGTGGTAAATACAACCTTTGGAGATCAACTTTCTAGCTCTAAGATAAGAGATGAATTTATCCTTAAGGACAACAGAACTCCCTTTCCACTCTAAGACAGGTTCATTAGGAAATTTGAACCTAACAATTCGGGTTCTATAGTCAACAGAAGCATGACAGGCATGAAGTCAATCCATGCCCATTATTACATCGAAATCAACCATCTTCAACTCTACCAAATCAACTAAAGTATCTCTATGATAAATAGACACCACACAATCCCTGTAAACCCTCTCAGCTATGATAGACTCTCCAGTAGGATATAGAAACAACAAAAGGTTCATGCAGACACTCTGGAAGAACCCCAAACTTACTAGCCACATAAGGAGTTACAAAAGATAAGGTGGCACCCGGATCAATCAATGCATAAAAATCAAGGGAAAAGACTTGAAGCATACCCGTGATAACATCTGGTGCAGCCTCCTGATCCTATCGATTACCTATAGCATAAAGATGGTTCATCCTGCCTCCTGTACTCGTAGTAGTATCGCTCTACTGGTTGCCCGCTGGGGGTGCTGTGGAAGACTAGGCTCTGCTGTTCTCTTTACCTCATTTCCTCGTCGAATACTCCTGCTGGAAGTTACCCACCTGCCCACATAGGAAACAAAAATCCGTGCCTAGATGACACCGACCCACATGGAGTTTCCCGCAAGTGCCACAAGGTGGCTTTCCCCTCGGGCCCTGAGTCACACTGTACTGAGATTAGGCGCCCAGTGTCCTGAAATTCTGATAACTTTGAGATTTCTAATCATACCTACTGGGTTGCGCAGACGTGCTTACTGCAGACGGTGTGGGATATGATGATCTCTTCTGGAAACAGGATTTATCACCCATATTCTGTCTCTATGGGTGGGCTCGTGTCCCACTGACTTCGCCTTTCTACTCAGATGCTCTTCTCTATCTCTCTTCTTATCTACCTCTGTGTGCTAGGCATACACCGTAAGTCTGGAGATATCCATACCAAGAATCAGCAAAACGGCCTTACACTCTTTTTGCACATGTCTGGCCAGACCAAACACAAATCCCCTCATCCTCTACCTCATATCTTTCACCATCAATTGGGTATACCTTGACAGTTTGATGAACTTAAGGCTATATTCCTTCATAGTCGTCCCTCCATGTTTCAGATTCACAAACTCTTCTGTCTTCTCCTCCCTCAACTCTTGAGGAAAGAAGTGATCAAGGAAGGCGACTTCAAATTCCTACCATGCTGCAGGCTCCGCATCCTCACCTCTACTCCCCTCCTACTAAGGGTACCACACATTAGCCACGTCCTTCAGCTGGTAGGAAGCAAGCTCCACTCCCTCAAGCTCATTTGCATGCATAGCCCTCAAAACCTTATACATCTCAACTATAAAATTCTGCGGGTTCTCCTCCACTTTCGACCCCGTATACACTAACAGGTTCATCCTCAAGAAGTCTATGAGCTAGGTTGTAGTTGACCGCTCCTGTGAGCCAGAACTGGTAGCTTGAGAACCTTTCCGCTGTGAGTCCACCAACTAAGTTAGCATAGTGATGGACCCTCTAAATTCTTCCTCAGTAGTGGGGGCTGCTGGCTGAGGCTGAGCAGGGGGCACCTAAGGGATCGCAAGAGTCCTAGTGGGGAGTCCCTATCTCCTGGTCTCAGTCTGAACCGAAACCTCCAATTGGGTGTTCTCAGCAACGGGAGCTAGGGCATCTCTCTGAGCTACAGTTCTCTTGGGCAGCATTTTCTGTAAGCGTAAAATGCATGAGTTAAAAGAAGAATTTCACAAGTTAAACTCTACAACACGAACTCAGATCATAGAAGAAGGGTAACACTTCCTAATGTCCTAGAGCCTCCTATTTATTAAATGTGGTGCACAACACACCCAAAAATAAGACTCTACTAGACACGACTTCATAGATTCCCTAGGACACTCAAACTCTATGCTCTGATACCAAGTTTTCCATGCTCCGGGAAGGTACGCTAGACGTGACTGACACTCGAAGATTATTGCTAGTCCCCGAACGGACCGCCTAGTGTCATTGCCATCATTCCATTCATTCATATGCGAAAGATTTAATAAAATAATAAACTATCATAAGATAATAGGAATAAATATCTCAAAGAAAGGAAATGGGAATCAACAAGCTCGACGCTATCCATCAACCGTCTATGTCTACGAAGTCTCTATAACTAACGTCTAAGAAGGCACCATGACAGGCCATGGTTGCCATAACAAAAAGAAATACTGATATAAAAAGAAATAAATAATCATCCTCCAAATGTTGGAAAGGACTCACCACAGTCTGAAATCAAACCTCTGAACCTCAACGATTGGGCTACTGAAGTCCTCTGTCTACAGAATCTGCATCATAAAATGATGCAGCGTAGGGTGCTAGTACGTGGAACGTACTGTATGTAAAACAGGCTAAAGCAAATGGAACAACGTAATAGTCACTCGTCAATCACTCAACCTCACTTCAGAGTACAGGACCGGACTTTATCACCTTACTGTCGATTAAACAATCAAACCATCACATCACATCAGAGTTCTATCATCAAGACACTTATCTAGGAGTTTCTTGGATCTACACCCATCACCTTTGAGCTGGTGATGGTACAACAAAGCGATGTCATTGCAGTATCCACCCAGTACCTTGCTGGGGTAAAAAGGCATACATCAGGGGTTTATAATAATAGTAAGTCCTCTTTTAGGAATAAGGAACCATCCGTTCTCACAATCTAATCCTCTGTTACGTTGGCTACATAGGTAATGAGTGCGAGGGGGACTCACTCATACTCATTTTTGGTGCTCAATACTCCTCCCAGGACTCGACATACACATAAATCTATCAATTCTTCAAGGATTTTCATAACTCAACCTCTATGGGCGAGACTATCCTTTCAAATTCAAGGGAATATATTCATCCATCTCTATCAATATTGTTTCAGCTATCACAATCATCAACACACATCACCTCAGGACTCAAATTCAGTCGAACATCCCATTCAGACCCTCAAGGTTCTAGACATGCCCCTAAGTTCATTATTCAAGTCTTTACAGAGAGAATTTTATGGGTTAAATCACAATTACATAATAATACAGGTATACAGAAAACTTTAAACCTGATGATCATCAATTTAAGATACAAAACTATAATTTAAAAAATATATTCAAGAACTAGAGACAATATTCAAGAATTAAAGGTATTATTTAGGAAAACTTTCAAGAAATTACTATTCAAAACTTTAATTATCAATCTTGCATCCTAACTTTACATTGGGGCACATGGAAGAATAATCCCATGCTTTTGGGTAGCCTTTACATACCTGGGACTGGAGAATTCTCAACTTGCTTTAAGAATCTTTGACCTGGACTTGGAACCCTTAACCCTTTCTTCTTCTCCTTTATCAGAAAGTACGCTTTGCCTTAGAAAAATATGAGTTTTACCCTTTCGTATGAAGTACTCTTTAAAAATATATTTTGGGGGCATTAAAATATATGGGGAAGGACAAAATTGTCCTTCTCGAAATTGAAAAAATAGAATTTCTGGGACACAGGTGCGAGTTATGGAGGGGGCGTGCACCAATATTTTTGGTGAAGTTTTCGGAAAAGCAGTTCCCGTCGGAAAACAGCAAAAAATCACAAATGCAAGTCCGCGACCCTGGCGCATCATGGATGGGATGCAGATTTACTACTGTTTTTGCACAAATTGTGCAATTTCATAATTCGACCCGATTGCTCTTAAATCGGGTCGAAACCATTTTCTAACTCAATTTTTTTACGCTGATCATAAATTCGCTCTCGAATTTTTCTTCGGTGCTTTAAAAGACACGTTCTGCAGAAGATTCATTTTAGGGGCATTTTGGTAATTTACTGGGTGTTACGACTTAAGAAGATGTTGATACACGATCCAAGTATATTATTCCGAGATTGGCAAGAAGAATTAAGGAGTTAGAAGCAGCATTGGCATTTTATGAAAGTATTGTCGAAAGTTACAAACTAGCAATGAAGGAGAAGAAGAAGAAGAAGAAGAAGAAGAAGAAGAAGAAGAAGAAGAAGAAGAAGAAGAAGAAGAAGAAGAAGA
>JAOTQR010000007.1:16232451-16244461 GCA_025774065.1 Solanum ossicruentum
TGCCCAGATTTTGGTTTCATTTAACAAATGAGTTTTATTGTGCTATCTTAAGTGTAATGTTGGTTGGAATTTGTGGGCTATTGGATTTAAAGCTATTGGCTCATATCCTTAATGATTTCTTGGATGCGGTTCTAAGACTGTATTAGCACTATTTATATGTGTAAATGTTGTTGGAACAGTTTGGTTAGAGTTGGAAAAGGTTTGGAATTGTCGATATCAAAATGTAGCGAAGAGAGGTAACGTTATGTTGTCCATTTGTAGGTTGTGTAGAATTGTAATATGTTGATCCATGACCTTCCCCTATTTTGGGACTATTTTTAGACTATATTGAGACTGATTTGATCTGGTAAAAACATTAGAAACAATTTAGGTAAAGTTAAAACAGATTCGGGATTGTTGGCGTCGAAGTGTGGGGAAAGGATGTAACGTTGTGCCACTTGTTTGTATGTTGTGAAGAATTGTTATGTGTTGTGCTTTGGTTCCTGCATAATAACATCTTATAAGAATAGAGTATGCGTTAGTACATTTGAATGTACTACGTATGTCTGATGCAACACAACAAGAGATAGACAACACAGTCAAAATGCATAACAATAATCAATAGATGACATAGTAGCAATATGAGATATATGGAGGATGCTTGAAATAAAACATGCTTATATAGAACATATTACGTAGATAAGAAGAGACCATCATCACAGACCAAACAACTAGTACTCGGAATCCAAGGCTTAGCACCCCTTTGGTAGTGCTCAAGGTATCAATCCCTCAACAAGGTTAATGAATTTAACAACCTCCATCAAAGTGGTCAAGGTATCAACCCCTCAACAAGGCTAATGGACTTAACACCCTCCATCAAAGTGGTCAAGGTATTCACCCCTCAACATGGTTATGGTCAACATGAAACACTATAGAAGCTTATCATGAAATTAACACGTACACAACATACTTTCATCATCGTAAAGTCATATATTTCATATGCCAAGCATTAGGCCTTCAAAAACTCAAGAATCATAAACCGGATATTTTATCAAATACTTGGCGGTTGTGTAGTGTTATTGTAAAACCATGTAATTCAAGAGTGAAAACATGCAAGTAAATCCAATGTAAAACTATCAATCAACACTTGGTAACACCCTCAAGAAATATACATCAAAAACCTTCATTAAATCTCAAAATAGCTCTTAGATCCATATCTCAAACATGCTAAGATAATCACAATTTCATAACGCCAACATAGTGTGCAGTGAAATTTATAATAAGTATGACCCATGAGTAAACCAACTTTAACTCATGCAATTTTAGGTAAAAGGAAGCTTGGGCATCATGTGTGAAAGTAACCCATGAAAGAAACCCATATGCCTTAGCCTTGGAGAATCCTTGATGAAGACTGGAGACAGAGACTTGAAGCTTGAATGAGAACCTTGAGATCCGGATGAGTTTTGAGACTTGAATTTATGAGTGAAATATTAGTCTAAATGTTTGAGAGAGTATTTGGGAATGTCTTAAATGATATGGGGGTGAAATGAAGCTAAGTAAAGGTGTTTTCATGTATGGTAACACAAGCCCAAGATTTAAAAGTCTTGGACCGAAGTCAAAAACTAGACATAAAATTACACTAAGGCGCATCGCGGAAGGAACGCGCCTAAACATTGTTTTCGTCAAACTTTGAAATTTCAAAATTCGTTACGGTTGTTCTAAAATTAGGGTTAGACACATTTCCCACTCAATTTGACCACCTAACTAAGAATATGAAGTTGGATTTTTTAAATTACACACAAATTTTGAGATATATAAAAATTATGATTCTGAACATTTTCGAGGCACATTTTTTAGGCACATTTTCAGGCACTTTTTTAGGGTCGTTTCAATATCTCCCCTTTTGGAACATTTATCTCCGAATGTCAAAGAAAGATATAAGAGAAGAGTAATCATAAAGAGGTCAGCCCCAATAAGAATGCAATGATACACTTTAAAACACCATTCTCAAAATCTCAACATAAGTGTAAAATCACCATGAACCTTTTCAGTGTAAACATTCATTAATACAAATGACTTAGGGGCTAGAACATGAGACATCAAATCACAAAAAGTGGTTTGAATTGAGATCATAAGCTTGAATAGAATGAAAGAGGTATGGATATCACTTTTTCATGCCCGCTTCGGCTCCCTGAGAGACACTATCGACATGATGATTCTTCCAATGGGCCTTGACGAGCACCACATCCTTTTTAATCAAATTTTCACCCTTCCATCCAATACCTTCACCGGGACTTTCTCCTAAGCCAACTTATCCCCACAACACCCACAACCTCAAAGAGTTCTAGTTACCAACATATCCCCTCAACCTAAAAGCAGGAAGAACTGGATAAACCATAACCATATCCCTAGGTTATTCAACCCTTATGCAACTTCACCAACCTCTCTCTACATTCTATAAGGACTCACAACTCTAAACTCATTTGTCAACCTTAATCACATATAGCCCACTTGGTACCATAACCACCATCTCCCCCTTGGGAGACAATCTCCACTCTACCCTCTTTCACCCAAAATCCCCAACACTAATAAGGCGGAATCAAGGGTTTGATTAAACTAAAACTCTCCAATGAAAGAAGATTTGGAACCATCAAGAATACTACACCACCATTCTCAACTTCGTCCAACTTAACTGTTAATCTAGCCAAACGATGGGCCTCTCTAGTCACCTCCTTGCCTCCATCCTTACACATGCTAGGCTACCTAGAGCACCGACCACAACATTAGCCTTACTGGGGAAGATAATGCACACTCATATCATAATCCTTAAAGAATTTTAACTACTTTCTTATTACCTTCCATTCACACTTATCATAATTGGCAAATAACCCTTATCGTCCAAGACGTGGAACACTACCCCCAAATGATTCACAAGCTCTAAATAAATCAATGTTCCACCACTAGAGGCCACCATAAAACATGTCGAGGTAGGGGTTTTAAGACCCTATTCATGAAATCCACAAACCTAGCCTGTGCATAAGTCAACCAAGCAACTCCAACAATACTCAAAATGCTCACTCCTAATCCGAAAACACACTTAGGGATATCACCTATCCTTATCCTCACTTGGGGACAAAACCCGAACTAAAGATCGAACATAGAGAAGTGACTAACCCATGGTAGTTGACCAAAATCAAAGGAGACACAATATGCATGTACTAATCCGCCCAAAGTATGATATCCAATCCACCACATCTAACTCAACAAAGATCACATGACAAGACTCTAAGCAATAAGAACATGAAGTAACCTTTATAAGGCTTTCTAGTACCAATAGACTAACATAACCAAATCTTACTAGCAACAAAAGGAATAATGAATGAAATAGCGACTCCTGGACCTATCAAAGCATGCACAACAAAATCAAGAAAACCCTTAACATATCAGTAGCATCATCAGGCACCTCTTTCCCTCATCGCCTTCTTTGAAGAGCATAGAACTGATTATGTCTTAGAGCATCTCCTTGATCAACATCACCATCTCTACCCCTTTTGTACCTCTGAGGACAATCTATTATCTTATGACTCTCCTCTCCATAACTATAACAATCACTGGTTTTCTTCAAGCACGGGCCATCATGCCGTCTACCATATTTTGGGCACCTACCATAAAGTACCACACTACCACTACCTTTAGGACTTTGTAACTTTCCATCATCATGGGCCCTCTTGGCTTCCTTACCTCTCCTCTTCCTTTACTTTCCTCCTACATTTGTTCCGCGTAGCTCATCAAGCGGGCCAAATCCATGTCACTCATCAACATAATGGACTAGCACTTCTCACTCACCAAGTTAGATACTCCCATCACAAATTTACTCATCCTGGACCTTGGATCGGCCACCAATTGGGGAGTATATTTTGAAAGTTGATTGAACATGAGACTTACTCCCTCACACTCAAGGAACCTTATTTCAAGTTCATGAATTCAACCATCTTAGCCTCCCTAAGCTCAAGTGGGAAGAACCAACTAAGGAAAGCCACCTTGAACTCCTCCCATAGGACCACATTGTCAACCCTCTTCTCTTTCTTCCATTGATTAAACCATATTTGCGCAATCCCTTTGAGTTAGTAAGTTGCCAACTCCGACTTTTACTTCATTCTAACTACCATAATAGCTAATACCTTGTAGACCTTATCAATGAACTCTTGAGGGTCCTCATCTTTCTTAGATCCATAAAATTGTGGTGAATTCATCCTCATAAAGTCCCTTACCCGAGATGTTGTAGTAGGAGCATAAGGGGCTTAGGCCCCTTAGTTGGCATGATTAGCCACAACTTGTGCAAGTAAGGTGAGAGCATTCTGAAGCTCACCATGAACCAGTTGTTCCTCAGGAGTGAGGACTCATCTTCCTCTTGTGTTAGGAATAATCTAGTATATCAAAGAACATTCATTAGGGGGGAATAACCTTACCTCAACTCTATAGAATGACATTGACCACGAAGAACAGAAATATTTCCTAAATGTCTCATATCCTCTTACTCATAGTTGTGGTGCATTAAAAAACCATGAATAAGACTCTTCTCAGCGTGGTGTATTGGACTTTGAGGATCTAACAAACTAGTGCTATGATACCATCTTTGTCATGCCCTGAACCTAGGTCCTAGATGTAACAGGCGAATGGGGAACCCAAAGTAACCTCAAACAAGCCTCATAGCATATCATTTCATATCCTTGGTCGTGGAAGAAATTAAAAGAGACAATATGAGATAAGCATAAACAAAGGGAATTAGGACTAAAGGAGAGAGAGAGAAAGAGAGAGTAATACTTAAATATCATAGATGAGTCAAAGCTCAAGCATAACACACAATTTGTCCAACAATACCTCTAAACATTGATACTTAATGGGGGCCAAGACAAGCAACTGGCCTCATCCTCATAGTCAAAGTAGCAATAAAGAAGAGAGTATCAATACATAGCATAATAAATATAGACCAACGTCCCCAGAATGGAGGACTCACCAACTAGTTTTAGAGACAGTGGTACTAGCCACGTGGAGGAGGAGGATGGCCAAATAGAGCTTCAGTTCCTACATGGTAACATCATATAGACATAGAGCATGCATTAGTACATTTGAATGTACTAAGTATATATGATGCAATGCAATCCCCGCTAACAATCTTTCCCGATGGTAGCTCAAGCACTTTCATGCAACAAGAAAGCAAAGTGTATCGTATCTCGAGCCATAGGTAACATAGTAGAAATGTATAATAATAATCAATAGATAGCATAGTAGCAAAATGACATGTATGGAGGATTTATAAAATAAAATATGCTTATATAAAACATATTACATAGATAAGAAGAAACTATCGTCACAGGCCTAGCAACTAGTACTCGAATCTAAGGCTTAGCACCCCCTTGGTAGTGATTGAGGTATCTACTCCTCAACAAGGTTAATGGACTTAACACCCTCCATCAAAATGATCAAGGTATCAACCCCTCAACAAGGTTATGGTCAACATGAAACACTGTAGAAGCATATCATGAAATTAATACATATACAACATACTTTCATCATCATAAATTCATATATCTCATATTCCAAGAATTAGGACTTCAATTACTCAAGAAACATAAACTGGGCATTTTATCAAACACTTGGCGGGTGTGTAGTGTTAGTGAAAGACCAAGAAATTCAAGGGTGAAAACATGCAAGTAAATCTATTGTATAACCATCAATCACTATTTGGTAACATCCTCAAGCAATATACATCAAAACCCTTCATTAAATCTCACAATAGCTCTTAGATCCATAGCTCAAACATGCTAAAACAATCATAATTTCTTAGACCCCAATATAGTGTGCAGTAAAATTCATAATAAGTAAGACCCATGAGTAAATCAACTTCAAATCATGTAATTTTAGGTAAAAGGAATCTTGTGCATCAAGGATGAAAGTAACCCATGAAAGAAACCCATATACCTTAGCTTTGGAAAATCCTTAATGAAGATTGGACATGGAGACTTGAATCTTGAATGAGAACCTTGAGATCCGGATGAGTTTTAAGACTTGAATTTAGGAGTGAAATATTAGTCTAAGTGTTTGTGAGAGTACTTCGGAATGTCTTGAATAATATGGGGTCAAATGATGCTAAGTATAGGTTTATTTACGTGTGGGAACACTTAGGGCCAAGACCTAAATTCTTGGACCGATGTCAAAAACTGGACAGAAAATTGCACAAAGGCGCATCGCGGAAGGAACATGTCTGAACACTATTTTCATTAAACTTTGAAATTTCAAAATTCGTTATGGTTGCTCTAAAATCAGGTTTAGACCGTTATACCACTATATTTGACCCCCTGATCAAGAATATGAAGTTGAAATTTTGAAATGACACCCGAATTTCAAGATATATAGAAATTACGATTCTGAGAATTTTCAAGGCACATTTTTGGGAACTTTTTAGGGTCATTTCAACTGGTTTCTGATTTAGATATGCTCCTGTTGAGTTGGGTTATTGTGAGAGTTTATGATATAGTTGTTGCTATCATGCCACTTCTGCATTACTTATGGTTGGATGGATTACTGCATGTTAGATATGATTCTATCATGTTATTGAGACATGTGATCCTATGTACTGTGGTTAGCTATGGGGTTATGTTCATGTGTATCTGAGATGGTGTGGTGATAATGGGATATCACACTATGGGCTTTTTTGCCTGTATTGACTCTGGGCACAATACGACTTTGGATTTCTGAATTTGGATATACTAGTTAAGTGAGTGACTTTTTGACATCTCATCCCGGATGATGCTCCACGTCATCATTGTGCACTAGTTGTCATGTTTGTAGAGTCTAAGTCCTGGGTAATACTCCCCAAGGTCTGTATCTGGGTGGCCTTAACTTGATGCCAGATGGTGGATGCAAATTCTGAGTACCGAGCGACGCTAAGATCTAAGGTCAAAGACCCAGTTGATTCCATATTGGGGAGAGGTCCCCATGATTTATACATTGATGTTGAGACACTATTTCTATGCTAGGGGTATTATTTCTTCCACGGTGGATATGTCCCACCGTTATATTTATGGTCAAATGACTTGGCCCTAGCTGACCAATCGACTAAAGGCCAGGTCAAAAGACTAAGGGTTTGAGTCCCCAAGTGGTATTAGGGGTTTGAGTCCATGGATGATAGTTGGGATTTGAGCACCCAAATGATATTGGAGGTTCAACTGCCCATGTCGTAGTTATTTTTGGGTTAGGTTAGGGGCCAATTGATTACCCCTGCATCCATATACCTATTCACACCATGTTTATGTATGGGTGTACCTTCTGGGCTTATAAGGACCCAAGCGGCATTCAGGCATAGACACTAGGGCCTTACACCCACGTACATATAATGCTTGTCCTAATGATATTGAGAGTTGCTCTCTGTGATTTTCTGGTGGGATTATGTGATGGTTTTGAGGGATTCTGCGATGATCTATCCATCCTACATTGTGATCGGGTGTACCTCCTCTACTTCTGGTGGCTCGAGTGGGTACAACATAGACATTAGGATTTTGTACCCACGTATGGTTCCTAGTTTGGTTCAGCTTGAGGATATGAATTTATTCGAGAGATAGTTGCTTTTATATACTTTGAGCTTTAAATTGTATATTATTTCACACAATCAGCCGATGATGCCTACTGGTTCTCTTTTCGGTACTCTAGTTATCATCTTACCATGGTGCAATTCTAGGCTCTAGTCGGTGGTGCTAATCTTGGGAGAACCAGGAGTGCAAAAGACTTATTTTGGCAAGCACCGCCAGCTTTAGCTTCGTCGTAGTCTCCTTCTTTTGATGGTCGTCTTTTGCTTCCAGACTTTGGACTTGTACAGTAGTAGTATGAATTTATAGGAGCACTCTCGATTTGTACGTTATGTTATGTTTAATTATATGTATATTCATATATATTCCCATTATTGTAGCTCTGTACAGTTGACTTCTAGGTTCTGGATAGGTTTTCGGTGTTTATATTACTGTTATGTGGAGTTTGGGCTTGAGTAGAAGCTAGGACAGATATCCCGGGGTTGGATAATTGGCTTGCTTGTAGGTGGGATCTGACAGGAACCTTCACGATTGGAACTGGGTTATGGTAAGTTGGTATCAGAGCCTAAGATTTACTGATCTCAACAATATAGAGTTACCATCTAGTAGAGTCTTGCAGATGGATTTGGATACATCCGTGACTTATCTCTCAGAGGCAATAAGATGTTTAGGAATTTTCCTGTGTTATTGACTCGTATTATGCGTTTGTCAATAGTTCTTCAATGTTTAGGGATTTGACTTCATTCATTCTTCGTAGGTATGGTGCCTAGGGTATACTTTAGGGCTAGGGTCGAGGCTGGGGTAGGGATACACTTTCAGTCTTATACAGGGAGCGGTCACCCGAGCTCAAGTAGCATAAACCAGAGGCCCCAGTACCACCACAGCCGAGGGCACTAGCTCCCTCTACCACTTTAGCAGTCGCACCAGTGGTATAGGCGATCCTTGGACAAATCTTGGTAGTCGTTGGAGCCCTATAGTAGGGTGCAGCTCTAGCTTTAGCCCCAGCTCCTCTAGTCTAGCAACCAGCAAAGCCTGTCGTTACAGAGGTCTTGGCCTACTCGGAGGAAGCCATATAGTTCCAGGATTATTGGCTACTTGGCTACATTTCAAGATTAGCCCTACTGAGGTTTTTAAGAGCTATGGGGGAGTATGTACAGGAAGGTTTCACAGCCTACATGGAGTAGTTACTGGCTTTCTAACTCTAGAGTCGTGAGGGGTTGAGTTTGTTGCATATCAGTTTGATGGCATTGCCAAGCAGTGGTCGCGAACTTTCCAAGATAGTAGGCTGGCAAGGGCCGCACCAATAATTTGGGTCGAGTTCATAAAGCCTTTAATGACTAGATTTGTGCCCAAGAGTTTCAAAGATCATCATTGGGATCAGTTTGTGTGGCTTGAGTAGAGACAAATGTTTGAGTCCCAATATGAGGTCTGATTCTACATCTATTTTGCCTTCCGAAGAGGAGCGAATTCATTATTATATACGACAGTTGAGACCTCTTTTGAGGATGGGTTCTTATGCACTGGTGACCTCAGGAAGGTCTTTTCTGGACATTATTTATCATACTCGCTCCCTGGAGAAGATTAGTCATGAGGCCTAAGGGGGAAGCGATAAGTGGTCTAGTCGTGATGGAGAGTTTAATGGCTCCCAAACAGGATTTTGAGTGCCAAAGGACAGTCCTCCAATCAGAAATCAGCAGGGTCATACTATCCGACAATACCGTGTAGTATTATAGGCTTTCGAGGGTGGTCATCAGGGCCCAGGTACTTCTAAAGGGGGTGGTTTCTCTTATTCCACCCCGTGCTGACAGAGAATGGGTGACTTGGTTTCTTTAGGGCTAGTTGGGTCAGTTTGTGTGGGTAGCCAGGGTCCTGGGACAGCCGAATTGGTGTAGTATGATCATGATAGCAAAGACAGGGCTACTTTAGGTTGTTTTAGGTGTGAGGCACTAGATCATTGGGTTAGAGATTATCCAGGGCAGGGGGAAGCACCAACCGCTCCTTAGTCCACCAGATCAACTACTATACCAGGTGGCAGGGGAAGGGGTCAGGATCATGGTCACTGGAATAATCAATACAGTGACCCGCAGGGTTGTCAATAGGGTTCCATAGGGGTTTTTAGGCATGGTTGAACTAGGTCTAGCAGAGATGTTTGAGAGGGAGGTCGTTCGGGCCATTTTTATGCCGCACCAGCATAAGTTAAGGCCGAGGCTTTTGATAAGGCCATCACATGTATGAAGTATGTTTGCCAATAGCCAACTTCAGCCTTATTTGATCCAAGCTCTATCTTTTCTTATGTATTTATGTATTATATTCCTCGTCTAGGTACGACTCTAAAGACTCTTTCCTCTTAGATTTGGGTATCGGCCTGAGTGGGGGATTGCTTCTGCTAGATCATGTTTGCAAGGGTTGTATGGTTACTCTACAGGGTTTTGACACTTGGGTTGACTTGATACTTCTTGACAGTCTTAATTTTGACCTTATTCTATGTATGGATTGGTTAGCCCCACATCATGCGTTATTAGATTGTTATGCCACCTTGGCGGTACCAGGGAAGCCTCCCGTGGTTGGTAGGGGTCCATGAGTCGAGTTTTGACAGGTATTATATCATACTTTCAGGCTTAGAGATTGATTTCTATAACGGGTTCAGCTTATTTAGCTCATCTGTATGATGTGCCAGTTGAGACATCTATTGTGGAGTCCATTCTAGTTGTATGTGAGTTCCCTGATGTGTTTTCGATAGATATACCTAGGTTGCAGCCTAAGTGGGAGATTGATTTAGTGATAGAGGTTGAGTCGGGCACTAAGCCCATATATGTTCCTCTGTTCTGGATGGCTCCTGTAGATCTTAAGGAGCTCGGTACTCAACTTCAGAGTTTGCTAGATCTGTGGTTCATTCAGTCGAATGTTTCCCCTGGGGAGCTCCTGTCTTGTTTGTGATGAAGAAGGATGGGACTCTCCAGATGTCTATTAATTATCGACAACTGAATAAAGTGATAGTGAAAACTGTTATCTTCTGCCACGTATTCATGATGTTTTTGATTAAATCGCAGGGGGCCTTAGTGTTTCTAAGGTTGATCCGCATTCGGGGTATCACCAGTTTAGGATCCATAGAGAAGATGTTTAAAAGACTATGTTTCGAACCCATTATGGGCCTTATCAGTTCCCAATCATGCTATTTGGCTTGGCTAATACCCTTACAATATTTATGGATTTGATGACTCGAGTATTTTGGTCGTATCTAGACTTGTAGTGGTCTTTATTAATGATATTCTGGTGTATTCACCGAGTCAGGACCAACATGTATAGCACCTCCGTATTATGCTTTAGCTACTCTGGGATCACAAGTCGTATGCTAAATTTCTAAATGTGATCTCTTGCTTAAGTTTATGACTTTCTCAGGTTATGTAGTGCTCGGTGAGGGTATTAGCATGGATCTCGCTAAGTCAAGGCTATTCGTAGCTGGCCTAGGCCTACTTCAGTGATAAAGATTCAGAATTTTATTGAGTTGGCAGTGTATTATAGATGGTTTGTTGAAGGTTTTTACACTATGCTGCCACATTGACTTTTTTGACATGCCAGGGTATGCCATCTGTATTGTTCGATGAGCATGAGGCCAGTTTCAGAGGTTGAAGGAGTTGCTAACTGTCGCTCCTATTCTGACTCTCTCTGGTGAGAGAGAGAGAGAGAGAGAGAGAGAGAGAGAGAGAGAGAGAGTTTTGTGGTGTATTGTGATACCTCCCGTATTGGGTTGGGTTGTGTATTGATACAACAGGGTTGAGTTATTGATTATGGTTCTTGTAAGTTATTAGTCCACAAGCCTAACTACCCCATGTATGACTTAGAGTTGGTAGTGGTAGTGTTTTCACTCAAGATTTAGAGTCGTTATCTGTGCGGTGTACATTGTAATGTTTATACCGACCACTGGAGCTTACAGTATTATGACCCAAAAGAACTTAAATTCCTATTACAGGCGATGGATTGAGTTGTTGGCAGACTATGATAGTTTCATTTTATACTATCCAGGCAAGGCAAACATGGTAACGGATGGCTTGAGTCAGAAGGCAGTGAGTATGGGCAATCTAGCATACCTGAGTGTTAAGGAGCAGTTACTGGCTTCGAACATTCAGTTCCTAGCTACTAGGTTGGTTCGATTAGATATTTCATACTCCGCCCGAGTATTGGCCTCTATTTGGGATCGACAGTTGGAGGATGAGTCATCGGTGAGTCTCCGAGATAGATTATTGTAGGGTATTGGGATTCAGGCTATAGTTGACTCAGTTGGGGTTCTCAGATTTGATGACTAGTTGTGCATTCCTAGAATGGAGAATTTGATACAGTTGATTCTACAAGAAGCACATGATTACCGATATTTTATCCAAAATACACATCTCCAACAAGGCCCTCTTATTGGAGATGTGTATTTTGAGGCATCATTATTAGTGGAA
>JAOTQR010000007.1:16244561-16264140 GCA_025774065.1 Solanum ossicruentum
ATTTTATCCAAAATACACATCTCCAACAAGGCCCTCTTATTGGAGATGTGTATTTTGAGGCATCATTATTAGTGGAACGACATGAGGAGAGATATTACAGATTATGTATCGCATTGTCTAAGTTGCCAGCAGGTCAAGGTTGAGCATAAGCGGCCCGGTGGCATACTTTTGTCTTTAACCATTCCCAAGTGGAAGTAAGAGTGTATGACTATGGACTTTGTAGTGGGGCTTTCTCATACTTCCAAGGGTCATGATAGTATTTGGGTGATAGTCGATCGATTGACTAAGTCTGCATACTTTATTTCGGTCCATTCTACCTTCTACCGAGCATTTAGCCCGTATCTACATTCAGGAGATAGTCCGATTGCACTGGGTACCTATATCTATCATATTCGATAGAGGGTCACCATTTACCTCCAGCTTTTGGAGGGCTTTTCAGAGAAAATTGGGTGCCTGGAGCCCTAGACTGATGGCCAGTCGCAGCTTCACTATTTAGGCACTAGAAGATATCTTATGGGTTAGTTTGTTAAATTTTGAAGGTTAGGGGGATCAGTTTCTGCCATAAGCTAAGTTTGCCTATAATAACAATTGTCATGCCAGTATTCAAATGGCCCCGTTTAGGCATTAATAGGTCGATAATATGGTACTCATGTTGGGTAGTTTGAGTCTTCAGAGCTGGAAACAATTTAGAACTACTGCATGATGCCCTAGCCATTGTCCGAGTTATACAGGATAGGCTGAGGACAGTTCAGAGTTGGCACTGGATTTATGCAGATCATAGAAGCCAGTTCTTGCAGTTTGATGTTGGAGACCAGGGTATTATTGGACTGTCACCCCTGAAAGAGGTCATACGGTTTAAGAGACGGGGTAAGTGAAGCCATGGTACATTGGGCTCTTCGAGATATTCAAGCAAGTTGGGCAGTTGTTTATGAGTTAGCCCTGCCTCCATCCTACTCTGCCATTCATCTAGTATTCCATGTTTTGATATTGTGCAGATACATTCCAGATGAGTCACATGTGCTACAGTATGGTTCAGTTGAGTTGGATGACCATCTGACTTTCATTGAGGAGCCTCACAAGTATATTACGTACACTCATTTCTTTCTATTTTCTAATAATTTTTATGTTGTTAATTTCATAACTTGATGCTAATTATGCATTAAATGGTGTATGATTACACGTACATATGGTCCAAATTTGGCTTTGCTGAGAAGAATTAAAAATAGAGTTGAATTGGAGCCAAAAGAAGCTAAAATGCACAAAATGACACCTGTCAGCAGTTACATACACTAATTTCTTACTCTTTTCTAATGATTTTATGTTGTTGATTTCATAACTTGATGCATTGAATGGTGTATGATTACACATACATATGGTTTAAATTTGGCTTTGTTGAGAAGAATTGAAATTGGAGTTGAATTGGAACCAAAAGGAGCTGAAATGCACAAAATGATACCTGTCAGCAGTTACACTTCAAAAAATGCAGCCATTGGCGCATGATCCCGGAGTTGTGGCATGTAGAGGAGCGTGAACGTGCTACCCCTCAGCACGAAGGCAAACCATAAGGAAACATAACATTGTGGTAGCTCTAGAATTTCACCATTCTCAGTCCAAAATCATATACACACGCTCTCTCAACCCTTACTCTTGAGACATTGAGATTCATTCAGAGGAGAAAAAGAATTCATACATGCTTGAAGAGATAAAACACACCTTAGTATAGATTTTAGTTTAGGGTGAGGATTTAGAGCAAGTTTTCTACAAATTCTTCAGTTGATTTAAGAGTGTAGGCTTTACTTGTATTTATCTTTCACTCATTGTTTCTTTCATTGTTCTTGAATGCTAAATTTTTAGATTTAATTGAGCTTGGGTTATAATTTGGATATGGGACTTAATTATTCCTCTTGCTTTCATGCTTAGTGGATGATTTACTTGCAAAATCAAGAGGGCTTCTCCCAAATTGCTTTGATTGTTTGAACTGGTTTATGGGTTCATGCATATCTTCATGTATAACTTAGATTTGAGGTCACTACTTAAATCTAGCTTAGATCTTCAATTATTACTTTAGCGAGTATAGTTGAAACGGAGGATTGCATGATAATCACGAGTTTATGTGTTTAGAGCCTTAAAAGGGGGTCAACGGCTAAGGTCTTGGGGGTTTTGCTTTGAGGTGATCAAGCTAGGAGTGTCTTTGAGTAGCTCGCATAAAAGGTCGTAGTTGGCTCTTGTGAAACATCACCTATCCTAGACGAGGGGTGATAACAAGTAACATACCCTAACCATAGAGTTAATTTAATGCTAATTGTGATGAATCAAGTGTGAATTACCTCTTTATTTGAGGAAGGTGATGAATTGAAAGTGAATGACAATATGATTACTGATGAGGAAGGTAACTTTCGTGACAATCCAAAGAGTGATAACAATGTCAAAGATGGGGGTGAATCGAGTGGGGCTAAAATGTACCCCCCCAAAAGAATTTCCTCATCCACAAAGTTGAAGGCTCCCTAAGTAAAGATTAATCCTCCCTTTCCCAAAAGGCTAAAGAGAAAGAATGAGGACACAAAATTTCAAAATTTTTGTCAAATTTCAACTCTTATTCCATCAATATGCCATTGGTTAAAGCTTTTGTGGAGATGCCAAGCTATGCAATGTTTATGAAAGATCTAGTGATCAAGAAAAGGACTCTTGAGTGTGAGATGTTCAAAGTACTGCACCATTGTAGTGTGACTATGACAAACAACTTGGTAGTGAAGAAAGAGGACCCAGGTGCTTTTACCATTCCATGTACGATCGGGGTTTGCAAATTTGGCAAAGCAATATTGTGTGACCTTGGAGTGAGTATCGATCTTATGCCATTGGCCAACTTTGAGGAATTAATATTAGATACTCCTTCGCTAATGACAATGAAATTGCTTACAGCAAATTGGTCTATAAAAAGACCGATTAGTACTTTACATGACATGTTGGTGAAGATAGACAAGTTCATCTTGTCAGCTGATTTTGTGATCCTCCACTGTGAGGTGGATGTGGATATGTCAACCATCCTTGGTAGATTATTCCTGGCTACTGGGAGGGAATATGTTGGTATAGAGAGAGAAGACTTGAAGTTTAGAGTGAATGATTAGGAGTTCGTGTTCAATATATGTAAGGCGTTATGGGTGGTGTTGATCATTGACCATGTTAGAAAATCATGATTTGCAAGGGACTTCATTGTATCATGATTTTAAATAAGGCGCTTCTTCGGAGGCAACCCAAGGTGTTGGTAGTTTTCAATCACCAATATTACTTGTACAGATGTGTTGAATTGGAGATGTTGAAGTATGAGAAAACAGAAACTAAAATATCCACTCAGTGGATCCCCAAGTTGTAATGGCGACCCCGCATTTGACCGCCCTTTGGGTCAGTTGATGACTCTTTAGGTATGGGTCAATTAGGTGGTCAAAGTTTCAATTCAGCAGATCACCGAAATAGTTGGGAGATGCAAAGTTCTATTGCCTTCAGGTGCTAAGGAAAAGTGTTTAAACACCGTAAGAAAAGGCAATTAGGAACACATTCGACGAATCGAAGAAGGTGTTTGGCGAAGTAAGTCGGCATTACCGAATCTCATGCCTGATGAACATATTTGAAGTTTTTAATTTCTTTTTCCCTTTCACTTTAAAATTTCTGCCTTCTCCATATCCTACATGCCTAATACTCTTTTAACATTTATATTTTACATTTTTCTTTGGAATTGTGTTGGAAACTCATCAATAAATCAACCTTTAACATTTGCATTATTTGTGCATCAATATCAGAGTATGTTTTCAACTTTTTTCTTTTACGTTTGAGATATTTTGAGTTGGTAGATCATGAATGTGGTTATTAGAAGAATATTAATCACGGTGTGATGTTGGAAAACTGTGGAGAATCATGTATTCCTTGTTGGTTTGAAGCCATTAGAACCCTAGATCCCTACTTATACTTGCATAATTAGAATCTTGATTTTATAGATTTTTGATGAAATTAACGGTGGAATTGTATTGGTTTTAAGTCATAATTGATTGTTGTGGTTCTTAATCATTGAATGTAATCGTTTTCTATCCCAATTTGATCACCACGCCTTATTATGTAAGATTTTAGTGGGATATTGAACTTGATTACTTGATAATAAGGATTTGAATGCATGTTTATTGGGTTTGTTTACCGTATGTGTTGTGGGTGAAGTCTGAGTAACCCACAAGTTTAATCAAATGATTTGAACTTTCCTGATGATATAGTGGGTAATGTCTTTCTTAAGGATAATGTCTTCATTCTTGGTTTGAATGTTAGAAAGAAATAGACCCTTGATGTGTGTGATGATGTGTTGATGTAGGTGTGTGTGATGTTTCCCTCCTTTTTATGTGATATGATTGAATTTAAGACTTAGGGTGAAATTTGCCTTGCAATTCATTTTCGGTGATGGTCTGTTTGACTGCCAAAATTCGACTCGGTAATGCGCCGAAAGGCCATAAAAATGCTTTCTATGACAAGTTTTTGACATTGAGTACCGTCACTTTTTGTAACTGTCATTTTGACTGCCCAATCAATTCAGCATCTCACTAAATGTGATAGTGATTGGGCTCTGATCTCTGTAAAACAAAAAAACGACGGTCATTTTGACCACTGAATTAGTTCTGCGATCCACCAAACATGTTTGACAGGCAAAATGACCGGTTTAGCTAGGATTGTTTTCCAAATGCTTATTTTTGCTTCTTTATTCCACACCACTGATTCTCATGCATATGATTAGCTTATTTTATAGATATGGCTGACCAAAAGAATACAATGACTCGTGGTGGATCTTGTACAGACAGGGAAGCCCTCTTAGTTGTCGAGTGGGCGAAACAAAGACCACCAAGACCTCATAAGGAAGTATAGGGCAATGGAAAAAAAGATGATTAAACCAAGGGATCCCAGAAGTGATAAAAAAGGATGCCTCAGTGCAGAATGGACCAGCTCGGATGATGATCAAGTGGGGTCCAAAACCCCATCTTATATAGTGGAAACGCCTCACAATCTGAAGTTTTACGCTTCAAAGAAGAAATATGCCTAGTCTTTCTGGCAATCGCAATGACTTCTTTATTTCTTCATGTTCAAAAACAATATTATTTAGATCCACCAAGACCCAATCTTACTTTTTTTACTACCTAGGGATTCGATACATTTCTCAATCGAGAAATCTCTATTGGCCCAGATTCCAAATAAACAAATTTAAACTTGAAAAGAATCTTTTCTATTCTTGAAGAATGAGGGGAAAAGGGATTGATCAAGAAAGTTCTTTTGTTTTTCTTCCTTTTTATTTTTTTCCTTTCTTTCTTTCATATAATTTAATTTTGATTTCAATATGGAGAGATCAAATTTTTTTCATGATTCATGAACTAATAACCTCTCTAATTTTTTCGTAATCGAAAGAAGTTCTGACCATCTATCAAAGAAAAAAGAACAAAAAGATCTTGTAGGATTTCCAAGAAATTCTTTGATTTCTTCTGGAAACATATGATTAATCATATTCTTCTCACATTCCATGAATAGCTGAGATATTAAGGAATATCTAGAAAGGAATTTCAGGAATCCACACCTCCATTATAGTGTTTGAGTAGATTTTGTTGCTTACTCTCCAACCATAGTAATATTATTTGATTCGATCATTGAATCTTTTATTTCTCTTGACATTTCTTAATTTGACTACACAATGAGTAGTACACACATATATTAAACATATAGATGAAGTCACTTCAAAATGAACCACCTATGAGCTAAAACTTGACATTTATATGGAGGAGGAAGTAGAAAGAAAATCTTTATACGCTATTATCATCCCATGAGTTTGTTGTAATACCACAAACAATGAGATTTCTGTCTCACTTACTTTCCCGACGGGTAGACCTAATAGAATAAATAGAATAAGAGGCTTGACCCTATTGTTCCGATGGAGAGAAGAACCTACGATTAGCTTTTTGAGAAATTTCCTAATGAACATCATCAGTCTCTAGCTTCGAATCCAAGTTAAAATGGCTCTGAATTAAAGCAAGTCCAAAACTTTACATGATCCACTCCTTCAAACCTACCAAACTATTCAAGAGACAATAGCCCTTCGAGATTTAAACTAATTGAAAGCTATGGGGATGAGAACCATTTTTGAGGAGTGGACGTTATCTACTGATATGGTAGTTGATATGCACCCTGAGATGTGGGACACTTTGAAGTACCATCATTTTTAGCACTTCACCATACCTCGAAAGCCTTATATTTCAAGTTGGGTCTGAGAGTTTTATAAAGCATATGCCAAATTCATTCTAAGGAGTAAGGGTCGGGTGAAAATTGCTCCAAAACCAGTTGGTGTTGTTGAAGTGAGAGGTGTGCCTGTCCCTTGCAGCATGATGGATATCAATAATGTATTAGGATGCACATTTCAATACACCAATGATATTGCCTACATGCTTAAGCTAAAAATCCTCGATAACATCGAGGCATGGCTAGCCCTGATAATTGGCAAAGTAACCCCTTCATGGTTGGATGAAGGGGCATTATTGTGAAGAAAGAGTTGAATATTCCTATGAGAATGTGGTTTGGATTCATAAGCAGCAACCTACTGCCATCTAAAAATGAATCCATCTTTTGACACCCGAAGGCGGCATTGGTTGGTTGTATTATGGACTACAGGAAGTTAAATAGTTAAATCATAGCTCTCGGATCCTTACCAGAGCCAAATAGCTTAAGAGATCCCTCTTATTTCCAAGCCTTATTATCACATTATGCTACAGAGCCGAAGTATTTTCTGTTCGCAAGACTAATGTCAAGATTACTCCATGAGCCTTCACAGATATCTGGCATATGGAAGCTGAGTTCCAGCATGATAAAGACGACATGCTAAGAAGAAAAAGGCGGACACTATGCCAATTGTTGATGTTTAGAAACTTGAGTCCAATGCTGTAGAGCTGGTACCCGAGATACATATACCTTCTTCCTCTGCCTTACTTCCTTTCTTTTCTACCCCAGCTTCTTCAGTATTAGCATAGCTGGAGCCTCAGGCTTTGGAAGCATCTTGAGTTGACTAAGTGATTATCAAGCTTGGATATGCGATGATCAATAACTGTGGGTGTCACACCCCGGGAGGGTACCATAGGTGAAATTGACACTTATAGACTATTGCTAGTCCCCAAAGAACCACCTGGCCTAATTACATTCGTTCTTTCATTAAAATCAGCAGAAGGCATAAAAATGGATATTATCGGGCACGTTATCCTATCACATCTCCATCAAAAAAACATGGGCCATAGGCCACACAGTTAGTCATCAATATCTATCAAATGTCATAGAATGTAAAGAAAACTCAATTTAGAAAAGGGAAAAGGGGAAAAGAACCCCAACATCAACCTATGAAGCCTCTACAGCTAACAATCTAGGAAGTTACAATGACAGGCCGTGGCTACCTCAAATTTAGAAAGACTTGAATCATAAACAAAAGAAATAGAAGACATCGTCCGAATGCAGAGGAGGGCATACCAAATTTCTTGAGCCAGAAGTCTGGACCTAAATGGTTCTCCTGCTAAAATCATTGTGTACTGAATTTGCATCATAAAACGATGTTGCGCCAGAGTGGCATCAGTACGTGAAATGTACAGTATGTAAATGGACTTAAAGTAAGCGAAATAGATAGGATAATATGGAAACATTAGCTCATCAAGGTTTTATCTCATCTCAGAACAAGGAATAGATACTATCACAATTAACATCGGTCAACACACATGCCATCACATCAACATCTGAATACTATCAAGAGGAAACCAATATGGGAGTTTCTCGGACCTACAACCATCACCTGTAAGCCAGTGATGATATAGTGAACTGATGTCATTGCCACATCTGCCCAACACCTTGTCAGGGTAGAGGGCGTGCATTATTGGATCAAGAATAGAAATACCATTAAGTTCTCTTGTAGGACTAAGGAATCATCCTATTTCTCACAGTTAGCTCCTCACCTATGCTGCCACATAGTTATTAGTGCGAGTGGAACTCACTTTTACCCATTTAGGTACTCGGTACTTCTCCCATAGACTCAATATGCTCATAAACATTAATATCAAGCTTTTTCATTATATAATATCTTTTGGACTAGGACATTTGTTCATTAATCATTCATCAAGTCAATGAATTAGGAATATCTCGTTAAGATTATATTCAACCCTTTTTAGGCTCTGAGGGCATCAATTTCATTAACATCAACCCTTAACACATTCAATTCAAGACCTAGACCACAAACAAACTAGCATACCCATGTGATCAAGGCTCTAGACATTCACCCCTAGTTCCATTCTTATACTATTTAACCAAGAAATCATATAAAATGTATATAATCAAATAGATTATGCAATTTAAACCATTTAAGCAAGTAATTTAGTTATCATGATCATTATTTCAAGATAATATAGATGAGGTAAATGGTTTCATTAAAAAATTCAGAAGTTATGCAGACCAAACCCATCACCTTCAACTATTCATTCTCTACAATCAAAGGGACACGTAGGAGAACAATCCCACGTTGTGGACAGTTTACATACCTGGTATGGAGTTTGACACTCAATTTCTCAAGAAATTAGCCCCAACCTTTGGACTCTTACTCTTTCTCCTCTTCTTCACTCAAGATCTCTTCTTAGTTTTGCGTAAGGGACTCTAGAATAGGTTCTTGAAACTCTTTTAGGCTAAAAAGGACTCATATTTGTCGTGGGTCAAGTCTAGAAGGGATAGGAAAAAGTCATAGGAAAAAGTCTAGAATGCCCCTCAAAAGAAAAGAAAAAGTTTTAACTTTGGCATACCCAGTCGGTGATGTAGACTGGGCGTGCACCAGTACAATTTTTGACTGAAAACTCAAAATGTGCTGAAAAACTAATTTTCTATAAAAATACACATAAATTGAATTCATCAAATGTGTTTTATTTGAAATACTTCATACATCACTTTTCAATTGATTTTTCCAATTTTCGTCAAAAAAATAAAAAAAAAACATAAGTGTGGGTTCACGACAGGTCCCTGTCGCGGCCCCAATGCGTACCCTCACAGTTTTGGTTTTCGGATCAAAAAATTATTTTTTTGATCCAGTTGCTCTAAAATCAGGTCGACACCACTTCCCCGCCTAGTTTTTCATGCTGATCACAAATTCGGTCTTAGATTTTCCATGCGAGCTTGAAAAGGCATATTATATGTACGATTACGTTCTAGGGTCACTTCAATAATTTCGTGGGGTGTTACATCATCCCCCCCTTGGGATCATTTGACCTCGAATAATGAGTAAAGATGGATATCAATGCATGAATAGATTCATCATTCATCTTGAAAAATCCATTAGTCAAATCAAACTTTCGACTCATCTTCACTATCAACAATCCCTATTCAGACCCAAGAATAGACAACCCACTCAAGAAAAGACATTCAATTTAATTAAGGGTAAGGACATTAACTTCAGCATTCTTATCATCAGGTACGAATAATAATCAAGACTCATTTCAATACTCAATCAACCAATCTGTACAGTCACAAGTCACTTAGAATAGATAAATCGGTTTTGATCAAGAGTAGAGATACTCTTTTAGACATTTTCACCATCAAGCACGAATGGAACATCGCAACTCAGTCAATTCGAATTATTTAAACACCTCGATAATCAGCATTTCAAACTTAGGAAGGAAGCTATCAACTCTAATAGAGAATGGGACCATCGATACATAAGACTCTAGGAACAACTCTCAAACTTAGCAACTCATCTCAATTGTACTCCCTTTCATGGCACCTGTAACGACCTAGCCCAACACTATGAAGTATTATCTACTCTTGGGCCTAGCCCATCACGGATGTATCCCTTTGGGATTACCCCAAAAGGCGCCTCCTCCTCTTCCATTCAAGCCTACTTCTAATCTTCAAGGTGTTATTCACAAGATGATCTTATTCCCACAAAGCTAATCCTCAATACTCAGCTCTAAACTTCCACAGGGGCTTCCATAAAAAAATTACTAGTCCTCTTCACTACTTCACTACTCTTTCTAGAGTCCTTATTACGAAGTCTTCACTAGTCTATCATCAATACTCGCATAATAACAACCAAGAATTCAATCCTATCACTCTAACCACTTCAACTTACCTTAGAATTTTCAAGCCTACTTAGCACTTTTATCTCCACCATTCAATGAGATCTCACTCAGAGTCACACCAACATACCCTTACCTATCTACTACTCATCATAAGGTTTTATCCCTCTCCTCTTTCCTATCTCTATCCTTATAGGACAGAAGTTTAACACCAATATCATAATAAAGATACACTCACTCCTCCTCATCTACCCTCACCATCAGTCTACTATCATCAGCATCAACATTTGAACCTGGAGGAACTCATCATCTTCCCCTTTAGTGAAACCTCAAACTACTACCTCTCTAGGAAAAATAAGCATTAATACCATCAAGAACTCAAATAATAAGATACTCAAATAGACATTCTCATGGATAGCATTTGAACACAATATCTAGAGTTTAAATTTTATCTCCAACATCATTATTAGGTACAAATACTATCAAGGACTTGAATACTCAAGTACGCAGAGCCTCAAAGATAGGAACTCAACTCCATTATCACAATTCAAGAGCACTCATTCTCTCCCTTCACCCATAACTCGCTTGATCATCAATACTTTTATCAAGACTGGAAAGGTGGATTACTCAAAGAGCTTGGAACGAAAGATCATTAGCATAATTTAATCAAGAAATCTTATTTGAGAACATTTATAGATTACAATCTCTCTTATATATCAAGACTTATTTTGAATTCACAAAATTATACGTAGTGTAAAACTCAGGTCATATCTCCTTCAACATAGGATTGGAAACTCTTGGACTCGTAGGGTAAGATGAAGATTAATGAATTCATCACTTCTCATCTTCAAAACTTAGCATGAACGGGAATCAACATGATATGCATGGGACTAGGCCATAGGCACGACAATAATACACCAGAAGGGAATAAAATATCACCTCAGTTGAAGGTTAAAGATCGTATAAGATGGAAAAGAGTTGATATCTCATCTTGATCAGCGCATCACTATCAAAGACTCAAGATCTTACCACTTCGTCATCTCCCCTATAGCTCTCAAGGTACTATCTCTAAATTTGGGAATCAATTTGCTCTACTAGGCTCTAACCAAATACCTCCACACGATCGAGGAATCACTATTCACAAGAATAGGCATCTTAAACTCTTCTATCAGACTATAGTCGCATAAATAAATTAGCCACTAAGACTCACTTCAATGATACCACTCTTAGATTCCTTTTGTCTCTATGGAAATCTCTCTATATACTTGCTAACCTTATTGGCACATATAACCACTTCGCACACCGCTTACAATCTAACCTCTTCTTTTGCCTGTAGACTCCCAACTCTTATGCTCCCTATAAACTCCTTTGTACAAGACTTAGGTTATCCTCGAACACTCATCATCGTCTATCCATAAGCCCCAATTAGCTTAGCTACTCATGACGACAAAGATCACTTACATCAACCTACTCCATATTGACAACTCAAATGTACTATCTGGATTCTTATAGCAGTCATAGCTTAGAGCTTCACACATCTTTACACAATCATGGGTATACATCTCAAGTCACTTCTTATCTATTGAGCTATCCTCATTTCACTTGTCTTACCTAAGGGGCACTAGTACTCTGCCCATAGCATCACTTTCCTCACAACTCAGGACCACTCACCTATTCAGTCATATCTCCTTATCTGATAAGGCTTATAACTCAATGAATATCATGAACTCTCACTTAAAATTCATAAGACTAGTTTTGATCTACCACTTCAAAGGTGCTATGGTTTCCCTTATTCAACATCTATATTTCACCCTAAATAGTATGAATACCACAACATATCAACGTAAACTTTCTTCTAGTTTGAGAATGCTCTATCACATCCTGACACTAACTCCCTCTCTCTCTTTCTATACCTCATCATAACAATCATAGGGTACTTATCACCTTTTCATCAATCCTATGGCAATTGACTCATCATCTCATTACTTACCTAATAGGTACATAACTCTAACTACAAGCCTCAATCAACCATCACTCTTGCTATCTTGTCCCTTTCTTTCCATCATCATCCTTCTAACTCTGGAATGATATAATTCTACTTAGCGTTTATAAGACCTCACATCTCACTATTAGGTAGTAACATTAATCTATTTGGAGACATACGTTTCTCTCTCATAGGTAACAACAGGAGCAAATTTTCAGAAATAGGGTCTGGGTACCTCTCGAGCTAACTCAAATGCATAATTCATATGAGTAATAATGCACTCATTCTAGTCAATCAACATAGCACACTAGTCGACTTCGCTCAAGCCTGGTGCAGCCTCTCTACCATTCTGATTACTTATTCTGGGAGATCTCATCGATAAGAGCTTCAACATTACCGTCTCAATCCCCTTGTGAATGAGGCATAGTCAAAAGTTTTAGAGCAACACACGAATCAAAAGAGAGCTTTCGTAGAGTTTAACTCTATCACACGAATTTGGAATAAGAAAGAAATGAAACAATTCCTAATGTCCTATAGTCTCCTACTTATGAAGTGTGGTCGACAATACACACATAAACAAGATTCTACTCGACATGGCTTCATAGACTCCCTAAGACACTCAAACTCGTGCTCTAATACCAAGTTTGTCACACCCTGGGAGGGTACCCTAGGCATAACTAGTACACGAAGACTATTTCCAGTCCCCAAGCAAACCACCTAGCTTCATTACATTTGTTATTTCATTAAAATTAGTGAAAGACGTAAAAATGACTATCAGGGAGCACTTTATCCTATCATATTCCCATCAAAGTAACATGTGCCATAGGCCACAAAGCTAGTCATCAATATCTATCAAACATCATAGAATGTAAAGAAAACTCAACTTAGAAAAGCAAAAAGGGTAAAAGAACTCCAACATCAATCCATCATCTCTCTATGTCTATGAAGCCTCTATAACTAACAATCCAAGAAGGTACCATGATAGGCCATGGCTACCATAGACTCTGAACGACTTGAATCATAATGAAAAGAAATCAAAGACATCCTCTGAATGAAGGGGAGGGCTCACCAAATTTCTGGAGTCAAAAGTCTGGACCTCAACAATTCGCCTGTTGAAATCCTCTGTCTACTAAATCTACATCATAAAATGATACAGCACCAGAGTGGAATCAGTACATGGAATGTGCAATGTGTAAACGGGTAAAAAGTAAGCAAAATAAACAGGATAACATGGAAACATTATCTCATCAAGTCTTCATCTCATCTAAATACAAGGAATAGATACTATCACATTTAACATCAATCAAGATCCATGCCATCACATCAACATCTGAGTACTATCAAGAGGGAAAGTATATGGGTGTTTCTTGGACATGCAACAATCACCTATGAGCCGATGATAGTACAATGAACCGATGTCGTTGCCACATCCACCCAATATGTTGTCAGGGTAGAGGGCGTGCATTAAATTTGGTCTACGTACTGGAACTGATAACATTCGAGATTATGCAGGATTATACACAAAACATCTTCGATCTAGAATAGAAATAAAATTAAGTCCTCTTGTGAGACTAAGGAAGCATTTGCTTTCTCATGGGTCTATCCTCACTTTGGCCACGTAATTATGAATGTGAGTGGGACTCACTCTTACCCATTTCGGTATTCGATACTTCTCCCATATACTCAATATTTTCATAAACATTAACATCAATCTTTGTCATCATTTAGTCACTTTTGGACTACGACATCTGTTCATTCATAAGTCAAGGAATTAGGAATATACTGTTAAGATTACATTCAACCCTTTTTAGGCTTTGAGGGTATAAATTTCATCAACATCAACTCTTAACACATTTAATTCAGGACCTAGACCACAACATGCGGGTACACCCATTATATGAAGGCTTTAGACATTCACCCGTAGTTCCACTCTTATACTCTTTGAATAAGAAATTATGTAGAATGTATATAATCAAATAGATAATGCAATTTAAACCATTTAAGCAAGTAATTTAGTTATGATGATCATCACTAGAAAGTTATGCAGACCGAACACCCAGAAAGATAAAATAGATAAGATAAGATAAAATAGTTTTAGTAAAAACATCCAGAAAGTTATGCATACCGAACTCATCACCTTCAACTATTCATTCTCGACAATCAAAAGGGCATATGAGAGAACAATCTTATGTTATCGAAAGCCTTACATACCTGATATGGAGTTTGACACTCAATTTCTCAAGAAATTAGCCCCAGCCTTTGAACCTTTGCTCTTTCTCGTCTTCTTCACTCAAGTTCTCTTCCTAGTTTTTGCGTAACGAACTTTAGAATAGATTTTTGAAACTCTTTTAGGCGAAAATGACTTGTATTAGTCGTGGATCAAGTCTAGAAGGAGTGGGGAAAAGTCAGAATACCCCTCAAAAGAAAAGAAAAAGTTTCAACTTCGGAATACGTAGCCCACGATGCAAGCTGGCGGCACACCAGTATAATTTTTTATTGAAAACTCAAAATGTGCTGAAAAACTAGTTTTTTATAAAAATACACATGAATGGCATTCATCAAATGCGTTTTATGTGTAATTTTTCGTAAATCGCTTTCCAATCGATTTTTTCAATTCCAGTCAAAAAAATTGAAAAAAAACATAAATATGGGTCCGGGACAAGTTCGAGTCGGGCCACAACGCATACCCTCAATATTTTGGATTTCGAATCAAAAAATTATTTTTCAATCTGGTTTCTCTAAAATCAGGTTGAGACCACTTCCCCACTTAGTTTTTTATGTTGATCGCTAATCTGGTCTAGAATTTTTCATCCAAGATTAAAAAGATATGTTATGCACACAATTACGTTCTAGGGGTATTTTGGTAATTTCATATAGTGTTACAGTGGTATGTGTTATCTAGCCGTTGTTTGAATTCAAAATCTATTTTTCCATGTTTAGTGAGGAAATTGTTTAAAGGCATGTTTGTTGATTGCTTGAGCCTGCACAATTTGTCTTGAAGTGTATCTTGGTTGAATCCAGATTAGGAAGATAACCTTAGGAATTTTCAATTTTTTTTGAGTTCATTTTGAACAAATAGCCTCCATTAACATTGATTGTATACTTAGTGAGCCCTGTTGAGTCGAAGTCTTTCTTTGCAACAATGTTACTCTTGACCTTTGATCGGAAAGATATTCCCTTTTTATTGAACATCATTTCCTCATTGAGTTTAAATTACCAAAAGTAGTGGCCAAAGGCCAAAGTTGCAGGTATTGGTAAAGGAGACGTGTCTCCCATTAGAAAGTTGAGGAAAAACAAGAAACAAGTAGAGGAGTTCATGCTTGATGAAAAATAAAAAGAAAAATAGTGCTTGAAGAAGGATTATAGAAAACGATTCGCTTGAAAAATAGGACCCTCTAAAAATTATTGAAAAATGGTTGCTTAGGGGACACCTAAAATTGAGATTTAAAGAAAAATGATGTCATTGGCAATAGAAAGTGAGTGGGGATCAAAAGAATTGTGAGAATAGGGAGTTGTGTGTAGAGTTTAAGGAGGGATGAGTCACTTGTACCAAAATGTTATCCTACCCATCATTTAGCCTACATTACAACCCTAGCAAATCGAGTGAACATTGATTGAGAATAAGGGCAAGTGTATTGGTAGAAACTTTCATGTCAATTCCTATTTGTGTGTGTGAGTGTTGCTAGATCCTTGAAATTAATGTCATAATCTTGTGTACATAAGAATCTTCTTTTTTTGTGAGGGAAAGTGGTGATGTCTTTGGGCACTGGTTAGCAATAACATTGGTGATTGTGAGCACAACTTTGTCTTGAGAACTCTTTAGTCATCTCTTGAGGTGTCAAAATCACGTAAGTGGTTTGAAGAAGCATTGAAGATCAATGACAAACGGAAGAATGTACGTGTTGCTCCTTATGGACCTATTTGTAATAATTGGGCTTTGGATTGATTGATATTTGATTTGCTTGAGGGCAAGCAAAAGTTCAACTTGGGTTATTGATGAGTTCATATTTTGGACTCAAATAGAGCTTAAAAAGTAAGAAAATATTATCCTCTGTACTATTGTGCTTCATATACTCGCTAATAAGTGTGTTTAATGCATGGAAGGGCAATACTCAATAACATAAGACAAAGGAATAAAAAGGGCCTAAAAGGCAACAGAAATTGGTGTTGTCGACTGATTTGGTAGATCACCGAAGAGTGACACTGACCGTCTAAGTTTGAAGAGTCCAACCCCTCAAGTGCAATGGAAAAAGGCGATGTAGGTGAAGATTCGATGGATCACCGAATAGGATCGATGATGCACAGTCGCATCTCTTAAAGTTGTGGAGATAAAAACCTTCATTAGTTGATTTAAAAGGTGGTCAAGTGCTCATTCGACATACCACTTAAGTGATTGGTAGTGGCCAACCTTGACCACCCATTGGTGAAATATGCATAAACTTAGGAAACTTTGTACAGAATATAAATAGGATTTGGAGAGGATTAATTGGTATACTTGAAACAACACACTTCATAGAGTACACTGAACCTTTGTTCTAGTGAACAATAGTACTTCATCTTGGGAGAAGAGGATTTAGAAATCAATCTTTGGGAAGAGGAATTGGAGAAAGGAGAGAAGAGATTCCTTCCAATTCTTTGTATTTTTGAACCCATTGCAACGGAAGCTGATATTGGTATTTAATTTTATCTTTTAATTATGTCAGGCTAAAACCTTATTATAGGGGGTGTGTAACTGACATGCATACTTGATCTATTGTTGGGTCTTATCTATTTTCAATGTTTTGTTATTGTATAAAAGTGAATTCATATTCAATGTTATGTTCAACTAAAAATCTTGAGGTTGCAAACTCATGGTTATGTTTAGATTTTCAATTGTTGCATTATTATTATGAATGAATGGAGTGTGTAATGAGTACGATAGCATTGAAATATTAGGATTTTGATTGAATGCCTGATTGGGGTTCAACAGCTAAGGTATTAGATGGTTTGCATATAAATTTCTTAAGCCAAGTGTGTCCTATAGTGATTTTGCATATGAAGTTGTAATAACTTCATGTGATACAGTGTTATTGTCTAATCGAAAATAGAAGTTACAAGCATTCTAGCCTATTCACATTCAATTAATACATTCATTCAATTTGTGAGATCCATTTGTTGAATTCTTGTCACATGTTAACACATCTTTGACATATCTCTTAATTATTGTTTTAATTCGAATATTGCAATCGCTAGTTAGATACATGTTAGTTGCAAACACTCTTATTAATACCACAATCCTTTAGATCAAATTGATACTTCTAATCATGAACAACTGTTCCCTGTGGCTTCGACCCTAATTACTTGTTGGGTAAATTATGCGATGATGATCGCAATACCTTCTTAATATTTTTGAGGTATGTTGAGGTGGGCATCATAGAGCTTTGAGGTAGGGACTTAACTCAATGGGTTCTTAGTAGAAGCTTCTAGTTTCATAACTAGATGCCACCATAGGATTATGTTGTCAATATGGCCTAACTAGTGGATCCACATATAACATATGATTCATGACACTCGCTTAAAGGGGTAGAGTTCTACCTTAGCAAATAGACTCCTTTATCTTTGATGTACAGATAGAAATTGGGATTCCATGTTATAGCTCGCATGGTCTTATAGTCGGTTATGGTATTCCATATATGTAGGATCTTCTATAATACTTTGTATGACTTTACTTATGACTTATTAATGCATCGACCATCATTGTTTTTTTATGATTTTATCTATCTATTGTGCCATACTCTTTACTTAGTCATTTGCACTATATGATTATTACTTCGTTACAATACTTACATACTTAGTACATTTAAATGTACAAATGCATGTTTGGTTTTTGCTTATATTATATCATAATTTAGGGACAAACAATCATCCCCCACCTCACCTTGTTGCTTGATCTTGGACTACTCTAAATGATTGTGTGGTGATTCCCCATGATCCGAGGATGAGCCTACTCTAATCTTCCTTTACTTTTATTATTATTTTTTTTGGTTAGTTTTGGACTACATTGGTATTTTAAGACTACTTTTTGTATTAGTTTCTTTTAGGGTGAGCTAGGTACATGTCTTAGTCCTCACCTATGCTAGACTATGTAGAGGTATGCTGGATATATAAAAGTACTATGTACTATGGTTTAGTTCCTTTATATAGACTTCCATATTATGATTTCTAGTTCATTACTTTGAATGCTTATGATTTGCTAAGAGAATTGATTGGGATTTTCTCGATAATCTTAGTCTCCGTGTCACGCCTATGACCAAGCTTGGGTTGTGACAGGAAGGCTTGGTTCACCGCAGTTCATTTTTCAACTTTTTTCTTATTTCAGCCCAATTCAAGCTAGAATAGTATAGGGTATTACATGCCCTTTTATGAGTCATGCTTTCATCTATAGACAATTGTTGGTCCGTAGAAAAATTACTTTGGCCCTAATTTTGGACTAGATTTCACAATCTCAGTGTTTGGCTCATGGTCCCATTTATGAGCCATAGAATCCTTTTCTACTTCCTCCCTTTACTCCAAAATGCTTCCAAGTCCAATTAGGCTTTACGATCAATGTCTATAAGTTGTAGAACCTTCCACGAATCGGCTTGTTAGCTTGTAACAATAGTACTGCAACTTGTTAATTTCAATGAAATCTTGGATCCTTTCTACGACCACTTTTCATAGATCGTAGTTTCTTGTACAACCCGTAAATCTTGCTCATCGATACTTGAAAATTTTCAAGGCATGAGGGATTTTCTATGACTAATTTCTATGGAAAAATTATTTCTCTGCACTATTATCCTTATTCCGACTTTCTAACTTTTGAGGTATTACAACCCTTTGTTGGCTATACAAAGAGGGGTTTCTTCATATTTCTTAAATTACAAATTTTCTATTCTTTTTTCTTTTTGAAACACTCAATTCAGTACATCTCCCTAATTTGAACATTAAATTACTATAATACTCCTAACTTAAAACTCTCAATTTAGTATATTTTTGTATATATCATATTATATATATTTATTTATATTAAAAGTAGATACACTTTCACATCAATGGGTTGCAAATTTTTCAAAGGGTTATGTTTTTTTTCAAAAAGTTATGACTTTACTAAAGAGTGTGACTTTTTATAGAGTTGTGACTTTGTCGATAAGTTATAATCTTTTTAAAGGCTTTGATTTTTCTGAAGATTTGTGACTTTTCTAGTAAGGTATCATAAGCACCTATTCTTATTACCCCTTTGTTCTCTATAAATAGTGGGGTTGCTTCGCATTTTCTAAACCAAATTTTGTATTCTTCTTCTTCTTTTTAAAATACCTAATTTAGTACATATTATATTATATTATATTATATTATATTAATTTAGTACATATTATATCATATTACATTAATTGTCTACAACGTAAATTTTGTAATGTTGTTCTAATAGTCTCTGCCTCATCTGTCCACCTACCACAAAAATGTTCCACCATAGTGGTGA
>JAOTQR010000007.1:16303098-16314578 GCA_025774065.1 Solanum ossicruentum
TCCTACCAAACCAAAGCTACTACGATGCTTAGGAACCTCAATATAACACCCTAGAAGCGACAATTTATCGAGAAGTCTAAAAAAGATAATTATGACCTCCTTCACTGTAGCAACCCGAGGCTATAGTTACTGTAGCACTCGGGTGCTACTTCCAATTTTTCCCCTTAATTCGTCTCCCTTCGGTTAAATTTTCGCTCAACCATGGTTATATGTATATATTAGACGTCCTAAGGTACACACACATGTATATATATAATAGTTATGGTATGCCAAAATTAATCAATCCCCTTATAAACTCAAAACTCCAACTCATAAATCAACAACTTAACTAGAATATAAGAACACCAATATTAAAGACTTACTTGTTATCTCTTTTCTTCTTCCTCTTCTTCTTATCCTCTTTCCCCTCTTTCACTTCTAGTTTTTTTTCAAGTGTTGAAAGAACAAGATATGTTCTTAACTGAGGCAAGAAGGGTATATATAGAGATGCAACTTTTCAAAATTGCATCATAAGGGCTCCATCTTAGCCTATTGATCAATTAGGTCCCAAACGTTTCTATTTTAATCCAATCAAGGACTTCTAACTCCAATTTAATTATGCACACCATATTCACTTAAGTTCTAATTACGCACATCCACAATAAAATTTTCCAATTGTATAGTTATCCTTAATTTAAAGAATTACGGGATCTAACAGAAGTTATGTTATGTACACTAAGAGGATAGAAAATAACTTGTATTATCAAATTAGGTTAATCTATCAATATGCAATTTTCATATCAAGTTTGACATGGTAACCTATAAAAGAGATTCATAACCTGCTATAACAAGCTAAATTACTATAGACCTGTTATAAATTGAACATGAGAGCCTAACCTAAAAGACTAATCTATTAAGTAGGAGAGACCAACCAAAAAACTAGTCGGTCTATCAGATGGGAGAGCCCAGTGAAAGCTATCTACCCCTTAGTATTTCTCTATCTAGTTAATGAGAGATAATTGACACACAATTATTGTCCAAGCTTGGTAATACGCTCTTGGACAAATGACAAGGCTATTGAAAATGTGATAAAGAGAGACGATTACAACCATGGTGATACCAAAAGAATCAACATCAAAGAATCCAGTGAGCCAACAAACAGGCAAACCAGGATTTCAACTACTGACAACGGGACAAGTTCTCCGGTGGACACTACACTAAAGATTGTCGATAGAAGAAAGCTTAAGATAACATAGCCACCTCTTCTCGAAACAAAAAAGATGGTGGATAAGAAGCATGGGGATTAAGAGACCTCTTATACATTTGAAGAAAGAAAGAAATCAATGGAAGAACTCGTCATCTCTCACTCTAACAAAGAAAAACAGCTTGAAGGAGCAACTGTAGATGAGAAATTAGTCATATATTGTACACAAAATAGATGCTTCTATTTAGTACACTATTTTGGATGTACAATAGAAGTATGAACTCTACTAGGGCATGAACGGACTTCACAACACAAACAGTAAAGTTTCCAACATTATATTTTTGAAATGCTACTCATGTGCCGAACCTCAAATGCCCCGGTGCTTTTGAATATTACTTTCACTAGTTGTAGAATATTATATTCATTAGATCCTTTCATCACCACCAATAAATAGAGGTGGTTAGAGTTGAACATGTACTCATATAAAGATTGTGCTAAAGAAAGAAGTACAAAACATGTGAACTTAAGAGAGAATGCATAAGAAAAATTAAGAGTAAAGAGTTGTAAGACCAAAGTTGGTTTATACTTAGTGATAGCTTATTTGCATCCACCACAATCAACAGACTATGTTCCTTGCCTAAGCAAGATCAGTCTAAAACATCAAAGGACTTAAAATAATGAATACAAGAGTTTACATGGAACCCCTTGCTCAAGATAGAAATAAACCATAATTCGTCTCACAGGATTTCAATCCAACTCTATTATCATCAAAGAGCAAAGTTTTACATTCCAAACTCACACAACCTACAAATTAAACTCTTAATCCCTTCCCTCTTACTGTAATAACTCTGTTAAATAAAAACTAAGCAACAACTCCATTGCCTATTAAATTAACCAGCTTCAGTCGATCTAGGATTCAAGAACTCAATATAGCTAGATAACTCTAGCTATATCTTAGAAAACTCAAGAGTGATCTAGCTTCTTTATAACTCAAGAATATATCTACAAATGATAAGCACAAAAGTATAAACCTAAAGCAACTAAGAATGAAGATAACTCCATCAGGTCTCATATTGTTCTTGAGAGAACGACCTTTGCTTTTGTGAAAATTTGGAATTGGGAAAACTAGGTTGTGTCATTAGAGACGAGACATATATAGGATAGACACAAACTTTTAGAGTGATGTCATTAGCTAAGATTTTGCTACTCTACAAACAGAAGCACACCAACTACTGTAGTGGTTGTAGAGTTGTTTTTACGGCTGTCCTTTTCAAATAAGAAAACTCCCATTCCCTCATTGAATCAGGTTCCCTACTAGGTCCCTTAGTTTGTTAAATCATGAAAACATTTAGAATATCACTTCTCAATAATGAAGTTCTAGTTGTTGAGTAACAAATTATTCCTAACAATTCCCAAAGGAAACTTCTTTTGGTTCCACACCATCACTCTCATCAGTTATTCACAGAAAGCACCCCTTCTTGCTCCAAGCCACCACTCTTGGATCTCTACCAAGCTATTACTTTAAGTTGTATCCTTGAGCGTTAATAAACATGATCTGATGCCAGTTATTTTAGACTGAATAAGATGGATCAACCCGAGGAAATAGTCTTCGACTAAAGCCTATAAACTCCTTAATATTTTTCTTATTAATCACCAAGGATCAATTAGCATACCACAAAAATAGTAAGGATACCTCTGCAGTTAAGAAAAGTGGTTTTGCGCCCTTGAAGGGAGTCACCTTTAACACCTCTCCCTCCCACGAATAATGGTCTTTATACTACAGGAATTCAGATAGTGCGTATCATCCCTAATATGATGGTAACAAGAAAAATTTTCTATAACAAGTTAAATTGCACATAAAATACTATAGATAACTTAGTCTTCTAAAAATTTTGGTTTTTAACCATTTGGTACCCAAGGTGCACTAGCTCAAGTTCACATATGGTACTAACTAAGGAGATCAAGTACATCATTAATTCTCCTTTTATATAAAAATATATTTTAAAATGTTCTTGCAATACTTTTTCAGATTCTCAGAAGCAGGACATCTTGGCTTTGTACATTCGTCGGATATTAGTGGAAGTATTGAAATGAAAATGGTGTCTCCAAAGACAGATTATGCTGCTTATGTGCTGAGTCAATTGGTAGATACATCCAATGGACTTGAATATGCTTATTTAAATGTTGTGTTCGTTACTTATAAGAGTGAAAGTGTGACCAAAGAACAAGCCAATAGTGTGGAACTTTCGATATTTCCCAAAGTAAGAGGAGATGGATGGATGGAAATAGAATTGAGAAATTTTAATAGCAGGGAAGGTAGTGCTGGTCTTTTTCTAGAGAGATTGATTGAGATTAAACGTCCTAATTATGAATTAGGTGGCCTCATTATTGAAGGAATTGAATATCGGCCTAAATTGAAACTCAATTCCTTCAATGATGAGACCACCTAACTTAACTAAGACATTTAATCTCCTGATCTTAGTTTGGGACATGTTGCAAGTTCCTTAATGTTAGCTTGATCTAGAGTCGCAGTTTCACTCTTATAATTAACAAACATAATGGCTAAATTAGCAGATTTAAGTGCATGGATGTATCTACCAATTTGAACACCAAGTAAACAACATAATCTGTTTTAACTAGGTGATACCATTTTTGTTTCTATTCTTCCATGAATGTCCAACTAACGTACAAAGTCAAGACATGTCGCCTCTGAGAACTATAAAAAGTATTGCAAAAAACATTGTAAACCTGATTTCCATTAAAATAAAAGTTAATGATCTAGGGCATTATTTCCATAGTAGTATCAAATTCCAGCAATAAGAGTGACAACTAAAGACATAACTAGCAAAGGGGCATGGCGCATATGTGCAAGACAGTCAAAACACAAAATACACAGGTACGATACTTACAAGCACAAAGTTAGGATTTTTTGGAGCAAAAGGCTGTGAACAGTGTTGGTTCCACATTCATCAAAAAGGGGATAACATATGTATAGCTAATATGGAGACCGTGTGGGAGCAAAAGACTGTGCAAGGAGTTAGATATCACCAAAAGGGGAGAACAGAATCCAGGGTGAATGGAAACACAAGCATCTCAACGGATCTATAGAGACAACACCATTTTCTGCATCAAAGGAGCAAATGAAATATGTTAGAAGGTTAATGTTAGAGATAGTCAGGATAAAATTGAGAGGAAGAAGAACTCACAGATCGAGCTTCATGGATATGCAAATCTTCTGTTCTAGACGGAACTGTGATGTAGGCCAAGGAGGTGCATCGTACGGCACACTAGAGAAAAGAAAAGGTCAACTCTTTTTTCATTCAGCAATGAAGACAAGTGAGGAAAGGGTAAACTTACAAGAACAACATACAAAGTATGAAGATGATGGCAAGCAAATGAAGGAACCAGAGCAGAAGACCGCCATTGAAGATTGTCGGATACATCTGGAAGGTCGACAGTCAAAAAGGGGAAAGAAAGGGTTGGACGAATCTAGAAAGCCCTAAGATATAGGGTTTAAAAGTATTACCGTTGGGCTTGGGCTTTCAAATCTCTATTGTATTATGGACATCTGTTTAAGGTTGAGTAATTAATAAAATGGACCATGAGCCCACTATTTAATTTAAAAAAAATTTCATAGTAGGTACTTAATGCGAATTTGAATTAGTGATTTTTGGCTGCAGAATGATAGAAATAAATATTAACTTTTAAAAGATCGAGTTATATAGAGTATTATATGTGAAATTTAACATGTTATAGCATATCTTTTTTACATTCAAACGTTGATAGAATAGTCGTTGATTTCTCACAATAGTACATTCTACTCTCTAATGCCTCCAACAATCATGCAAGCGATTAATGCTCTATCAACATTTGGATGTAAAACAATCTGCTATAACATGTTAAATTGAACATGTAATACTCTATATAACTCTATATTTTAAAGGTTAATATTTACGTCTATCATTCTGCACCCACAAACCAATAATTCAAATTCGCATCAACTACCTACTATGGATTTCTTTTTAATCAAATAGTGGGCTTATGACCCATTTTATTAATTACTCAACCTTAAGCAAATGTCCATAATATAATAGATATCCGGAGGCCCAAGTCCAACCAGATAATACTTTTAGTTCCTATATCTTAGGGCTTTCTAGATTCGTCCAACCCTTTCTCTTCCCTTTTTGACTATCGACCTTCCAGATGTATCCAACAATCTTCAATGGCAGTCTTCCGCTCTGGTTCCTTCATTTCTTGCCATCATCTTCATACTTTGCATGTTGTTCTTGTAAGTTTACCCTTTCCTCACCTATCTTCATCGTTGATTGGAGCAAGAGCTGACCTTTTCTTTTCTCCAGTGTGCTGTGCGATGTACCTCCTTGGCCTACATCACAGTTCCGTCTAGAAAAGAAGATCTACATCTCCCTTAAACTCGATCTGTGAGTTCTTTTTTCCTTTCCATTTGATCCTGACTATCTGTAACATTAACCTTCTAACATATTTCATTTGCTCCTTTGATGCAGAAAATGGTGTTGTCTCTATATATCCCTTGAGATGCTTGTGTCTCCATTGACACCGGATTCCGTTCTCTCCTTTTGGTGATATCTAACTCCCTTTTTTGATGAATGCAAAGTTATACCTTGCACAGTCTTTTGCTCCCACATGGTCTCTGTACTAGCTGTAAATATGTTATCCCCTTTTAGGTGAATGTCGAACCAACCCTGTTCACAACCTTTTGCTCTAAAAAATCCTAACTTTATGCTTGTATTTATTGTGGTTGTGCATTTTGTGTTCTGACTGTCTGCTTTGCACGTGTGCATCATGCCCCTCTGCTAGTTATGACTATGGTTCTCACTTTTATTGTTGGAATTTGATACTACTATGGAAATAAAGCCCTAGATCATTAACTTTTCTTTTAATGGTCATGTTTACAATGTTTCTTACAATATTTTTTATAGATTCTCAGAAGCGACATGTTTTGACTTTGTATGTTAGTTGGACATTCATCAAGAAGAGAAACAAAAATGGTATCACCTAATTAAAACAGATTATGTTGTTTATTTGGTGTTCAAATTGGTAGATACATCCATGCACTTGAATCTGCTAATTTAGCCATTATGTTTGTTAATTATAAGAGTGAACTGCGACTCTAGATCAAGCTAACATTACGGAACTTGCAATATTTCCCAAACTAAGACCAGGAGATTAAATGTCCTAATTAAGTTAGGTGGTCTCATCGTTGAAGGAATTGAGTTTCAATTTAGGCTGAAATTCAATTCCTTTAATGATGAGGCCACCTAATTCATAATTCGGACCTTTAATCTCAATCAATCTCTCTAGGAAAAGACCATCACTACCTTCCTTGCTATTAAAATTTCTCAATTCTATTTCTATCCATCCATCTCCTTTTAATTTGGGAAATGTTGAAAGTTCCACACTATTGGCTTGTTCTTCGGTCACAGTTTTACTCTTATAATTAATAATCGAACACAATAGTTAACTTAGCATATTCAAGTCCATTGGACGTATCTACCAATTGAGCCACCAATTAAGCATAATCTATCTTTGGAGACACCATTTTCCTTTCTATACTTCCATGAATATCTGACGAATGTACAAAGTTAAGATATCCTACTTCGGAGAATTTGAAAAAGTATTGCAAGAACATTTTAAAATATAATTTTATATAAAAGGAGAATTAATGATGTAGTTGACCTCCTTAGTAGGTACCATATGTGAACATGAGCTAGTGCACTTTGGGTATTGAATGGTTAAAAACCAATAATTTTTAAAAGACTGAGTTATATATAGTATTGTATATGCAATTTAACTTGTTATAGCATATTTTTCTTGTTACTGTCAAATTAGTGTTGATAAGAACCTATGCACCATCTGAGTTCCCGTAGTGTAAAGACGATTATTCGCGGGAGGGAGGGCTGTTGAAGGTGTCTCCTTTCAAGGGCACAAACCACTTTTTCTTAACTTCAGAGGCATCATTACCATTTTTGTTGTATGCTAATTGATCCTCAGTGATTAATAAGAAAAATATTAAGGCGTTTACAGGCTTTAGTTGAAGACTATTTCCTAGGGTTGATCCATCTTATTCAGTCTATAATAATTGGTATCGGATCAGGTTTATTAACGCTTAAGGATACAACTTAAAGTAATAGCTTGGTAGAAAGCCAATAGTGGTGGCTTGGACTAAGAAGGGGTGATTTCTATGAATACCTAATGAGAGTGATGGTGTGGATCCAAAAGAAGTTTCCTTTGGAAATTGTTAGGAATAGTTGGTTACTCACAACTAGAACTTCATTATTGCTAAGTGTTGTTCTGAAGCTTTCACGATTTAACAAAGATACAGAACCTGATTCAATGAGACAATGAGAGTTTTCTTATTTGAAAAGGACAACCATAAAAAATACTATACAACCACTACAGTAGTTGGTGTGCGTTTGTTTGTAGAGAAGCAAAATCTCAGTCGATGACATTACTCTAAGAGTTTGTGTCTATAAGTATCTTCTCCAATGACATAACCAGCTAGTTTTTCCAATTCCAAAATTTCACAAAAGCAAAAGTCATTCTCTCAAGAACAATATAGGACCTGATGGAGTTATCTTCATTCTTAGTTGCTTTAAGGTCTATATTTTTGTGGTTATCATTTGTAGATATATTCTTGAGTTATAAAGAAACTAGATCATTCTCGAGTTTTCTAAGATATAGTTAGAGTTAGCTATGTTGAGTTCTTGAATCCTAGATCGACTAGAGCTGGTTAGTTTAGTGGGCAATGGAGTTGTTGCTTAGTTTTTGTTTAACAGAGTTAATACAGTAAGGGGAAGGGATTAAGAGTTTACTTCATAGGTTTCATAAGTTTGGAATATAAATCTCTGCTCTTTGATGATAATAGAGTTGAATTGAAATCCTGTGAGATGAAATCGTGGTTTTTCCCTATATATCTTGAGCAAGAGGTTCCATGCAAACTCTTGTATTCTTTATTTTAAGTCCTTTTATGTTTTATACTGATCTTTCTTAGGCAAGAGACATAGTCTGTTGATTGTGGTGGATGCAAATAAGCTACCACTAAGTATAAACCAACTTTGGTCTTGCGTTCTCTCTTAATTCACATGTTTTGTACTTCTTTCTTGAGTACACAATCTTTATATGAGTACATGTTCAACTCTAAACCACCTCTATTTATAGGTGGTGATGAAAGGATCTAGTGAATATAATATTCTACAACTAGTGATAGTAATATTCAGAAGTGCCGGGGCATGTGAGGTTCAACACATGAGTAGTATTTCAAAAATATAATGTTGGAAACTTTACTGTTTGGGTTGTGCAGTCCGTACATGCCCAAGTAGAGTTCATACTTCTACTGTACATCCAAAATAGTGTACTAAAGAGATGCATCTCTTTGGCGTGCATTACGTGTACAATATATAATATATGACTAATTTCTCATCCACAGTTGCACCTAAAACATTTACAAGAAATTAAAGAGCGATGAAGTTGCTGATCAAATTAATCATATCATATCATATATAACTAAAAGTGGGAAGAATGTTAGAAAAAAGTTGGATTACCATTTTGCCCCTACAGTAAATTAAAAAATATTATAAAATATTTGATTAATTAAATATATCTAATGAATTAAATATTAGATAGTAATCATATCATAATATTATTATAAACATCAAATCCATAACTTATACTCTTCATTTCCATAACTCATGTTCATTAAGAGAGTAGTTAAGAAAAGGAAGAGAAAGATGGCTGCAATTTTTTATTGAAGTAATGTTTAATTTTTAAGTTGTTTTTTCATTTATTATTGCCCTTTGAGTTGGTATATTTTTTAGCTTCCCATCTGTTAACTTTGTAAGATAACTTTTTCAGATTCCTTACTTGTCTCTAGCTATAAATATCCACAACAGAATAATTTTTGTCAACTCCTTATCCTAATTTGTCTTTCTTTTTACTACAAATATACTATTGCCAGGGAATTATATTTGTCACTATTATTACTTTATCATCTTTGTTTTTGGTTATTTCTGTTTTCTACGCTTTATCATGCTATTATATCATTATGCATCAATTTAGCAATTAAACTTTTGCAAGTAGAACATTGCTAGATGAAGCTTACTTTTGTATAGTGTTATCATAATAATATATAATATCATTTGTTAAATTGAACCAGATTATTCTAAGAAGAAATTTATCACATCTATAACTTTATCTACTTAAATGCGATCCTTCTATAATGATTGCTTGGTTAAGTTTTCATTGATAGCAATGCAATTAGTGTGAATTAGAGATATTTATCTGTAAAATAAATCCGAGTGTATAACTTGAAGATGCTATTTTTCTCCTGTTGAATTTTCATGTTATCCTTTTAGGGGCTTATTGCTTACCAGTTATTTCTAGACAAGTTTGATGTTGGTGGTTACATCACTTAATATTTCTCGAAATAGAAATGTTAGCAAGAGAATCTTCAATAGTATATGTGTATATATGTGTGTATGTATAATGGCTCTACACAATTTAGTATGGGACTCACGTGCAATGCATGTGCCAAAGACTCGTATAAGTAAAAGTGGAAAGCAACAAAGTTAAAAGTTGAATTACCATTTTACCCCTACATTAAATTAAATTTTATAAAATATTAAATTAATTAAATATTAAATAATAATTATATCATTTTTTTTTATATAACATTCTAAATATTAATGAAGAAATTGAAAGGACTTGCATTGAATTCAACATATACTATAAGCTAGATCCGTTTACAAAACAAAAATTTAAAAACAAAACAATAAAACAATAGGCTAAAATCATAATTATAGAAAAAGCCCTACAATTTCTTCTTATTAAATAGTACTTTGAAAACTGTTATACCTCAATTTATTATATCAATTTTAAAATTAATATTCTAGACGGATGGATGTGTTGGGAAAAATATGGAATAATACAAAATAAATATGGCATAATAATATGAAAAATGGGAAAAACACGACACCAAATATTTAACGTGGTTCACCCAACACTTTTGGGCTACGTCCATAAATCAACACTTCTATTATATTTCTTCTACTGTTACAAATAGTAGGCACAAGTGTACAATTTCTTCTATTATTACAAATAGTAGGCTTTCAGAGAAAAAAACCAAAAATAATGGACACACTATTTCTTTTAGGAAAAAATATTTCCTAAGCGCACACTCTATTTTTCCTCACATAATATTTTATTTTATAGTGTATAGTATACCTCACAAAAGAAAAATACTCACTATTTTTTCTGTGGCTCTCTATTTTTCTCCCTTTTCTGATGCAAAATGAAGGAGCTGAAGAGCTCCTTATATAGAAAACAATCTGCCTCCATTGATGTCACTGCTGACGTCTATGTGTAGAAAGTTAGCTGCTAATTTTCATGAATTGGCAGCCTTTGTTGAATAAAAGAGAAATTGCCTTTGTTGAATAAAGGGCTTTCAAAATTTGCAGCTAATGTTGAAAAAAGGGCAGCCAATGTTGAATAAGGGGCTGGACCCCGCAAATCTCCCCCTCCATACCCTTTTCCAGAAGGAGGTATCTCTCTCTTATCAGAAAGAGCTCATGCCGACAAGTTCATTGCACAATTCAAACTTGTCTTTTGTCACAACCTTGGTCAGCATATCTGCAAGATTTTAATTTGTAGAGATCTTTTCAACCTGCATAGACTTGTTCTCTATCTTTTCTCGAATCCAGTGGTATCTCACATCTATGTGTTTTGTCCTTGCATGGTATATCGAGTTCTTGCTCAAGTCTATTGCACTTTGACTATCACAATAGACGACATACTCCATCTGCTGCAGGCCAAGCTCTTGAAGGAATTGTTTAAAACATATCATCTCTTTACTAGCTTCAGTAGCAGTAATATACTCGCTTCAGCTATAGATAGTGCAACGCACTTCTGTAACTTTGACTGCCATGATATAGCTTCCCCTGAAAAAATAAACAAATATCCAGTAGTGGATTTTCTGTTATCAAGGTCACCAGCTATATCAACATCTGTATAGCCCTGTAAGATTGGACTAGAGCCTCTAAAACACAAACATTCATCTGAACTTCCTCTCAGATACCTGAGTATCCACTTTACAGCTTCCCAATGTTCTTTTCCTGGATTATCGAGAAATCTGCTTACAACACCAACTGTATGAGCAATATCAGGTCTAGTGCATACCATTGCATACATTAGACTTCCAACGACAGAGGAATATGGAATTTTGGCCATATTCTCTTTTTCTTCCTTTGTTGTTGGGCACATCTTC
>JAOTQR010000007.1:16314678-16331509 GCA_025774065.1 Solanum ossicruentum
CAAATTCACTTGATTTCATACTCACGCACCATAAGTTAGTTAAATTTAAAATATACCTCAATCCCAACAATTTTTCCGAATGAGCAATCGACCTCCATTTAGCTAATTACGGGGTCTAACACAAATTGCGTACAAAGTTTTAGTTAAATAGAGTTTTAAGAATGCAGAAAATTTTTATCTATTTTCTTGAACTTTTCTGGAGTTTTTTTTGGACTTCATTTTTCGCAGAAAGAAAAAACTTTTGTCTTTTTTTTGGTATTTTTCTGCCACCTTCTTTGCCATTTATTTGGACGTTTTAATATTCTTTTTTTTTCTATTATTAAGGAGTTTTTTGACTAATATTTTGTGGATCAAGTCTACTTTTATTAAAAAAAGATTCTATATGTAAGAATTTGATTATAATTAGAAAACTTTCTATATTTAAATTTTATTATGCTTATCACAATAAATTTTTATTATTATTATTTTTAATAATATAATAGAGAAAGAAAAATGGTGCAAAGACGATTTTGTCTAAAGTAAAGTATTTTAATGAAAGAAAAAAAGTTCAAACAACATTTATAAGTACCTTCACACTTTTAATATAGTATAGATTACATTAATCTCATAGCAGCTGCTTTATTACATTGTGTCTCAAACACATGCATTTATCTTTTGTCATTGCAAAAATTTATGTTTCGCATGAATTTTATTATTTCTTGGCAATCACATATGGATTTTAAAATTCACTTACTGTCATATATTGTACCCCTCTTAGTACAATTAAATAATTTGTTTATTTGGCACTTTAGTTATGGTACCTCTATTGTAGCATCAATGATTTCTTTTAAAAATATAAACAACAACACCGTTTTCAACTAGGTGTAAAACTTGTCACCATTTTTTTCTCTTTGAAATTATCATTTCAAAATCATTTTCACCAATACTAATAGGATAAATATAATCCCTTCAAAAAAGAAATAATTTTTTTCAATAAACTCAAATTATTATAATGTTGCATTCAATCACATCACAATAAATTATCACTAATATGTATTACTATTAAATTAGCATACAATAAAAATTTTATATTCTATATTTCTTTTGTAAGGATCATGTATAACAACCATAAGACACCCCTATACTTTCAAATATTTTAAAATGGGGGAATAGCATTTTTATAATTTATAAAGTTTTTAAAATTAATATGCAACATACAAATTCATATTTAAAATGTACATTGCAATTTAATTTATCAACAAACACATCAATCACATATCTAGAGATATCCATAAATGTGACACATAAATATTTGTCACCTTTAATCTTTTGAAAAGATGTAATTGACTTCTACACTATAATAAAGATCACAATTAAAACTATTCAAGTAAAAATATTATTTCTTACATTCTCAAACATTAGAAATACATTTCACAAATTAAATTCAATAAAATCTTTCAAAAATAATGTCAAAAAGGAATTCAAACAAAACAAAATATACCTAAGGTACATTAATATAATATTAAAAATAATAAATTTGAAATATATAAGTTTTCAAGGTTTGAAATTCATTTTATTAAAATAAATAGATTATAAGTCTAACGTATCAAAAATTATCACAATCCATTAAGTGAATATAAACACTATCGTTTTCATCTTGAAAATGATTAGCCACAAATATATCATGCTTAAAATGCTCATCATCATAACAATATTTGTTAAGTACTCACTATCAAACTCAAATAATCATTTTTCCAATAAACCTTTTCTCACACATTTTGCAGGAATTAATTTGCACAAAAGTTATATCTTGTACCACCTTATATTACGCTAATATATGTGGAAATTTAAGAAGAATTTTTTATTTTAAGAACATAAATAGTTCTAGAATAAACAACATATGTAAATTATTATTCTTCTCCCATTTGGTGTAGAACACAAAAAATATTGTTTCACAAAATGTGTTCAAATAATATCAAAGTCTAACACCCAATCTTTCATTTCCACATATTAGCCAGAAGATTCACTGTGGCAATCCTCGTGGGAGGCTGCGACTTCTATACTCTTCTAGCCTTACATAACACTCACTAACATATGAAGAATTTAGCACATGACAATATTAATCATAATTAAATAATGAATTCAAAATAGTTAAAGTATTTTATTGTAAAGATTGGTTAATTGATTTTTAGTTGAAGTTTTTGGCGTAAGTACCTTGCAAGTAATTTAAACCACTATCTTGTGATATATTTTATATATTTTCCATACTGTTGTAGCACGCTGAAAAGTATTACCAATTTTAAAATATAAGGACATAAATTTACTAGTTTCGTTTCATACAATCATCTTAATATAACTCGTATTTTAATATAGAAACAAGCTTGTCAGCTCAAATTTAATTAAATAAGCCAAAACTTAAAGTTAAAAATCATAGTTCCATAATTTACAGTAGTCTTTCAAACTTATACATACATATGCAACAGGAGAATCATGACATGTCCCAGAACTACTACAATATCGATGTCTAGATACAAATGTGATCCTCTGCATAGCTCCCAAAAATTTATCTTCAATGGCCATCCTCAAGCATCATCTCGGGTACTACCGATGATAGAAACAACAATCACTAAGCATGAAGTTTAGTGGTGTAAAAGTTAAAAGCTAAGAACCTTACATCCCTCAATTTACCCTTCTTATATCGAAGGGCAATAGAATTGGAATACACTAAATACACCAAGTGATCTAATATATCAGTAGTATCAAGTAGGATATTTAATGATCTAAGTATCAAGAGTTCCTGGAACAATTTTTACAAGACATTCAAATGACAAGTTCGTCTTGTATGTAACTCATGTCATCACACCAAACAAAGTATCAACAAGGGTCGAAGCCCTATATCAAGAAGGGTGAAAACCTAATTATCAAGAGAACCAAGAACCATATTAAGAGTAACTTTCTAGTTCGTGCATAAAATGGACTGGTTCCATACTTAGGATGAACAAAAAATTCACAATCAAGATAGAAATTGATTTGAACAAGAGGTATGCCAATGGTGACAAAGTCATAGCCACAAGACAGACTAAGTCCACAAGGATGTCAAGTGATCAGGCTATTCGTACAAATGGGTGAATTAAATAAGATCCTTGCAAGGCCCAATATATATCCACACAACCAGATAAAATGACAATAACACAGATAAGATACCAAGATAACATTCAAATGTACCAGCAAGTAACAAAGGCACAAGAAGAAGTTTTTACACGAACCTGAACCTTTTAGCACGCAACCGACCCTACCGAGTTCAAGTCGTGGATCAATATGACATCCGTTTGTTCACCAATTTCCTTAAGATTGTATGAGTGTGAGAATCTTAATACTCATCTATATGCTCATTTAAAATTCAGCACTTTCAACAGGTAGAAACTAACAAGATACATACCAAAATAGGTCCTATTTCTCTAAATCACACTCTTCTCAGCAGCTTTTCTACCTTGCAACGCAACTAGATTTTGAATTGGTAAATGGAAAAACTAGGCTTTCTAGTCTACATGAAAACTGTAAGTATATGAATATAGGTTGCAATGATTAAGAATCACTTCAAAATACCCTTTGTACAAGTACTTATAATCAAAATACTAACAGCACATCCCTAGGGATTTCTATATCAAAACTCTAGACAAAACTTATCCTAAATTGTGTCTATTGATTTGAATCCATAACTACCAAATTAGGTCCCAGCATAAACATAAGAGTTGTAGATATTATCTTGCGGTTGCACAGAACTAAGAATCATCACAAACTATGGGTTACACATCAATATATGATTAAAATACTAACAACGATACATAGAAGGCTTCTCAGATAGAAAACTGGCTAGAACTTTCACTGTGTTTCGTGCCTCTTTGTGATATCATACAAGCAGGTTCAGATTTTCACATAAACATAAAAGTTTTAAGTATGTGAATTAACTTTCTAAAACATATTTACAAACTAAAAAAACAATTATATACAATGAGATATTCTAGAATTACTACACACTATGTAATTTAAAGACAGAATTCAACAACTTACCAAAGGATATGGGATTTCTTAACTTTTTTCCAAGGAACTGCTTTATTTTGTGTATGTTTGTTAAATATAAGGTCTTGACAGAGTTTATAAGGTTTTATATGGTCATTAAATGGACTTACTTTAGGGAAAATATATTTATGTCGAAAGCATCTTAAAAGAAAAATGGTCTAATAAGCTGGTTGCCCAAATATTCTCTTTTTTCTTCCTTATTTATTTTGTTCACACATAATAATTATTATTAAGGCTTTTTTAACATGTATAATTGCATAAAATTAAATAAATTGCACTAAAATGAATCCCTCCCTCATTCATTTCTATGATTCAAGAAAACTGTTTTCTCTAACGACACAAACTCAAGCCAAAGAGTTGTGAAGTAGGGGTTGATTTTATCTTGAGTGAATACCTTTTTAAAAGTGAATGCATTATTTAATAATAAGAGCATTACAGAAGTTGTATGCTAAATTCTCAAAGTGTGAATTTTTCCTTAATCAATATCATTTTTAGGGCATGTGGTGACAAAAGACGGCATCATGGGCGATTCATCTAAGACAACAGCTGTACGGAATTAGGTGAGACCTACCTCTGTGGTAGATGTTAGGAGTTTTATTGGCTTGGCATGTTATCGATGACTTGTTCAGGGATTCTCCGCCATTGCAGCTTCATTGACTAGACTCACTCAAAAGGAAGTGGCATTTTAATGGACCAAGGAGTGTGAGGCGAGCTTCCAAAATCTCAGGGATCTATTGACTTCAACACGTATTCTAGCATTGCTAGACGAGGGTGTAGCATTTGTGGTATATTGTGATGCTTTCAGTGTGACTTTGGATGGCATATTTATGCAAAATGGGATATTTGTAGCCTATGTTTCTCTCCAATTGAAGGTGCATGAGAGAAACTACCTTACCCATGATCTACAATTAGTTGCAGTGTGATTTGCGTATGGTGCATTGTGAGATCTATACTAATCATCATAGTCTTAAATATATCTTCTCTCAGCCAAATTTGAACATGAGTGTTACGACTCAAGCCTAGGGCCTAGTCGTAACACAGTGAATAAAGGACTCAAAGGTAACTGATCCAATCCTCTTAGCATTCATCAAACATTCGTAGAAAAATGAACATTGAAAAGTAGAAATTTGAAAGTGGGGAACAGGACTAAGGGAAACGTTCAATCATTAAAAATCATGGAAAACTATGAGTATTCAAACTTAAATCATATCATCCAACTATACCATTCTACATAAAAGACATAGCATAGAATAAGACATGTCTAAAATTCCCCTCAAGTATAAAAATATCAAGAAAATAATATAGAAAGTAAAAGTCTCCATAAACAACTCAAAATACATAAATGTCTCAAAATATAAAGGTATGAAGAAAGATGTGAAGTCCCTGAACTAAAGAGCTCACCAAAGCTACTAGTCTTGGACCTCGAAAGCTAGCGACGCGCTGGTGGAGGAGGAGGAGTGTCGGACCCTATATAGTGATATCCTGTAGGCAAAATATACATTAGTACATTTAAATGTACTAAGTATATGAGATGCAATGCAAACATCAAATTGTAATGCCAGCATTGATGAAATTATAATGCCATCATGCATGGGATTATAATGGCATCATTCAAACATGCTTAACCATAGCCAAGGAGTAAACCTCAATATGAAGTAAAGATCAATGCATCATGTGAAACAAGTTAAAGTAACTCAAACATCATACTCATAAGTTTGTAAGAGAGCATTGTAATTGACATTTAAGACCATGCAAGCTATTACATGGAATCCAACATGACTCCCTACATTGGCACGGAAAGTCTACTTGCTGGGTGGAACTCTATCAACTTATGCATGCATATGTTAGTTTAACATTGTTATTATGGATCCACTAGCCTTAGCCTACAAGGGCTTCTATGGTGGAACATAGTTAATGGGTCAAGAGGCTGCTACTAAGGTTCCCTTACCAAACTCTACCTCAATGCCCCATCGGTGCTACTCAATCCCACAAAACACTTAAAACATTAATATAGTCATCTAATGGTAACTTATAAGTATAATAATACAAGAGTAGCTCATTAACTTGGAAACCACTCAAGTGAGGATTGTCTTTCACATTAAGGGTGCATCATAAATATCATTACGGGCTTCATAACATATTTGTAACGTCATGACATTCACAAATATGATAACATACTTGAAGGCCCTCTAACATTAATATCACGTAGAAATCTTTTCTTAAAACTTGGTGGGCTTATGTAATGAACTTTAAAAGCATATGATTCAAGAGCATAATGCAATATCATGACTATACTCCTCAATTTAAAACCATGTCTAGCAGCCCACATCATCATTCTCAAACCCTAGATAATGAAATGATGAATTTAACTTGAAACAATTGGAATTCATAGTATATCATCACGTTGCATCATTTGAGTCAAAATACATGAAAAAATATCACTGAAACATTATTTAGAACATATTCATGGAACTTATAATTTTCAAGAAATTAAAGAAAAGGTAAAAGGAATCATTATGGGACTCTGTGTGAAAGGAACCCACAAATCAAGCTCACATACCTAATTGAAGACCTTAAGGAAAGGCTTAAATAATATATAGAAGAAAGCCTTGGAACCCTAGTCCTTGCCTTGCCTTGGAGAGTTCTCGCCTTAGGAACTTTTAAGGGAATTTAGGAATAGAGTAAATGAGAGATTTAGGGTTTGATACATGAAAAAAATCCCAAAATGACATAGCTTAAGCCTTAGGGTACGGGGAAAGGACAAAATGCACTTCATTTAAACTGTCAAACCATGAACTACGATCCCGCTTGTGAGTCGTAAATAGGTTTGCGAGTCATATTTACAAAGGGTTTCATCCTTTTGAAATTTGAACTTCTGAAACAGACTCTGAAGCTCAATCTATGACTTATAAAATAGTCTATGGATTGTAGAAACCCGTAATGGTTTCCTTTCATGCTTAGGAAATTTCCAATCTTTAGCACCCTAACCATGAGACCAAACTGTAAACCGTAAAACAAATTATGACTCATCCTGTTGTTTGTAGTTCAACCTTCAAAAATCAAATTTTCCATCAACCCAAGACCTCAACCATGAACCTTATTTAACCTAAGACCTCAACCACGAACCTTATATATGACTTGTAGTTCAATTTACAAATCATAAAGACCTTTTATAGATCCCTTATAACCTAGTCAAAATTTTCACTTAGCCTAATCCTATCCACGAGCTCTGTTTATGACCTGTGGTTTTAACCACAAGTTATAAATGAGGCTCATACTTTGGTTGTGCACAATTTTGATTCTACTTCTTCTGCATGTTTCAACTTTCCAACTTATGGATCTTTACAATGAGGTAGCATAGGTGGTTAGAGCTTTTGAAATATTATGATGTCTCCATTCTTTATCATCCGAGCAAGGACAACATGGTGGCAGATGCTTTGATTCGAAAGGCTTCTAGTATGGGTAATTTGGCATTCATTAGCTTTGGAGGTTCAGTTTGCTAAATCAATAGTTTGACTCGACATTTCTCCACCCCATAGTGTGTTGGCCTTTGTGAAGGCTAGATCATACTTGCTTGACTAGATTCGTGCTCACCATTTTGATGATGCTAACCTATGTTTGATTCAGTACAAGATATAAGTGGTGAGGCCAAATCAACTTCTCTTGATTTTGAGTGTATCTTGAGGATCAATAGTCATATTTGTGTGCCTAAGTTTAGTGTTTGTGTGCGTATGATCTTAGATGAGGCATATGGTACCACGTATTCCATTAATACAAGTATGGCAAAGATATTCCATGACTTGAAACAATATTATTGATGGTGTGGGATAAAGAGAGACATTGCAGAGTATGCGGATAAGTGCTTGAATCGCCAATAGGTAAAGTATAAGCACTAGAGACCTAGAGGTTTGATGCAGAGAATATCTATTCCTAAGTGGAAGTAGGAGCGTATCACCATGGACTTTGTGACTGGGTTGTCCTTACCATTAAGTAAGTATGATTTGATTTGGGAGATAGTAGACTGTTTGACTGAATCAACTTATTTTCTTCTGGTAAGGACTAGATATGATGTGGAGTAGATACCTATGATCTACATTAACAAGATAATTAGGTTGTACAGTGTGCCAATCTCCATTGTGTCATCCTGAGGATCCTGTTGACCTCACATATTTGAAAGGCCCTACAGCATGAGTTGGGTACCTATTTGGATTTGAGATCAGCCTTTCATCCCCAGACTGATGGTCAGTTTGAGCGCACTATCCAGGTGTTAGAGGATATGCTCCAGGCATGTGTGATAGACTTTGGTGCCCAATGAGATCAGCACTTATCCTTGGGGGAGTTTGCATATAACAATAGTTGTCATGCAACATCCAAATGGCACATTGAGGCATTGTATGGCTATAGGTATTGATCCCCTGTTGATGGTTTGATTATAGTTCGGTTGATACATTGGATGTTGTCTTGCTCAGGGACGCCATGGAGAATGTATGGTTAATATAAGGTAGGTTGTTGGTAGCTCAGACGCCAAAAGAGTTATGCTGACAAGAGGGTCCGACCTTTTGAATTTATGGTAGGTGATAGAGTATGGTTAAAGATGTCACTCATAAAGGACGTAATGACGTTGGAAAGAAGGGAAAGCTCAGCCCTAGATTTATTGGCCCATTCAAGATTTTGAGGAGAATGGGTGAGGTTGCTAATGAGCTAGCATTCCCATCGAAAATATATATATCAGTAGTCCATCCCACGTTTCACGTCTCCATGCTTTGCAGATACATTCTAGATGAGTCTCATGTTATCTCTTATGATTTAGTAAAGTTGGGTCCAGACTAGTCATACAAGAAGTAGCCAGTGGCTATAGTAGACGGGTAGGTCAGGTGGCTTAGGATAAAGGAGATCGCTTCATTGAAGGTTCAGTGACAGTATTAGCCCATTGAGGAGGTGACTTAGAGATAGAGTCAAATATGTATTCAAGATATCCTTGCCTTTTTTAGGGTCTAGGTACCTTATTTTACCTTATGTTTGAGGACGAACATGATTTTATATGTTGGATTATGTAATGCCTTAATGGGTATTTTTTGGAATTTTTTGTGAAAATTATCGATTTGCCATCTCGGTAGTAGTCTCGAGTTTTATTTAAACTATTTGTGTGATTGACTGTGGCATTTCGTTAGAATTTGAGAAGTGGTGAGAATTTTTTATGTTTTAAGGCTAAAGTTGCTCCAAAAGTAAGATTTGACATTATTTAGAGTTTTGAGTATCGAAATAATATTCTGTCAAATCCATCAATCCTAGAAGAAGTATCGAAATCAGATTAAGATCCATATGCGAAATTAAGGTCTTAAGATGGAAAATTTGATTTAAAAATAATTTATGTTTTCCTTTGGTAAGCATTTTGAGCTCAGAGGCTCAGAATTCTAATAGTTTTATTGATTTCGTAAGGTGATTCTTAATGTAGGAAAGACATCGTTTTATTTTTTGGGGATTTCGAGGATGTTTTGGTCTTTTTAATTTCTAAACTAGTTGTATTGCCATTTATTAATTTTGAGTCAATAAAATCTTGAAGTTCATTTTTTATGATTCCACTAAATTCACCATTGTGAATTTACTAGGGTAGCATATATGGTTAGTGTTTATAAGGTTTCAAACGAATCTTGAGGGCTTGGTTGGGAAAATTGAGCCTTGGGTGTTGCTAGTTTCTGGTTCTGAGTCCTGTAGCCTTCACATTAGTGGCTAATCCTCTACGTTCGTAGAGGCATTGAGGGTTGTACTCCACATTCGCAGAGTGGTTATCGCATTTGCAGAGAGCACTGTCCTCCTCCGCGTTCGCGAAGTTGTGCAAACTTCCTTCTTCGCGTTTGCGGGTGAGTGTCCGCATTCGCTGAGGTCATTAAATGCCTGAAATAGTGTTTAATTCAGGAAGACCCCATTTTTCTCCATTTTTGAGTTCTTGAGCAATCTTTGGGGAAAATTATTGGGTAAGTGTTTTCTAACCTAAAACATATGATCTCCATAAATTTATTTTATGATTTCATCTTCAAATTCTTGGGTTTTAACTTGAAGTTTCTTGGTTTCTTCCTAAATCCAATTTGGAGAAAGTGGATTTCCAACTCATTTTCTACTCCATTTTCATGAGTTAGTCAACTATAAGTTCCTAATAACTAGTAGAACGTGATTTTAAACTCAATTTCCAGTTTCGTCGATTTTTGGAGTTTATCAATTCTTGGATGATTCTGCCTCCAACTCTTAAATGTTGTAATATGAGTATCAATAGACTCCTTATGATGTGTGTATTGCATTTTTTTATACTGGGTTGCTTTCTTGAGAACTAAATTTGGGAGTTTTTCATTCGATTGAAGGCTTTCGTAAGTGATTTAGCATCTGAGATAGGTTTGGCTATTTCTTGTGGATGGATTGGGACATTAACTATTTGTATATTCTAAATTACAGAATTGGATCGTATCATAAGTAGATTGTTGTGTTGTGATGCCTGTGTGGGAAATTTTAGCTTCTACTGTATTTGATCTGAAATTGTTCCATATTGATGACTTGTGACCTATCTTAATGAATTGAGAAAAGTGATACATTGTGAAATAAGATGCGTTGAGGCATGGAATGATATACTTGTGGAAAATTGTTATTCTGGTATATTTGAGTGCTAGAAAGATTCTTAAAGGATTGTTGCTTGTTTTAAACTAGTCTTTTTCCCTTTGTTTTATGAGGATGTTATTGTAAACCTTGAGTTGAGTATTGCTTCACTTTTAGGCTTTTATTGAGTTGATTGTTCTCCCCTATTAGGTATTGACACTCATTCATCCTCATACATTCATATCATGGACATGAGAAGTGAAACTGTGATACCTTCGATTTTTGTATGAAAATGTGACACCTTTATAACCTTTGTATCTTGAATCCCTCACTGAGGTAGTTATAAGGAAGAATAGTTGATGCATTGTGCTTGATATCATCGGATTTTTTAAGAAAATGAAACATCTTTGAGCACCTTTGTATCTTGAGACATGACCGAAGCAGATATAGGGCAGGGTAGTGGATACATTTCAATTATTTAGTTATTGACGTAATTTAGAAAAACTGATTTTCAACTATAAATTTTCATAAATATTGTATTTAGAAACACAAATTAGGTTTGTTTCTTTCTGTCTTCATAGTAGTGGGATATTTTATAGCCTTTTCATATTCTCAATTTAAATTCTATGTAATTATCTAATCACTATATAAGATTATAAGATTTATGTTCCTTCTATCAAAAGATTAGATTGTTTTTCCACTTGGGGCACTTCATTTTGTAACATCCAAGTTAAATTTTTTCCCTCAATTCCTTCTCTTGATAACATTGATATATATTGATAAAGTAGTGTATCTTCATTTGTTAATGACTCGTTCATATTTTATTTAGATTTTGCTATATTTGATGTGTATGAGTTAATGTGTATATATTAACATTCTTCCAGTAGTTCGAAGGATAAGGGACAAACATGCGAAGCATGTTTCCAGAAACTAGTCTACTTATAATTATGAACCTAAACAAATGCTTCCCCCAGCAGTAAGTGTTTTTCCTTATGTCTATGGATTAGTTTTACACTAATATCATATCCAGATTTTATGATATGTACTCAAGTCACTTATGTGGACAAGAAGCCTTTGATTTCTCTCCCTGACCCTTTTTTTACCCCTAGGCAGGCAGTCTTGTATTTGGTAAGTAATGTATTTTCTTCTCAACAGTCAGTTCGCACAATTTATGAAGATTCGTCTATGTCATCATTAGATTTTGAACAAGTTTTAGCAGGTATAAATATTAGAGCAGTGAAACAAAAATTTTAAACTGTAAACAGAGCAAATTAACTGGAAGACACAAAAGCAATGAAAGGGAAGTAATAAATGCCATTCATGCTGCTCTGAAAGAGACAGCCTGAGAGCTTGTTTATTAGTCTTAGAACTTAAGCTATCTTGTTCTTTTTTGTATATTAGGAGTGCTGAATATTTCCTTCATCTGTTGTCTTCCATGATACGATAAACGAGAAAATCACCATTGCTTTGAGAATGACTATAATTCTGACTAAACCACAAATTTTTTATTTTACTTTGTAGAGTTTAATGATTTGTTACGATTGCCTCTTAAACTGATCACCCTTAGTTACAAAAATTGTCATCTCTATGCACATCAAACAATGTTTAAAGAAAATAATTACACCCAATTATTTGGTGGAGGAAAGTCATGGAAGCGAAAAGAAGATTCCCCAGCAGTGTCCCTGTCATGCCTTAGTTCTGATTCATGACTGCGACTTCCTCTCTCATATTTAACTTCTAAAGGCAATGGCATCACCTGATTATCATTCGGCTGGCGTGCCAACCGAACTTCAGGTGCCAACGGTGGTAGCATGGTCGGGGAAATAGTCCTCGACCGATTAATGCTACCACCATTTGGCATGGGGACAGAACGGTCCCAAAGGAACAGGTGCATAAGAATGGGAACCTTTGCATGTCGGTGCAAAGACAATTTTTGACTCAGAGAGACAGTGTCAAAGCATCTGACTGCCCCTGTTGGAGAAACGATCCAAGGAAGTACCTTTTGGTTGGATATTCTTGATACAACTAAAAGCTTGCACTCATTCATAGCTTCTTTGTATAGTTTGCTAAGGCCTGATCTTGAGGAAGGTGCATCATCATCTTCTTCACTTACTGATGATATGTGAATAAACCCCTAAAGAGTTATATTGTCAAGTCAAAAAATAAGTAGAGCAAGATATAAAAGTTAAAAAAGTAGAATTTTCATATATGGTTAGTGAGATTTTACAAAACTAAAAAATTAAGTCATTCTAACCAGTATGTTCTAACTAATATTACAACACTACATAATTTTGAGATACTATCTGGTCTAATCATGAAAGAACAATTGGTCAAGCTAGCATATAAAAATGAACTTTATTATAGCAATAAAATGTGATCTACCATAAGTCAATTTGTACTCTTTAACATCAGCTTTGAATCCAACACTTGCTATAGTCTTTGAATCCTTGTGTGATGACATCATCCTTCTTAAATTGATTGACTTAGATACGTTGACATGGATGAAATTGCAGTGATAAAGAAGTTAATTTTAATAAGCCTCTATAGTCTTTTCAATAACATGATGGTAAGTCATGCTACATGTTACAAGAAGTTAAATATGTACAGTAATGTTGTAAACTAACAACAATAACAATAATATACCCAGTATAATCCCACAAGTGTGTTTTAACAAGATAAAGTATATGCAAACCTTATATCCATTTAGGGAGGTAGAAAAGTTGTTTCTAATGTATATAAGTCAAATTTATATTGGTAATGGAAGGAAGAAGTTAGTTACCTCTTCAGTTCTGCTGATGGCAAATCCAAGTTTGACGTCATTTTCTTTGATTTTAATGTCAATAGGATACTCTCCTCCAAGTGGGGAAAACCAAAGACGAACTGCTCGAACAACACCAATATCCACTCCGTGGTAATCTTCAAAACCATACAAACTTGCATTTGCAAGGTTTGATAAATCAGAAAGTGATCCAGCACTTACAGTACATGAAGCTGTCTCCCCTGATATCTAAGAGAAGTACAGAGGTGTTAAAGGAAGTAACATAGGCTAAAAGAATAAAATAGTAAAGTCACTAGTTAGTTCAAATAGTAGTTAAGTGGTTATAACCTTCATTCAAGAAGCTAGTTATGATAGAGATCACCTTTTAAGTGTAAGCTATATATATATATATATATATATATAACATTATGAATCAGATTGTTGATGGAGGATCCATAAGATTTCTCTCGATCTCTTCTTCCTACTTTTTCCTCCTACTCTTTCCATAAACAAGATCAAGAGGAAAGTTAACTATTGCCATAACTTGATTTTAGGTAGCTAAATTTTCAATATTAATATATTTCCCATTTGTAGCAGAGTTCAGTAAAAAATATTAAGCATATTACTGCTGGAGTCGCACATGATTCATTATTTCCAATGTTGCCCTACGCCCCATCCCCCCGCACCCCAAAATCTTAATAGTGTTCATGCTCAAGGTGTCCAATCCTTGGTCATGAGCTAGTTTTGAGTTGCATTTGGCTCAAAATCCTTTTCTTTACAATTATTTGCAAATATTGAAATACCAGTGGATTAGGCGTTTGGATGATACTTAGTTGAGGTTGAAAGTAACAATATATAAAGTTGAAGTTGAATTTGTGTTCATCTGGAGAAAAGATAATTTATTTGTAGTGAAAAGATAGACATGAATATTTAGGTACCTTGGTAAGTAGAGACTCAGTCTGGATATTCATAAAAACAATGGGAACACCAGAGGCTTGAGAAGCAATGAGCCAAGCATTTGCTCTGGAAAGGGTGTCTTCTAAATCATTATAATGAATTGAAACTTTGTCCGAGGCTTTTGGCAAGAGAAGCAATGAGTAAAAGTTGCTCGACTTTGGAACAGCTAGCAATTCATTCATTCTCTTCTCCCATGGATAGCTCACATATCCCTCCTGGAGTGGAGTCCTTGTCAGTGCTCCCACCATTCTTGACTTCCTCGAAGCTGCATATAAATATATTAACATTTGTCAATAAAAATATGATTACTTGATGATAGACAAAATGTATTCGTTGTACTTAATTACATGAAGCAAGTAAATGAACTAACATATGCTCCATTCACAACTAATTAATGAGAAGAAAGAAGAATTTTGATAAATCATACAAATACAAGAGATGTTGGAGAAAGACAAACCGATGTGAGAAAAATTAGAGTTGGTGGCGGTACATAGTTCAGAGTGAAGAAATTGCTCTCATCTCAAACATTACTACAAGTCAAGTCTAATCTTTTAAGGAGTTTGTGATCAACTGACTTTCAAATTGAGACCTAAAGACACAACTCAAGCAAATAAGCAAGAGCGTATTTCAAAGAGATTTCTAACTTATTTTTTTGGATGGTTGTTACGTATTATTTCATAATGTATTGTATTGTATTGTTTCAATGAATACAATGTTTGGATAGATTGTATCGTTCTCCGTTGTTACATAATGTCATAGATCCATAATTTTCATGATAAATCTACAAGAATTTTTAGGGTATGTGGTAAAAATAGGGTAAATAATGAATTAGAATTAGTAAATATTAAATAAAGTAAAAAATCAGAAGATATTATTAAAGTAATGACACAATCACACCAAAACGATCGTTAAATAAAATGAGTCTTTTCATAGTTATCTAACGATGTATTTAAACGATACGATACAATAAAATCTTAGTAATAATCAAAACAAATATTGTATTTAAACTAACAATACATTACGATACGACGGGTAACAACCATCCAAACAAGGGGATAATACTATCCAAGTGTTGCCTAATACAAGAATACAATTGAAGAACCTATTTCATACTTAGGAGTTTAATTAACAGTCTAAATTCTTATATTATGAGTGTCATTGAACTCTAACTTCATTCTACATACAATATGAAGAAATGACAAGTTACTCTCGTATGAACTCTATTCCGTAACATCTGCATACTACATAGTATGATTGGAAGAACTGCTGAAGCCACTTTGTTATTGACCTTAATCTATTTTGGTTTTAGATATGCTTGTATCTACTTATACTGTGATGGATTCCTCTTGTAAGTATTGAGCCTTGTTTTCTAATTTTCAGAAATAGGTCCAGCTACCACCTATTTATTGTTGTATACATAATTATTTTGGTGTTAATGAAATTTTAATTACCAAAAAGATGAATTACATAAAGCATTACTATTTAATTATTTTTGAAATTTTGTTAAGGTTATGGTTTTGTCGTTCAGTTATTTTTAATTCTTTCTCCGGAGGGGTGGACGAGTATGGTCAATTTGAAAATCCACCTAGTACGTGAAAATTATCCTAATTATTAGGATAGTAACTATCAGTTTAGTAATTACACAAGTAGTAATTACAAGTATATTGTTCGATTACACTGAAGTTATCACAAGGTTATATTAAATTTTAAATATAAAAGTTAATTAGACTTTATATTAGACAAATAATAGTCTTTATAAATGATATTAAATTAAATATTTAAGATATATATTGACAGCTAAAACACTCATTTATTTGACTAACTGAATATAAATATACCTCAATTTGCTACACGATATAAGAAGTGATCTTAGACTCTTGCAAGAGCATGGAGATCTTTAATGAAAAAAATAAAGAAAAGTGTTAAAAATGTCCCTAAACTTCGCGAGAATTTAGAAGTGTATTTTGCTCATATTGTAAAAGGAGGGGCATATTAAAATTTAGTTAATCAAACAAAAGAATATTTTTAAAATTGTTTCGTAATAATTTGAGAATGAAAATAAAAATTCATGTCAAATTTAACATGTTCTCAATACTTCTCCCTTAAATAAATTACCTTTATTCCTGTTGATTTAATTTGAACGAGCTAAGTTCAGGCCATGCTTCGCTAAGAAATCAGCAATCATATTTACCCTTGCCGCCTTACCCAAGAGTAAAGAACCCATCTAAATAATGTGCTTATAATTTTTGCCCCAATTCCTACTGATGATGATGACAGATGATAAAAAATATTTAATATCTATTAACTATAATCGTTATTGGATCTTTCAAAATTTTAAATTAATTTTGAAATAATATATTTAAAGATAAATTTATAAAAAATATTCATAAATTATATGTTAGGACCCGTAATTTAGCGTAAACCCCGAACGTCCTCAATCGGATTAAATTAATTAAATTAGGGGGACCAAAG
>JAOTQR010000007.1:16349671-16391818 GCA_025774065.1 Solanum ossicruentum
AAATTGTTAAGATATTTGATTTAAAAAAAAATCTACCTAACATAACTAAAAAAAAATAAATTGATTGTAATCTGAAATATCAAGTCAATACTACAAACATAAATGAAACTAAAAAATACGACCTAAATTTTGAATTCAAAATAAGAAAATTAACATGATACTCTTATGCCAAATCTCAATATAACATACATGAATATGATTTAAAAGAAAAAATATGTATATTTATAACTTTATCCAATAATGAATTCAACTTTAATTTAAAAATTAGAATGCTAATAAAAAAATCATGCTAGTTAAAAATAAAATAAACATAGAAAAAAAAAGATAAAGTGAAAAATTATATATAATCACATGACAAAGATTGAGAATAAGAAAGAAATAAAAAATAAATATTATAAAATAAGATATAGTATTAGAAATTATTAGAATAATAAAAATAAAAAGAATTTAAAATAATTAAAATAAAAATAAACTAAAACGAAAATATAAAAAGAAAAAAAGAAAAAAATTAAAAAGTAATCGGCATATAATTACATCATCTAATTACCTGCAATTCTTAGCCTCGGCCCCCTCTCCTATGAATTAGAGAGTGTAATTAAATCTAATCAATTACACCCAATTACCTATTGAACATGTAATTACCCGTCTAACCAAATAGGCCAGACAATGTAATTATACCTAATTCCACCAAATTCAATAACTAGAGTATCCTTCCAAGCATGCTCTAAATGTATGATATGTATTTGTATTTAATTTTTTATTTTCTCGTTTAACAAAGAATAATTTGTTTTTCTTTTTAGTCCTTACAATAATGAATGATTTTTTTTGTAACACTTTAATTTTAAAATTTTCATATGATACGTTTGACCACAAAATTAAATGACATTTTAATATTTTTATATAATTTTATTTTAGGATCACAAAATTGAAAGTATTCTTTATTTTTTTTGAACTTCGTGCTAACCTAAAGTAGATCATTTTTTTTTAAACAGAGAGAGTATTTCTTAACAAAAATTTCTATACATGTTCACCTCATTACATAATTGATCCTGACAAAAGGAATACATGATATAGAACCCTACAAATTAAATCTCAAGAGGTCCTATTTTTTCCATTCTTTAAGATTATTAAGGAGTTAGTATTATTTACCTATCAACTATTTGGACAAAGAAACTAGATCCTTCAGAGTTGACAAATTTAGCTCGATGCATCAATCTTTGTCAATATGACTTGTATGCAATTATCAAATAACCAAATTAATAACTAAGTTAACAAATATCAAGTCAAAGTGCCTAACAAGCAATAGCAGCCTTATAGAACGTCTTTTTTTTTTTTCTTAAAACTAATCGTTTTACATAAAATCAACAGGCCTTGAAAATGATGTCTTTGTAAAAAAACATTTGAAGACTTTGTGTATTCCAAATTTTGTTCATTTTCTATTTTCAAAATATGACATAAGCACTTCACATATATTCAAAAAGTCACTTTCCAATGTATTTTTCCATAAAGTAAATAGATGTACTTACGATAGCACTCAATATTTTTACTTACTAAGTGAAAATTACATTTAATGCCTCTAGATTGCATGGTTTCCAAGTCAGTTATGAGGCCTGATCGAGGACAGCTCGTGGACTCAAAAACAACTCCAAGTTAATCAGTTTAAGTACCTTGTCTTACATGTGCTTTCCATGTGTGTAACATGTAGTACAACAACAATATTGCCTTCTTGACATTTTGCCTACAAAATTTGATTAACACTCCTTTCGTTCTATTTTATGAGATATCATTTGATTTGATATAATGTTTAAGATTATTTTTTTAAAAAAATTATAATCTAAAATAATTCTTAAATTTTTATATGTTTATAAATTATTTCATTAAAAGGTAAAAAAGAACTTAAAATTAAATTATTTATAATTATAGTAGGATAACATTTTTTTTTAAAGATACCATGTAAAATGTAACAACGAGTGTATTAGTGATCGAGAGGTTGACTAAGAATGAGATGTTAAGTTAATGTTTTCCTGTCATAAAAAGTAATAATCCCTCAATCTCAAAAATAATAAATAAATATTTTTGCAATATTTTAATTTCAGCAAAATAACAAAGATTGAAAAAAAATTTTATTCTCTCAAATTTTGTGTGAAGTTAAACTAGACCCTTTTGGACGAAGTAGTATATGAAGAAAAAAAATGGGAAAAGGCGGGGAAAGTCCACTAGGTAAAAGGTGTGGAAAGAAAAACAAGTTGCATGCATGTATGAATATGAAGCAAAAGAAAAGAATAGTAGTACTACTCCAATAAGTAGGAAAGAGTCAATAAAAAGAAAAGTCAATGATGGAGAAAGTACCTTGCAATTCCAAACACTCCATCTCTGTCCGATCAACAAAACCGACGGCATAGTTAGGATCATCAATAGCTCTAAGCATATAGTTTTTCCTTCCACCAAACTCATTCGGAACGATACATGCCTAGTTCAAATATTAGTGTTAACCAAAAATATGTCTTTCTCTCTTCCTTAACTGGTAGATAGATGATAAAATTCAGTATATACCTGTAACTCGGTGAATGATTCATCATCAGATTGAGATCCACGCCTAACACGGACAGAAATAGAAGTTTCCTTAGCCTTGAAAGAATTATGCATCACCTTTTGGATACCATTTTTCCCATTCTTGAAGGGTGATCGGAGAATCATGTTCCCTATTCGAATCTCCTCCACGATATCCCCCGTTATCAACATGTTCCCTGTCCATTCATCGGCTTTTGAACTTCCTTTTAAGCACTGTATCGATACAACTACTGATGATGATGATCGTGATGTTGTTGAGTATGAAGAGTTTGTGCTTCCTGATGAGTTTGAACGTTCCATGGGCATTTCTTTTATTTTGTGAAAGGCTTCAAAATGGGCTTTTTAGGTTTTCTTGGACAAGTTTAGGGAAAGAAAATATATAATAAAGAAAGAAGAGCGATAAAATATTTATGGAAGAAATATTTTAATTCAAGGAACAAAAAAAGAAAAAAACAAAGCAATGGTAGTTGGGGTTGATTTTGGAGAAATTCAGGAACAAGATTGTGGGAGAAGATAAAGAGGAGAATAATATCTAGGAAGATCTAGGTGAAGGACTAGAAAGGTCAAATATATATGGAGGAGTTGGGAAATTAAATTGAATTACGTAAATATACTTTAATTTCTGGGATGTTATAAAAGTCTTATTTATACTTCTTTACTTTGTTTTTACATGTCGAATGATTTGAAGCGACAATTCCTCTTTCCCAATTGTTTGGTAGAACTATTCACTATTTTGGGTTTTCATGAATGTAATGACCTTTTAAATTATTTTTTTTTCCTGATTTTTTCTGCGTTTAGAACTTTCTGGTAATGACTACAAGTCATTTATAACTTGTTGGGATTGACAATCCGATTGCCGGGTTATTAGTTTGGATTCTGAGCAAGTTTTTGCGTTTTGAATCTCTTGAAGTTTGAACAATTAACTTTAGTTAAAATTTTGAATAAGGACTCAAAATGTAATTCTATAGGTTTCGTTAGTTTTGAAATATTGAGTTTGGTTTAGAATAACACTTTTTATGGATCTCGAAGCTTCGATCTCATTCCGAGCACATCCTTATTAAGTTTATCTTAAAACAAAGCCTAGATGTGGGGTTCACTAATTGTTGAGATGATCTCGTTTGGAAATTTTGAAATCACTTTTGAGTCCAAAACCTCGAATTTGATTGGATAGCATATCTCATTTATATAGATGGGATTCCGAAGAAATTTAGAGCACCCCATCAAAGATTTTCAATTTGAGCAAAACCAGCTAATATGCATCAGCTGGCATAGACCCCAAATGCTCTTTGTGCTCATGGACACAAGGCCATATCGCAGAGGCTAGCGGGTTTCTTAACGCTTATAAAGTCCCAAATAATCAAATTACCATCTCTTATTTCTCACTTCTCTACTCTCTCAAACCTCAAGGCAAAACTCTAAGAATTTCAAAGCATAAGACTTTAAGCAAGATTCCTTCAAATATTTTTCAAGAGTCTTCTTCAAGGTAAGTCCTTTTCAAACAATTTCAATCTTTTCGATTCAAATTTCTTTATAAAATCATGAATCATTGATAGAAATCTAGTGTAACGACCCCAAAGAGTACCCGTAATTGTGCATCGGAAGTGCCCAGAATTTTAATTTTCATATATCTCAGCAAAATCCATGCGTGATATTAAAAATCTGGCTTCATATTCTTGTTCAGGGGGTCAAATTGAGGGGAAAAATGGTCTAACCCAGATTTTAAAGCAAACGATTCACAATTTCGAATTTTAAAGTTGCAATTTCCAGTGGCTTCTGCGCATTCCTTTCGCGACGTGCCCCTGTATATTTTTTGTGCCAGTTTTTAATTTTGGTCTAAGATTTTTAAGTCTTGGGCCTAAGCCTTCCCACAAGAGAAAATACCTATACATCGTCATTTTTCACTCTCACATCATTCGAAACATTCTCCAATATTCACTCAAACACTTAGTCTTATATTTCTCTCAAAATTCAAGTGCCAAAACCCTCTCGGATATGAGGATTTCCTCTCAAGCTTCAAGTCTCCATCTCCAATCTTCTTCAAGGTTTCTCCAAAAGCTAAGGTATGTGGGCTTCTTTCATGGGTTCCTTTCATCCATGATGCCTAAACTCCTTTTTACCTAAAATTGCATGATTTAGAGTTAATTTACTCGTAGGTCTTAATTATTATGAATATCACTGGACATTATGTTGAGGTATCATGAAAGAATGGTTGTTTAGGCATGTTTTGAGCTTTGAATCTAAGGTTTATTGTGAGATTTGATGAAGAATTTTGATGTATATTGCTTGAGGGTGTTACTAAATATTGATTGATGGTTTTACATTGGATTTACTTGCATGATTTCACTCTTGAATTGCATGATTTTACACTAGCATTACACACCCGCCAAGTGTTTGATAAAATGTCTTCTTAAGGATTCTTTAAGTTTGATGATCTATTGGTTGAGTTATGGTTCAAGTGACTCTATGATGATTATGAGCTTTCTAAAGATATGTTTAAATCATGGAAATGTTGATGATATTGTAAAGCCAAGTTTAAGCCCTTTCTTAAAGATTTCACCTCTTGTGATCCCCTTAATGTTGATGTTGATGCAAGGGTAATGTTGCTGATGATCCATTCTTATGTTTGAAGTTAGGTTCACCATTTGTGGTCAATAATGTTAGGAGCTACTCGTGTCATGTCTCTATGTTTATTGCAAGTTAATGAAGTATGATTATCTTATATATTTTGTGGGATTAGACTTAGCACCGATGGATGGAGGGTTTGCTCTCTTTCCTTGAACTATGTGCCACCATAGGACTATGTGATACCTTTGCTATACTAGTGGATTCATTTATTACACTCTTCTATGGAATGCTTAATTCGAAAAGGGACGGGCTCCCGTAAGGTGAAATTACTCACAAAATCCTTTCCAAAATGGGACGGGCTACCATAAGGAAGGTCACTTAATCCAAAAGGGATGGGCTCCTGTAAGGTGAAATTACTCACAAAATCTTCTTCAAAATGGGACGGGATCCCATAAGGAAGGTCACTTAATCTGAAAGGGGACGGGCTCCCATAAGGGGAAATTTCTCATAAAATCCTCTCCGAAAAAGGATGGACTCCCATAAGGAAGGTTGCTTCTCTAATATTTTGTGAAAATACAGCATATTTGATACTTGAAACAAGGGATTTTGTGAGTTCTTAAAGAGACTTTTTAGTGTTTTGATTTGTTTTTGTGTTAATCTTGCAGAAAAGTTAGGTTGACATAATTTTGAAGAAAAGTTGCAGATTTTTCTGAAGTATAGCCATACGAACCCTCCTACGTGTCGTAGCTCACATTACGAGTCGTAGGTTGTGTCGTAGCGGGAATCAGAGACCAAAAACCAGAATTCTGCCAAGTGAAGGTCACCCTTACGAGCCCAGCCTACGAGTCGTAAGACATACTACGACTCGTATAAGTGGACTCATAGTAAGAATCCGAGGACCAAAATGTTGGACTAAGAAAACTGAAGACCAAGACTATGAGACAAACATACGAGTCGTAGCTCAAGTAACGACTCATACCTATGGGTCATACTAGTTCAGTCCAAGATGCCAAGAACCTGATACGAGATCCCGACTACGACTCGTAGGCTAATCTACGAGTCGTAACTGCGAAATTTATCAGATGCCAGCTGTCTTTTCTGCATAATTCCTAGGGTTATTTTGTAAATACTATAAATAGTTTAAGTTAGGTTTTTGAGTGGGAGTTCGAACAGTAGAAATCTCTCTATTACATTTTGAAGCTTTTCTTAGGTGTTTAGAGTAGTTTATATTTCTCTCTTGGAAAAACCATTTTGGGGATTGTAAACTTGCCTTGTACTCATTGTTGATCAATCAAGCTTGTGGGATTGCAACTTGTGGTGCCTACTTCCTTCATTTTTATTAGTGAAACTCTCAATTATGTCTATTATTTGCATATTTATGTATTTTATCTTAGCCATGAGTAGCTAAGCACCCACAACTTGGGGTTGTGGGAACCATGGGTAGTTGACCTGAGATGACCTAGGTTTTCTGCATGTCTATGATTGGGGCTTTGCATGTAATGTCTATTTCCCTTCATAATTAATGTTGTTTGGTGGTGGCCAACACCAAACCCGCCTACTATAATGATCCCAACCAAGGTAGTGGTGAATCGAAAAAAGGAAGTAGATGACATGATTCGACTGATGTGTTCCCGTCTAATCGACCAAACCTAACCAAAAGGAGATTGACTGGGACAATAAGTAATGGTTAGTTGGCACGCCATGGTAGCCAACCAAGCGTCATGGTGAAATTCTACCTTCACCTTCACAAGAGGGCTGGAAGAACCTAAGTTACCATCCTACATGCAATTCACTATCGTATAGGGTAATTTAGTCAATGAACCATGGGGAATACAATTTGAAGTTGTCCCCAAAATTGAGTTTTTTTCCTGTATTTTAATTAGTGTTTATTTTATGTTGTTTTTGAATCACAAACACCCCCTATTTAGAGATATGATTAGTAATGAAATCTTGTAGTCAAGCCCTATATTCCCTGTGGATTCGACCCTAATTTCGGTTAGGTTAATTACTGATAGCGAACACTTTCTTATTGGAGCATGACCATCATCAAAAATTATGGCACCGTTGCCGGGGAATACGACTAGGTTTTGATTTGATTTCTCTATTAGTTAATTCTAGTGTTAATTTCTAGAGTCTCTTGTATTTTACTTTTTCTGTTTATTTTTGTTAGTAATTCTAGGTACAGGTTGGCTGGTGCTATGACTGGGCAGAAGCTGTACGTTGCAACCAATTTGTTGGAAGATTTATAGAGGCGTGCCCTATTTCATGGGAGGATCCCCAAATTCATCTATAGAATTTCAATCAAACGCTGAGGGAGGTCCTTCGAACAACACATCCTGTTTGGGAGGCTATGACTCTTCAAGTTTTCCCCATGATCCTCCGGAATGAAGCTGCAGAATGGTGGTCAATCCTCCCACCTGATGTTTGCTCAAACTGGGGAGAGGTACAAAGAGTTTTCCTCAGACACTTCTATAAGGAGTCCAACAAGTAACAACTATAGAACAACATCTGTAACTCAAAAGGAGTGCCAAGAGAACCTTTGGTCGTGGCTTGGGAGAGATACAAGTAGTGTTTGGCAGCAAATCAGAATCATGGTCTAACTGATGATGAATTGGCGGCTAGCTTCTATCGAGCACTAACTTCTGAACTACAAGGAAAGGCTAATGCATTGTTTGAAGGAGATTGTTGGGAGTTCGTAAGGCGACCATTTAATAAGATAATTGAGATTATGGACAAGCTATTCATAGTTGCCCAAGTCTACCAACCCTTTCAAGGGCAAGCCAGACCAACTACTAGTGCACCTACGGGAGCCTCTAGTAAATCCAAAAATAAAAATGCGGCACATTGGACAAGGTTATCCCATTAGCATTGTATCACTAATAAACTGACCTGGATTGAGCATATGCTTGAATAAGTCCTGACAAGGTGAATGAGCAAGATGACATCGTCAGAGAGATAAAATCTGATGTCCTCAAATGTAATTACAAAGTGGAGCAATAAACTATATCGATGCAAAGTCTGGGTAATAGGATTGAGTAGCTCGCTGAACAACTAGATACAGTGCAAGATGAACAAAGGATAAGTAGAAGAAGCCGTGATGGAGCCCAAGAGGAAGTCTGAGTACTCATGAATGACTGAGTCAAGCCATGACATTAAATAAGGCACTTCTTTGGAGGCAACCCAAGTATCTTGTGTGATTTGGTTTTTTTTTTTTTGAGAAACTTTCTCGTATTTAAATTGTTGGATAATAGTTTAATATGTGTTTGAAATTGTTGAGACTTGGAACCAGTTGCATCAATTGGTATTTTGGTGTATTTTAAGTGATAGGTTGCAGGAACAAACCAAGAGTTGAAGAATTGATAAATCATCTTGGAGGCAACTTTTACGAGTATGCCTATAAGTCATAGAAAATGTTACGACTCGTAGTCATGCCTTGTAGAAAGAAATAGTGAGTACCAGAAGCTGGCATCCATACTATGAGCCAACCTTACGATTCGTAGAATCCCCTACGAGTTGTAAGTCAGGTTTGTAGTGCTCATGTATGAAATCAAAATTATTCTAAGTGTTGGGTCTACTACGAGACTAGGACCTACGAGTCGTAAGACATCATATGACTCGTAGTCAGGGTTTCATAAGACCAATTTGCATAATTTGAAAGGACGATCCGTTTTGAAATTTAAGAGATTTACATATCTTGGCTCTTCATGCCCCTTCATGCAGCGCCCCGTTTCAGTTTTTAACTTCCCCCATCATTCTTTATCATTATTTCATACACTTTTACATTTTCACCCACTAAAATTCCCCAGAAATTGAAGCATGCACCAAAAACTCGGCTAACTTTTTCTTCTTCTTCTTATCATTCATTCAGTCATCTGGTAAGTTTTCGTGGTTAAAAGTGGTTCATCTTTAAATAAGCTCTTGTCTGATGGATGCATGGATGAATTTCTTAGAAGCATAGTCATGTGAAAATAATTGAGACAGTAAGAAGAATGTGATATGAAATTGCTTACTTCCATGTAAAAGGTCGAGTCTTGAGGTGTGTCCTTGCGTGGTGATTGCAAAAATAATATGATGATCTTGTGCTTTGTTGCGTACTTTGTTAGTCATTATCAGATGAAGATCATGTTTGACTAAAATTATGGGTTAAGGGGTGTTACCATTTTACTTTCAAATATGTGATGATGTTGATACCTCTGAAAGAAATTAGAACTATTAAGGGTTGATTACTGTTTTGTTTTGTTATGACTGTTGATGAAGAATGTTTAGATTTGTTCCAGTGTCGTCCATGCCTTTGTGTTGTAAACCTCTATGCTTGCTTGAGTGGTTATTTGTCTTAATGGAAAAGCAGGAGACATGTAAGGTTCTTTCTATTTTCTGCTACGAAGACTCACCACGAGTTGTTATGCTCATTACGAGTCATTGTGACCCCTTGTAGAAGGCAATAGTTATATAAGGTGCCTTATCATTTTCTATGTGAGAAACACCTATGACTCATAGCACCTATTACGAGTCATATTGGTGACCTTGTCGTCCTGATCTGAATTCTCTAACTGACTCTGGATTGAGCTACAAGCTGAGACTATGACTTGTAGGCCAACCTGCGAGTCGTATCTATGCCTCGTATCTTATTCTAGACTGATTTTTATTTTATAAGTTGGTTCTACGATGCTGAAGTATGACTCGTAGGTCACCCTATGAGTTGTATATGTACCTCTTATCTACCGCTTTGCACCTGGTTTAATTTGTTTTTCTTTTAGTAATTGTGATGTTTTAGTGTAGTTGTTTCATTTGCTACTTGTTAGTTGGAATACAACATCTTGGCACTCATGCTTTAACATACTTGCAGATATCTTCAAGAGGACGAAAGGGTGCTATTTCTATTTTAGGTCATGGCCTAAGAAATGAGTCCTCCGAGGATGGGAAATCAATTGAGGAGATGCACGTGCACCCTGACTCAGCGGCAAATGTGCCTTTGGCATGAGTACAATCAACCAGAGTACCGATGGAAGTGGACAACCCCTCTCAGTCTGATGAGAAGGGTGAAGAAACTGAGTTAGATGATGATAACCCTAAATCGAATGTAGATTCTTTTGAGGTATCTTAGGCTCATTCGGAAGATACTGTTCCTCCATAGCCTGAGGATTGAGTGTACACAATCACCTCCACCGATTTGTAAAACACAAGATGGTGTGTTCCTAGAATGAAAGAGATCTAAGATAAGGGACTGGAACTTAAGGGTCAAGGGAGGCCAGTGCAAAAATTTCACGAGGAGACAAGGTTGAAAGACTCAGGGTTGAAAGGCGTGCCAGGTTTAGAAGCTGACATTGACAACCATGGATTGGGATGGTTATCACAAGTGCTGGGGAAGTACGCTCCTTACTTGGTCCGGGAATTCTGTGTTTCGTATTATGCTACTGTACGTAGCAACCTTCTGAGACTCATGAAGCCCATTGATGCACCACGATTGAGTGAAGTCATGGTCAGGGGCAAGATAGTCGATATCTTAGCAGAGACTATTCGAAGGGTTCTATTCAGGCCTAATTACAGAGCCTCACACTCCATAGCAGAATATGACCTAGGATGGAAGACATGAGGAAAGCAATTAATTCAAATGATGCTGGGCTGAAAACGAAATTATTAAGGTGGACAACATGCCACGTTTGTGAGGTAGGTGTCGAGCCGATGTGGGTTACAGACCATGCCAAGCATATTTTGAAGGCTCATCTCTCATTTAGGGAAATATTCTGGTGGTCTATTATCCAGATGCGCAGCAGGACCACATTATGGATAATGTGATCACATTAGAGAGGGTCGTGTTGTTGGCGAGCATCTTGGAAGGGTATGAAATTGATTGGGCTCAAGTTTTGGCAAAACAGATCCATGAGTCAGCAGTCCGCACTTATTAGACATTTCCTTCCCCATTTTGATAGACTATGCAAGGAGGTGAGTGTAATGGTTTCTCTTCACTTGGACCATCATATAGAGGCTTTGCGTGTGATGGATCCCAACCTAATCAAGGTTGATCAAAATCCAATCGCCCTACTGAGAGCTATCCCACCTCCTATGCAAGGGCCATTCCCGGTAGAGCCTCAGATGTCAGGTTCACCTCCAGCTACCACCGGCACTACTCCGGCTACTACAGAGCCTCCGCTAGCTATTGAGATTGAGTCTACACCAACCTCTAGCACTCCAGTACTAGCATCACCTTCTTTACGGGTTGACCATCTTTTCTCTATTATTGTATTTCAAGCTTTATTGCGCAGGGTTACTATAGCAGAGGGGAGGATACGTGAGCTGTCGGTGTGGGTCCTACCATTGATTTATTAGACTATTCAGGACTCCGAGGAGAGGATGAAGGCATATGCTCGAGATTTGGTTGATGAGAAAGTCCAAGCAGTAGATGCCTGGGTTGATGCATTTGATGCCAGAGTTCACAAGAGGCTAGAGGGAGCTAGGCCTGCCGATGCAAGCGTAGTTACTGAGGAGTTGGCCAAATTTAAGGCCGACTTATTACAAATTTTGGCAGCCCCTATTCCACCCCGGAGGGAGCACTGGTAGGAGATGAGGCATTTGATTGGCTAGTCGACCGTCCGGACATCTGAGGGAAGAGGCCTCCAGAGCATGACGACCCAGAGCCGACCCCGAAGAAGCAGAGATAAGAGGAGGAGCCCTACCTGAGGATGTGGTGCAAGAGTCGCTTTTATTAGCGGCTATTCAGAGAGACCGAGCACAGTATACCCAACCTGGAGAGGGTACTTCTGGAACTGCAACAAAGGAAGAGAGTTAGCCCTAGTACCCCACAGATCAGCTAGAGACGGTGCTTGATACACCTTGATGTTTGACTTCTTTTCAACCCAGTGCTCATTTTGTTATGATTGGATACTTTGTTTTCTTTTCAGGCAATCTTTTTATTATGTTGGTTTTTGATTGTGTTTAAATATGTTTATGTTGGATGTTATTTTTACTTCTATTTCGGATGTTTATTTTTTGGTTTCTAATGAATGTATGTATATATTTCTATGTTATCGTGTTTTTGTTTTTGTTCTTATCTTTACTTTGAGGACAAAGTATCATCTTTTGGTGGGTTGATGGAAGTTATGGATGAAGGTGAAGTTTGAGTAGCCTCAAGTCCATAACTTCCCATATTTTTTATCCCAAGGTTCTCTTGCCGTGCTTCTTTTTCCTTGTGGATGTTTATTTGCCTATTGAACCGGCATGTTTAGGTAATGTAGATAATGAGTAAATTCATAGTCGTATCATCTATTGGCATATACATTATTGTTAGAGTTGTTTTCAATGTTTTGATCAAAAATTGGGTATCCTCAAAATCTTTTAGATTGTGAGTATTGATGCATTCATACATTTTTTAGTATCTGGAAATGTTTGTTCTGATATTGTGAAGGTAAGCTGAGACTGAAAGCATGACCTGTGAGTCTATACTTGATTATGGATGCAATCACCATATGTGCTGTGAGCTTATTTTGCTGCATTCATGCAACTTGTATGGACCCAGAACTTGCCTTGTTACTCTAAAAGTTGGTTTGGTGATGTGGTGGATATAGAAAGGATCCTAGGCCTTTGTTCTTTGAGTAAAACTAGTTTTGGCCTAAAATAACCCACCAATTAAGTGAAAGAATCCCTTTTTCCAAATATTTGAGCATACCATGTACACATTCTTTCTTGATACCTTGCTAGCTTAACCTTGTATGATGAAATACCTTGATATTTACCCTGGTCTATCCTTGAACATATGAACCTTGATTGAGGCCAAAGGCCTAAGTTGAGGGTGGCTGCAATTAGTGTCCCTGGTTTGAGGCATAGATATTGTGTACTTCACCTGAGGCTAAAAGCCTAAGTTAAGGGTGGCCCTTATTGTGGTAAAGTAAAACTAATAAGGTGGTTAGTTGTGAAATCAAGAAAGAAATGAAAAAGCATGAACCAACTGAAGAAAAAGGAAGAAAAAAATGTCTTTAATTGAGAAAAAATAGCAACTATGAGTTTGAAATCAAGGCACAACTGAAAAAGAGAAAGAAAGCACTCAAGAAAAGTTCAAAGCAAGAGAACAAGGGTGGATTGTTGAAAAAAAGGGTTGGATTATGAATGCAAAAAGTGTTGGTAAACATGATTCAAGGATAGCTTGTACTCACTACTTGCCCAAAATGCCGCACTAAAGCACCTTGAGCCTATGTTACAAGCTTATAAGTCCTAAAGTGATCCAAATCCACTCTATCACCAAGCCAGAAGATGAGTAGAGAGGCAAGCCTATGGTGTTAGTCAGCATGCATTGAATTTCAATTGTGAGAGTGAGAATGCTTCCTCAGTCCTTGAATTCTAAATGCTTTTGAGTGAGTATGAGGGACATTTTTCCAGTGAGGGCATTTGCACCACTTGAGTAGCATATGACTATACCAGTGATTGTGGACGATTGATGCTCCTTAGCTTGTCAAAGTTGGATTGTTAGGTCTCTTATGATGTTCTTGTTTTCTCAATGAATCGGCAACCCTGTTTTGAAAGTAGTAGTTGGATACCTGAACTAAATGAGCTATAGTATATGCAATTGATATAGCTGTTATGTATTTCTTCTTGTCTTCATAGATTAAGTCGTCGCTTGAGGACAAGCAATAATTCTAAGTTGAGGGTGTTGATGTGCTATCAAAATACCGCACATTTAATACCTGAAACAAGGGATTTTGTGAGTTCTTAAAGTGACTTTATAGTGTTTTGATGTTTTTTTGTGTTAATCTTGCAAAAACGTTAGGTTGGCATGATTTTGAAGAAAAGTTGTAGATTTTGCTGAAGCATAGGCCATATGAGTCCTCTTACGAGTCGTAGCTCACGCTATGAGTCATAGGTTGTGTCATAGTAGGAATCAAAGACCAAAAATCAGAAATCTGCCAAGTGAAGATCACCCCTACAAGCCCAACCTATGAGTCGTAAGACGCACTACGACTCGTATAGGTGGACTCGTAGCAAGAATCAGAGGGCCAAAATGTTTGACCAAGAAAATTGAAGACTAAGACTACGAGACAAACATACGAGTCGTAGCTCAAGTAACGACTCGTACCTATGGATCCTACCAGTTCATTCCAAGATGCCAAGAACCTGATATGAGACCTCGATTGTCACGTCCCGAACCTAGGGCCTAGACATGACCGACGAATGGGGAAACCAAAAAGATCCCAAACAAGCCTCATAGCATATCATTACATATCCTTGATCGCGGAAGCAATATTAAACATCATAAAAAAATATGAACAAGGGGAAATAGGACTAAGAGAGAAGGAGAATGTAATAGTTAAACAACATAGAGGAGTCAAAACTCATACATAAATACTCAACATGTCCAACAAACACCTCTAAATACATAGATAGAGCGGGGTCCAAGACAAAGTAACCGGATTAACCCTCATAGTCAAATAGAACATAAGATAATGTCTCAATACATAGATAGGAGGGAAACATAAACCAAAGTCCCCGGAATGGAGGACTCACCAACAAGCTTGGAATAACACTGCCTAGCCACGTGGAAGAGGATGATCAACTTGGGCACCAATTCTTACATGGTGATATCATGTAGACAAGAGTATGCGTTAGTATGTTTGAATGTACTTCGGATGTGAGATGCAATGCAACAAGAGACAAGCTTCATAATTAACATGCATAACGATAGGCCACAGGCATAATATAGCAATATGTCATGTATGATTAATGCATCAGTAAAACATGCTTAGGTAAATCATGCTCATATAGAATATCATATGTGAAGATGAGACCAAGCTAGCTTTACAAGATATGAACCCCTTGGTAGGTTGGTGATATTGCCATCCCATCACCTAGTTAGAGATGAGTTTAAACCCTCATTCTAGGTTAGTGACGATGCCACCCTGTCACCGTAGTGGAGATGAGCTTAAACCCTCATTCTAGGTTAGTGACGATGCCACCCCGTCACCCGGATGGAGATGAGTTTTAACCCTCATTCTAGGTTACCCGGGCTCTTGTCCCCCCGGATTGGGTATAGTCTATGCAACACTTTATATAGGATTCATCATAGCTCTAATGCAATACATTTTGTAGGAATAATCATGTACATAAGCTCATTTCATCATCATAACATCATTCATATCATATCTCATGCTTTGGACCTTTAATTCCTCAAGAAAATATAATCGGATATTTTATCAAACACCTTGAGGGGTGTAATGGGGGTAAAAGAACATGCAATTTCGAGATGAAATCATACAAGAAAATCAGTGGTAAAACTTTTAATCAACACTTTGCAACACCCTTAAGACATTCATATCAAAACCCCTCATCAAAACAAACATTAGATCCAAGATTTGAAGCTCAAAACATGCTTAAACAACCATACATTCATGTATTAAAATCACTGTTCAGTAAATTTCTCAATAAATTAGGTACCCCTCAAAATTTTTGAGACTGTGATTAGTGATGCACCCATGAATTTTGATGATCTGTTGATATTTGTTCTGATAATGTAAAGGTAAGTTGAGGCTTGAAGCATGATCTATGAGTCTATACTTGATTGTGGGTGTAATGTCATGTGATTTGTGAGCTTATTTTACTGCATTCATGCATCTTGCATGGCCTCAGAACTTGCCTTAATACTCTAAGATTGTTTTGGTGATGTGGTTGATGTGGAAAGGATCTTAGGCCTTTGTTCTTTAAGGGAGCCTACTTTTAGCCTAAATGACCCACCAAATGAGGGAGTGAATCCCTTGTTCCAAATTTTTGAGCTTCTCATGTACTCATTTTTTCTTGACACCTTGCTAGCTTAACCTTGTTTGATGAAATACCTTGATATTGGCCCTGATCTATCCTTAAACATATGAAACTTAATTGAGGCTAAAAGCCTAAGTCAAGGGTAGCTACAAATTGTGGCCCTGGTTTGGGGAATGAATATTGTGTACTTCACCTCAGACTAAAAGGCTAAGTTGAGGGTAGCCCTTATTGCGGTAAAGTAATGACAATGAGGTCATTGGTTAGGAAATAAAGAAAAAAATGAAAAAATCATGAGCCGAGTGAATAAAAAGAAAAGAAAAGTGCCTTAAATTAAGAAAAAGTACCAAGAATTGAGTTTAGAGATAAGGCACAACTAAAAATAGAAAGAAAGCACTTGAGAAAAAGTTTAAAACAGGAGAATAGGGTGGATTTAATGAAAAGGGTTGGGTTATGAAAGAAAAAAGTGTTGGTAAACATGGTTCAAAGATAGCTTTTAGTCACTACTTGCCTAAAATATCATATCAAAGCCCCTTGACCTATGTTATAAGTCCATAATTCCTAAAGTGATCCAAACCCACTTTATCACCAAGCCAGAAGATGAGTATAGAGGCAAGCCTATGGTGTTAGTCAGTGTGCATGAATTTCAATTATGAGAGTGAGAATGCTCCTTCAGTCCCTGCATTCTAAATCCTTCTTGAGTGAGCAAGAGTGACTTCTTTTCTGTGAGGGAATTTGCACTATTTGATTAGCATATGGATACACCAGTGATTGTAGATGGTTGATGCTTCCTAGCTTATCATAGTTGGGTTGCCAGATTCATCATCATTTTTTTGTTGTGCTCAGTAGTTTTACAACCTAGTTTTGAAAATGACAATTGGGTACATGGATTAGAGTGAAATATGTATATGCTATTGTTATAACTACTATGTAATTCTCATTGTCTGCGTAGAATAAATCGTCGCTTAAGGACAACAACAATTCTAAGTTGAGGGTGTTGATGTGCTGTCAAAATATAGGACATTTGATGCCTAAAATAAGGAATTTTGTGGGTTCTTAATGTGACTTTTGATGGTTTTTATGTGATTTTGTGTTGTTCTTGCAGAAAAGTTAGGTTGGCATGATTTTGGAGAGACATTGCTGAAGCATAGGACAAACGAGCTCATATATGAGTCATAGCCCAAGCTACGAGTCATAGGGTATGGTCGTAGCAATAAACAAAGACCAAAACTTAGAAATCTACTAAGTGGAGGTCATTCTTACGAGATGATCCTATGAGTCATAAGTTTCACTGCGACTCGTACAGGTGGACTCATAGCAGGAATCAGAGAGCCAAAATGTTGGACCAAAAACTGAAGGCCTAGACTATGAGAGGAGTATAAGAGTCATAGTCCAAGCTACGACTCGTACCAGTGGGTTGTATCAGTTGAGTCCAAGATGCCAAGAACCTGATATGAGACTCCGATTATAACTCATAAGTTGTCCTATGAGTCGTACCTGTGAGGCGTACCAGCTGCCAACTGTCTTTTCTATGTAATTTTTTAGGGTTATTTTGTAAACACTATATATAGTTCAAGATAGGGTTTTAAAAAAGGAAATATAAAACAGAGAAGAGAATACCTTCTTTGGATATTCTCTCAAGGAAACCCTTAGGTTTTGAGCTTAGTTTATCTTTCTCCCTTGGAAAACCCAAATTTGGGGATTGTAAACCTTGCTTTATGCTTATTATAAATCTATCAAACTTGGGGTTTTCAACTTGTGGTGTCTTCAATGTTCATTGCCTTGGGTAAAATTCTCAATCATGTGTTTTATTTGCATTATTGTTGGTTTTGCCTTAGCCATGAGTAGCTAAGCACCCACAACTTGAGGTTGTGGGACCATGGGTATTTGACCTGAGATAACCTATATTTATTGCATTTCTATGATTGGAGTTTTACATGTATTGTTTATTTTCCTTCATTATGATTGTTGTTTGGTGGTGGCCAATACCAAACTCCACCTACAATAACAATCCCGACCAAGGTAGTGACGAATAGGAAAAGGGAAGTAGATGACAGAATTTGATTGATGTGTTCTCATATAATCAACCAAACCTGACGAAGGGGAGATTAACTGGCAAATAGGTAACGGTCAGTTGGCATGCCATGGAGGCCAACCATATGCCATGGTGAAATTTGACCTTCACCTTCACAAGAGGGCTAGAAAAACCTAAGTTACCATCTTGCATGCGAATCTCCAATTGTAGTTATGTTACCTAGGTTAATCAAGTCAAAAAATCATAGGGAACACAATTCCCCAATTATCCCTACAATTGAGTGGTTTTCCGCATCGTAGAGTAGTGTTTAATATATTTTGTTCTTGAATCACAAACACCCCCCCTCATTTAGAGATTTTAGTTATTTGTCATTACCCAAGCCTAGGTCCTAGACGTGATCGGCGAATGGGGAACCCGAAGGAACCCCAAACAAGCCTCATAACATATCATTACACATCTTTTGTTATAGTAGCAATATAAAACATCAAAAGAAACATGAACAAGAGTAAATGGGACTAAGGGAGAAATCGAGAGTTTAATAATTGAAGAACATAGATGAGTCAAAGCTCAAACGTAATACATAACTTTTCTAACAACACCTCTAAACATAGATACTTAGCAAGGGCCAAGACAAAGCAATCGGGCTAACTCTCATAGTCAAAATAGTAATAAAGAAGAAGGAATCAATATATAACATAAGAAACATAGACCAACGTCCTCGGAATGGAGGACTCACTAATAAGGCTAACTTGAACAATTCGTCTAGCCACAAGTAGAATCAATAGGAGCTCCGGTTCCTACATGGTAACATCATGTAGACATAGAGTATACGTTAGTATATATGAATGTACTAAGTATGTGGGATGCAATGCAACAATAGATAGGCTTCATAATCAAAATGCATACAATAGACAATAGGCATAGTATAGCAAAATGGCATGTATGTTAAATGCATAAGTAAAACATGGTTAAACAACTCATACTCATATAAGATATCATATATGTAGAAGAGATCAAAACTAGATTTCCAAATGTACAACCCTTTGGTAGGTTAGTGATGATGCCTCCCCATCACTTAGGTAGATGAGTACTAACCCTCATCTAGGTTGATGATTACTAACCCCCATTTAGGTTAATGATGATTCCACCCCATCACTAGGTGGAAGAGTACTAACCCTTATCTAGGTTGGTGAAAATACCGCCCCATTACCAAGGTGGATGAGTACTAACCCTCATCTAGGTCTATAAGTACTAACCCCCATCTAGGTTAGTAGTGATGCCACCCCATCACTAGGTGGATGAGCACTAACCCTCATCTAGGCAGGTGATAATATCGCCCCATCACCAAGGTGGAGGAGTACTAATCCTCATCTAGGTTATTCGGGTGCTTAGACCCCTCAGATTGGGCATGGTCAAGTTTTACACTTTATATAAGACTTATCATGTGGTCTAGTTCAACACATCTGTGATACCCCATAAATCTATGATCTTATGTATCTACGTTTCAATCCTTATTTGGTTAGGTTGGGGGTGTATTAGGTTCATGGGAGACTCATACTACCTAAACAAGTTCAAGACATACCTTCAAGTTGAGATTTGGGTATTGTTTCATACAAGGGTCAACTTTAAACTAGCATAATTTTTAGCATATTTGGAACTGGGTGGCTCACAACATGTCAAGAGAAAGCCCTTTGAGTTATTTTCACAATGCACTTTGTTTCACCTCATTCCAAGGTTGGATGAGGGAGTTATGATCATTTTGGTAAGGCCCTCCAGTGCAGTGATGTCACACGGACATCTATACAGGCAGTGGTGGCTTGTACGGGTCGTGTGAGCCATGCGAGGCTGGGAAAAAGCATTGTGAGCCTAAGAAATGGACCAAGACCAGTGGCACGGATCATGAGGCTTGCCATTAGTCGTTAGGAGGGGCGTTAAGGTAAGGGAGGCTTGCCATGCGTGGAGGTGAGTTTGAGGCAAAGGCATGGACCACGGCCACCCACACAGGTCATGGCAGGTGGCACGGGTAGTGGCCCTTGGCGTGGGTCCTGGGAATCATTTTCCAACACCAAGCATGGTTCCACGAGCCTCCACACTAGCCGTGAGACTCCACACGACCCGTGGAGGCCTCTATGGTCATGACGAGACGTCTTTTTTTCCCAATTTATTCCAACTTCAATTTTTGGACTAAGTACCTTGTCACGGGCACTCCACGCGACCTGTGGGGCCTTCAATAGGGCAACACTTTGCCCATTTTTCCATCCGCTCACTAATGGCATTTTCGTAAATCCTAATTATGCTAATGACCCTTTTTGGCTTTTTAGGCTATCTTAACCTTCCTAGAAGACTTAAACTCTAATCTTAAGGACCCAATTTCACTACTCACATCTGAATCACACTCCCAAATCATCTCAAGAGCCTCCATCAACCCCCATTTCAATTTCAAGAAAACTCAAGAACAAGATTGGATTCCAAGATCATTTTCAAGCCTCCATTCTTCCCAATCTCAATTCCAAGCAACTCTAGACCTAAGGTATGTGGGTTTCATTCATGGGTTTCCTTCACCCATGAAGCCCAAGCTTTCTTTTTACTCAAATTGGACGATTTTAAGTTGATCTGTTTATGAGTGTTTTACATCATGAATTTACCTAGAAAACTAAGTTGGGGTTTCTTAAACTTATGATTATCTAAGCATGATTTGAGCTATAAATTTTATATCTAATGTGAGATTTGATTAAGGGTTTTAATGTACATTTCTTTGGGATGTTGCAAGGTGTTGATTGATGTTTTTAAATTTAATTTTCTAGTATGATATTACTCTTGAATTGCATGGTTTTACTATAGTACTACACACCCGCCAAGTATTTGATAAAATATCTGGTTATGGTTTCTTGAGGAATAGAAGGTCCAAAGCATGTCTTATGTTATGAATGATGTTATGATGATAGAAGAAGAGTATATACATGATGTTATGATGATGATAAAAGGAAAGTATATATATATGATATCTCTCTATATAGTGTTGGATCGACCATAGCCAATTGAGGGGTATGCCTTAATCACCATGGAAGGTAGGGTGTGACCATCCTCTAACCTATCAAGGGGTTTGTATCTTGGCTACAGAGTGATGGGGAAGCATCATCACTAACCTACTCAAGAGGTTTGTACCTTGGTAACCTATCAAGGGGTTTGTACCTTGGCACCAGGGTGATAGGGTGGTATCATCACTAACCTATCAAGGGGTTTGTGCCTTGGTAACCTGTCAAGGGGTTTGTACCTTGGAACCTGGGTGATGGGGAGGCATCATCACCAACGTACCAAGGGGTTTGTACTTTGAAAATCTAGCTTGGTCTTTTTTACACATATGCTATCCTATATAAGCATGAGTTACTTAAGCATGTTTTACTTCAGCATTGATCATACATGCAATATTTTTATATTATACCTATTGCCTATTGGTCGAGATTTTGATTATGAAGTGTATCTCTTGTTGCATTGCATCCTACATACTTAGTACATTCAAACGTACTAACGCATACTCTTGCCTGCATGATATCACCATGTAGGAACCAGAGTCCCTCTTGAGCATCCTCCTCCACGTGGCTAGTACGACTTTCTCAAGATAGTTGGTGAGTCCTCCATTCTGAGGACCTAGTTTGTGAACTCTTTCTATGTATAAGACATTATTGTCCTTGATGTATTGATCTTGTTGACTATGAGGATGAGCCCGCTTATATGTCTTGGCCCCGCTCTTATCTATGTAGTAGAGGTGACATTGGACAAAGCTATGTATTTATGCTATGAGTTGATTCTATTATCTCTTGATCCTATGCGATGACAAGTTCTCCCTTATCCCCTTTGCCCTTATTTCCATTCTTCAAATGTCTTTTAGTTGATTCCACGACCAAGGATGTTTTATAATATGATACGAGGCTTATTTGGGATCCCTTTGGGTTCCCCATTTATCGGTCACGTCTAGGCCCTAGGCTTGGGTCGTGACAACTTCATATAGTGATAACCATATACATAAGCTTATTTCATCACCATAACGTCATTCATATTATATCTAATGCTTTGGACCTTAATTTCTCAAGAAACTATAACCGGACATTTTATCAAATACCTTGGGGTGTGTAGTGGGGGGAAAAGATCAAGCAATTTGGAGATGAAATCATGCAAGAAAATCTATAGTAAAACCATCAATCAACACCTTGCAACACCACCAAGATATTCACATCAAAACCTCTCATCAAATCCAATATTATATCAAAGATTTAGAGCTCAAAACATGCTAAAACAACCATACTTTCATGAACTAAAATCACTGTACAGTAAATTTCTAAATATACAAGACCCACATGTAAAATTAACTTTAAATCCTGTAATATTAGTAAAAAGGAGGCTTAGGCACCATGGGTGAAAGGAACCAATGGTTCAATACCACATACCTTGTCCTTGGAAAACCCTTGATGAAGATTGGGATTGGAGACTTGAAGCTTGAATCAGATCCTTGATGAAATCCTTGACCTTGAGTTTAGGACTATAATTTAGGCTGAAATATGGGCCTAAGTGTTTGAGTGAGTATTGGGGAATGTTTAGGATGATATGAGGGTGAAATAAGGCTAAGTATAGGTAAAAACATGTATGGAAACCCTTGGGCCCAAGACTTGAAAGTCTTGGACTGAAATTAAAAAAACAGGACCAAAATAACATAGGTTCGCGTCGCGACTCACTGAAACCTATATTTTTGTACAAATAAGTTCTACAAAAACAGGGATAAATTCTTCATCCAAACTATGAATGAGGTGAAACCAAGTGCGTGGGAAAACTAATGCAAAGAGCTTCAATTTGATTGGTTGTGGGCCACCCAATTCATTGTGTGCTAAGAGATATGCCCCTTCAAAGTTGACCCTCCAAAATCGCATTTTTACGTTTTTTGAATTTTCGGTTGTTCTAAAATCGGGGTTAGACTCATTTCCCCCTAATTTGGACCTCCCAAACAAGAATATGAAGTATAATTTTTGAAATAATGAATAGACTTTTAGATATATGGAAATTAAAATTCTGGGTATTCCGAGGCATGTCTTCCGGCACTTTTTGGGGTCGTTACAATATCTCTCCCTTGGAAATGTTCGTCCCCGAATGTAAAAGGGACGTATAAGACAAGAGTGATTATCAACAAATCAGCCCTAACAAGAATGCAATATTACATTAAAAAAACCATTTTCAATATCTCAATATAAGTGTAAAATTGTAATAAACTTTCCGACTTAAACATGAATGACATAGGGGATGAACCATAGGACTTGGAATCATGGAAAGGACTTGGCATGTCATCATAAGCTTGAATAGAGTGAAAGAGATATGGATATCGCTTCTCCATGTCCGCACTGGCTCTCCGAGAAACACATACAAATAAACAACTCTTCCAAAGGGCCTTAACGAACATCGCATCGTCATCAATCAACTTTTCTACCCTTCTATCCAATACCTCCTCTGAGACCTTCTCCTAAGTAAACTTATCCTCCATATCACTCACAATCTCAAAGAGTTTTATAGCACTACAGTCACCAATACATCCCATCAACCTAGATGCATGAAGCACCAGACTAACCAAACCCCTTTCCATAGCCAATCCCCAAACTTATGCAATCTTACCAACTTCTCTCTTCATCTTATAAGGAAAACCATAACTCGTTTATCAAACTTAGCCATACCTATCCTACTTGTGTCCACGTACTACCATCTCCCCTTAAGAGACTACCTCTACTCTACCATCTTTCCATCCAAAACTTCCAACTCTAATAAGGCAGAATAAAGCCCCTGCTTAATCTAGACCTCTTAGCCAAAGAAGATTTGGAACCACCAAGAATGCTACACCACCATGCTCAACTTCCCTCAACCTAACTTCCAACCTAACCCGCCAATAGACTCCACTAGTCTCCTTCTTGCCACCATTATCCACATATGTTAAGCCACCATAGGCACCCTTCAGTAATATTAGCCTTACCGGGGAAAAGTATGCACACTCATACCATATTCCTGAAGGGGCTCTAACCACCTTCTTACTACCCACAATGCCCATCATATTTAGCAAACAATAAATCATCCTCCAAGACTTGCAACACTACCCCCAAATAATTCACAAGCTCTAAACAAATCAATACCTAATAGAGACCACCAAAAACATATCAAGTAGGGTTTTAAGACTCTATTCATGAAACCCATAAATATAATCGATGCATAAGACAACCAACCAACTCCACTAATATTTAAAATGCTCACTCCTAGTCTGAAAAGGACACTTAGGGATATCACCTACCCTCATCCTCACTTGGGGACAAAACCCGAACCAAAGATCGATCTTAGAGAAGTGACTAATCCATCGTAGTTGACTAAATAGATCGACCATCCTTACCCATCATATTACAACCTTACGGGTTCTACACTCATTAGAAACATGCTAGGGAAATAGCTCAAACTACCACAAGATCTCCAACCCATCAAGCTAAGTTCAACCAAGACCACAAGACAAGGTTTTATGCAACAAGAACATGGGGCAACCCTTATAGACCCCTCTCTCAATCCATCGGTGCAAGTCATCATCCCACAAGAATATGTATAATATACAAATACATACTTTCAAAGAGGCAATAGTCATTTGTTTTTCAAATTATTTCAATGCATAATTGGGCTTAAAAGCCAAACACTGTCATAATAATTCATACTTAGACTCAAATACCAAAATCATAATTTCATAGTCATAATACTCATGTGTAGGAATAACCCATTCATATACAAAATGGTGCTAGAACACGAAATGCTTAAAGAGCCAATATTAAAGACATATATGTGATCGCAATATTGTCATAACCAACCTTTTATAGAAATCATATCATAAAACGAAATTGGGCTTACCCATAACATAATTTTTCAAAATAATCTATGAACATGAATGCATATGCTATGAACAATGAGGAAACGACATGGGGTAATTAAGATTCCTTTTAAAAATCAACATTTATAATATGAAGTTGAAGTGAAAATATAATTAATTCCATATTTAAATCCACAGTGTAATCTCTCATGCATAAATAATTCAAAAAGGGAACATATATACTTATAACTTTATAAACCCAAAGTAAATCCTCATATAACGGTTTAAGTAATACTAAAATCATCGAATAAAAACTACCCATGCATCAATAGAATTTTAGGAATCATAATATTCAAATCCCAAATTAAAATAAGTAAAATCCATGCAGGTTTTCTTGAAAATAATTTTGGGTCTCCTTTATTGGAAGGGATCAAGGATCAACTCACATACACAGGATAGTACCAAGGAATAACATAAGAAATAGCAACTCCCAGACCTATCAAATCACCCTACTCAAAACGTCGGTCATAACATGGCCTTACTTAGGGTCAACTAAGTCATTGGAGCAACAAAAGAAGGGAACCTACTCACAATCTCCGATAATAGCTCACTAAACCCAAGAGGTTCCTAATATCTGATGAAGTAAAAGGTCTAGGCTAATCTCTAATCACCTTTGTTTTACTAAGGTCCACCTTAATACCATCACTCGGCACACCACACCCTAGGAAAGCAACCTCTTACCACCAAAATCTCCATCTCACCTACTTAGCACCCAACCTTCTTCCTTGAACTTTGGTACTATTGTCAAATGATTCACATGCACTACCTTCTTAGGGAACATACCACATTATCATTACCAAAACCACCATAAAGCTATTAGAGTAGGGACTAAAGATCTTATTCATGAGACTTGTAGGCATAACAGGTGTACTAGTCAAACCCAAGGACACTACCCCAAAATTCAAAATATCGAAAAGGACATTCAAAGCCTCATCTACCACCAACAATAATTCTATGGACAAAACAACTTAGGTTCAACACCTCCGTTTCTCACAAGATGACAAATGCAATCCCTTAGAACCCAATTGTACCTTAAGACATGAAATTGACCTACCTCCCTTGCTATCGCTTAACAACCTCCCACTTAGAGATGAGCTCATTAGGCATTCAGTATCTAACTCTACGGGTCCTACAATTCATGAAAACACAACATGCATACAACCATTCCATCCCTAGTACAATATCAAATTCCACCCTATCAACTCCACAAGTCACAAGGCAAGACCTAATGCAATAGGAACTCGACACAACACCTATGAACCTCCTAGTAACAATATACCCAACAAAAGGATAGACCCCAAAGATCCGCACTACATCTTGGGCACACAAAAAGCCCCATTAGCAACCAAAAGAATAGAGAAGAGATAGTGAAACTCGGATCCATCAAAATCAAACCTTCTAATTACCTTCTTTCGCCTTCCTCCTTGAAGCGGCATGATCAACTAAAAGGGAAAAGAACATTTGTTAGATGGAAAAGCCCTATCTTGCTTCTAAACCATGACATAGATCATGAAGAGGGGAAACATATCCTAAAACATCTCATAGCCTCCTACTCATGGTTATGGTGCACAACCCATCATGAATAGGACTCTAATCGACGCGGTGTGTTGGACGCCGAGGATTTATCAACCTAGTGCTCTGATACCATCTTTGTTACGACCCAAGCCTAGGTCCTAGACGTGATCGACGAATGAGGAACCCGAAGGAACCCCAAACAAGCATCATAGCATATCATTACACATCGTTGGTTACGAAAGCAATATAAAACATCATAAGAAACATGAACAAGCGAAATGGGACTAAGGGAGAAAGAGAGAGTTTAATACTTAAATAACATAGATGAGTCAAAGCTCAAATGTAATATATAACCTGTCCAATGACACCTCTTAACATAGATATTTAGCGGGGGCCAAGACAAAGCAACCGGCCTCACCCTTATAGTCAATAGAAATAAAGAAGAAGGAATCAATACATAACATAAGAAACATAGACCAACATCCCCGGAATGGAGGACTCACCAATAAGGCTAACTTGAACAATCTGTCTAGCCACAAGTAGAATCAATAGGAGCTCTGGTTCCTACATGGTAACATCATGTAGGCATAGAGTATGTGTTAGTACGTTTGAATGTACTAAGTATGTGGGATGCAATGCAACAATAGATAGACTTAATAATCAAAATGCATACAATAGATAATAGGCATAGTGTAGTAAAATGACATGTATGTTAAATGCATAAGTAAAACATGCTTAAGTAACTGATGCTTATATAGGATATCATATTTGTAGAAGAGACCAAGCTAGATTTCCAAATGTACAACCCTTTGGTAGGTTAGTGATGATGTTGCCCCAACACCTTAGGTGGATGAGTACTAACCCTAATCTAGGTTGGTGATGATGTCTCCCCATCACCAAGATGTATGAGTACTAACCCTCATCTAGGCTGAAGAGTACTAACCCCCATCTAGGTTAGTGATGATGCCGCCTAGCACCAAGGTGGATAAGTACTAACCCTCATCTAGGTTGATGAGTACTAAGCCCTATCTAGGTTAGTAAGTATTCCGCACCATCACTAGGTGGATGAGTACTAACCCTCATCTAGGTTGGTGATAATACTGCCCCATCACCAAGGTGGATGAATACTGACCCTCATCTAGGTTATCCGGGTGCTTAAACCCCCCGGATTGGGCATGGTCGAGTTCTACACTTAATATAAGACTTATTATATGGTCTAGTGCAACACGTCAAATAGGAATAATCATATATATAAGCTTATTTCATTATGCATATCATATCCCATGCTTTGGACCTGAAGAAACCATAACAAGATATTTTATCGGACACCTTGGGGGTATGTCGTGGGGGGTAAAAGACCATGCAATTTAGAGATGAAATCATGCAAGAAAATCTATAGTAAAACCATCAATCAACACCTTGCAACACCCTCCAAGACATTTACATCAAAAGCCCTCATCAAATCCAACATTAGGTCTAAGATTTAGAGCTCAAAACATGCTAAAACAACCATACTTTCATGAACTAAAATTATTGTGTAGTAAATTTCTCAATATACAAGACTCACATGTAAAATCAACTTTAAATCATGCAATATGAGTGAAAAGGAGGCTTAGGCACCATGGGTGAAAGGACTCAATGGTTCAACACCACATACCTTGACTTTGGAGAACCCTTGAAGAAGATTGAGAATGGAGACTTGAAGCTTGAATGAGATCCTTGATGAAATCCTTAAGATTGGTCTTGAGTTAGGGACTTCAATTTAGGTGAAATATGAGCCTAAGTATTTGAGTGAGTATTGAGAAATGTTTAGGATGATATGAGGGTAAAATAAGGCTAAGTATAGGTAAAAACATGTACAGGAACCCTTGGGCTCAAGAATTGGAAGTCTTGGACCAAAATTAAAAAAATAAAAATAAAAATAACATTGGTTCGCGTCGCAGAGGAGACGCGGATACTCACTAGAAATTTGCATTTCTGCACAAATAAGTTTTTCGAAAATGGGCATAAATTCTTCATTTGAACTTCGAATGAGGTAAAATAAAGTGCATTGTTAAGGTAATTCAAAGAGCTGTAATTTGATAGGTTGTGGGTCACCCAGTTCTTTGTGTTCAAAAAGATATTCTCCTTCAAAATTGACCCTCCAAAATTGTGTTTTTGTGATTTTCGGATTTTGATACAGTTGCTCTAAAATTGGGGTTAGACCTTTTTCCCCTAATTTAGACCCCCTGAACAAGAATATAAAGTCGAATTTTTGAAATAACCAACGGATTTTTAAATATATGAAAATTAAAATTTTAGGCATTTCGAGGCACTTTTTCGGATACTTTTTTGGGGTTGTTACATTATTAGTGACTTCTCGTAGTCAAACCCTGTATTCCGTATGGATTCAATACTAAACTTCTGTTAGGTTAATTGCTAACAGCGACCATTTTCTTATTGGAGCGTGAACAGCATCTGTCGCAAGCCATAAGCAGAAGTGTCTCTAGGCATCGTGGGTCTCATACTAAAGTGTTTTAAGGTGTCGCAGGCTATAATCAACTGTCTCAACATATATAATAATGTCTCAAATAGTACAAATGAAATGACATGTGTATATACCAATGTAATAATTCATGTATAGGATATGTGCATACCAATGCAATCGGCCATGTATAATACATATGTATATAAATGCAACCCAATTAGGAATAAGATTTGTGCAAGCCAATGCACCCAGTCCAGTATAAGATATGTACATATCAATACGACTAATTAGATAAGAATATGTGTATACCATTGTAGCTAGTCAATATATAAGATATATGCATATCAATGCAACTAATTAGGTAGGAGATATGTGCATACTAATGCAAATAACCAAAATAATATATGTACAATAGCCATCACATCGGATGGGCTATATCATGTATATCAACTCTTACCACAAAGTCATCACTTACCTCATCATGAAAAAAAGATGTTAATGAAACAGGCTCCACCAGAACCATAAATAGGCTCATAAATCTCAAATTATCAATATCATCATCAATTATTCACAACACTATCCAAAAGCTATCTCAAGTTCCATATTACCATAATGATATCCAATTTTTTTCAAATCTCGTGACTTCATCTCAGTTTCTCAATAGGATCGCCCTTTTACTCAATGTTTGGGCTAATCAGCATCATATTTTCATCAAATTTAATTATGTCATGCCATTGGCTCATACATCAGTATAAATCTTATGATTGTCATATGAACAGGTTCAATAGCTCAAAATCAGTCACAAAAGGTTAACCGAACCTAACTTGCTGATGAAATCGCATTTGGACAAGCTTTCTATCAACTCAAGCCTCCTAACAATCCTCGGATCAATCAACCACTATTAAAAAAAGATACTATGCATCAAGAGGTGCATTTTGATACCTACAGTAGCATGAATTAGGCTTAGGTGCAAAATGGTTAAAATTGGGGCTAGAATTTGAAGTTTCCTTATCTAGAAATTGACTTCAAAATCAGGTTTTATAGAAAAAATGGAGTTCACAGTTGAAAATCTACTAGAATTGGGTTTCTAATGGATGAGAAATAAACATTTAAAGTTTCAAAATAATAGTCTAAAAATCTCTAATTTTGGACTTTCAAAATCATGAAATTTAAGACAAAATCAAGATAAAACTTAAGGAAAATAATTAAATAAGTGTTAGATTCACTGACCCAAGATAACTCTTCGAAACTCTTTGTTCAAAATCAGCCAAAAAGCTTCGAACTTTATAAAAATGACTCAAAATGGTGGCCCTCAAGTTTACAACAGTGTTGGTAACAAAAGGACTAATATGGGTGGGGCCCATGAACAAGGAAGAGTCGATAAAAAATGACCTTCACAATCGTGGAGACCCACAAATGCGGAGATTAAACTGGGAGGGAAGGACACGCACATGTATGCTCCGCAAATATGGAGCCTATCCGTGATCGTGAAGTAGAAGAGATGCCACATCACACTGCAAACGCAGATGCTTCTTCGTGAACGTGGAGAACTGAGGTGTCTGCACTCGAAAAACTGCACCACCGAAATCACATATCCAAACCAATACTCAAAATGGGCACTCAAAACTCATCGGAACTCAAAATTTCACAAACTAAATATGGATATACCAGAAAGGGTGATCCAGACTTGACGAAATAATCAGAATTCGATTTTGAGGTCTCCATAACATATTTATCGATGCAAGTCAAATAAACTAATTTAAAATATAAAATACAAAAATGCCCTTGCCAACTTCCAAAATCATGATGAGACCATTTCTAGTATTAGTTTCACCATTCGAAACTACTAGAATTGTCAAAATTTTAATTTGAGCCTCCGAACTCCGAATGTTGATCAAAGTCAAACTATGATTTTAGAAACAACTATAAATACAACTTTAGGCCTAAAAACCTCATTTTAACTCCAGATTCAATTCTTTAACTTCTCATATACCAATTTCCACATTTCAGAGCTAATTTAGTCAAACGGATCTCCTATCTGATACTCAAAACTAAGAATAGTATAGAAACTCACTTTTTCAACAAATTAATCTTCCAAAAATGTCAAAACTTAAAATTTCAACTTTTAAAACTCAGTGTTTCAGTTCCAACAATACAGATAGTTCAAAAGAGGCCCAAAGTAACTTAGAAAGTGTAAAATAATAATTTTCACAGATAAATTCTAAAATGACCAACTAGGTCATTAAATTATTCACCACTAAAAATAATGTTCAACCTCGAGCATAAGGAAAAGAGTAGCTAAAGCCTAAAAAAGGCTTGGATATCTGGCCTGCATATCTACTCCAACTCCCAAGTAGTCTCATCAACAAAACAGTGTCACCACTAAACCTTCACAGAAGGTATATCTTTGGATCTGAATCTCAAGAACTGCCTGTCCAATATAGGTATAGGCTCCTCCATAAAGGAAAAATCTGGTCACAACTCAATAGAATCATATGAAATCACATGGGACTCATCAAGGATATACTGGCTAAGAAGGGAAACATGAAAAGTAGGATGAACGAATCATAATCTAGGTGGTAAGGCCAACTCATAGGCCACCTCACAACCTCTCCTCAAAATCTCAAATGGGCCAATGAATCTTGGACTGAGCATGCTCTTTTTCCTGAATCTCGCCACACCCTTCAAGTGTGAAACTTTCAACCATACACTATCACCAAGGAAGAACTCAAGAGCCTTAACTCTTCGATCGGCAAATTCTTCTAACAGCTCTGAGTTGTCAAAATTCTACTTTGAATCAATCAGACTCGATCCATGGTATCCTGAAGCAAATCAACACCCAACACCTCGGCTGAACCTGAATCGAACCATCCGATCAGTGATCTAAACATCCGATCATACAAGGACTCAAATGGTGCCATCTGAATCATGGAGTGATAACTGTTATTATATGAAAACTCTTCCAATAGGAAGTGCTAGTCCCGCATATCCCTAAAATCAATCACATAGGTCATAAGCCTGTCCTCCAACACCTGAATTTTACGCTCGTACTGATCATCAATCTGGGGTGGAAGGTTGAACTCAAATCCGTTCTAGTACCCAGACCATGATGTAAAGCCCACCAAAAATGGAAGGTGAACACAAATCCTCTATCTGGCCCTATTGACACTGGCACACCATGCAATCTGACTATGTCTCGAATATACAATTTAGCTAACTGATCCACACTGTAGCTAGTCTTCACTGGTATGAAGTGAGTTGACTTCGTCAAATGATCAACAACCACCCAAATTGAGTTGAACTTGCCCAAAGCCATGGGCAAACCTATAGTGAAATCCATAGTCACCCTCTCCTATTTCCACTCGGGAATGGGTGTCCTTTGCACTGATCCATCGGGCTTTTTGTGTTCATACTTGACCTGTTGAAAATTCAAACACTTTGCCATGAACTCAGCTATGTCTCCTCTTATGCCAAACCACCAGTGATGCTGTTTTAGATCATGGTACATCTTTGCCACACCTGGACGGGTGGAATATCTAGCACAATAGGCCTCCTCTAATATCATTCTCATCCAATTCCCAACCTTAGGCACACAAACTCTACAATTTATCCACAATACGCCATCAGAATCCATAATAGCCTTTATGGCTTCACCCTTCAACAATTTTTCATGAATCAAGCATAATTTGGGATCGTCAAACTGATGAACACAAATTTAATCAAGAAATGATGATCTAGCCTCAACAAAGGGGAAAAATACTCTAAGAAGGAAAATGTTCAAATGAACCATATGTCTAGAAAGCGACTGAACCTCTAAAGCGAAGGCCTCTCCTCAGCCCTCAAGAATGCCAAACTCCTGTGGTGATATAAAATAGAGGTATCATAATCCTTAAGCAACTCCAACCACCTCTGCTGTCTCATGTTCAGATTTCGCTAAGAAAAGATGTGTTTGAGACTTTGGTGATTGGTTAAGATCTCAAAACACACCCTATAAAGATAATTTCTCCACAACTTCTACACAAAGACAACCGTAGCCAACTCCAAGTCATGGGTAAGTTAGTTTCTCTAATGCACCTTTAGCTATATAGAGGCATATGCATCACTTTCCCACTTTGCATCAATACACAACCCAAACCCACACTAGAAGCTCACAATACACTTCAAATGTAACTCCCTCCTCAGGCAAAGCAAGAATGGGTGCTGAAGTCAATAAATCCTTAAAAACTTTTGGAAACTCACTTCACACTCATCCGGCTACTGAAATGCCACATCCTTCTGAGTTAGCCTAGTTAATGGGGTTGCTATAGAAGAGAATTCTTAAATGAAACATCAATAATACCCCATCAAACCAAGGAAACTCCAGATCTCAATCACATATGTAGGCCTAACCCACTCATAATAGCCGCTACCTTGCTTGGATAAACCATAATACCATCCTTTGTCACCACATGCCCAAGGAATGCAACTAACTCGAGCGAAAACTCACACTTTGACAACTTTGCATACAACTTCTCTTCACTTAATATTTAAACTACATTCCTCAAGTGTTAAACATGATCGGCCTCACTCTTAGAATATACCTAGATATCATCTATGAACACAATCACAAAGATTTCCAAATAGGGCTTGAACACTCGATTCATCTACTCCATAAAAGTTGTCGAGGCATTAGTCAACTCGAATGACATAACCACAAACTCATAATGCCCATAACATATCCTAAAGGTTGTCTTTAGGATATCAGACTCCTGAACTCTCATCTGATGATAGTCGAACCTCAAATCAATCTTGGAGAATATCGAGGCACTATGCAACAGGTCAAAAAGATCATCAATGCGAGGTAAAGGATATTTGTTCTTGATGGTCACTTTGTTAAGCTGGCGATAGTCAATACACATACGCATAGTGTCATCCTTCTTCTTCACAAATAATTTAGGAGCACTCCTTGGAGATACACTCAGATGAATAAATCCTTCCCTTAACAAATCTTTCAATTGCTTCTTCATCGCCTTCAACTCAAACAGGGCCATCCGATAAGGAGCAATATATATGGGCTTAGTCTTTGGCTCTACATCAATAGAAATTTTCAATATTATGGTTCGGAGGAACACCAGGTAAGTTAGTCAGGAAAACAACCATAAATCCTCTAGCAACCCTGGTGTCCTCCAATGATAGGGACTTTTGAGAAATAGCCTGAACATAAGTTAAACATGCCAAGCATCCCTTCTCCATCAGCCAAAAAGCATGCATATAAGAAGTAACACCCTTAGGATAAGAGCTAGGTGCTCAAGCCCATACCAATTATGGAAACTCTTTGCAAGGCAAAGTCATTGTCTTCGCATGACAGCGAAAAATAACATGATGAGGTGACAACCAGTCCATACCCAATATCACATCAAAATCTACCATATCCAACAATATCAAGTCAGCAACAGTATCTCTCCCCATAAATGTGACAACACAACCCTGATATACCTGAGCCAACACTAATGATTCACCTACCAAGGTGGGAACACAAATAGGCTCGCAAGCGATTCACACATAATATAAATATCAAAAGCAAAATAGGCTGACACATAGGAACAAGTAGAGCATGGATCAAATAAAACTGAAGTTGAATAGTGACACACTAGAACCATACCAGTGACAACTGTATCAGAGAAGGATATCAGAGGCCTCCGTCTCGGCTATATGTAGGGTAGCATAACAAACTCTATACCCACACTAGCTCATAGGACACCACCAGCACCACCTCTTGTTATACCATGACCACCTTTAGTACCACACCCTTCATAGCCTGGGGTATGTCGATAAGTGCCAGTGTTGGAGCTAGATGGGCTTGTTGAGAAACTGAAGTCTGAGTAGGAGGTGCATGGTATGGACAAAGATGGGATAAGTGTCTAATCTCATCACAATGATAACAAGCTATTGGTCCTACCTCTGAGATGGCTATCCTGAAAAGCCACTACGTTTGGTGTACTAAAGGAATTATCACAGCCTGCCTGAGTAGGTCAGGGCCTATCAATATTATCAAACGATGGGATGGTTACATGGACTGCATAGCCCTGATTACCCTCCTTTAAAACTCTGTGTGATGCAATGGGTGTCCACCAAACTAGTCATGTTGACGGGACCTCTTCTCGCCTCCATGGCTCTCATGTTTGATATGCTCTATCATACGAGCATGATCCACTACACTCTAAAAAGTATCCAGCAAACACTAAGGAAGTTGTAGCCTCCTGAAGGTACCCTGTAAAGCCCTTGGAAAATTGTTGAATCCTCTCAAACTCAGTCGGAATATCATAGAAGGCATATCTGGATAATGTATGAAATCAAGCCTCATAGTTAGAAATGGACATAGAGCCCTACTAAAGCCTATCAAACTCATCCATGCGGCTATCTCAAAGGCTAAAGAGTACAAAATATCTCTAGGATTACCCCTATAAAATGCTCTTATATCGCAGTTAGAGATCTAACAAGTCGACGAGCTATAACTGACCTCAACCACTCCTTGTCGAGGATGGTGAATTGGTAAGAAGTATAGGTAACTCCATGCAACTATAGAATAGCCAAGTTGCATAATTAGTCTTGACACTCTAACAAGAAGTCGTAGGCTCTATCACCAGGGGTGCGATCAAATCATACAAAGCTCTCGAAGCTCTTCTGCTCAACTATAGACATGGCTGGGTTGGCCGAAGATGGTGGTACCATAAACAAGGATGGTGCAATAAATGGAGCAATAGCCAGAATATGATGTTGTGCACCTAAACTCATCCTAGATGCCTATAGTACAGTAATAACAATCACAAGAGGATTTGTTGCAGCTGAAGCAGGACCCACATGAATCATAAATGGCTCAACTGGAGCTATAGAAGGACCCACTAGTGCTGTGGAAATTGATATATCAATAGTATCTACGGCGGGAAGTGCTCCCTCTAATCTAGCCAATAACCGCATAAGTAGGTCCTAAACTAGGGGTGTAAGAATGGAGCTAAGGATGGTGGAATAAGATTAGTAGGGCACTCTGCTCAATAACAGGCCATGGAGAAGCTAATCTAGTCTATTCCCTGGGCGGAGCTACCCCTCTAGCAAGTCCTCAACCCTAGCTCTATCACAAACCCTACCTCGAACTCGAGGAGGAGTCACATCAACTGACCCGGGCTTCCCACATATCGTCAGGATCTAGTAATCGGTATATGCATAGAAGGAGTAGATTAGATACTGCTAGAACAGGTGATGTGATGAAACACACGAATAGAAACAAGACATAAAAGCTTTTCCTATCAAGTACCCCGTAGCCTCTCGAAGATAGTTGTGGACGTCTACATCATGATCTGTGAGACTCTACTAGAAACCCTATTCTTGACTTGTGAGCCCAACAAACCTAGAGCTCTGATACCAAACCTTTCATGACCCAAAATCGAATTGCACCTAAAGAAAAATGAAATAAAGAAGAAACCATAATAACATGTCATAAGAAATCCCCAAAACCTGGAGTCATGAGTGCAAGAGCATCTAAAGTAATACTAAAGAGTAAAAACAAATGTCTTAAATGAAAATACAAAGTTGTCTCATATCATCTAATACAAAGATCAAAATAGAAGAAATAAAAGAAAGACTCAAAGATCCATGACAACTCAAAGTCTGAGCCTACCGCTAAAATCTGGATAGATGGATAGTAACTTAGCTAGAATGATCACTACCCTATGCTTGATTTGTAGGGAGGAAAGGGGTAAGTCCACCATAATGTACCCAGTAGGTTCAACCCGACTAGGTAAAATAATCGAACTAATATGTAACAATGAAGAAGGATATCACCTACATCAAAAGGGTTAGCACACAATATAAAAATGAATTGTAATAAGCAAAGACAGTAAGTACAGTCAATAATGCAATACAATGCAATGGATAAATACAATTGTGTTGCAAGCCATGTATAAAGTGGAATCATGGCCGTCACAAGGCTAATGTATACATCTATCTAGCCAAAGCTACAAGATAGAACCCAGAGGTGTCGCAGGACATGTCTCAAATATCTCAAGGCATCGCAGGCCATAAATAGAAGTATCTCCAGGTGTGATAGGCCTTATTCATATGATATTAAGAGTTGGGATTCTGTTGTAATTCGGTTGATCAGATTGTGTGCAAGTGTACCTTCTGGGCTTATGACGGCCCAAGTTGTATACAGGCATAGATACTAGTGCCTTGCACCCACGTACAACACTACGTCTCAGTTGGGGACAGTTGCGGCATGGGCCTACGTGGTCTTCGTCAGCCGATATTGATGTTCATCACTTGGGTTGGTCAGTTATCATTGTTCATTGCGTTGGTTGTTTCCATTGTGCTTGGAGGGTTTCTAGAAATGTTACTTCCTTGATCTGAGTTTCAATTGGCTAGACTCATTACAATTTTTTATACTTGAGTTTTCTGGATTTATTGTATTACACTCAGGCGGCCGATGATACCTATTGGATACCTCTTTCTTGTACTCACCCTCTACATTTCTGCATCTTTCCATAATACAGGTCCAAGAACTAGCCACCGTCGTTGGGTTAGAGATTTGAGGATGATTCGTGAGACTTTATCGAGCATCAGCAACCCCGAGATCTGTTGCAGTCTCCTTCTGGTTGATGGTTGTCTATTATATTCAAGCGTTGGCCTTGTACTACGTAGTTAAGATTTGTACTTGTAGGGATTCCTAGCTATGTATATTATGGTTATTATTATATATTCTATGCATGAGTGTGTGCCTATATCTATTGTAGCTCTGTACGGTTGTTTTAAGGATTTGGATAGATTGTGTTGATTTATATTGTTGTATGTATCTATTATATTTGAGACTAGAGATTTAGGACAGGTACCATTGGGTTGGGTAATTAGCTTGCCTGTGGGTGGGATCTCACAGGTATCATCATGACCGGGACTTGGTTGTGACAACCTGATAATGACCAAGTTTTTGCAAATTTAATCTGTTCTGACTTTTCAGCTCACAGGTTATTACATTCTTGATCTTCTTTAATATAAGAAAATTGATTAAGATAAGTAAAGGTATTTCAATTGTTTTTGTACATTATTAATATTTAAACTTAGGATCGTTTGATAAGGTGTATTAAAAAAATGCCGAATAGAGTATATTAATAATGTTTTTATTAATAATGCTTGTATTAGTTATGCTTGCATTAGTTATGATGATATATTTCTTATGCACTATTTTGTTTGGTGTATTAAAAATAGCATGCATTGCATAATTCTTTTTAAAAATTATTTATCTACAAAAATATCCTCAAGACATGTGAAGAACAATTGAGGAGCAATTGGATCTTTAATCATGCTAATGCATACATTAAATCCCCTTGCATTACTAATACTCAAAAATTGATAATATTAGTAATACACACCTTAATACACGATCGAATGTATAACTAATGCAAGCATTAATTATACATAGCGTGAAAAAGTGTATCAAACAATATACTACTAATACACCTAAAATAATGTATGCATTATTTTTACTGATACACTCGATGAAACAACCGCTTAATGTAACAGAGATGCATGCTCAAGTTATGAGTCCTCCTATTTGTGTCTAATCACAAGGGCAAATATGTCACATATTTTCTATAGACATTATTTATTATTGAACTTTTCACTTTCAATTGTTCCCATTTTTAGTATAATATGATGTGATACTTGATTTTAGATGTATACCAACATTTAATACTAGATTGTATATTGATAAATTCCATGTATATAAGTAGACACACTCAATAGCTCAAGTGTCGACATGAAATTTATTAAAAAGTTTTAAGGGGTTGTCAACCTTATTAAGCCTAATGAAAATGTGTTGTAAAAGTTGCATACATGCATAGACTTCAGAAGAAGCAAAATGTGTCATATATCATAGCAATACATAGGAAGATAATTACTAGTTCAGGCGACGTCCCAAATTGCATAATTGACACATTTCATCTTTGCTACAATATAACAAGTCTAACTAAATATAAGACTAGTTTTATCACTTTCATGTACTCTACTATTTTACTACCTAGATATAATGCTATTATTTGGCAACTTAGCCATAGAAGTTGATGAATCTACACTGAAGCTCTTTCACGTCCAGACACAGGCCGGCAACTTCTTCTACTTTCCATAGCCTATTGTACTGCAATCTCTTGAAATCGAAAGAGAAATACTTACTAAAGCCACCGTTTTTGTGCAACCACATCCTTCGACTTAGCAACAGGAGGTCGCCTCCTCCGAGATTCTGCACTAATAGATGAGGCCTGCTTTGGTTTCAATCTGGAGACTGAATCCTGTGTCTGGTTCAATGATTTCTCCTTCAAGGGGCTTACTGGTCGTGATTTTGTATGTCTATCTATTGGTTTCACTAATAAAGGTAAGCTTTCAACCTGCTCCTGTTTATGGTTTTCCCATAAAGTATTCTCACTGTGATGAATGCTGATGTCTTGACTAGCAAAATGAGGTTGAGCTATTCTCCCAGGAGAGCTATCTGAATCTGAAGATGAAGGGCTAGTAGTACTGTCCATATCATAAAGGATGTTGTCTGTCAATGGAGGAAGCTTCACCCCCTTTGAGCTTCTTGAAGAGAAAGATGGTCTTCTAAGTCTTGTCAGATTCACAACCTGTTAAAAGCCAAATTCAAATCATAAACCAAAAATGATTCACGCTTCGTGCATACCTAATAAAAATCAAATTAGTCCAATTCGTCAAAATAAATTTTATTTGGGAACATTAAGTTTCAGCATTCTGTTTTCACAAATTCAAATATTTCTAAAGCAAATATATTGTCAAAATTAGACCGTAATTCAATTTACAAGACCATTGTTTTCTCAGACATCAAAACATTAAGCAGTAAGTATCAAGATAGGGACATTTACAGAAAGTAGTGTAATTAAAACTTTTGCAACAACTAATAACAAAACTTGCAAAATAACTAGACGAGATTTTGTTGCAACAAGTTCTTTCACATATACAGACAGAGACTAATAGCATTTGTTAAGAGGCGTCATTACCTTCTGCTCTAAGATCAAAACATCCTTCTTGAGTTTTGTTATAATCATATTCTTTCTGCGGATGATATCTTCGAGCTCTCCAATCCTCTGTTAGACCGAAGCAACGGAACAATTATAAGTAACTGTAAGAGTGGTATTCACTACATTGTTTTGTACAAAGAGTGGCACTCATTTCTTCTTTAATATTGTATAAAGAAAGATACATGTTGCAGTACCTTTGCACCAAAAGCTTCTGATGACTGAAGAAAAGTAGATAACTCGCTAATGGTGGCATCTTTTTCTTCACATTCCTTCTGGAGATTATAAAGATCTCGTTCAACTGCTGAAGTGTTCAGCTGAAAGGAATAACATATATTGTAAGTTAGACCATAATAATCAGGAGTTATGTCTTGTCTCTCTAAATTAGTTCAATGCCAATTTTTAGGTCAACTCTTTTAGAATCAATTTGTTGAGATCCCACCAAAACATAAAAAGTAAAAACATAATTATGATATGTGGAGAGTAAAAGATGCCAAGACCTGGCTCTTGATTTTTCACGCTCACTGAACAAATTAGCTCCTTGGAAATGACTTAATCTACAAATAGAAAGCCCTATGATATGAAACTAAATAATTAAATCATGTCTATACCCTTGTTTATCATCAATGAATGTGCAACTTCTATGTCTCATCAGTAAAGATTTGAAAGACAGAATTAAAATGGTATCAAAATGGTGAGTACCATCGGTAGTTATTTTGACTTCTACAAGCCGAAGTAGGTACAAGCGAAAAACAAACTAATGAATTAATTTGACCAACAGCTTGCAAATTTGTCCTTTGCATCAACAAAACTGCAAGCATCCTATACTGAAATTTATCTGGCCTTAGAAATTCTGATTGCATGTTACCAAAATTCCAAGATATCCAATCTCAAGAAGTCCATATTCATCCGTTTGAGAACATTTCTCTAGTCGCTTGGGAAGTGTGTCATCTAATTGTTTGATACGAGCACCGATAAGATGAGAAATTCTGATGCGGGATACATTATTGGAAAACAAGAGATTCACATGTAAGCAAAGCTCAATTCCAGTTCATCGGATAAACAACAAATCTAATAGATATTGTAGTTACCTGAATGTCTACAGAGGAAGTCACACTAGCAGCCCAATCTGACAAATCAGACATACGCCGTTCTTCTGGTTCAGCCTGATTTGCTGCTGGAGGCATTTCAAATTTAAGCATCTCTCCTCCCTTGATCATATTCCTCTAGTTAAGAGGGAAAAAATGAGAAGCACTGTGTTCTAGTCCAAAAGGAGTACAAAAATAAACAACTACACCTCAATTCCATACTAGTTGATGTCGACTATATAAATCCTGTATATCCGTTCCATTCTATTAGATCCTGTCATTCTATTATCCATCATATGATTAGCTTCTGTAGGCATTTCAGAACTAATCACCTCCTCTTCCTTGATTCAAATTGACTTGCAGCGAAATAGAACTAGAGCCTAATTGAGCTGGTCGGGATTGTTTACCTCGTAAAAGTTGTTGGACTGTATCAAGTGTTGTTCACAAAGAAAATGGCCATATGTATCTGCTGCAGTCTCTGGCTGATCCTTTAAATATACCTGTTCACATAACATTCCCAGCTTCTGTTGCATGCCTAAGAGAACTTGATCCTGGAAAAATAGAAGGAAAAATTGGAAAACCTGAAGATACTACTAACCTTAATCAAACAGAGTTTCGATCCCAATTTGAATAACACTTACCATTTAGGAACGTCCATATGTAATATCATCACTATGGAATGCTTTATACTATAAATGTACTTTAACCTATTATAGCATACCTTTTGACCAAGTCACCACTTACTAGATAATGCAGATCATAGGGATTTACTTATAATTGCCCTTGAGGTGAACATAGTTGTGTATATGTTTTAAGCCATCGCTGCAGAGAATTTAAACTGTTTCACTAACAATATTATTTTGTAGACTTTCACGACATTGAAGAATATGAATACATTTAATTACTCAACTTTTAACTCTGATTAGATGTCCTCTCTATCAGACAGGACTTTCGGCCATTAACCTCCTACAATATTTGTTCTGATATAAGATAAATTAGCGAATCAGCACCTCATCATCTAATTCGGAACAAAGGCAGTGTTGGAAGTTTCGACGAGCCCAACGCACCCACTATAGAGGACCTAGAATGTATTACACACATTACACCAACTCTTTGACGCTGGTTGGCCTTTGATTTTATAAATTCTTAGTGCACAATAATACTTAGGCGGCAGTGCCGACCAT
>JAOTQR010000007.1:16395668-16411466 GCA_025774065.1 Solanum ossicruentum
ACATGTGAAAGAGTGGAGACACGGTTAATAGTTGTGTCGGACTTGGCAAGTGCCTCTACGTACCATGGAAGGGTCTATGTTTCATGCCAAATGATACGGAATCAAGTAATCTTACATACCTCGTCGTCGGACCTCTCTATTATTCCAAAATAACCTTATCTTCCTTCAAATAGTTATCTACAATATAATAGGTGATAAAACTAGTATTAGCAGCCAATATACACACCTTGGAAGCCCAATTTCATAACAAAACAACACACGGGCAGTAAACGACAATTATAAAACCTAACGTGTTCCTTCGACCTTTTCGCTCCTTACTCGCATTTCCTCATATACATCAGCATATCCACATCATATACAGCCTATTTATAGGTCCATAACAGCTTTACAATAGCTCACAAAGCACAACACATCATAATTTCACACAATCTAAAAACGGGCAGCATAATATTACTTTCCTTCGCTACCTTTCGACGCGAACAACTCCAAACCTATTCCAACCTTAACCAAACTGTTCCAGCAACATTTTCACATATAAACAGACATGAAGCATTCTCAGAACAATGACAAATCAGTCACCAAGGACGTGAAGCAATAGCATTCAATCCAATAGTCCATAAGTTCAAACGAAATACACAATTGCAATATCATATCGGGACTCACTTTTGTGAACTGTAAACGTGGTTAATCAGACCTTTTTCACTATTCAGAATCCAAATTTTGTCAAATGAATAAGTATTAGCTCATAGGAAAGCCAACCAACAAGATAAAAACCACTTAATTAACAAGAAAAGTGCACAAGACTCCTTAGAACACAATCTGTCCAGAAATTCCAGCATAATCATACTAACGTATACTTCTTATTTTTCATAGTAAAACCAGGGCAACAACCTTAGTATAATATCTATAACTTATACCATGTCAATAAAACCAAGTTCCCTTCATAATACAACTTAAAAACCATAGAGAAATCAACAAAACAAAAAAGGAAAAGGTGCAGCAACTTTCTGCATAGAATCTGTCCAACAGTTTCAGCAAGTGTACGCAGCATCTATTTCTTGTTTCTCATGATAAAACCATACTAAACACACAATTATAAGTACTTACCTTTAAACTCAAGGTTTATATCTTCTTAAAGAACCCTAGAAGTCCCTATGAGCTGCTTCATAAAGTTAAGAAAAGTTGAGAGAAAGTAGAGAGAACAATCTGTTTTCTTTGTGCTCAAGATAACAATGCATTGTGGGAGCTGCTTATATAGAGATATTATGCCGAATTTCTCTTGACTTATTGAACATCACATAGCACATAAAATCAAGTAGCTTACCCACCAGCCTGGCCCTCAAAGTTGGGCCTTTTTGGAGCACCCACTTGATGGACTTGGGCTGCCAAATTTTCAGCTTTCTTCTTCACTTGGGTTGGCCCAATTTGTTAAGTGTTTTGTGATGTCCTTGGGACCTTTTTATTATACTTTTTGGGCTGAAAATGTAGCTCATTTATGATGCTAAGACATGGGCCGAAATTACCCCCTTAACTCGGACTTTATTCATACTCGAACGTGGACAAATTCGACGTCGCGCTTCATCTCCGTTTAACTAACAAATTTGAGTCACCTGCTAGCTTCTAAGTCCTACAAGCACCTCAGTTATCTCACTTCATTTTAAGGCTATAACCTCCTCAATTCAACGCAAAACATGTATTCACTTGACCCTCTTAAGCGTTAGACGCACATATAGCCCATTAACGCGAGATTCAAGCACTTTTGAACTTTAGCATCAAATTGACCAATCATGTCATGTTTCATTTGCATTGTGCCAATATTGTAAGCGGTGGGTGTTACACTAGAGGCATAAGCTATCACCTTATTATTTTGCATCAATACACAACCCAAACCAATTCTTGAGGCATCACAATACACAACAAACCCTCCTAACCCTTCTGGTAGAGACACGATAGGAGCAGAGACAAGCTTATCTTTCAAAGTTTGGAAACTCTTTCCATACTCATTGGTCCAGACTCATCCTTCTTTTGGATCAACTTAGTCATAGGAGAAGCAATAGAAGATAAACCACTAACAAACCTCTAGTAGTAACTCGCTAGGCCTAAGAAGCTTCTAATGTTCGGTGAAGTCAAAGGTCTAGGCCAATTTCTAATCACATCCATCTTTTAGGATCCACCTTAATACCATCCCCCGACACCATATGACTAAGAAAGACAGCCTCTTGCAACCAAAACTCACACTTTTCATACTTAGCATACAACTTCTCTTCCCTCAATTTTTGTAGCACCACCCTTAAATGACTCACATGTTCCTCCTCACTATAGGAATAGACCAAAATACCATCAATAAATACCATCACAAACAAATCAAGGAAGGGTTTAAAGACCCTATTCATAAGATCTATGAAGATAGTCGATGCATTGGTCAACCAAAAAGACATAACCACAAACTCGTGATCCCCGTACTTAGTCCAGAAGGTCTTAGGAATATCACACTCGCTGACTTTCACTTGATGATACCCGGATCGAAGATCAATCTTAGAGAAGTCACTAGCCCCTTGAAGTTGGTCAAATAGATCAACAATCCTTTGTAAAGGGTACTTATTCTTTATGGTGACCCTATTAAGTTGATGGTGGTCAATGCACATTCCAAGAGACCCATTTTCTTCTTAACAAATAACACCAGTGCACCCCAAGGTGAATGGCTAGCCAAATAAAACCCTTCTCCCACAAATCCCTCAATTGCTCCTTTAACTCCATGGGGGCCATAGGGTTAAGGGGAATAGAAATGGGTTGAGTATCGAGAATGCGGTCTATACCAAAGTCTATTTCCCTTTCGGGAGTAACACTGGGAAGATCATTAGGCAAAAAATCAAAAAACTCATTAACCACCGAAATCGACTCTATAGGAAGGACCTTGGACTCAACATCCCTAACCCTCACAACATGATAGAGACATCCCTTAGAAATCAACCTATGAGCTTTAATGCAAGAAATGAATCTACCCTTGACCACCACATCATGACTTTCCCACTCAAGAATGGGTTCATTTGGAAATTGGAATTTGACCCTAAGGATTTTGCAATCAATAGAAGCATAGTATGCATGCAACCAATCCATCCCAAGAATGACATCAAGCTCCATCATATCCAATTCAACAAAATCACAAGGCAATATTTTATGCAAAATGCAGATGGGATAATTTTTATAAACTCTTCTAGCAACAATGAATGTACTAACAGGAGTAGACACCTCATATGGCTCACACAACAATTCGAGTTTAACATGAAACTTTTGGCAAAAAAAGGAGTAACAAAAGAAAGAGTGGCACCTAGGTCAATCAAAGTATACACGTCAACATCAAAAACCTTTGAAATACCTATAGAGCACCATGCCAAGTCTAGAGATCCCCTAGAGGGGTCCAGTTGGAAATGTCGATGATCAACTCCATAATCTGTAGTAACCCATGGACAATGCCCCAACTCATGCCCCTTTGTACCACACTCAAAACACACACTCGAGCCGCCACACGATCTCTCAGATAGTACCCTCCACACTTATGACTCATGGGGTAAACTTGAACATCAATACCTTTGCCTTGAGGACCACCACCTCTACCGTCGGGTTGAGCATAAAGACAACCACTAACCTTGTGACCAAATTCCTCACAACCAAAGCAAGCATTAGATTTCTTCAAACATGGGCCACCATAGCCTTTCCCACACTTTTGGCATGTAGGGGAAACTTGCACACCAACATTCTTGCCTTTCATTTAAACATATGGGCAATTAGAAAGCTTGTGGTCCATCTTACCACACCCATATCATGAACTCGTGTTTCTCCTACATACGCCATCATGATTTCTCCCACATTTTGGGCACCTAGGACGAGTCCTTCCATCATAGCCACCAAGCTTAACATATGGAAGCCTATATTCAAGTTGAGTTATCCTTCCCCCTTCCTTGGAGGCCACGGGGTAATCCCTCATCTTATGCCAAACACCGCCACACTTGAAACAACCCTCAACCCCCACCAAACACTTCCATTGACGCTCCATGCCACACCCATGACATTTGATGAAATTGATCCTCTTGAAGATGAGGCACCACCAACTCAGGCCCTCTTAGCCTCCCTCTCCTTTCCCTTATTCCTTCAAGTCTCGGGAGCAGCCACTTGTTGAATGAGTTGAGTTGTCACCGCTTTGACCAATTGCCATAGAGCATGACAAACCTCCACATTTGACATGTCATCATCCTGAATAGCTTGAGACGTATTCTGAAATGCAATGATTAAGAATAAGATATAAGCCTTAGAGACCTTAACTCTATCGCACGATATAGATCATGAAGAAGTGAAACATTTTCCAAAACATCTCATAGCCTCCCATTAATAGTTGTAGCGCTCTTCATAACTATGAATGAGACTCTAATCGATGCGGTGTTGGATGCCGAGGACCATAAATAGCCTAGTACTCTGATACCATCTTTGTCACGACCCGGGCCTACAGCTTAAACGTGACACGGCAAATGGGGAACCCAAAGGGACCCCAAACAAGCCTCTTAACATATCACTACACATCCTTGATCGCAAAAGCAATTAAAAAATAATAAGAGAACATAAAAATAAGGATATAGGGGCTAATGGAGTCTTGCATAGCTTAAAACATACAATAGTCAAGAGAGTCAAGATCAAAGCATCATTATATAACTTGTCCAACAACACCTCTAAACTTAGAATTGAGCGGGTACCAAGACAACTTTCTGGGCTCACCCTCATAGTCAAAAGCATACAATAAAAGAATAAGAGACTTTACATAATATAAGATCAAAAGATATCATCCTCAGAGTTAAGAAGTCACCAAACTTGCTTCAAAGATATCACTAGCCACATGGAGGAGGAAGATGATCAAGTGGAGCTCCGTTTTCTACATGGTAACATTATGTAGGCATAGAGTATGCATTAGTACGTTTTTGAATGTACTAAGTATGTAGGATGCAATGTAACAAGAGATTGGCAATATAAGCAAAATGTATACATATAGGCAATGGATGAGCATAGTAACAATATGGCATGCATGAATGATGCTTGAAGTAAAATATGCTTATACAGGACATATTACATGTGTATGAAGAGACCATCATTATAGACCAAGAAAACTAGTACTTGGAATCAAAGGTATGAGTACCCCTTGGGAAGTGATTGAGGAATTTACCCCTCAATTGGTAGATGAGCATGACCACCCCTCATCAAAGTGATTGAGTGAATATATCCCCCAATTGGTAGATGAGCATGACCACCCCCCCATCAAAGTGATTAGGGAATATACCCCCTAATTGGCAGATGATCATGACCACCTCTCATCAACGTGATTGAGTGAATATACCCCCTCAATTGGTAGATGTGCATACCACCCCCATCATAGTGGTTGAGGCATAACATCTCCTCAACTAGGTGTGATCAACTTACAACACTACAGATACTTTTCATGAAATCGACACATACATGCATTACCTTCATCATCATAAAGTCACTTAACTCAAAAGCCATGGAATAGACCTTCAATAGCTCAAGAAATCATAACCGTACATTTTATCAAACATTTGGTGCATGTGAAATGCTAGTACAAAATCATGCAATTCAAGAATGAAATCGTGTGAGAAAAACCAATGGAAAACCATCCACCAACTCTTGGTAATAACCTCATGCAAGTTATATCAAAACCCCAAATCAAATCACATAATGGATCATCATAGCTCAAAACATGCTTAAACTGACATAATTTTATGATACCCCAACATAGTTTATAACCAAATTCATAATAAATAACTCATAAGTAAATCAACTTAGAAACATACAATTTATGTAAAAACGAAGGTTGGGCACCATGATTAAAAGGACCCAATGGTTTGAACCACATACCTCAACTTTGGAGATTTTCTTGATGAATATTTGATTGAGAACTTGAAGCTTGAATGAAATCCTTAGATCCGGAATGAGATTGGGACACTTGAATTTTGGGTGAAATATTTGTCTAAGTGTTAGAGAGGGTTTTAGGGAATGTCTTGTATGATATGGGATTGAAAAATGACTAAATATAGGTATTTTTACGCATGGAAATGCTTAGACCCAAGAACCAAAGGCCTCAAACCAAAGATAAAAAAAACTAGAAACAAAATATAGTGGTCCGTGCCCTAGCCACGTTATGCTAGGGGTGCGGAACCTCACTGTTTTTCACTAACTTTGAAAATTCAAATTTTGATGCGGTTGCTCTAAAATCATGGTTATACCCATTTCCACTAAATTTTTCCCCCTGATCACGAATATGAAGTCAAATTTTTGATATCATGCACGGATTTTGAGATATATGAAGATTACGATTATAGGTACTTCTCAGGCATACTTTCAGGCACTTTTTGGGGTCGTTTCACTATTATTGAATTTCAATACACAAGCTCTTAGCATGTCCTCAAGAGTTTGAATTGTCCTCTCGACTTGCCCATTTATTTGAGGATGAAATGCAGTGCTTAGCTTCACCTTCGTATGAAATCCCTTTTGAAATGATTTTCAAAAATACGAAGTAAATTAGGAACCATGATGTCATATGACAGAGAAGGTTATACCATGAAACCTTACAAATTCACGAATGTACAACTTGGCAAAGTCTTTGACTCTATTGGAAGCCTTGACCGGTAGAAAATGAGTCTTCTGTGTTATCCTATTAACAATCACCCAAATAGAGTCATGACGTTTTCGAGTACGGGGAAAACCCACTGCAAAGTCCATGCTCATATCCTTCCACTTTTAAATGAGCATTTCAAGATCTTGGGCTAGGTTACCCGACCTTTGATGCTCAACCTTCACTTGTTGGTAATTGGGGAATTCCGTCACAAATCTTGCTATGTCCTTCTTCATGTCATTCCACCAATACACCTCCATCGAGTCTCTATAAATCTTGGTAGGTCCCAGATGAATAGAAAATCATTTCAAAAATAAAGTTGAAATCAGTCCATAACTGTCATTTATCAAAAGTTCATGTTCATGAAAGAATTCCTAAAAAAGTTCAAAATCAGAAATTAGAGACTAAAATAACAAAATATTCAAATGGGTAATAAATATTTGAAATTAAAATCACTTGCCTAATGAAATAACCTTAAAAAATCACCTTAAAATCACTACCCACGGGTTTTCAAAGCTCAAAATGTCAAATGGGAAAAAATTCAAAATCAGCCACAAGATAACTCTCTGATGCCATGTAAGCGGCTAGGGGACCACTTAAGCTACACTTTCAATTAGACGGGCACCCTTTTTGTGGACACTGTTTTGCTTAAACAGACTCCTTCTGAAAAAGTCCCTTCATTATTAGCGACCAAGTCTGCATAGCGGTGGTTACTTCGATCAAAAACCGCTTAAGTGACACCTAAGCACAACTATTTCTCAAATAATATCAAAGGCTCGAAATCAATCCTCAAAATCTATTTGAAACCCCATACAGAAAAATTGTATGTGCACCTAACTAAATTTAACTTTTCAAATTCAATGAAATCATCCAAAATCAAATTTGAGGGCTCCTTGACCGAAATTAGTTTAATCATAAGGAGAACAACTTAAGGCTCTAAAAAGATCAAAACACCCTTGAAACTTTTAAAAAATATATATCAAAGCCCTTCCCAACCTGAAATCACCTTCTTAATCCAATAAAATCAATGAAAAACTACTCAACCATGCAAACTCAAAACACTGATCAAAGTCAAATCTTGACCCTATTTAGCTCAAACTTCTAACTTGGGACCTCAAATCCACGAAACAAACTGCAAATTCAATAACGATGAATCAGAAGGATAAAATATCACATTCAGGAGATGATGGAATTGACATAATTCAATTTCGAGAATCGTAGCTTCCAGCGGTACTAAAAATTGCTTTGAACAACTTAAACCTTCAAAAACTCAAAACTTCAAAATTTCACAACTTTTCAATAAAGTTCCAAAACTAACCCCACAAACTGATCGAACATGGCTCAAGAAAGGTAAAGTAATAATTTTTCAAAAATGATCTTCAAGTTCATTACATTAAGTAAAAGATAAATCTAATGCTGGAATCTCCCTTTCGCATAATGCTTGCTCAACCGTGATCATTGAAAAATATCTAAGGTTATATTTATAGTAATGGATAATAACGATCAATTCTTGATAGGTTTGAATTTCAATTTTTCAAAAAGAATTCTCCCATATAGCTCATGGCGCATGCCACTCGTAGTCCTAATCAGGCTTGCCCTATGTGCCAGGCAGTGTGTCATTGCTACATATTTTTATACTCTAAATTTTGGGCAGTGTTACAATATGCCAAGCATAGCCTCAATGAGGTTGGCGCTCCTAACGTGCTTTGTCCAGAATTCTTTCCAACTCTGACCCTGAGTTTCAAATTTTACGACTTTTAGATTTTTTGAATGTTTTTCTCCATATTTTTGCCTATAATCACATATTTTACCTCATTGTTAAAAAAAAATATTATAGATATACATAAAATGCAAGATTATTAAATAATTATCGCCCTCAAAACAAGGTAAAACATGGATAAAAAGTGATAAAATGGACATATAAATTAGCTTAAATCATTCATTAGCACATATTTTAAGTTACAGAGCATTACGTTGAGAAACAGAGTTCAAAAATCAAGAAAGCATAATCGCATTTACCTGATACCCAAAGTTATTTCTTACAAGAACCATCTACAATCCCCATTTTGTTATTACCCTACAGCGTTGTTCTAAGTTAGCAACTCATAAAGAGTAATTTTCACTACCAGTAAGTTGAAAACAAATCACGCTTATTCGACTCTCATCTGTTAGACTGAGAAAAAAGCGGATAAGTGTAGTCCATATCTTGTCCAACATTAGTGGCTGATGACGGATTCTAATTTTCAATTTCCAATTCCTCCAAGTTAAGAATTAGGAATATGTGGATCATCCAGTTGAAAGACTTCAATTCACATCTCCATTAGACTATAAGGTTGTTTTGTATGGAGAATAGAATATACAAAATTATCCTACGAATTGGGATCGGATGGAATTAGTTATTCTATCATTCATATATATATATATATATATAAAGAAAACTTACCATCATTTTTAATAATACAAATAGGGAGATAAATAATCCTAGAACTAACTAATACCCCAAAATCAAACCTAGGATAAAACATTCTTACATTTAATTCTAAAATTATTACATATTCCATATTCCTTGCACCAAACCACCTCTAAACTTCTATTTTTTTACTCTGATAAAGCTCTTTCCTCTTTTTTAAAAAATAAATAAATAAATAAATAAGAGAGAAACAACTTTCAGGTAAGTCTCCCTGCAACTTCAAAGAAACATGAAAGAAAGACATTAAAATTAAAAGAAAGAAAAGGGATCCATAGAAGGGCCTACAAGGTTGTGTGTCTTTTCTCTAGGGCACTATTCTAGCCAATAAGTATATTGGGAAACCCCTCACTGGTTCCTCAATCCACATTGTTTCTCGCACCTGGAGAAATATTCAAAATGGTTGGAAATAAATGGCTGATGCTACAACGTGGAATGTTGCTAAGGGTAATGTTGTGAATTTCTTCCATGACACTTGGCTCACCAATTCAAAAACCATTCAATCCCAGTTTATAGGTCCTCTCAATGGACATGAGATGCACTTCACCGTAGCAGACTTGTTCAATAATGGCAATTGGCATCTGGATAAATTATCCCAACATCTCCCCAAAGACTGTGTTTATATCATTCTTGACTTCCCCATAAACATTCACACTGTCAAAGATGACATGAGAACTTGGGGACTCATCAATGATTGGCAATTCACCTATTCCTCTACCTACAATTACATTGTTATCCTTGATAGTCATAATTCTATGGCTTTCAATAATTTCCAGCATATATGGAAAGCCAAGATCCCCACCAAAATAAAATAAAAAGTTATGGACCATGTTACATGGCAAGCTTCCCACAAACCAATACCTCCACAAAAAGGAGCATTCAAGTTGATCCCAAATGTAAGCTCTGTGATTACCACAATGAGGACATTACTCATATCTTTTTCCATTGCAACTTTGCCAAAGATTTTTGGGAAGTAGTCAAGAGACATAGCATTATTCCTCCCATCCCTAACCTTGATATCCTAGATGGTACCAACTAGATGGAGGTTTGGCATTTGCTTAAGTATGGGAAACACATGCACAGACTTTATTAGGAGCATTTTATACCATACTGTCTTTGGCAATTTGGTGTAATAGAAATGACAACGTGCACACAATAATAAAAGAGCAACGCTAAGCTACAGCTTCATGCACAGCCAAGTCATAGAATACACCGAAGTCATCATGCACAAAGTCAAGGGGCAACATGCTTTGCAAAAAATGAACATCAAATGAAACCCTCCTGATGTTGGTAAATTCAAGTTGAATGTGGATGGGGCTTCTAATGGAGACACTGGACGTGGGGGTGTAGGTGGGGTCATACGCAACCGCTAGGGGAATTGGATCTTGGGATCCATGCAGGCGATTCCCCAATCAACACCCATTGTAGCTGAACTGTGTTCACTACTCAAAGGACTTCAAGTAGCATGAGATCATAAACTCTCTTCACTGGAAGTTGACATTGATTCACAGGAGATGGTGCACATGTTTAAGAATGATAATATTAGGTATTACTCTTATTTCTCAATGCAGGTACCTAATGGAGACGATAGACCAAGTGGTGTTGTGACACGTGTTTAGGAAAGTAATCCAGGTCGCTGATGTCCTGGCAAAAGAAGGCTCCAAGTAATAAGCTTTTGAAGAGACCATGTTGTTTGTAAACCCCACCCCCCCCACCCCCTTGTTCATGGAAAAACATTTTAATAATGACTATTCATGACATTGTTATATTCGTAAGTACTGTGGAAATGTTTTGTCCTTTGTGGGTTTAGATGCGACCCAACAAAATTCTACTATGGCCACTAACAATGGCCAGGACAATCTGTTCATCTATTAATTATCTATGCATATCTATTTAATCAAAAAAAAAAGGACTAATTGAACTTTTGAATGGCGGCACACATATTTAAACATCACGTTAACGAATCACCCAAAAATGTCACTCCATCAGCTCGCTTTCTTTGTCGATATTAAAAATAAATTCACTTTTACTCATTTAATTTATAAAATCAAAAATAATTTATAACAAATTTTTAATTTACCTTTATTATTCACTACTCATTTTTCAATACGTTTGAAAGTATTATACTCAAAGAGTAAAATAGTAAAATCATACTATTTGAATTTATTACTCTTAAAAGGATGGGCTATACTCCCTCTATCCATATTTACTTGTCAACTATATTATTTTAAAATATCTAATAATATTTGTTCAATTTATAAAACCAAGAAATAATTTTACAACTATAAGTTTTAATTACCATTCTTAATAATGATAATCAGTTCCCTATTATATTTTTCAAAATAAAATATTTATTGTATTCAAAGGGTGATTAGATAAAATCACTTCTATCATTTACTACTTTTTAATTCCTACGCCAAGTCAATTAGGAACAAATAAAGATGAACGAAAGGAGTATTTAACGAGTTAAAAATAGATGAAAAAAAATCCTAAAAAAAACACGAAGTTCCAACATGTCAACCTAAATCTCTAGACATAATAAAAAGCCAAGCAAAATAGACAAAAGCATATATACATTTGAGATTGCGGTGGACATAATTATTCATACGAGCAAATGACTAGTAATTAAGATGGGCGCACACACATCACTTTTATGAAATAGTACATTATATAAAATGAATTTGCTTCTATAGTTTTTACCCACCAAAATGCCAACCCCATTGTCTTCTTCAAGTGTCGAAAGGGAATCCACTTCTGGTAAGCTGATTGTATTATCAAATTTCCTTTCACCCAACCTTCACCTCTTGATCTGTGGCTTTTTACTTATTTATGCAAGTACATTTGGCACGCCTTTCTGATAAGATCTGCAAAGAACGCAAGAAATAACAAGTGTTATTAGGAAGTTTCTTCAAATGGGATTTTAAAATCCTATGGCTTCACTCACTGTGATCCGAAATTTTGTAGGATATACCTTGACTTGTTTCTCCAGCTCTTTAATGTAATCTACTGCAAAATCCAACATATCTGCTGTGTTTGTTTGCTGCAATGAAATTCAAATAGCAAAATGAATACACTAGTATTTCCACTTGTACTTGATTTTGGTGAAATTATTAAGTTAGGATTCTACCTTGTCCATGTTGGGAACAAGCTCTTGCAGCTTCCTCATTCTGTCGCTTATTCGCGTTCTTCTCACCTAAAATTATTCCTAATTATATCAGTACAGGCTACCCATATAACAATAACATACATAGTAAAATTCCACTAAGTAGAGATTAAGTGGAGGTTTGGAGAGAGTAGAGTATTCGTAAACCTCACTACTAACATCGATATATGTCGAAAATCAGAAGGATCAAACTAATTTTAGTACAAGTTTCAGAAAGTCTTTTTTCTTTCTTAATAAAATAGATGATTTTATTAAAAAACAAATAGGAAAAACTCACTTGAGCCTATTACCCAAGTCTGATTACAATCAACCTAAAATAAAAATCTATTGGCCCATCTCAGGCAAAGGCCCGATAGGGTCCCTATATTGGCTATACACAATATTAGTAATAACAAAATTGGGGAAAATATTCGTATGTTTTAAGTTTCTTGAAATAATTGGCCGAACCAAACCATTGGCACCCCTATTGATTAAGACTTATGCATGTCAGCGCCGTACTTATCTCACTACCCCGCAAGTCTCCCCTTATCTAGTAATTAAAGGCATTAATTTATCAAATCCAAAAGTCATAGTTTTTATGAGCTGAATTTTAATGAATTGGAGCTTTTAGTGCTAAAATGTTTACCCTACCCTTTCTGCAATGCTACGAGGGTGAGTGGCACAACCCCTCTTTGCTCTGACATTCAAGTGTACTGAATCTTGCAAGAGCTTCTCCATGGTACTTGTGGGCAAACTCAAATGATGAGCTAAAGGAATTGGTGGACGAGCCAGCCCATCACTATTCTGATCATCAAAATCACGTAGATGTAAGGCAATGACTATTCACACATACAACTCCTCTAACAAGATAACAAATTACCTGATTACGGGATGCATCTTCATTAGGGAATGGCTCAATCTCAATGTCTTCAGTTTTGAGGAAATCATCAGACAAAATGTGTGAATCTTCCCAAGAAGGCATGGGGAAATCTGTAATGCAACTTTCATCGTTTTTATGTTCATTGCCCATGCTATTTACTTCCCAGACCTTATCTTTAAATTCAGAGATTGGAGCCATTAACCTGGGAGAAGCAGGAGGTTTCCCGGATGAGAATCCCACTTGAGTCTTGAAATTTCTCGGAGTCAACAAAGAAGTTTCTGTAGCAGCATTAGTACCAATTCCATAACTCCCTATGCCTCGCATAGCACCATATTCTGTCAATTGCTGGAATCTTAGCAACACACTTGAACTCTAAAGTCAGATTTAACAGTTGAGATGACAATGGACTTTTAATTAAAACTCAAGCAAAAAAAGATATATTAACATAAGAGACCCTCTTACTTTTACCTTAGGGTATTTCAGTAGAACTCACTTATCAAGAAAATAATTTAGTAGATCTCCATCACTACCACTTGATTGATTAGATGCATTTATTGTTATAAAGGAAGATTAACAACAAGATATTAATGCTAACAAGAATCCTATTTGTACCTCAAGGTTATCTAAAATTTTCAATTCCAAGCAGTAACATCAATACACAAGAACTAAATGGCAACTCAACCTATTAGTTTCTAATATCCTTTATTTATCTGCAACAACTAATGATAATCTTCATATACATTTATACACTATGAACCTATAAGCTTAAAATGAGTTAAAAGCACAAGCATATACTCATATATATTGATGTTTCATCACACAGCCACACAGTATGAAGCTTAAATTGGACATACTCTATAATTTCATCAGCACTAGAAATTCTATCAACACTGTATAAGCAAAGATAATGCATACCATTTTTGATATTGATTTGATCAAAGAATCCAGCAGGAGAACTATTATAACGGGTAAGGTTGGAAGTACCACCACTAGCACTAGCCGAATTCACAAATACAAATGAATTATCTGTGGCTGCGGTTGACTTTTCAATTTGTTGAGGTTGAGTTTGGTAATTCATGTGTGAAGCTGAAGCATGATCAGTAGTCTGTTGCAGAGTCTCTGGTTCCTTTTTCACAGATGAAATAAACTGTTGGCTCTGGTTTTGATAGTTCATCTGTGAAACCAGAGAGTAATCACTACTCCTCTGTCGCACTAACCGCTCTTGTTTCGGAACCATAACATCCGATCTCACGTTCATATTACTCGTGGGGATTTGTTGATTTGTAGGGAAATTTCCCGAGTTGGAGTTACCAATACTAGCTACGAATCTAGAGAAAACTTGCTCTATATCAGTAGCTGAACCTCTAGAATTTTGCAAGTGAGAAAACTCATCTCTTGCATAACCACAACCCCCACCACTAACAGGAGTAGTACTACTTAATAGGCTAGACAAATAAGAACTTGGCGCAGATCGATACCTCGTCAAACCAGAAGTTATTGGTTGCTGCTGAAAACGACTATGATCCATTTTTATCTTGAAATACCCAAAAAGACTTTTCTTATTTTAGGAACAAAGGTGACTTATCCAAACAACCAACAAATTGTAAATTAAATTTCATACAAACAGAAAATTCAAGATTTTCGCATAGATCCTACTAGTAGAGAAAAGGGGGAAAAAACCATCTGGATGTAAGGATAATATCAACTATGAAACTAAAATATTGAGTAAAAAGTTGTTTTGGAGTAAGCCTAAGGTTATAGAAAAGACAAGTGAAAACAGAAAAGAAGAAAAGGGGTAAGATTTAAAAACAGAGAGAAATGGAGGGTAACTAAATTTTTATTCAAGTATCATCGGAAAATGGACAGCGGCAGGTAAGATGGCGGCGGCGGTGGCGGTAGAAGGAAGTTCAGAATATGGGTACCGGGAGCGAGGTAGGGGTGCTGGTGTGGGTGCGGGTGCGGCTGCGGGTGCTGGTGGGTAGAGTGAGGAAAGTGAAAAGTGTTGAAGCCAATGAAAACTTAATTCAGCAACAGAGATCAGAGAGAGATCTCGGGCTTTTCATTCTCGGGAAACTGGAACTGTTTTTCAAGACTTAAAAAAATATTCTCTCTCATTTATTATGTTTGATATTTTTTAATTTGATACAATATTTGTAAAGGAATAAAATTCATGATTTAAAATAATCAAATATTATTTTTAATTATAATAGAATAATACTTTTTAAAATAGATGAAAAGAAAAGGGTTTCACAAAAGGGAGTAATATATTTCATTAACGTCAAAATAACTATTATTTTAATAAAAATTAATATTTAGTACTAAAATTAATATTTATTTATAAAATTAATATTTCTCAAAACAACAACATTAAGAATATACTCTCCATTCAATAATTGTTCACTATCAATTCATAAAGAATTTAGAAACAATAAATAATAAAAAAATAAAAAAAAATTATTAAATTATTTTTATTAAATGTAAAATATTTATTCTAGTCAAATGAGATTAAATTATAAATTGCCTAAAGCTTTTATTTGTAACAAAGGTGTTTGTTTTTTATTTAAAGGGGGGGGGGGGGGGGGGTCAAACTTTGAGGGCCCAGTGTTTGGCAGCCCCCCCGCCGCCCCTTTCTCTCC
>JAOTQR010000007.1:16426329-16458069 GCA_025774065.1 Solanum ossicruentum
GGGCTTAAAGAGGTCCAATTGACAAGAGCCCAAATAAATTGGGCTATCCCTCCATGTGGGAGGGATAACACCTAACATATCTCTGGTGCACTTGCTTAAATATGCTGAAGTTCTGGTAACATACTTCTTAGACAGATGGCTTAAGAAGCTGCTAAAGTTGTTGCAATGTACTCAGCTTCTAAGGTTGATAACATTGTTGTAGTTTGCTTCTTTCAACTCCAGGTGGCCACACCTGAACCTAGAGTGAAAACATGAGTTGAAATACACCGTCTATCATCCAACGAACCACCATAGTCACTGTCAATGAACCCACATAATTTGAAATTGGAAACTTGTGAGTACCAGATCCCATAGTCCATAGTTCCAACAATATAATATAAAACCCTTTTTGCTGCTCCAAAATGAACCTTTAAAGGTTATTGCATAAACCAGGAAATGACACCAACAGAGCATGCAATATCAGGGCAACAGCAAGTTAGGTAAATCAAATCTCCAACCAGGCTTTTGAAACTTCTAGCATCATCCATCTCTACTCCGTCATTAAGCTTCAATTTTTCACATTCATTGGTATAGTTGTAGGCTTGCAATTAAGCAGACCAAATTTAAATGAGAAGGTCCCTAGTATATTTCCTTTGTCATAAAAATACTCCATCTTCAACTTGATGGACATCAAGGCCAAGAAAATAATATAATAAACCCATATCCGATATCTGAAACTCATTTTTCATTTGACTTGAACTTATCCACAAGAGAAATAGAAGAGCTAGTATAAATGATATCATCAACGTAAAGGCAAACAATGATGAAATCATTACCTTTACTCTTTACATACAAAGTGTGTTCATTCTCACTTCTCATATATCTTTTTTCTGAAAGTACCCATCAATTTTGCTATACCATGCTCGAGGAGTTTGCTTTAAGCCACATAATGCCTTTTTAGCTTGTAGACCTTTGTTTCATCACCCTTCTTTATAAAATCTTCTAGTTGTGCTACATAGACCTCTTCTTACAAGTCTCCATTGAGAAATGCTGACTTAACATCAAATTGATAAACTACACATTGTGACTGTGATGCCAATTTTAGAACAAGTCTGACAGTTTCAAACCAAGCGACTAGAGAAAATATTTCTTCAAAATCAATACCATATTATTGCACATATCCTTTTTCCACAAGACGACCTTTATGCTTCTGTAGGCTGCCATCTGCCACAAACTTTGTCTTGAAGATGCACTTCAAGCCAATTACATTTTTGTCTTTTGATAATTCCACCATCTCCCATGTGCCATTCTTTTCGATAGAAATCATCTCTCCTAGCATCTCTTTCTGCCACTCTTCCTTTTCAATTGTTTCTACATAATGTGTGGGAACTAAAACAACAAAAGAAAACTGACAAGATGTATACATGCCACTAGCATACTTGGAATTCGGCTTTGTAACCCTTGTTAATCTTCTTAGTGGAATTGGCTCATCTGGGGACTTTTCAAGAGTTGTAGATGAAGAGTTTCTTCTTGGTAAAAGCTAAAGAGGATGAATCCGAGGAAGATGCAGAAGAACTCACTTCTGTAGCTATAGAAGTTGGCTGTTGAATTCTATCAAAAGTGATTCTTGTTGGCGTAAGCATCTGCTCTTGCTTCTTATCATTGCTTCCACTCCAATTCTAGCTTGCCAGTTCATCAAATACTACATCCCTTCTAATTAAAATCTTTCTGCTAAGGGGGTTATACAATCTATGTGCTTTAGATTGTGTACAATAACTAATAAAAAGACACTTTTCAGATTTTCATCCAACTTATGACGAAATTGGGGATCTACCAAAGCATAAGCAATACAACAAAACATTCTTAAATAACTTATAAATGGTTTTCTACCCCGCGAAGCATCAAATGGTGTTTGATTCATAATAGCCTTTGTGGGAGATAGATTCAATAAATGGACTAATGTCTACATAGCTTCAGCTCGAAAATGATTCGAAATTCCCTTTGCTTGCCATATGCTTCTTGCCATCTTCACAACAATGCAATTTTTTCACTCAGCAACACCATTTTTCTCTAGAGCATAAAGTGTTTCTTGTTCCCTGTGAATGCCACTTTCTTCACAAAAGAGATTAAGCTACTTGGACAGGAATTCACCTCCTCTATTAGTGCAAAAGGTTTTGATTGATAGACCATATTGTTTCTCAACCAAGGTTATAAAGTGGTTGAATTTTTGAAATATTACTGATTTTCTTTCCAAAAAAAATAGTCCCAACTCATGCGACTATAATCATCAGCAAAGAGTAGAAAATCGCGACTCCTACCAAAAGAAGTAGTATACATAGGTCCACATAAATTAGCATGTATTAGTTCAAGACACTTTGAAGCCCTCCAAGCACTTCCAATAGGAAAAGAATTTCTAATTTGTTTTCCATAAATACACCCTTCACATAAATCAATAGAATCAATTTTTGGTAATCCAAGAACCATACCTTTGTCAACTAGCAATTTCAAGTCGTGTATGTTGAGATGACCATGCCTCAAATGCCATAACTTTGAGTCATCCTTTGTACTGGAAGCAAGGGCAAAATTTTCCATATTAGAAACATCTAGCGAAAACATCTTATTTGGTGTCATAGTGATGTAAACCTTTTTGCCTGAATTCTTATTCGTAATAACACAAGTGTCATCATCAAACCAAAGAGAATGACCATCAATCATTAGTTGTCCAACACTCAACAAATTGTATCCTAATTCAGGTACAAATTGGACATTTACTAGCATTTTTACTTTGTCATGACTAGTATCAATACTCACAATGCATTTTCCTCCAAACCACATCTGTTTTGTGTTGCCAAGTTACACCCTCTTCTTTTGCTTTTCATCAAGCTCCTTGAATAAAGACTTGGTGCCTCTAATATGATCTGAACAACCACTATCTATAAATGATAAATCGCTTAGCTTATGGTCTATATCAATGCAAGCCATAAAGAGATAATTTTCTTCCTTATTTTCTCCTGCTATAAAATTTATTTTCTGATCTTTATACCAAAAATCAACCCTTATATGCCAGTAGTACTGACAGTGATAGCACTGAATGCTATTTTTCCTATTACCTTGTTCATTGGACTACTTGTGCCCATCATTCCTTCCTCTACCTTTTTTGTAACCACGACCTCGACCACCATCTCTTCTTCCAAGACCTTTGCTTGATAGACCAAGATTGTCTCCATACTTAGTTGTTAATCCTTCACTTGGAATGCCTTCTCTTTATTCTTTTCAGTAGATCGATTGAGTCTCACCTCATGAGCTTGAAGAGCTCCCATTAGTTCATCAAAGGAAAATATTGAAAGATCCTTAGACTCTTCTATAGAAGCAACTACATGATCAAATTTTGTATTCAAGCTTCATAGTATCTTTTCAACAATAGTCTAGTCAGTAACTTTTTCACCATAAGATCACATTTTGCTGAGAATTGCCACTGCTTTGGACAAAAAATCAGCAATAGATTCTTCACTTTCAATATCAAGGTTTCAATTCACGCCAAAGTGATTGCAATCTCACCAGAATGACCTTTGAATCACCTTGAAACTTCTTCCGTAGAATGGACCAAGCTTGCTTTGACGTGGTTATTGTTGTGATCCGTGAAAATATAGTCATGGATAGCTTGCTGGATAAACATCAACACCTTAGCATCTTTTTGCTTGTTGTTTCGCAATCTATCTCCTTCATCAGGATCTGCAAATCCACTTTCTACCAAGTCCCAAAGATTTTGGAATTTGAGTATAGTTTTCACACGAATACTCCAAAATTCATAGCTTTCTCCAATGAAGATAGGAATCAGTGGTTGTAACATAGTCGATGAATTGTTGCTACTTGCCATGGCTCTAATATCAAAGATGTTGGAAAAATGATTGCAAACAAACTCAAAGAATGGAGGCTAAAAGTAAGAGGTTTAAAAGTTTGCTGAAACTTAGCTTTTCTGTGTATTTTATCAAAGGAAAGTACAACCCTTATATAGACTTAAAATAAGCAAACCATTAAGTTAACCACTAGTCCACTAGCTAAGTAACAACTACCACTAAATTGAAAAAACAAAAATGTTGCAGCATGACTGCTAACAGCCCAAGAAAATAGGAAACTACTAACAAATTAAATTTGACCAAGTTAGACTTTGAATCAGTCTTCAACACACAAAACACTTTGTCAAATCTTTTGAAGATGCATTCCTTCTCTATTCTTCTATTCCACCATGTATACTTACTCCTCATAGATTTCATGTCATGTTAGTCACAATTATTAACATATTGAGTAAAGTCCATTAGTATATGTTGGGTGATAGGCAACCCACCCATCTTCCATGAGGCATCCATGATTACATTAAATTCCCCCCTACAATCCATAAGGCAGTTATGTTGTTGCTATTTGACTCCAAGTCTTTCCACAATTCTAATTTGTCTAGTGCATAATGCCTTGCACATACATACAACTATAACCACTATTATCTTATTATAAGTATTACGAGTGAATTGAATTATGATTTATTGATGACTATCACTAATAATGTTGGTTGATCATTGTTTATTACAAAACACCCATATTATTGGCTGAACAATTAACCATTACATATGTCATCCTATGTTTAATCTTATAGTTTTCTAGTTCATGGAGCCTTTCAAAAGGTTCCATAAGAGAAATATATGTCAGCTTGTTTCTCTTGTTAGATCAGTCAATCTTTCAAAGGAATTTTGAGTATTTAGATCAAACATCCTAGAACATATTTTCTCCGTTATCATTTAGATAGAGGTAGTTTTGTTGAATCATTTCTTGTGCTCGTGATCTTGGCAGACGCTTTATTATTCTTTTTTACATTCTTAATTCTTTGGTATGTCTTGCCAATAGGTCCCCTTCTTTACTTACCTCATTAGTATTTTTTTAAGATCTTCTTCACCATCCTCTTTACCCTTCTCATCCATCCTATCCAGCCTAATTTTCTGTTGTTGTTTAATGAGTTCTTCCTCATGGTCCCTATTATTGTGTTCTCCTTCTTGATTTATTGATGATGACTTTTCCTGTTCATTAATAGTTGATATTGCTCTTCTTTGATCTAGTAATATTTCCTTAATGCCCTTGCTAAACCAATTGATTTGTTTCTATCGCAATACAAGTCTAAGGCCTAATCATAACATAGTGAATGAGACATCCCCAGGAAGCTCATCCAAGTTATCTTAGCATGTCAAGCATTCATAGATAAATACATTCATAGTACGAAAGTAAATAGGAATGGGGAAAAGGGAAAACATTTGAAATATAAAGAAACATCCCAAACATACATCATTGTCCAAAGCATACCATCTAAACATGAGTCAATGGGAACCGATGCATGATTTTGGTTTCCCTCAAATAAAAAAAAATACTAAGATAAATTATAAAGTATAGCCTTCAATTCATAAAGAACAAAAATTATACATCATCCAAATAACACATAACATGAAGGAAAAATAGGTAGATTCCCTACCTAAGGTCTTACCACAAATAAGGTGGATTCTCGAACTAAGGGCTCACCACAAATACTAGTCTTGAACACTGACAACTAGCCACATGTCGGAGGAGGAGGAGTGTCTATCCCTACATGGTGACATGTTGTAGGAAAAAGTATACATTAGTACATTAGAATGTATTAAGCATTGAAATTCAATGCGAGGATGAAATTATAATTCCATCATTCATAAGTTAAAGTCATCAATGCATGAAAAGGTAAAATCATCATTTTTTATTAGCTGAAGTATGCACAAGAAGTAACACTCAGTATGAAGTAAATATAATGCAACTTAATAACACATGTGATGGAACAAAGACATCAAACCTGAAACTTTGTGGGAATGGACTGCAATTGACGTATAAGACAATGTGAACTAATAAATGAAATCTAATATAACCCCTCTACGTTGTCACGAGAGTCTAATTGCTGGGTGGAAATCCATCACATATAATGGATCATCATATATCATAAATGGCCTACGTTGACACACTAGCCTACCCTACAAGGGCTTCTATGGTGGCACAAAGTTAATGGGCCAAAGGGTTTCATCTAGGGTTCCCTTATCGAACCCCACCTCAATGCCTCATTCGGTGCTAGGTATTCTACAGAAATCTTTCAAACAAGTACTTAGTCAAATATTTACACTTAGAATAATAAGTACCAATTTCAAAGAGTAGCTCAAAACTTAAGGACCACCAAGTGAGAAATGTCCTTTCATGTTGGGGACCATCATAAACACCATCTAGGGAATTATTGACATGCTTATATCTTTGACAAAACATCAACTTAACCCTATGCTTTTATTTCCTATCCACCATCATGCAAAGATTTACTTTAACTTAATGGCCTTAATCATTTATTCGTAAACTCATGAACTAGGAGGGTTGTGCATGAACATAGGAAAAGTATGCTTATTTAAAACATGTAATAACAACTCACACATCATCATTTAAAACCCTAAACATTGGTATCATCATCATCAACTCAAAATTCATAGCAATAGTTAGGAAAACATTACATGATAACATTAAAGGAAAAATACATCACAGTACATCATGAAATTATCATTAGCATGCATGGTAGTACTTAAAGGAACTTAAAGAAAGGGCTAAAAACTTTAAGGAAGGGCTTTGTGGGTGTAAGGAACCCACAAATGGACTCACATATCTTGGTTGAAACCTATGAAGAAGAAACTTGAAGCTTTTGGAAAGAATCTTGAAACCATAGCCTTTTTGCCTTGCTTCTTGGAGAGAATAGTTGCCTTAGAATTTTGAGAAAGTGGAAGAATGAAAAAGAATGATTATCTTTAGGGGACTAAAGAATCATAAAAATAATGTACTTTAGGTCTAGGATTTGTGGAAAGGTTGAAAATGCTATTCATTGAAACTATAGAACACAAACCACGAGACCCTGATTACGGACCATGGATTGAACCATGAGTTGTGGTCATGTTGTCATGTTACTCTTTTTCAATCTTCAAAGACTGGTTACAAACTGTTCAAACTACAACACTATTCCACGGGCCATTACCAGATCCAGGTGTCATGGACGGCCTCGCGGAATCATTCCTTGCTTAGTAAAATTTCCACTTTTCAAGGACCCCTACTCATGAGGGCAAACCACAAACCATATACTAGACTATGGATCATCCTGTTTGTCCTAGGTTACCTTCTAGATACGTAAATTTTCTTCATGTCAAAAACTCACTCCCTACAACTTATTCCATGATCTGTGTTTCCATCCACGAGTGGTAGATGGTCATCACAGATGTTTCATCACTTAACAAAATTTCCACTCTCTGAAGCCCGTATTTGCAAGCCTAGTCTATGGCTCATGGTCTAAACCACAAGACATAAACTAGGCTTTGTAAAATGGCTCTCTATATTTGTAGCTCAACTTTTCTGCACTTTCTAGGCCCTAACTTATGGATCCTTACAATATCTCCCTCTTAAGAATATCCACCCTTGAATGTACTTAACCGTAAGTTCTAAAGAGTCAAACATCAGCTAATAACCCAGCATGTATGCAAGAATGAAATCTAAACATCTTTTCCTAAAATTTTCTAAATCCTTACTTAAAATATGTCTCGGAACAGTCCATAAACATGAAAATAAGTATAGGCATCATATAAAAATTGAAATGCAAGTAACTTGAGGTTGGGGCAAGGATAGCTTCATACCTTAGGCTTGAGTAGAGTAGAAAAGATAGGGATGATGTTTCATTGTGTCCTCTTCCGCTTCCCATGTTGCACCTTAAACTTGTTGATTCTTCCAAAGAACTTTAATGGATACAACTTCCTTATTACTTAGCCTCTTCGCTTGCTGATCCAGGATTTCAATCGAAACTTCCTCATAGGTCATATTTTCTTTGTTGTTCACCTCTTCTAATGGAACTATATAGTTTGAATCACCCATGTATTTCCTCAACATCAATCCATGGAAATCGGATGAATCATGCTCATTTCCATGGGTAACTCCAACTCATATTCCACTTTGCCAAATCTTCTCACTACCTTGTAAGGACCTACATACCTAGGGCTCAATTTTCCCTTATTGATGAATTGAATCCTACCTTTCATACGATATACCTTTAGATTGACCAAATCACCAATTTTGAACTCAAGATCTCTCCTCCTCATATTAGATTTGACTTTTGCCAACTTTGGGACATTTTCAACTTTTTCCTTATGAGTTTCACCTTCTCCATAGCATCTATAACTCAAGCCCTAGAAAAGTCATCTCACCAACTTCAAGCCACCCAATAGATGATCTACACCATCTACCATTCAAATCGTCAAAGGATATCATCTCAATACTTATATGAAAGTTATTTTTGTAGGAACACTTAATGAGTGTAGGGTGATTATTTTCCAATCCCCCTTGAACTCCAATATGCAAGCTCTCAACATATCTTCTGATATTTGAATTATCCTCTTGGCTTGCCTATCAGTTTAAAAATGGAAGTCAATTTCACCTTAATACTAGGACCTTTTTGGAAAGATTTCCAAAAGTAAGAGGAAAATTGTGCTCCACGATTTCATATGATAGACAATGGAATCCCATGTAACCTCACATCTCCCGAATATACAATTTTTTAGCACTAGATATCATTTTTACTGATAAGAAGTGACCCAACTTTGTCATTGTTTCTACTATCGCCCATATGAATTCAAATAGATTCTTGGTCTTAGGAAACCCCACTACAAAGTCCATATTGACTTCTTTCAACTTTTAAGTAGGAATACCAATATCTTGAGCTTGGTCACCCGACCTTTGATGTTGAACCTTGACTTGTTGGCAGTTGGAACACTATAACACATATTGGCAATGGTTTTCTTTAATTCGCTCCACCAATAAACTTCCCTTAAATCCCTATACATCTTGGTAAACTAGGATGAATGGAATAGGAAGCGTTGTGAGCTTTTTGCAATACAACTTCTTCAACTTGTCATCATTCGGCACAAATAATCTTACTTCATAGTGAAACACACTATCTCCCCCTTGTGAGGAGGCTTCTATCTTTCACCAAGGATTTCAATTCCACCAAGGTGGGATCATGATCTTGTTTGGATTTGACATCCTCAATTAATCAAGACTCAAAGCCATGTAGCAATATCACAACACCACTACTGGATTTATTCAACCTCTCCCCTAATCTAGGCAACTTATAAACTTCCTTAGCCAACTCCCCTTTCCCAACATCATCTAAATAAGAAACACTAACCATAGAAACTTTACTAAGGACGTCGAGCACCACATTACATTGCTCAAGAGATACTTCACATTCATATCATAATCCTTTAGGAGCTTTAACCAACTTCGTTGCCTTAGATTGAGATCTCTTTGAGTGAACACATGTTGAAGGCTTTTGTGATCGGTGAAGATATTTGAAACCTATATAGAGAAACCAAAATTTTTTATACAAACACTACGTCCATAAGCTCAAGATCATGTGTTAGGTAGTTCTTCTCATGTACCTTCAATTTCCTTAAAGCATAGGCAACTATGTTGCCATGTTACATTAACACACAACCCAACCCAAATCTTGAGGCATCACAATAGATAAAAATCCATCATTTCCATCTAGCAAAGTTAAAAATTGAAGCCAAAGTCAACTGATCCTTCAAGATTTAGAAAATCTTCTCACACTTATCAATGCATCTAACCTTTGCTTTTCTTTGAGTCAACATGGTTAATGGGGATGAAATGGAGGAGAAACCTTCCATAAACCTTCTATAATACTAGGCATAGGCCTAAAAAACTCCTAATGTCCATATGAGTCAATGGCCTTGGCAAATTTCTTACTGCTTTCGTCTTTTCAGATCAACCTTGATCCCGTCACCCGATACCACATGTCCTAGGAACGCAACCTCACTTACCCAAAATTCACATTTGTCAAAATTTTGCAAAATGTCTTTCATCTCTCAAAGTTTGCGAGACCACTCGCAAATTCTCCATGTGTTCTCCTTCACTCTGGGAATAAATTAGGATATCATCAATGAACAACACAATGAACATATCCAAGTAAGGCTTCAACACCCAATGCATAAGATTGATAATGATTGCTGGTCCATTAGTAAGGTTGAAAGACATCACCACAAATTTAAAATTTCCATACCTAGTCTGGAAAGCTATTTAAGGAATGTCACTCTTAATTACCCTTAGTTGGTGGTATCTGAACCACAAATCAATCTTAGAAAAATGCTTGGTTCCTTTTGGTTGATCAAATAGGTCACCTATCCTTGGGGGTAGATATTTATTTTTGATGGTGGCCTTGTTGAGTTGCTAACAGTCAATACACATTTGGAGTGACCCATCTTTCTTCTTCACAAAAATTACTGGGGCACCCTATGGAGACTTACTAGGTCTAATAAAATCCTTTTCCAATAAATCCTTTAATTATTCTTTTATCTCCTTCAACTCTGCCGGAGCCATTCTATAAAGAGGAATGGAGATGGTTTGAGTGTTGGGTAGGAGAACTATGCCAAAATCAATTTCCCTTTTGGGAGGAACACCTGGTAACTCATTCATAAAGACATGGGGCAATTCATTTACAAGGAATAGACTTAAGAGAGGAAACTTTGAAAGTGACATCTGTAACCCTCACTAGATGATATATTCACCCCTTAGAGATAATTTTCTGGACTATTTAATATAAGATGAACCAACATCTACATAAAGAATTTCTACCCTCCAACTTATGAATAGACTCATTTGAGAATTGAAACTTGACTCTATAAGTTGGACAATCTATTGAGGTATAAGAAATATGCAACCAACCCATCCAAGTATAATATCAAAATTAACCATAAAGAGTTCTACTAAGTCATAAGGGACAACTTTACGCAAGATGGAAATGGGGCAATCTCTATAGACCCTTCGTGCAACTATGGACTCTCCTACGGGAGCTGTCACTTCAAAAAGGCTCATTTAGGACTTCAGGACATGATTGAAATCTATTGGAAAGGAAAAGGGTTACAAAAGATAAATTAGCTCTGAGATCTAACAATTCATATACATCAAAATGATAAACTTTTAACATACTAGTGATAACATTCAGAACCTCTTCTACTTCTTGGTGGTCATGAAGAGCATAGAACTGATTGGTCCTAAGGGCACCTTGGACTTGTCCACCTTGGCCTTGGGGCTTACTACCTCCGCTCCTACAATCCCTTATATGGTGTATGGGCTTTCCATACTTGAACATGCATTTGACTCAGTCAAGCACTCCCATTTATGGGGTCTCCCACATTTTGGGCACTTATGAGCTTGGGGATTAGGATTGTCTCCCTTGTCCCTGTTGAATCGGGGAGGGGATGTGTTGATAGACCCTTGGCCTCCTTGCTTTTGTCCACCTTGGAGTTTGTTGTAGCCTCCACTCCTTTGATGCAAATATCCTCCACCATCCACCCGAGCCCTCTTGGACTCTCTAACTCTCTCCCTCATCTTTTCCTCCTCAATTTGTTTGACATAGGTCATCAAATGGGATATTTCTATCTCCTTCACAAGCATGGTCATCTTTTATTCCTTAGACACTAACTCTGACATGCCATATATGAACTTGCTCATCCTTTCTCTTGGGTCTGCTACTATGAATGAAGCATATTTAGAGAGTTTATTTAACTTGAGAGAATACTCTCTCACGCTCATATGCCCTTGCATAAGATTGATAATACTCTCTCACGCTTATATACCCTTGCTTAAGATCGATGAATTCTTGTACCTTGGCCTCCCTTAAATATATTGGGCAAAACTAGTCCATGAAAGCACCCTTGAACTCCTCCCATTCAATTTGACTCGCCCCTTATCCCCTCTCCTCAACCCATTGCTCATACCATACTTTTTCCACTCCCTTAAGTTGATAGGCCACCAATGTTGCCTTCTCCTCCAAGGGGATCCCATTATGGAAACAATCTAATAGGCCTCATCAATGAAGTCAATGGGATCCTATTCTACCTTAGAGCCATGGAATTTTGAGGGCTTATCATCGTGAAATCTCATACCCTTGTAGCAGGAATGGGCAGTTGAGGAGGGATAACAATCTCCCTATTTGCTTGGTTGGCTAAAGCTTGGACAAACATAGTGAAGACGACTCTAAACTCTACATGAGATACTCCATCATCATGTTACAAAGGAGGGGCTTGTTCCTTGGATGTGTTCCTTGGTTGAAGAGCTCTTCTTTGTGGCATGATATAGAAATAGTAAAGATAATGACATTAGTTATGGGGAACCTTAGTCGACTCTAAAGGTATGACATGAGGATGAAGAAGGGAAAATTTTCCTAAACATTTCATAGCTTCTCATTCAAGGTTGTGGCGCACTTCACAACCTTCAACAAGAATCTACTTGACGCAGTATGTTTTGACATCCTAAGAACATTTTAAAATCTTGTGCTCTAATACCAAGTTTGTCACAACTTAAGTCGAGGACCTAGTCATAACACAGCAAATGAGACAACCGTAGGCACCTCATCTGAGCCATCATAGCATGTCAAACATTCATAGGTAGATGCATTCATAGTGTGGAAGTAAACAGGAAAAGTGCTAAGGGAAAACATTTAACATATAAAGAAACATCCCAAACATACATCATTGTCAAAAGCATACCATCTAAACATGAGTCAATGAAAACTGATGCACAATTTTGATTTACCAAAAATAGATAGAAAGTAAAATGCCCCAATTCTTACAAAAAAAATATACACGATCCCAGTAATACATAGTATGAAAGAAAAATAGGTAGAGTCCTAAACTAAGGGCTCACCACATATACTAGTCTTGAACACTGACAACAAGCCACGTGCCAAAGGGGGAGAAACACTAGTCCCTAAATCCTGCTATCATGTAGGAAAAAATATGTTATTACGTTAGAATGTACTAAGTATGTAATATGCAATGCGAAGTTGAAATTGTAATGACATCATTTATAAGTTAAAGATATCAGTGCATAAAATGATAAAAACATCATTTGTATGAGCTTAAGCAAGTAAGCACAAGGAATATCACTCAATAAGAAGTAAAAAGTAATGCAACATAATAACACATGTGATAGAACAAAGATAGCAAATCTGATATTTTGTGGGAATGGACGGTAATCAACATATATGACCATGTGAAATACCACATAGAATCCAATATAACCACCCTACATTGGCAAGGGGAGACCATTTGCGGGGTCGAACTCCGTCACATAGCATGCATCATCATATATCATAAATAGCCTACGTGGATCCACTAGTTTACCATACAAGGACTCCTATGGTGGCTCATATTTAATGGAGCAAAGTGTTTCTTGTAGGGTTCCCTTACCAAACCCCACCTTAATTGCTCATTCATTGCTAGGTCATCCCATAAAAATCCTTCAAACATGTACTAAGTCAAATATTAATACTTAGAATCATAAGTAGCAATTTCAAGGAGTACTTCAAAACTTAAGGACCACCAAGTGAGAATAATGCTTTCACTTTGGGGACCAGCATAAACATCATTTAGTGTGTTATTGACATGTTTATATCTTTGACAAAATATCAACTTAAACTCTTTCTTTTTATGTCCTATCTACCGTCAATATGTCATGCAAAGCTCGACTTTAACTTAGTGGGATTAACTATTTATTGGAAAAATCATGACCTAAGAGGTCCATGCATGAACTGGGAAAAGTATGCTCATTTAAACATGCAATAATAGACCACACATCATCATTTAAAACCATAACCATTGGTATCATCATCATCATCAATTCAAAATTCATCGAAATACTTAGCTAAACATTACATGATAACATTAAAGGCAAGATACATCATAGTACATCATGAAGTCATCATTAGCATCCATGGTAGTATTTAAAGAAACTTAAAGAAAAGGGTAAAAACTTAAGGAAAAGCTTTGTGGGTGAAAAAGACCCTAAAATGAGCTCACGTACCTTAGTTGAAACCTATGAAAAAGAAACTTGTAGCCTTTAGAAAGAATCTTGAAACCCTAGCCTTTTTGCCTTGCTTTTCAGTGAGAATAGTTGCCTTAGAATTTTTAGAAAGTGGAAAAATAAAAAAGAGTAGGAATCCTTAGGGCTTTTAGGTATGATTAGAGGCCTAAGAATGAAAACAACAACATAGTTTAGTTCAAGGATTTACAAAAAGGATGAAAATGTCCTTCATTAAAACTATTGAACATGAATCACGAGACCTCAATTATGGGTCATGGATTGAACCATGAGTCGTGGTTCATGTCGTCCTGTTCTCCCTTTCCAATCTTCAGAGAATGGTCACCAACCCTTTAAACTATGATACCATTCCATGGGCTGTAACCAGATCCATGAGTCGTTGATGACCTCATGGAATCATTCCTCGGTAAAATTTCCACTTCTCAAGGATCCCATTCACGAGGGAAAACCACAGACCATAAACAGGACTATGGGCCATCTTGTTGTTCGTGGATTGCCTTCCAAAAACTCTAGATTTCCTTAATGTCTGGAACTCATTCCTAGGACTGATTCCACAGTTTGTGTTTCCATCTACGGGCTATAGATCGTCATTGTAGATCTTTGATCACTTAACAAAATTTCCAATCTTTGAAGCTTGTATTGATGAGCCTGATCTATGGCTCATAATTTGAACCATGTGCCATAAATTGGGCTTCATAAAATAGCCCTGTACATTGCCAACCTAACTTTTCTACACTTTCAAGGCCCTAACTTGAGGTTCATTACAATTTCATATTCACCTTTTCTATCCCATCTTGCAAATTTATCTTATTACATGTTGTTGGCATCCACCTTGTACTATCTCCCTCGTCATTGCTTATTTGCTCTTGTTTTATAGCTATTTGTTTTTTTTCCTCCTCCTTGATTATTTTCTTCACTTGTGTTTGTTTTAGTATTTGGCCTGTACATTTTCAGCTCAACTTTTCTGCACTTTCTAGGCCCTAACTTGAGGTTCCTTACAATTTCATATTCACCTTTTCTATCCTATCTTGCAAATTTATCTTATTCCTTGTTGTTGGCATCCACCTTGTATTCTCTCCGTCGTCATTGCTTATCCGTCTTGTTTTACAAACATTTGATTTTTCCTCCTCCTTGATTTATTTTCTTCACTTGTGTTTGTTTTAGTATTTGTGTGCTTTGTTCTTTCACTCTATTTACCAAATATTTTCTCTACCCACTCCTTAGCTAACCTTTCTCTTTTTTACTCTATCAATTGTTATTTCCATCATTTCATCCACTTGTTGATCTACTCAATCAACCTCCCCAGAAGCCTCACTATCTTCACTAAGAGCATCAAATTTATTTTCAATGAAAACTTTATTACCATTAGTAGTCTTCTCTTTAGGATTCCACCATTGATTCCTTGCATCTGTGTGTTGGTATCCTCCATGTCAATACCTATATTTCTCTTTAGCTTCCTGGCAGTTGTGTTCCTTCATTTTTTTCATTATCCACCAGATATTTAGCTTCCATCACTGCTTCCTTCTTTCTTATATCTTTGTCGGTTTGGTCCTCCTCCTTAGGGTAAAGCTCTGGGTGTAGAACAAAGCATTCCTTCTAATTATGCCCCTGAAGCTTTCACTTTTTGCAATACTTAGGAAGATAATTGTATTTTATAGTGATCCACTTTGAAACAATTCCCCATTTCTTCTTTGTAATACGAACATTAACTCTCTTAGCAAGATCACTCTATAGGTCAACCTCTACCTTACCTGAGCACAACTTGGCGTCATTTTATTAATTGTCACCATAACAACTTGTAGAGATTTTCTTACTGCTGCAACAATTGAAAAGATTGATTCTTTGCCAAAGAAGTTGGGCAATAGTGCAGGCAGTGATATCCCAGCAATGGCAGTCGAAGTCTCCTCCTCTAGGTCAAATAAAGGATCCATTTAAAAGTCCTTATCAGATAATCCCAATTCCTATGGAGGATGGAAAAAATAGAATTGATAGTAGATTAACATAGACCTCCATCCTTGAGGATCTTATTAGCATAACAAATCTATATTAGCATCTACTTTTGGTTCACATTGTTTAGGAATTATCTTCCTCACTCCTATATATCTAGCCATCCATATGAAAACTTTCCTACCATTGTATACTCCAGATCTTCATTAACAATTATCTGCGATACCTCTTCTTCTTCCCAAATCTCCCTTGGTTCTCCATTGAGGTACGTAAAGGCTTCAATGGAACTGGTATACGCGTGGACATCTTCGGTAGCAATATATTTGCATTAGTTTTTGTCACAGGTAGGGATGACAATGGGGTGGGGTAGAGTGGGTGCGGGCGGTTTAGAGCTATGCGTGACGGGGCGAGTTTAGAATTATGCGGGTTCGAGGCGGGTGCGGAGTGGGTTGAAGTAACCATTTTTAAAACTAATGCGGGGCGGGGCGGGTGCGGAGTGGGTTGAAGTAGCCATTTTTAAAACTAATGCGGGGCGAGGCGGGTTGCGGATTTAAAAAACCAAATAGGAATTTACAGAAATTAAATTTTTGTAATTAATAAAAAGCAAAGATAAAATTTTTTTATATTAAACATTGACTTTAATTTTATTTTTTCCTAAAATTTAAACTAGACATGCCCGGTAAATTGTTAGTTGTTAAAATATTAATTAGAAATTTTTAATAAACGATTAAGAAAGAATTGTTAAAATGACAACTAAAAATGATTAATTAGTTGTTGAGATGTTAATTAGTGAAAAAAACTAAATTTAATAAAAAAGTAAAAGAACTTTAAAATTTAAGCGGGGTGGGGTGGGTTTATGCGGGTCTATGCGGGACGGGGCGGGTTAAAATGAAAAAAGTCATCATGCGGGGCAGGACGGTCTAAAAGTTTTATGGATTGAGCTTAACCCGCCCGCACCCGCTCCATTGTCATCCCTAGTCACAGGCATCGAATTCGATGTAAGAACTGGTGGAGCAGCCTCTATAGGAGGTTGTTTACTGGCCATCCTGGCCATTATGGTGTTGTAAAAGCAACAGGTTTAGAGTTTTTGGCATCCATGTGTAGAGAGGGGTGTGTGTCCTGTATTTTAGCTCATTTCAGTACAAATAGCTATTCGCCTATCCATTTATTAACTCAGCCAATTTACCCCAGATTCAGTTCCATCATGAAAGATTCAATCTTGTTATAGGACTGAAAATTCCAGATATATTGGAGGAATTTTCATACAATAAATAAGAATAGTGTGAAACATTAATTGTTATGTAGAGAGTTTATGTAAAAATTATTATGTGAACTTGCTTATTTTGGGGGCTTTTTTGCATTTAGCTACTCTTAATCGTGTCTTGCTAATGCATGTATTCAAATTTCACATTATTTTTCAACAACCTAATGAAGTACCATGCAGAGTTTAATAAGGCTACCCATCGCAAGGATAATGTTTTCTTTAACAACCAAACGACCATTTAGTTAATTAGCGTTATTTTATTACTATTATTACTAGAAACAGCTCTACCCACTATGATTGAATGTCGAAATAGACAGTATAAGATTCATCTTTGAAGCTCAATAATGGTGCCAAAAGAAAGTTTCTCTTAGCACCTTTTGCCACAAAGCTGATAGGATGATACTGGTCAATCCCATTTCCCAACTTAAAACTTGCTGCCTGTTTGAATTCAGCATCGATGGATTTCGAATTGCAATTGAGCTTGACACTTGATATATCTTTGTCGTCCACGTTATTATACATGAAGCACCCATGTTGACTATCAGATTCTAATGAGACTGCCCCGTCCTTCCCATCCAATCCTGCAACTAAACGGAACAAAGTCCCTGCGCCATCTGAGGACTGTGTGATCTCGAGATTTGTGTCATTTCCTAGATGAGTTATGAACATTCCAGGGAACTCCATGGGGTCTAACATGACTAGTTTCCCGACAAAATCTTTTGGTTCAGAAAGCTTGAAAGATTTTTTGTCATTTGAGACAAGTCTAAAGGTAGCACTGACAGCTGAATCTGTTCCGGCTTCAGGATACTTCTCCATTTGAATTGAGCGATTCGTGCTTGTAACAACAAATGTTGCATTACTGTATTTTTGTATAAGAGATATTAAATGAGAATTAAAGGCCGATGGTACTGGAGTTATCAGATCTGAGAGAGGAGTGGATTTTCTTTCAATGTCCCAATCACCAGTAGAATGGCCTGCTAGAAGGTATGGACCATAAAGAATTGCCTGTAAAGATGCATATTCTGGACGGTCATCTGAAGAACCATTTACAAGAGTTTGTTAGTTGCCATACTATCATTCATTACTTTTTTGAATAGAGATATAACATTGGCCAAACAAAGAAATATCCTAATTATCACCTTTAATGGCCTCTGTTCTAAGGTTCATTGGCAGCTCAATACTGATTTTTTCACCTGAGCCCCAACTATTGGTGATCGATATGAAGTTACCTGCATCGGTGGGTTTCATTACATTGTAGAAAAGAAGTAAGTTATGCAAGAAAATTGATTTGATACAAAATATAGAAAGACATCACAAAAAGGAGGAAAGTTCCTACCTGGTGGAGGTAGAGATAAATTCTTCCCGTTGAAGGATGCTTTTGCGCTACTTGAATCTGTCCAACTTGGTATCCTCAGATTTAATGTGGTTGGTGCACTAGCTTCTTTCTGAAAAATTATTAATCATAATAAGAATGTTCAAAACCGGGATGGCTCAAGCATAGTAGTGCTAAAGCAAAAAATGGCATTTTAGGTACAATTGCTTGGAAATTGTAGTAGTAGTACATTCTATCAAATAAGGAAGTTCCAACAAATGGATAAACGAACAAAATAAATTTAAAATGCATACCCCCTTTGAGGACACCATTATTTTCACTCGAAGGCGATTGTCCCACGAAACAACAGGCTCTATGCTCTGACTCACCACAACTTGCCCACACTTCCAATCAAGAGAGCTAGATATATACTGGATGATGTAGAGCCCAGGAGGATTTCCTTTCTCTTGGAAATAAATAGAATCTCCCAATTTGGAGAATGATTCAATCCCTGTAGAGGAAAATGGGAAAATACATCTTAAATTCATCCCTTTTTATAAGCTATAGATCTTTGGTGTGAACATGGGAAAGTCAAAAAAATTTGTTACAAATATTTTCATGGAGAATATTGTTCTTTGCAAGAAAAGGGTGAAAATATTGAGTAACTTCTATGGTGGACATATTTATCCGGTCTGTGTTGGATTAGTCGAGATATCCACAAGCTAGTGCTGACAGCATAAATATCAAAGAAAGAAGAGAAGGGCGAAGGATCAGAGTGAATATTCATTGCAATACCTGTTCCATAGCAACACCAAAAGTCATTAAACGGTGATCCCCATTTATGGTAGGTCAGCGCTTTGGAAGCACCAGGTTGAAGTGGAAGCATATATATCATTACTCCTGGATCTCTCCCCCTTTGGATACTGAGCACTCCATTAGTTAGTGCACGCTCATAATAATCAGCATATGCCATTTCTTTCGTCCATCTGAACAGGTGGCGGGAAACCTACAAAAGTTTCACATTTGTGCATAAATGTACACACATAAGGTGCAATAACCTCTCTACACTTGGTGCAAAATAGGAAACAACACAAATAAATCCATGAGGACACCTTCAGCATATTATATGTAGTACAAGATTCCTCATTCTCTTTGCTTAACGTACTTGCTAACCTCTTTGGATCGGACCTGCTCAGGTTGGTATCAAAGAGAAGAGAAATACAAAGAACTGTAAATTAACTGAGCCAATGAAAGGAGCACATAAGAAATCAAAACGAATTAACTTTGTGCATATTGATATGCTTAATAAGCAAATAATAGAACTATTTATCACCATTAGATATTTTAGACAGCTTTACCAATGTTTTCCAACTGATGTTCCTCCAGTTGCATAGCTGTGGGAAGAATTGATGCTATCCATGAAGAACATCCCAATTTCCTAAAGAAAAAAAAAAAAGAAAGTTTAACACAGTAATAGCAACCTCATGAAGCGCATTCCAATTCCGATTCCAAAACCAAAAGCTTTTACCTTGGAAATTGGATCACCAGTAATCTCATAACGCAGTTGTGATCCAATAACAATTGGAATGTGTGTATTTGCATGAAAACCTGATAGGTCATCAGCCTAAGAGAAAAGAAAGGAAAAAGATATCAGCAATAAAGTTAATGTTCTTCACACAAACTATAGTAATCATGGATCATATATGATCAGCCTAAAATTCGAGGTAAACAGAAATTACCCAATTAAAAATCCTATTTAGTTACATAAGAAACTATGGCAATAAAGAAACACATACATATAAATCTAAAGACAGCCGAAAAGAAAAAAATAAGAAACCACTTTAACAAGTTACAACCACTCTGACATATTACATTTACAATTAGGGTTGACACTAAGCTATAAACATATAATAGCATGTCTTAATATGAAATTCGACATCAAAATCTGAAAAAATATATTGATGTCTTCCCAAGACAAGCCAACTCAAATTCCTTTTCCAGTAAGGAACTTGGTTCATTCTCATATCTTGTGCCAATGAGGCACTACATGTAAAGTGAAGACAGCAATTAGTTGAATTATAGCATGTAATGGTAATAGATACGAGTCGATATTTAGTGTGTTACAATATGAGAATGAGGAGAACAGGGATTTATACCTTTACAGCTAAGCGCCCTAAAAAGCATGGTTTGTCAAAAAGGTGAGCCAACTCTAAGTGCTTTGAATCACCCTGCAACAGTATTTAGAGGACCATAAAAGTAATATTGTTCAGATAATAGTTAAGAGACAAAACAGATTAACAGAAACACACGATATATGCATATTGTTGCTCTAGTAAAATGTGAGACATCTAATAACTTATCATATGTGCTAAGAAAAGCTGCAATATGCAAAATGATATAATGAAAAGCATGATATATAAGAATGAAGGTTTGTTGTTATGACGACATAACAATGCTAAGGCAGAAAATGCAGATTTTAGTAGACAGAAATTTTGGTGCTCGAGGTTGAAGATTCAAGCACTGAAATGTTTAACTGTTTATTGGGCAAATTATACGCACTGTTATCCTGTACAGCCTATAAAGAACATCATTCATGCCACCAGTTTCTTCATTTAACGAATCCCAGTGCCTTTGAATAGTATACTTTGAAATCACATTTTGCACCCGATTGTAGAAGTATTCAACCATCCATGTAGTCATATTCAAAGCTTTAGGATTGCCTGCTAAAACATACTGATCCAAAAGACCTGCCAATATCTGTCAAAGTCCAATTTAGCAAAGCAGAGCATAAATGGTGTTAAGAAGCCAGAATTGAATATCTACCTTGTGAATTACATAATACGGTGCCCAGACTGTTTGTATAGATTCAAGGCGATCAAAATGCTCTGATGGAAAGGCAGAAAGGTACCCTGTGCCCATCTTTTCCTGGCATTCATTTAGTGCAGAAACAACAGCATACATTTTCTCTCCAAGACTGTCATTGTAGGTGCTAGCCCACATCTGTGCTGTGGCACTAAGGTAATGACCTTCAAGTTACAGAAAGCTATCAGCTAAAATTCAGTAACTCATAAGTCTGATTATTGAATCATGTGAAGAAAAAGAAAGAAATATACTAAAAGATTATACATTTGAGATATCAATAAAAAGTGGTCGCAATATCTCGTATTCATGAAGTATTTAATGCAAACAACAACAAAGATATGCATCTGTATAACAGTACAGGCTGAACTCATACATAACCCCTTAAAGTTGACATCAACTCTACTTAAACGCCTCAAGTAGGCCTTGTCCATTTTAAACACTTGCGGTAGGCTATGCTGTGTCATTTTGACACTTTTTACTAACTTGACAAAGTGAGTATGATTCACTCAATTGTGGCACATGAGAGAATCATATTTAGCCATTTTCTCTCTTCTTCTTCTCCATTTCTCAATGCAAGTCATTATCTCCTACCATTTTTCCAAGCTTAAACTACTTCCTTCAATGAAGATTGATTTTTTCAACTCAAATTTATTCTTAAGCCAATTTTCTTTTATTACTACTATCTTGTTTCCTTCTTCATTATATTATTGTTCTAGATATACCATCTCCATCCTCCACCTATCTTGCCGGAAAAGTGTACGTACAGTACATTATAAAAAGATTTTCTATTAGAGCTAGAGAGTTCAGACATATGGGATATCGTGGTGGATTTATTTGTGCAAAAGAGATTTCTGGATGTGGTGGAGAAGACAATTTCAAGGATTTGTAAACTAATTTCTTTTCAGAGCATTACTTTTATTTTTAACATATTTTATGATTAATTTTTTAAAATTTAAAATGGGACATGCATATTTTATTAGTCATTTGCCCCATCATTAACAAAATGTCAAAATGACAGCAAATTTCTATTACAAGTATTTAAAATGAATATCTACTAAAAGTGTCGAGATAAAAGTTGGTGTCAACTTTAAAAAAAAATTGTCTATGAATTCCGCCAAATAGTGGATGGTCAAAATCAATTAGTTGAGAAATTCTCATTTAAGAGGCCATCACAATTTAAGTATTCAACTAAACAAGTTGAAGTCTGAACAAATCCGCACTCTCCAAAATTTTCAATAAGCTGTGGCATTTTTATAAGAACCTTTATACCATTGTGCTATGAGAAATTCTCACTGTCAATTGAAGTATTTGCAAAACAAAGAAAATTTCATAGAAAAATGAAATGGTGAAAGGTAAAAGGTAGAACTAACCAACAAAATGACCTCGAACCTCAAAATCTGGTTTCTCCCAACCACCATATGGCTTACCATGAGTCTTTAAACCAGCTGTTTTCCTAAAACTCCAAACCAATCTATCAATATCCAACATTAACAAGTATTCCAGATTAGTTTGCTGAGCAACTCCATGTACTGAATTAGGTTCCAATCTCACATCATGAAGTGAAACCTCATTCAATAAACCATTAATTTCCCTAACACCACCATAATTCTTTATCTTTCTATACATCATTGCCCAATCATATTCTTCTTCTTCCCTCAACGCCTTCCTAGGAAGCAAGTTAGACCAGGCCGAATCGTCGGTAGGAGTCAAATGGTAATGGCTAAAAATCTCCTTTTTTAATGTTTCATGTTTTGAAGACAGTAATTCATATCTAAAAGTGTGTGATGACAATGGAGTTAAAGTGTTTGTACACTCCTTACAATCAACGCCACCATAAAACATTAGAAAAAAAGCCACCATCTGTAACAACTTGAAAAGTACTAAAGATTTCATCTTGATCATTCAAACACTAAGAGAGAGATATGTAACATCTCTCAATTTACAGCATGTAGCTATAACAAATATTGACAATTGTTAGATAACCAAATAACAAAGTCCTGCATGTGAAAGCAAGAACTAAAGAAGTATAGTTTGTTGAGGAGAAAAAAAAAAAGACAATAAACTTAACAACCATTGTTGAAAAATTGAGCTAAAAAACAACTCTTGAAATGACAAATTCAAACTGTAACCTTCAACGTAATTAAATAAGAAAGAGTAACAAATTTGCGTACCTGACAAAGTACTTGTCGGGCCTTCTATTCCCAAAATAATAGTACTTACTAAATTCTGTTTCTTTTGGGTTAATTTAACCATATTTGGAGTTAAAAGTAAATTAGATTAAGAGCCCATTTGGCTTAGCTTAAAAGATGATCAAACGTGCTTTTAAACTCTTTCTAGCTTACAAAAGTGTGTGACAATTTTCAAAATAGCTTAAAAGAAATTAAAAATTACTTAAAATAAATTAAAAATTAAAAGCAGCACCCCAACTTTTTATTTTTTAGCTTAAAAGTTGTTATAGTTTGACAAAAAAAATTACCTTTTTACCCTAAATATTTTTTCATATTCCCAAACATATCTTTAACTAAAGTAACCATAACTACTTTCCCTTCTCATTATTTCAATTCAAACCACAACCCAACACTCTTCTTGCCATGCTCTCTCTTGACAAAGCTTGAGTTTTCTTCCTCCGCTGCCATTAATGTAAGTTTAACTATTTATTTGATTTTTTTTCATTAGTTTTTATTACAAAGTTGTTATTAGTCCAACTTTTCTTGTTTAAAAAATTGGGTACTGGAAAAATTAATCTTAAATTTTATATATAAAATTTACTTAAATAACAAATTTATATTGATATTGAACTAAAATATAATTTTTTTACTTTATTTTATTTTTATAGATAGAAAAATCTTAAAATAGTTGGTTTTTATAATGTTAACAGTTTGAATAGTATTTCAGACATTTTTAATTAAAAAGATGCTTAACAACACTTGTGTGCCAAACACATCAACAACTTTTTTCAGCTACATCACTTTTAGACAAACAAATAATTGTTTATTTTTCAAATAAGTTTTAGTACTTTAAAAAGTGATTCTAAAGAACTTTTTAAAATCTATAAGCTAAATCAAACGGGTTCTAATTCAATATTTTAATACAAAGAAAGACCTAAAATGCTCTTGAACTATTGAAAATAGTACAAAAATGTCTTTCATCTACTTACTAGGCCTAAATTGCCCATGTCATCTACCTTTGGGTCCAAAAATGTCCTTTGTTGATCTTTTTGGCTCACTTATACCCTTGAAACTAACCACCCTATCTTTTTTCTTTTATTTTTTAAATATTTATTATGTTTCATTTTCTTATGGCATAAAATAAATCTCCATCTCAATTAGAGTTCCTTCCATAATTTATCCAAATCGAAATAATGTATCTTTTTAAGGCTTAAAGGGATTCTGTTAAAAAATGACTTTATTAAAATATGTAATCAATTTAGCATTCTAAAAAAGAAAACTTTTTAAAAAATATATAAAGTTAATGAAAAGTAAGTTCTTATTTTTTTCTAATGTTATATTAAAAATAACAAAAAACTATTCAAATTTGATTAAATAAAAAAAATTAAATAAAGCTAAATCGATTTTAATAAATCGCTTTGTTTCTTAAAAGATTAATTATTTTGTCTACATAAACAAGTATGTGTAGATTTTATTTAAAAAAATTCAAGATATGATTGTTGTAACTTTAGATTTTTAAGAAAGTTTATTTAAAGATTTGTTTCATAATTTATTAAATACAAAAAAATATACCTTCACGGCCCTAAACATTTTTTAAAAAAATTACAATAAAACCACTAATTTGTCTTTTTAATCACATTTTCACATATTTTTGTCCAAACCAAAATAACATCTTTCTTTATAACCCCCAAAATAATTTAAAAAATAAAAAAAGTTATAAGAATTTTTTTTGAAGGAATTGAGAATGGGAGTTTACTTTATTCAAAAAGAAAATGAAACATAATAAATATTCAAAAAATGTGTTAATTTTTCAAAGGTATAAGTGAGCCAAAAAAGTGAATGAAGAATATTTTTGGACTCAAAAATAAATGACAGGGGTATTTTAGACCCAATAGGTAGATGAAGGACATTTTTGCACTATTTTCCATTGTTCGAGGGTATTTTAAATCCTTTGCCGTTTTAAATATTATAACAAAAAATATATTAAGGTGCCATTTGGCCTCAAAAATTTTTGGAGAAACATTGAAAAAATTTGGGAAATGGTGTTTGACCATTAAACTTGGCAAACAATTTGAAGAATTCTCAATTTTTAAATACTAGAAAACCATTAGTATTTGGGAAATTGTCATAGTATTTAGATTGTTTTAAATATTTAAAAATTACCTCAAATTTTTATATTTTATATAAAAATACCCATTATTTTTTTTCAACTATTAATATTTGTCTACCTTTTCCGAAAAAGTTTGCACTATAATTTGATTGACAAGATTAAGAAAAAAATAATTTGTTTTTAATGGGTTATAATTCCAACTGAATCAATAGCAAGTTTGAATATCAATTAATGTATTAATTTTGTCCATATTATTATTTTGTTGTTGTTAATTGTTATAATTATGTTATAAGGTTATTTTTTAACGAAACATGTTTATTAAAAAATGATAATACAAACTTATGGATATTTAAATTATTTTTAAATTTATAGATATAAATCATATTTTTTAAAATAATCAAATATTCGTGAAAAAATTTGGAGTCAAACAAATGGTGAAACTTCATTAAAATTTTCCAAGCATGTTTTTTCATGAGTATTTGAAAATATGGGCCAAACGCTAAGTAAAAGTACAGAAACTACACTTTTTCTCATATTAATATAATAAAACAAAATATATTTTAAAATATTACTCTTTTCGTCTTAATTTATATAAGATAGTTTTGATTTGACACAGTGTCTAAAGAATAAAAAGAAACTTTATAACTTGTGGCCTAAAGTAAGTCATATATGTTTATGTGGTTATAAATCATTTCAACAAGAATAACCAGACATTATAAAGCTAAATTAATACTAATATTAATACGTGTTATTCGTTTTAAAATAACGAAAATAGAAACTAAGTAATATAAATGGAGACAAAGACAATAATAAAAATTCATATAATTTAATTAAATAAAGAAAAGAAAAATTGAGAAGTATTTTTGGACGAAGGAATCATATTAGGAAGGCAATCAAATTTAAGGCGACAAAAAGCTAAACAGAAAGTGGAGTTTTAAGTTTAAAATGGATAGATTCTCTGCTACTAAAAATCAAATGTTCACACCTACAAACAGGGCTATTATCTTGTCTGGCTTTGTGATTCCATCCCATTTTCTGCATATTACTTAACTGAGTTTAGTTCAAAAGTTTGTTTAAAAGGAGAAAAGATCGTATTAAAATGTATTTGGTTATTTAAGAATTACTTACTTCTAAAGAGTTACGAAAGCTTTGTGAAATAGTAACATAATATTCTGTCAGTTTAAAAGAAAAATAGTTTAGTTTGATTTGGCATGAGTTTTAAGAAAATAAAAAAGAATTTTCAATTTTATTATCCTAAATTGGCATTAAATCAAATGTACCAAATTATCCTTTAATTTGTGAACTTAAACATGTTACGTGGAAAGTTGAAGTTAAAATATTATCAAAAAAATTATATTGTTCAAATATACTTAAAAAGAAAGTAGTTTTTTTTTTTTTAAATAGAGGAAGTAGCAGAATATAATCAAAACAATCCATATATATCAATATAATTCACGGCATAAAAAAAGGTGATGTAACATGAAGGCCAGAATTTCATTCTTCTCCTAGGCTCAGCTTTGTGAGAAGAAATTTTACCTTTACGTTGGCATTGTATCACAATTCAAAATCGAGTCTGACGTCATTTAATCCCTCGAGGCAAGTAATCCTAAACATGTAATAACAAAACAATACGGAAGCTAAAGCGATAAATACAATCTAAATAGCAAACGAATTAAGGCATAAGGAACATAACAATAAACTAAAACCATCCCAAAATTAGTGTCATATGTACAAGTCTTTATTACAACAAAATCAAGAAGTGGTGTCACATGTACAAGTCTTTATTACAACAAAATCAAGAAGAAGAAAAATACGAGTCGTAATAGTCTTTGTTTCTCGAATAGAACAAAATCAATAAAGTCTAAGAGTCTTGAGAGTAGGGTGAAATACACAAGCAACTACCTCTCAATCTATCACAAGCTCGGTCCATAAGGATATAGAAACGTCAACTGGATCCGGGCTCATAAGCTACACACATGTGTAGAAGCAAGGTGAGTACCAACACATACCCAGCAAGAGGATCTAAATGCGGGTAGTAAATAAAGAACTCAAGTACTCTTTCCATCCCAACTACATACCTTCAAAATTATAAAATGCATACAAAAAAGGTCAGCATATACACAATATAAATAAATACATTCACAGTATTAGTACATAACATATCAACTGATCAATCTCAAATAGTTCACAAGAACAAAGTCAATCAACATATCATACTTAATGCAATTCAACATATTTAAAGCAAGAAATAAAATGGAATGGGATGCCACGATATGCAAACAACACAATGCAATATCAAATAATCATGATGCATGCCTATCCTATCATACATATTCACGGATATAATCAAAGCAAAACCAATGAGTGCCATACATGAATCGTGTATCCGTCAGAACTTTTTTCTTTCGACATTTATCTTTCATATCTAGTCGGGACCATTTCCTTTCAACTTTTCTTTTCTTTTTACCGGAACCTTTTTCCTTCAATAATAGTACTCAATCAATGTTTCAATGCAGCAAATAATCACATTTCATATGCATATGAGAACATGCAAGGAGTTCACACTATTTATAAATTCAATGATCACGTTAGATCAATTTCATCATTATCCCAAAAATAGAATCGTCATCTATTAAGTCATTGACAAACACTAACACATCATATCTTAAGGTTTTCCATAATCCATTTATCATCCCAATTCAAGCCAACTCGTCAAAGAGTCATTATCCCCAAAAGTGTTCCTCAGTAAATTCTAGCACAATATCAATTTCATACAACTTTTATTTCAACTTCAAACTTATGATGTTACGATAAACACTTTCAACAATGGTATAATTCATTTATCGACACTTGAGTCCATATAGGGAATATACAACTCTCAAACATGGAAATCGCCACAATTTAATCAACCATCTCAATTACATGAGTCAACAACATCAACTATCATTACTCAAGTACTTAAGCGACACCAACAATCATACATCAAGTTACAAGTCAAGTTTTCACACATTATCTCATAACTCTATTATTACCATCTTTTAAGTCATTTCATGGATCATTCCCCTACTTTAACATCTCCATGACTCCCCAATCCACAAAGAAAGAAGATACAAGGTTCAATTAAACTCGATAAGGTTTAGGAATTCGCTTGCCTTGAATAAGTCAAAAAATGAATCCAAGAAGAGTGTCTTGCCCTTCTGATTTTGAATTCAACTCCCCACAATCTAGTTAAAAATAAGTTCACAACTACATTTCACAAAAACATTGTGATGCAACATATTTTAAGGCCAGAATTTCATACTTGTCCTAGGTTCTGTTTTGTGGGAAGAAATTTCATCTTCACATTGGCATTGTGTCACGATTCAAAAATAGAGTGATGACACTTGCCTTTAATCTGTTGAGGCAAGTCAGCCTAAATAGGTAATAACAATATAATGCAAAAGCTAAAGCGATAATGCAATCTAAATAGCAAAGGAATTAAGGTGTAAGAAACATAACAATAAACTAAAACTATCCCAGAACTGGTATCACATGTATAAGCCTTTATTACAACAAAATCATGAAGAGTAAAAAAATACAAGTTGCAATAGCCTTTGGTTCTAAAAATGAACAAAATCAATAAAGTCTAAGAGTCTTGAGAGTAGGCTGGAATAGACAAGCAACTAGCTCTCAATCTATCACAAGCTTGGTCAACAAGGGAAAAGAAATGTCAATGGGATCCGAGCTCACAAGCTTCACACATCTGTAGAAAAAAGGGTGAGTACCAACAAGTACCCAACAAGATAATATAAACATAGGTAGGGAATAAAGAACTCAAGTACTCCTTCCACCCCAACCACATTTTTCTGAAACTATCAACATGCACACAAGAAAGGTCGACATATATACAACATAAATATATACATTCACAGTATCAGCACACAATATTTCAACTGATCAATCTCAGTAGTTCACAAGAACATAGTCAATCAACATATTATACTTAGTACAATTTGACACATTTAAAGCAAGAAATAAAATGGAATGAGAGACTACGATATGCAAAGAACATAATGCAATGTTAAATAATCATGATTCATGTCTATCGTACAATACATATCTGCAGATGTAATCAAACTAAAATCCATGAGTGTCACATGAACCATGTATTCATCGGAACCATTTTCCTTTGACTTTTGTTTTATCCAGAACCATTTCCCTTCAGTATTTCTGCAATAATAGTACTTAATCAATGTCTCAATACAACACATAATCACATTTAATATGGGTATGAGAGCATGCAAGACGTCTATACTATTCATACATTCAACGATCACGTGAAAGTAATTTCATCATTATTCCAGTTATAGTATCCTCATCAATTAAGTCATTGATAAACACTATCAAATCATTTCTTAAAGTTTTTCTTAGTTCATTTATCATCCCAATTCAAGCCTACTCGTCAAACAGTCACTATCCCCACAAGTGTTCCTCAATAAATTCGAGCACTTTAATTTCATACAACATTCATTTCAACTTCACACTTATGATGTCACGAGAAACACTTTCAATAATGGTATAATTCATTTATCAACACTTGAGTCCATATAGGGAATATACAACTCTCAAACATGAATATCACCATAATTCAATCAACTATCTCAATTACATGAGTGAACAACATCAACTATCATTACTCAAGTACTTCAGCGATACCAACAATCATACATCAAGTCACAAGTTAAGCTTTCTGTAACGAGCCGAACCTAGGGTCTAGGAGTGACACGACGAATGGAAACCTGAAAGCCCCTAAACAAGCCTCAAAGTATATAAATTCACATCACTAGTTTGAAAACGTATTCAAATAGTAAATACATTATTCAAAGGGACGGGAAAGTAGGACTCATGCTATAGGGATCTCATAGGGAAAGGGATTAACATGGACTCACATAACACATAAAGACTAAGGGGCGGTTAAGTGTGACTCACTCTATGGGGCCAATTCGGGACTTAGGATCTTCTATATTTCCACATCAAACATACATACATATCATAATTCTCATAATTAATCCATGATAGAAATATCCAATAGATAACCATAATCATAAGCTTCAAATACAACATATAACATATAGATCCGACTAGAGTCTATAAGATGTCCATCAATGACTCTAGTCATAATATAGGACAGGGGCCAAGACATGTCCCGTGCTTATCCTCATAGTAAATAACACAAATGGAAGCAACTTAAGTAGAGGAATGGTGGCTTGTCCTTTGAAGATGGGACTTACCACAACAAATATCTCAAATATGATCTAGAGTCAAATGGTGGATGAAGGTAATCTCCGGTTCCTACATGGTTAGATCATGTAGGCAAACGTATGTTTTAGTATGTTTGAATGTACTACGTATATGGGATGCAACACATATAACTAACTAAACCTGCATTTCAATGTTAGATGACAAGGGCATATAATATAAAAAAGGATCATATACCAAAGAAGAGTAGTATACAATATGCCATGAAATTCATGATGCATGATATGCAATAATGATCATGTATAGTGGGGATGTGACCTCAGCCGACATAAGTAATACTAAGTGAGCTATTACTTGGAATCCCGATGAAATTTCCTCATCGATAGAGGTGGTCTACTTGTCAAAGGTAAATCATATTTCACCTTACGGGCACCCCTGTTTCGTATGAAGCTACCTTCCTTATGAGCACTCCCATTTTGGATAGAATTTTCACATGTATCATATCATATCATATCATATCACATTATGCTTCACTTTATGGGTACCCCCATTTTGTATGAAACAAACTTCCTTATGGGAACCCTAATTTCGGATAGGATTTTCACAACCTATGTTAGACACATAGTTCAAGGAAAAAGAGGGAGCCCTCAATCCATCAGTGCTAAGTCATTATCCCATAAAAATATATATATATGTGTGTGTGTGTGTGTGTGTGTATATATAGACACACACACAAACACACACACGCACACATGCTTTTAAAAGAGGAAATAGTAGTTTCCAAATCATTTCAATGCAATTATAGGCTTAGAAGTCAAACATCATTCATAATAATTCATACATAGGGTCAAATTCCAAATCATAGCTCATAGTCATAATACTCATG
>JAOTQR010000007.1:16485174-16495618 GCA_025774065.1 Solanum ossicruentum
AAAGATATATATGGAAATATTTTTTTATGAAAAATAAACATATAATACATAAATTGAAATAGAAAGAATACTAATTTATTTTATAATTACTCTATCTCAAATTTATGTAACTTAATTTGATCGAGTATGAATTCAAAAATAAATAGACTTTGCATTGTTTTAACTACCCTTAAAATAAATAAATTGTAAATAGAAAAGTATATTTTGTGGACTTCTTTACCACATAAAGGAGAGACCAAACAAGCATAAAAATATTGATAATGTTCTTAAATATTTGTCAAATACTCCTTTTCTACATTTTTATTCATAGACTATACTAAAAATAGATGTCATTAATATTTGTCTAATTTATAAAATCAAGTGATAATTTTACACTTAGTTTTTAACTATTCATAATAGTCATCTTATGATTATATTTTTGAAGATATTGTATTTATTATATGATTTAGTAGAATTATCTTTTTCATATATATTGATATGTAAAAAATTGTAATTTATAATACCTTCCATATAATTTTTAAATATTTAAATTCTTATTTTAAAAATATCAAAATAGTGTAATTTAATATAATAGTTATAAAGGAAGGGAGGAAGTAGTAATTGATTAAAATATGGTAATAGCGTAAATTTTACTCTTGTGAGGGTACTTTTATTATTTAATATGTCGGATAAACTATTGTATATCCGTACACATGCATTAGGGCTTCTACTCGGGGATCCCCTCCCTGACTGGTTTTTTAATTAAAGAGACTCTTATATTAAACATTGCATTAATTGGTGCATTTCCTCTTAATTGCTAATATAATGTAATAAACATTTCTCACTTTCTGTGTTTTGTTATCTAATAGCAGAAGAATTACTATATTTATAAGAATACCACTGTATACTATAAGTCTATAACCATAATTTTCGGATGAAAAATTTTACATTTGGGATAATAGTGAGAATTGCGCTAACACCTTTCACCTTGCTTTCTGTTCGGTCTTGCATCATTTAGTCAAAATTGCAGCATGCCATTACAATTTTAAAACTCGTAATCCATCAATTTTTTTTATACATTTATCTTTTTGGCACATTTTATTTGTTTCTGTTTTGTATTAATCTGAGGGAATATATTGTATAATAAACTTCGAGGGAACTGATTAATCTTCTACTAACATTTTTTGCTTTTAGTGTCTGTGTTAGTCTAGAAAATGTCTTATATTTGATTGATTGTTTGGAAAAAATCTGAAAACTAGCTCTTTAAAAATGAGAAAAATGAATTTTCTAATGAAAGTAGAAAAAACAAGTTACATAAATAATATTACAAGTTTATTGTCTCCTTCACACCTACCAAACCCTCACCCTGCCATTCCTGAACTGTCACTTCACATCTCTACCCGCCTTCATAATATTTTTGATAGATAATACTTAAATATTATTGAAATAATATTTTCTTATTTACTTACCAAACATCAAAAAATAAATAAGAGATTCTACATTTATTTTTCAAGAAATTATTTTCTTTCATTCTAATCAAGAAAGTTTCCCTGACTTCTACTAGTGCGTTATTTCGAAACATTCCCTCCGTTTTGATAAATGCAATTTTAATACATCTGAAATATATGGTTCTTTTTCTCCTAAAATGGCTTGAAGTGTATTTTCTTTACCGTCCTCCCACTGTAATTCGATAAAAGTGCATTTGTGACAACATAGTGATATTGGGTGGATCTCAATATTTTTCGATAGAATATCTAAAGATCATCCCAAATTTAGGGTTGTGCCATTGAGTGGTGTGGATGAATATACAAGTAGTTGCAGTTGCAGTAGCGAAGTCAACATCTTTATCAAGAATATTTATATTTTTAGAACATGAATGGATAATTTTTATATTAAGGATGTTCAATAATTAGTATATATCGAAATATCTATATTTAATTTATATATTCAAAAACGTTTTCAAACAAAACATGTTCATGACCATCCTTAAATAAATATAGTTTCGCCCTCAATAGTTGCACAAGTGAACGAAGAGAGAGGTCGGTAATAACTTTACGTGGGACTGTCAAAAATTTTATTCTAAAGGAGATGATTTGAGTAGTGTGGGAATGCTGGGCTGGGCTTTGGGGTGTCATCTATTACACTCCACGAGGTTTAACAGAGTTCCAAGACATCTCAACTTGGAGATTTTTTTTTTGTAGGTTTACCCTTTGGAGGTTTTTGTTTGGGGGTTAGTGTGTGGGTGGGTAGGGGGGATGGTAAAAAAAAAGAATGGATTCTTTCCAATTGGAATTGTAGGTTTGTCTTAGTTTAAAGACTGAAAAGGACCACTAACTTTTATTATAGTAAAGACACTCGTGGCCTTTATTATAAGGACGTATTAATATATTTGTTGCTTATAGTGTACTTTTTATCTGTATTATATATATATATATATATTATACATTATCAGTCTATTTTACCCCTTACGATATGTTATTTACTCTATTTCTCAATTTATTAGTGTGTTAGACTTACTATGAGTATATATAGCTTTGCGCGTAGAAGCTAACCTCTTGTTATAGAGGATCAGATTAAGTCTTATACATGTGGTAAGAACATGTACACATTCTAATGATTAATAAGGTGATTACACATGTAAATCTCTCAAAATTATTAATATTACTTCTTCGTTTCAATTCATTTTTTTTAATTATTTTTATTTCTAATTTTGACATGACATATTTTAGGTTACGACCACAAGATTAAAATTTTTTATGTTATTCTTTTAAAGTCTATATCAAGTACTCAAACTCAAACAACTTGAAACGAAATGACTAATTAAAAATTAGATTTTGATTTTTACTCCTTATTTTAACAGTCATTTTTAATACATTAAAACACCCTCACTCTTTTTTCTTTTTCATTTTTTATCATTAACATTAGTTACTTATTTCCTCAATCATCTTTTTCAAGTGCTAATAGTATACATCAACTAATATGAGTTTTATAACAAAATATTTATACTAATCATTATTTCTTAAGAAGCTTGAAAAGTCAAAAATACAAAAGTAAAAATGAATGGAGGAGGTAACTTGGTAAAATTATAATTAATCTACTATTACATATTAAACTATATTGACAGTGTTAAAAGAAAACTATATTAACCATCCTCCACTCCAATGTAACAATCTTCTAGGACTCCTTGTTTGAAGAGTTGGAATGTGGTAAGCAGAGTCATCTTCATATGGAAAAAAAAAGAGTATTGTCTAGAAAGAAATCATTCATTTAAATACCTCATTCTTTCTCAATATTTATTTCTCTTTTAGACCTCTTCATTTTTCTCTCTCCTCTCTCTCCCCCTCTACTATAACCTCATGCTTGGATGAAACTTTAATGAATTAAACCAAATAAAAGTATAGGGGGAGAAAGTGTGAGAGAAAAAAGAAGAAGAGTCTCTTCATACTTTATAGGGTAATTCATTCCTTTGTCTGTTTCATTTGTGTATATATATATATATATATATATATATATATATATATATATATATATATTATGGCTTCTAATAATGCCTTTATGATTTGTTCTTCTGTTTAATTCATTTCTTTTTCCTTTTGGGCATGTGCAGGAAATTGATACATTGGTACAAGACATAGAATTTTAGAAATTGTCAAGAAAATTTTTTTTTGACGCTATGAATTCCAACAACTGGCTATCTTTTCCTCTTTCTCCCACTCATTCTTCTTTACCTCCCCATCTTCAAACAGCTCAATCTCATCATTTTTCATTAGGGTTAGTCAATGAGACTATTGACAATCCCTTCCAAAACCAAGGTACTAACAAATTCATCCCCACTCAGCATGTTTGAAGTGTGTGACCATTTCATTAGTACTAATTTGTATTTATTGTTTGCAGAATGGAACTTAATGAACACACAAGGAAGCAATGAAGTCCCAAAGGTGGCTGATTTTCTTGGAATGAACAAATCTGAAAACCAATCTGAATTAATCCCTTACAATGAAATCCAAGCAAATGATTCGGATTATCTCTTTCAAAACAACCACCTTATGCCATCAGTCCAAAATGCATTAGCTCCTCCTCCTTCAAGCACTTATGATCTTCAAGAAAGTGCTTGTAATATTCAGTCTTTGACATTGTCTATGGGGAGTGGAAAAGGTTCATCTAGTGAAACAAGTGCTAGCCCTAGTGCCATGGCTACTGCAAGTGCAAGTGCTGAAAATAGTAATAACAATACTAGTATTGTTGAAGCTGCACCTAGAAGGACTTTGGATACTTTTGGCCAAAGAACATCAATTTATAGAGGTGTTACTAGGTAGTTTTCTTATTATAAACTTAGGGTTTCTTCCTTTTTATTCTTGTTGCTCATCATTTTATTTCTATGACGGTCGTGCTCATTTTGGACTTGGGCTGGTAAACCACATGTGATGCATATCACTGTCATTGAGAAAATGTAGACACAGATGGACAGGAAGGTATGAAGCACACCTATGGGATAATAGCTGTAGAAGGGAAGGCCAATCAAGGAAGGGTCGTCAAGGTGAAATTTCAATCACTAATATAATCTCCTTTAAGTAAATGTTATTTTCTTCTATCAATTGTTGCTAACTATTTTTTTTTCTATCATTTTTGGGGCTGGATGCTATTGTTATTCACTTGCAGTGTATTTGGGTGAGCGATTTAATTTGCACTTAAATAATTTTCCCAACATTGTTTGCTCATTTTCTTGTTATGTATTTGTTTTGGTTTGAGCAGGAGGGTATGATAAGGAGGAGAAAGCTGCTAGGGCTTATGATCTTGCTGCATTGAAATACTGGGGAACATCTACCACTACAAATTTCCCAGTAATTAAAATACTAAATTAATAGGATATCGATTAATTATTTTATGGTCATGTATATTAATTCTTTATTTAATGAGTACAGATTAGCAACTATGAGAAGGAACTGGAAGACATGAAGCACATGACAAGGCAAGAATTTGTTGCTGCAATAAGGAGGTCAGAACCTTTTATAAATGGCTTAAGTGAGCTATGGTGCTTTACCTAGTTGTGTTATTATTTCATCTACTCTTACTTTTCCTTGCTAAAAGGCCTTTTATTTTAAATGTATAGTCAGAGTAATCTAGTGTTCTTTAATAGCAATCAATTATTGGAACTATAATAGAAGAAGAAGATCTTGCCAGAGGCTGACCATTGCATCTTTTAACTGACAACTACTTTTAACTTCATATCTATTTGTATTTACAATTATAGTTGGTTTTATTTGATTTAACTTTTAAAACCCTATCTTTGACATTGATAATATAACACTAAATTAACTAAAAGATAACTACAAGGGAGTTTCATAAACAAATGTTCTTAACTTAAAATATAAGATAAGATTAATAGCTATAACAAGTTGAAGTACATCGACAATGGAAAAGAATATTATAAATTATCAATATATTTAAGTTAAATCCAATTTTTATTGCTATATATCCAGGAAGAGTAGTGGCTTCTCCAGGGGTGCATCAATGTATCGTGGTGTTACAAGGTATTCGTAGTATTATTTTCTTCTTCTTTTTTCCAATAAAAAACTTTAGCAAGAAAATAAAAAAGTTTTTTTTTTTAAAAAAAAAAAAAACTCCTCTCTTTATTCTCATCTTTTATTCTTGGTTTTGTCTCATGACATATCTGGGAGCAGGCACCATCAGCATGGAAGATGGCAAGCAAGGATAGGAAGAGTTGCTGGAAACAAAGATCTCTACTTGGGAACTTTCAGTAAGTTCTATTAAAGACTAACAAATATATTCTATAATGACTAACATGCTTCATTAAATTTCAATATATTATAATGTAAAATTCTTTAATCTATCAGATTAGGCTGAATTAAACAAGTAATTCTTCGACTTACATGTAACCTGAAAGATATTCTCAAGAACTATATTTTTATTTTTCAAATATCAATAATTAAAATCTTGGATGTGCCACTAAAATATCTTGTTATCTAAGTAGTATCATTAGTTCCTCTTTCATGGCAAGATACATGAAATTATTACCTTAGGTGACACAATATCATTAAAACTCAGATCAACTAAGAATAAAGAAAAACTGTCGTTAATTTTTTGAGTTCAACTTCTTTAAACTGTCCCCCAGAATGAAATAATTTTTACTTCATCTTATTACCCAAAAGATAAATATGAACATTATGACCCTCGAAATATAGTAACATTAATAACTTAGAAAGTAGGGTATGTTTTTAGTTTAATTGTGTATATAAGTTAAATTGGCAGTTTTAATGTTGGAAAAATGAGCAAACTTTGAATTTGATGCAGCTACTGAGGAGGAAGCAGCAGAAGCATATGACATAGCAGCAATAAAATTCAGAGGTTTAAATGCAGTGACGAATTTCGATATGAATCGTTACGATGTAAAAGCGATACTGGAAAGCAACACTCTTCCAATTGGAGGAGGAGCAGCAAAAAGGCTAAAAGAAGCACAAGCTCTTGAATCTTCAAGAAAGAGAGATCAAGAAATGATGGCTCTAAACTCAAGTTTTCAATATGGAAACCCAAACCCTTTACAAGCATATCCTTTAATGCAACATCAACCTTCCTTTGAGAATTCGCAACCCTTTTTGACTCTCCAAAACCATGATATTTCACAGTACAACAACATTCACGAAGCATCGAATTCCCATTTTCAACAGGGTTATCTCCAGACACAACTTCAACTTCAGAATAACTCGCATCAACTCTACAATAACTACCTCCAGAATAATCATGTTTTCTTGCACGGGTTGATGAACAACAACGAAGGAAGTTCTAGTGGAAGTTTTAGTAATGGAGGGTATTTTGGTAATTCTTCTGGACTTGGTGGAATGAGTTCAAATTCAACTTCAGGTAATAATGGAGAGGAAGCTGCACTTGTAAAAGTTGATTATGATAACATGCCAAGTTATAATGGTTGGTCAGGGGAGTCAGTTCAGGGATCAAATCCTGGTATTTTCTCAATGTGGAATGAGTGACAAAATAATTACCAGGTGGACCAAATATTTTGAGAGATTATGTTAACATAGATGAAGTTAATTTCATGTTTTAATGTTGTTGGACCAACTAATCTTGACTAATCTTTTATGTGTTTCTTTATTTGGATGATTCTGATTAAAATGCCTCCAAAGGTCAAACTTCTGGATCGTTTGAGCTTTTTGTTTAATTTGGTTTTATTTCTTTTTTTAATTTTGTTTGTATTCAATGATCAATACTGTATTTGAAGTGACTACAATTTCAATATTATTCAGATCTTCCTACAAATTTTATTTTGCGAAATCGTGTTAAGTCTTAGACTCTTAGTCCTATGGTTGATAACCATTCGCCAAAGTAGTTAAAGAGTAATGTTGCAGGGAGCTTGTATTGGTTCATTACATTGAGATTCTTTAAAGACAAGATAGACGGTAACAAGGAATTTTGCATATTTACGAATAATAATAATGATTGCAATAAAAAAGACAAATTACTGTTTGAAGAAAATATTTTAGAGCCAAACAAATATAAAAAGGGAGTATGATTTCAGAAAATCAGAGTTGACTCGACTATGCCAATCTTGGATCGATAATGACTAAACAGAAATAACTTATGGATAATAAGTTTTTATTTGTTTATTATATTAAAAATAAATATATAATAATATAAGTTTATTTTATAAATTAAGAAATAATTTTATAGTTACCTCCTATCTTTATTATTAATTATGATAGTTTTTTATTACATTTTTTAAAACATAGTATTTGTTACAAATGGTGATTTGATAAAATTATTTATGTCATTTACTATTTTTTAATTCTTGTGTTAAGTCAATAGTAGACAGCTATTATTGAACGAAGGAAGATTGCTACCCTAGTAAGAGAATCAACATTTTATTATATCGCCATTTTAATTTATTTATTTTGTTACCATTTGGATAAGTTGAAAAATATTTTTTGACCACATTTTTTAAAAACACTTTCTAATTAAATACTCCTCTCTTTTAAAAAAAAATGATTTGATTTAATTCGACAAAATGTAAGAAAATAAAGAAATCTTTTTAATCTTGTAATGCTAAATTAAAATATGTCAAATCACTACAAAACACATTTGCGATAGCCTTGAAGGTCATTTTTGAAAAGTTTTAGAAAATTACCATGTTATCCCTCTCAATATGTAGTTGCTCCAAGTCATGTTTACTCCATTTATGAAGTTAATTTTGAAATTTTATTGGAAAGTTGTTAAAGTTTTGAGTTTTTGAAGGCTTAAATTGCTAAAAAAGTGATTTTTGGTGCCAACTGGAGCTAGGATTCTCATAATAGAATTTTTTTCAGTTCCCTACGCTTCAAAATGTGAAAATTGGTACAGGTGAGTTGTTGGAATCAATTTAGAAATTGTTTTGTGAAAATGAGGTTTAAACTGGGATTTTGAGTTAAAGTTGATAATGGTTTGACTTTGATCAACATTTTGAGTTCGAATACTCAGATTGAATTCCTGACGATTCCATTGGATTCAAGAGGTGATTTCAGGCATTGAAAGATCCACTACTTTAACGACCATTTCTTAACGAAACGAAGTAAATCCGATCGTTATAAATACACTTATAGTGACCAAATTTTTTTTGATCATTATAAATATACTCATAGCAACCAAATATTTTTTCGATCGTTATAAATATACTTATAGCTATCAATATTTTTTCCAGTCGTTATAAATATACTTATGGCGATCAAATTGCTTTTAATCATTATAAACACACTTGTAGTAACCAATTTTTTAGTTGTTAAAGATAAATTTTATCCAATATTAATGAGGAAATAAGTTTGATCATTAAAAACATAACATCCCATCGTTAAAACATATTAGTTATGTAAAAATTTATTTTAATTAATATGAGTAAAAAGATATTATACCAAATCATGTTCTAAGTATAACAAGTGGCGTTTTATCGATAATTTCATCATTCTGATAAGAATCTTCCATCTTTTATTTAATTTTGGTTATTTCATAATAACAAAAGTTTAATAAAAAGAAAAAATATTAATGTATTATCTTCGAATAACTCTATCCATCATTTTTATTATAGTCAATTATATAAAATTTTAAAATATTGTAAAAGCATTTAGTTACAATCATTTTGACATAATTTTTTGTAACTTAAATATTTTCTTGATATAGTTTCTATGCATGTTTTTATTTTGAGAGACGATTTATTCATATTTACTTAACCTTTTTAAAAATGCAAGATGAAGTGGGTCAAAATAAAAAATTATTATGAAACAAAAAATTAAAAATAGAAGTAATAATATTAAGTACAATTATGAGCTTATGAGACTAATGTAAGGTAGAAAAGTTATATAAATTTGGTAGTAAGTAATTTTCTCAAGACGATAGATGTTTCTCCACTTGCAAATTACCTCCATTATTAGACTTAAGAATCAGTATTTAATAATAATATTATTAATAAAAAATATATATGGTGTCAACTTTGTTTTCATTTATTGATTGTGAAACTAATAGTTGTATACAAAGAAAAATTATTCGTTTGAGTTAGAAAAGTATAAAGTGAAATTTTACAAATAGATAATTCAAAAAGTTTTACATGATATATGATCAACTACTAAATTAATTAAGAGATCGTGTGTTTTTTTATTATTTAAAATTTAAGATGATATAATTGATTTGTATCTCATAATATTTTAATGATATTGAATTGTTTATATTAGGTGAATATTATTAGTATAAAAAGTGAAGATAAAAGAAGTTGGGGTTTTATCCATGAGTCAATATGCAAAAAGTTAATAACTTAAGATATAAAATACAAAACAAATAATTTTATGTCTAGAATTAGAAAGCTCAACTTTCTTTTTATTTGATTGTGAGAATAGAAACAAAGTTTATATTTCATTGTAGTTAATATTTGATTTTGCGAAAAAGAAAAAAAAAGATAATAGTTATTAGGAGTGTTATTAATAACCTCACATGAAGTTTTTATACTTATCTTTTGATAGATCATACAGTTTGAAGAACTCATCCTCAGAGAAAGTGCAAAGAAATATAAGCAATGAAAAATATTTGAAGCATCAAAAGAATACATTTCATATTTAAGAAAAGATATTCTAGTTTTTCTTTTAATAAGAGATAAAAATATAATATCATATAATTTGTATGTCTAATATTTTTGTAACGTTACGTAATATCATTCTTTATAGTTACTATGAAACTTACTATGAATATAATCAATTTGTATGTTTTCATATTATTTGTATGTGTTTGTTTATATGCACTTTTGCTGATCTAATATGTGTTTATAATTAAGGTTTTAATAACTAGAACTGAAGGGAGCCTTGGAGTAATTGATAAAGTTGTTGTCATGTGACTAGAAGGTTTGTTAGAACCCGTAATTTCGGGCAATTGAATACTTGTGAAGTTTTGAACAAATATGAGAAATTTCGAATAATTTGGG
>JAOTQR010000007.1:16495718-16524897 GCA_025774065.1 Solanum ossicruentum
CAATCAAGTATTTAATGTTTGAATTGATTATAATAAACCAAGTTGCTAAAGTACCATATTCCCTGTAGGATTGAATCCTAACCTTGGTTAGGTTTTTTCCTTCGACGATCGCTTTGACCTTGAAATAGAGGCGTATCTTAAGCGTTCATCAAAATGCCACAGACGTTAACTCAAGAGCATTGGTGGGGAAATTATGTTCATGCACCTTAAGTTTCCTATAAGCATAGGCAATAAACTTGCAACTTTGCATCAATACACACCCCAAATCGATTTTTGAAGTATCACCGTAAACCACAAACCCTTTTGATCCTTCCGATAGAGCCAAGATAAGAGCAGGTGTAAGCTTCTGTTTCAAAGTTTGAAAACTCATTTCGCACTCATCAGTCCAAATGAATTTAGTGTTCCTTTGTCTCAACTTTGTCAAGGGAGAAGCAATTGAACCTTTTACGAATCTTCAATAGTACCTTACTAAGCCCAAGAAACTCCTAATATATATTGGAGTCAAGGGTTTAGGCCAATTTCTTACCACCTCCTTCTTTTTTGAATCCACTTTAATCTTTTCACACGACACCATATGACCTAAGAATGAAACTTCCTTCAACCAAAATTCATATTTGTCGAACTTGACAAACAACCTTCCCTCAACGTTTGCAACAATATCCTCAAATGTTTCATATGCTCTACTTTACTTTAGGAATCAATTAAAATATTGTCAGTGAATACCACAAAAAAATGTCGAGGTAGGATTTAAAAACCCTATTCATAAGATTCATAAATATCACCAAAGCATTAATTAGTCAAAGGACATCACCACAAAACTTTAAATTCCCATATCTTGTTTGGAAGACCGATTTGGGAATATCATGCTCCCTTACCCTCAAATGATGATACCTGGACCAAATTCAACCTTTAAGAAGTGACTAGCCCATTATAATTGATCAAATAAGCCATCTATCTGAGGTAGGGGATACTTGTTCTTCACAGTGACCTTATCTAGTTTCTGATAGTCGATGCACATTCTAAGTGAGTCATCCTTCTTTCTTACAAACAATATTGGTGCACCTTAAGGTGACTTTCTAGGCCTAATAAAACCCTTCTCCAATAGGTCTTTCAATTGATCCTTCAAATCTTTCAATTTTGTCTAGGCCATAAGGTAAGGGGGAGTGGAAACTTGTTGGGTATCCGGGAGGAGTTCTATGCCATAATCTATCTCTCTTTCAGAAGGGACACCAGAAAGCTCATTGGAAAAAACATCAACAAACTCATTGACCATCGGAACCAACTCAATAGGAGGGAATTTGGACTCAATATCCCTAACCCTTACAAGATGGTATATGCAACCCTAAGAAATTAACTCCCAGGCCTTAAGACAAGAGATGAACCTACCCTTAAGAACTGAATCATGACCTACCCACTCAAGGATGGGCTCATTAGGAAATTAGGACTTAACCTTGCAGATTCTACAATCAATACTTGCATGATATGCATGTAACCAATCCATCGCAAGAATAATGTCCAAATCTATCATGTCAAGTTCAACAAAATTACAAGGCAAGAATTTAAGCAATATGGACATGGGACAACCCCTATGAACTTTTTTAGCAACAATGGACTCACCAACAGGGGTAGATACCTCAAAGGGCTCACACAATAACTTGGGACACACATGAAGTCTATTAGCAACAAAAGGAGTAATTAAAGAAAGAGTGTCACCTAGATCCAATAAAGCATATACATCAAAATTGTTGATCTTTAACATACTGACAACAACATCGGGTGCTTCATCCACCCCTTTGCCTTTCTTGAAGAGCATAAAACTGATTGTGGCATGGAGCACCCCCTTGTTGACCTCTTTGTTCCTTTTGATAATCATGAGCACCATATCCTTGGGGATGGCCATCTTTTCCCTTGTTTGGAAAATCCACAATCTTGTGGCCTAATTTACCATGCTCGAAGGAAGCACCCATATCTTTATAGCATCTACCACCATGATGTTTACCACACCTTCCACACCTAGGGATAATTTGACCACCATCACCTTGAGATCTAGGGTTGGACACCCTATCATTAGCAAATCTTTGGCCTTGAGCATTAGAGGACCCTTGACCTTGGAATTTCTCGCCTTGTTGAAAATGACCACCTTTAGTACCTTGAAATCCACCATCATAAAGAGCCCTCTTAGAATATCCACTCCTCCTCTTATTAAGATTTTCTCCTTCTAGTTTCTCAGCATACATCATGAGCCGAGACAAGTCCATATCTCCTATGAGCATGGCGATGTGATATTCTTCATTGATCAAGTCGGACACTCCCGACTAAAGTTGTGCATTCTTGCTCTAGGATCTAAGATCAAATGAGAGGTATACTTTGAGAGGTTGTCGAATTTAAGAGAATACTCCCTAACACTCATAGAACCTTGCTTGATGTTCATAAACTCCGTCATTTTCACCTCCCTTAGCTCCATGGGAAAGAAATCGTTGAGAAAGGCGGCCTTGAATTCTTCCCAAGAGATAGGCTCTCCATTCCCCCTATCCCTCTTCCATTGAACAAACCACAATTGAGCAAGGACCTTTAGTTCATAGGCCGCTAGTTCCACTTTCTTCTCCGAGCTTACAGCCATAATATCGAGAACTTTGTACACCCCATCGAAGAATTCTTGGGGGTCTTCTTCAACTTTGGAGCCCTACACTAGAACTCTGGAGGATTCATCCTTCTAAAATTCCTCACCCTTGAAGCAAGGGTAGGAGCATGAGGAGCTTGAACTCTTTGGTTAGCTACGGCCTTTGCCAATAAAGTGATCACATTTTGATATTCTCCATGAGTGATCCCTTCTTCTCCTTGGGAGATTTGAGGAGCCAGAAGGACCTGTTTGCCCTCTTTGTGCTGCTCTTCTTTGAGGTATGATCTAAAATAGAAAAGTATCATCTATTAGGAATAAGAAGTTTCAATTTAACTCTTAAAGCATGACATAGAATATGAAGAAGTGAGTCATTCCTAAAACGTCTCATAGCCTCTTCATAGTTGTGGCACGCTTCACAACCATAAACAAGACTCTATTTGACATGGTGTGTTGGATCTCTAAGGACCATTTACGAATCTAGTGCTCTGATACCAAGCTTTGTCATGACCCAAGCCTAGGGCCTAGGCGTAACAGAATGAGTGGGGAACCTGAAGGGATCTCAAACAAGCCTCTTAGATATAAATGATACATCCTTGGTTCTGAAAGCATAACTAAAGCAATAAACACATAATTCTATGGGAAACAAGGCTTTGGACTCGCGCTATGAGGATGTTATAAGGAAGAGGATTAACATGAATACATAGAAAATAATATCTAGGGGTGGGTAAGCATGACTCATGCTATGGGGAGAAATAGGGTCTTAGGACTTCCATCTCAACAATACAACAAGCATAAGCACATACAAGGGAATAAGGGACTAAAGGAAGTCTTCAATAATACATAGACATAATAGGAGTCAAGCTCAGAACATACAAATCGATATCTAACAACACCTCTAACAAAGAGTGGGATGAGGGCCAAGACATCTCCCGAACTTACCCTCAAAAGATAAATATCCATAAGTAGATAAGTCTTAATAAAGCATGAAAGTAAGTGGATATTGCCCTCAAATGTAGAGGACTCACCATTAGGAAGTCTTCGATCGACCTAACCACGTGGAGGAGGAGGTTGAATAGGAGCTTCGGTCCCACATGGTTAGATCATGTAGGCAAAAAGTATGCATTAGTACTTGAAATGTATGAAGTATGCAGGGTACAATATAACAAAGAACATAAGGCTTAATTAAACAATACACATAATCATAATCAACAGATATAAATTCAATATGTCATGAATATTTAATGCCTTAGTAAAAATATCCATGGGGATCACCAAATCACATAACATATCATACATAGATGGGAAGTGACCACAATCAACATGTAAGACCAAGGTGCTATTACTCAAAATCCCGATGTTAACTCCACATCGGACTAGGAGTGTTCAACTTTGCCAAGGTAAACCAAAGAAGCACCTTACGGGAACTTACCCATTTCGTAGAGTGCTTCATAACACCTTACAAGAACACCACCCATTTTGATTAATATATAATATGAGCCTTGTGGGAACACCACCCATTTTGAACTTCAATTAGCAGGTACCTTACAGGAACCCTAACCATTTCGGTGAATCATGCAACAAGAGCTATATGGGTCCATTAGCTAATTCATAAACCTATGGTGGTAATGCAATTAAGGGATAATGGTTATCTACCATGGTCATCTCGATGCTAGTTCACTATCTCAAGGAATATTCAAATCATGCTTATAGTTGTAATATGCAAAGCATCAATAATATCATATTATGAGCATAGAGTAGCTCATCAAAATCAAAGTTTCATAATATCAAAGATAGGGCTTCATATCATTCATAACTTTCACAATATTATCATATGTCGTAGCATGCATAATAGCCCTCCAAATTCATAACATTTATAATTTACATGTTTTGCCATAAGGCCTTTATCAACACAAGAAGCTTGGTACACAACTTTAGTTAAAAATGGTAGGTATGTGTACATACTCAAAATCATGCAAATGTCAAGATTCAGGACATGAGGAGAGTAAGCAATGCTTTTCAAATCATTCAAAGTAACCAACCATAACAAAATAAAACTTAGTTAGGGCTTCCTTAACCCTCATAAAAATTCATAAATTTCACATGGTATTTCCATACAATATAGTGTACAAAGGTAAAATATCATAAATTACTTCATAATGTCATCATATAAAAGAGTTCATAAAATTTTCATAGATTCTCATGTTTTGAAAATAAGTGAGGAAGAGGAATGGTAGAGATTTGTAGAGGTAAAGTCTCCACAAATCAAAATCCACATATGTTGGTGTGTTTGGAGATGAAAATTTTGTGAGACAATAAAGAGAACCCGAAATTCTAGCTTGGACTCTTCTCTTGGATGTCTTGAAGAACTTGAGAGTATTTGAGAGGAGTTAGACATAGGTTATTTTTTAGAAAGAATTGGAATGAAGTTTTTTAGGGTAGTATAATACTTAAAAGGGCTTAATTGGGGGCTAAAACGACATATCTTAAGCTTAGAATATTAAGAAATGACAAAATTATCCCTTCTTAAAAACTACGGACAGGACCACTAGAGCCCAATCACCGGTCATGGTCTATTCCATGGGTCTTTAAAAGGGGTCTCGTCTGGTAATATATTAGACCTTAAAAAGCTTCCTCTGAATCTCAATCCATAACACGACTTAAAGCCCGTTAACCAAAGTACAAGCTATATTGGTAACTCATACTCTTAACTTTAGAAAATCATCTTTTCACCAAGTCTATCCTCCATTAGAAAATTTCTCGATTTCACTTCTTAGGAACATTAATACCTCCCAACATGTGGGGTGTTACAAAATCAAATAAATTAATAAGTGAAAGTTTCTCTAATCGACAATTATCACCTAAGAGTGAGTGATGATACAACAAGCAATATCATAGCCACATCCTTCCAATACTTTGCTAGGGTAAGGGGATGAATCACCATCATTGGATCCATAATCAATCAAATCAGACCCTCTTTAAGAACTTTAGAGGTATGGCCCTTTTTTTCATTCTATGATAGCGGTATAGTTGATGCAGTTTGAGTTATTTATACTCTTCTCCAAACTAGTGCTCAATACTACTCTCAAAATATATGCTCATATCTATCAATATTTTAAATCATTTCATCAAGTCTCATTGGACTCATATCAATTTAGTCTCATCTCAATCATCAAATCTTTCTTTTAAAACAAAAGGAATATATTTTCAAACTCTTTCAAAACTCATCAAAATTCCTTCTCAAAATATCATGTGCTTTCATTTAAAACATGCTTCAAAAGTCATTCATGTCTCGCTAAGACTATTTCTCAAATCACTGTTTTGCCCAAAATTCATATTCATTTAGAATCAATAAAATATGTACCAAATTATTTAAAATCATCTTTTCTCAATGCAAACATAAACAAAATATCAATTTCAATTCAAAATAATGCATAGTAAAAATTATGATCATTAGCTCATTTTGAATTCACGAGAATGCAACCATGAACGAACAATTCAAAAATCAATGTAAAGGAATAACAATGATATCAATGGATAATTCAATAAGACTTAAAGGACGATGAAATAACTCAACTCATAATTTCAAGACAATTAGATTTTTACTCAACTCACACGTGATTCAATCTCATTCACAACAATCACAATTCGTACTTTTCAAACTCAATTCATGCATAAATTCAAATATAATCTTTAATTAGGGTTCATGTGAATGGAGACATGAACATGTTCCAAATTGAATATTCAACTCATGAACATCATCAATATGACTCAAGAATTCAATAAGACAATAGATTCAATTCAAAAAATTTAAAAATCAAAATTTATCTCAAATCGGGTCAATAAAGATGAAGGGGAACATGGACAAACTCAGATTGTATTAGCCTTATATACATGGAAAGTCGATATTACAATTAAAATTTGAAGAGCACTAGCTTTTTTGGAGAAAACCTTTGATCTTAGAAACTTGATATTTGTTCTTGAGAAAAGAAATTCTCTTATTTAATTTTCTTATTTGTGGAAGAACTTGAAAAAACATTGGTTGAAGGACTTCTATTTGATTTTTGAATTCATGACTTAAAAGATTTAGAGTTCTTGACGAAGAACTCTAATTCTTGATGGAGAAGGATCAAGAAATCCTTTCTTGAAATTCTTGAGTTCATTTTCTTTAAACCAGATGATGTGATTTACGATTTATCTTAGAGATTCATGAATAGATGAAGAAATTTGGGTTAGGAAGCTTGCAATATAGAGAGTAACTTACATTGGTGACCAATTTTAAAAGATGACCCTAACTTAATGTCTCTTGAAGATTCTTGAGTGTTCAAGTCTAGGAGTGAAGGAGAGGGTTTTAATTATGAAAAGCTCACCTTCAATACATTTTTAAACATCAAAATAATGCCAAAAAGGTTATAAGATAAAAATTATCACGACCCAAGTCTAGGATCTAGTTGTAATACAGTGAATGAGATCTCGAAAGGAACCTCAAACTAACCCTTAGCATTCATACAAGTATTCAAGATAAATCAAGAGAAAGATACAAGCGGAAGCATATACATAGTCTGAATCATAGCATGAGACATTGCATAGAATAGATCATCAGGTGGAGTATACAAGTCTGAAAGTGAAGTATGTACATATGTCCTAAACATGCCTCTAGACCATAACATAAGATAGGGGCTCAGATAGACCCTGGCTTAGCTTGAATAATAAAGAAAAGACGGTATCGTATATAAAATAAAGCATGAAGGATAAGATAGGTAAGCTCTGTCCTCTATGCTAGAGGACTCACCCAATCGGGATTATGGAGGTAATTGGATCTAGGCACGAGGATGGTCAACAGTATCACCTGCTCCTACTTTGTGATATAATGGAGGCATAGAGTATGCATTAGTATTTCTGAATGTACTAAGTATGCATGCATGAAATGAAATGAAGTCATAATAAACATGCATTAGACATATTAGATGAACAAGGACATTTATATAGAAATGAAGTATATAAGAAGGATAATCATAACAAGATGTCATAAGATATCATGATTCTCACGACCCAAGCCTAGGATCTTAATATGACATGGTGAATGAAGAACCTGAAGCCTCTAAGAATAATTAAGCATATTCTTGGTTGTGAAAGCATAAGCAAGCATCAAACACATAATTCTAAGGGAAACAGGGCTTTTGACTCAAGCTATGGGGATGTTAAGGGAAAAGAGATTGCATGATCATATAACAAGAAAGACTAATAGGAAAATAAATATGACTCATGCTATGGGGATAATAAGGATTTAGGACTTCCATCGTAAGATAATGTTGACATAGAGTATGCATTAGTATTTGGAATGTACTCAATATGTAAGTATGCAATGTATGTCGTGAAAGCAATGACCAATATAGGAAGCATAATAAGAAAATCATTTAATCATAATAATAGATCATGAGCAAGATCGATGTCATTGGAAAATCATAATACAAATCCTAGGAAGGGCCTGTGCAATGCATAAATGATCATAGGTCAAAATAGGAAGAGTCATAAAAGCTCGTAAGTAGGGGACACACACATATATATGTTTCATGATATAGTAAAGCTCATATTCCATGAGAGCGGCATGGACATTATGAAAACATTATGAGACCATAATAATAATTACCTTAAGCTTTGTGGAAGAATCATTATACCTCTTTAAGAGAAACATTTTGAAACTAAAGCATAGTGATGAAAACCTTAAACAATGTGAAAGAGAACCATCATAAATCATAGTTAGAAAGAACTTGGAACATTGTGAGAAATCATGATCATATGTGTGAGAGTTACTGCTAACCGACATAAATTATGTGAGTATAGCAAGGAGTCCCGATGTTACCCCTACACTGGACAAAGAGGGAGACTATTTGCCAAGGTAGACTCCATCATGCCTAAGCGGATCTACTAATCTACATAAGTAACCAAGCATCTACGAATAAGTAGCCCTTTCTAAGAAATCAAGGCTCTTCTAATGGGTGATCTTTTTTCCTACGATAGCATGTAGTTATGGGGACAAGAGGATTCTACTAATGATTTCATGCCTCTACTAATGGGGAGCCTCACCCTATATCCCAAGATCCACTAGATACTGAGTAAAAATCCTCAATAAAATAAAATACGTAAGTCGTAAATCATTATGCACATCGTATAGAGAAGATTTTTCTACTAACCCATTCGTCATTCATAAAGAACAACCATATAATAGCTCCTTAAACTTATGTAATGTGAGAATTGGCCTTTCATCATTACACATTCATTTCTTAGGTGAGAGAACTCACAAATGTTCATTCTTTCCTTAGATTTCACTGTCAAATCATATTATAAGAAAATCATAAATTTCATCATCAAAGCATATTATAGGAAAATCATTATCTAATGTAATGATGTATGTGAAATTATCTTAAAAGTTATGAAATCTAGAGAAATTCATGCATGGTGACAATATAGCTAAAATTAAGATGACCCATAGTCAATGTATGAATTAAAACTTTAGAATTTACATAATGTATAAAACTAAATGCTCATTCATAAATTTCCATACCATATGAACTTATATCAGCCATAATATTTAGGAAAACACATGAATCTAAATCAAATAGGATAATCATATTCTATTTGATAAAATCCTAGATTATGCATATGAAAGGTTCTACCATTAACCATAGAAAAGCAAACAAAAAAAATTTTCACCCATGCATGATAAGGCTAATAATCATAATATAATATCATGTTGATGCATTTGGTATTAGAATAAAATCCTTAAATACATACTTGCAAATAAATAAAGGAGATGAGAAATTCTTTAGGCTCCATGGGTGGAAGGGGTTCCATGGATGAAACCCACATATCTTTGATGAAAACAATGGAAGACAATCTGGGATTTAGGTGAAGGAACTTGAAACCTTAGCCTTGGCCTTCACTTGACCTTGGGAATGAAAGAAACTGGAGAGGGTTTGAGTACTTAGGTGAATGATTTTGGAAAAGGGAGGTGATGGGTAGTACAGAGACGTTTAGGGGCTGACGTATGTTTGAAATGACATAGTTTAGGTCTTTGGATATGAGAAAATGTCAAGAATATCCTTTATTAAAAATACTATCAGAGGAAAATCATGAGACATGTCTATGGATCGTAGACCTATCTATGACTTGTAGAAGGGGTTTCCCGCTAGTTACACTCCAAAGATCAGAACCTGAAATTGAGACCCTCAAACTACAACCTTAATCAACGGCTCATAGTTCCTTTTACGGGTTGTAGATACTTGTTGTTGATACCCCCAACACATAGGCAATGCAACACCCTCCGGACTCAAACTATGATATCGACCTATGATAGCAGTTATATTTACAACTTGTAGTCACTTCTCGTGAATCACTTCAACACTTAGAAAAATTTAAATTTTCAGGACCCATGGTATGACCCATCAACCCTTTCACAACACGTAAGGTTCTCATAGTCTTGACCCTGCAACCCCAAAATGACTCTAGGTTCTATGAGAAGCTTCTATGGTTCATGACTTTGACCACGATTCTTAAAAAGGGCTCGTAGTCCCTCACTAGACGCCAAAATTTCACTTTTCCTCTTGGTCCCAACTTCCAAACTTTCGAGGTATTACAACTGCACCCTCTTTCCCTCAACCTCATTTCCCTAATTTTGAGTCATCAAACCCTTTCTGACTCGGCCTAGCCTAGTCTTCGTACACGACTAGTGCTTCAAAAGGTGAAACTCTCTATCATAGGTTGGCAACCAATCTTTAGTATGGTCTTTAGTCTTTTGATTATATAAGACTTGAACTTTCATTTTCAGTTTTGTAGATTTGAAGATAGATTCAGGAGTGACTAAATGTTAAATATTTTATAACTTTTATATCTATCTTAAATATCAGTTAAATAACTATCTACGCACTTGCCCCCATAACTGACCTCTATCCCAAGCAATTTTTCGTAGCCTATATGAATGTTCGTAAACTAAGATACCCGTCTATCTTAATTCATGTAGCTTTATCTCTAATCAATATAGCTTCGAAGTTCTAGTGAGATTCGGTGCATTAGTGCTTGTTTAGTAGACCTATTTGATCCGGGGAAATGACCAAAAGGATCTAAGGGATCTAATAATAACAAATAAGAAAGGAACTTTTACTAAACAAACAACAACATACCTAGTACAATTTCATAAGTGAGGTTTAAAAAGGATATAATGTATGTTAAGCTTACCCTACTATCTTGTGGAGGTAGAGAAGTTGTTTTTGAATCATCCTAGGCTAAAGAGCAACAAACTCCCGTATAAAGAAAAAGGAGACAATTTAGAAAAACTAACAAATAACAAGGAGCAATGCAAAAGTACAATAAAATCATATAATAACGAAACACCATAAACAACAATAATAAGTAAAAAAAAAAAAAAAAGAACTACAATAATATACTAGTACCATCACAAATGCTAGCCACCCTAAGCAAGACAATACTACTCTACACCTAATGCAAGTCCTCCACACCCTTCTATCTATGATCATATTCTTGATAACCTAAAGTTATATCAGATTTTATCTTATCAACTTTCTCAATACTTTTCCGACCTACCTCTGTCTCTCACCGTGCCTTTTATAGACAACCTCTCACACCTTGTCATTGGTTCATCTATGTATCTTCTCTTCACATGTTCAAACCGTCTAAATCTCACTTCCCATCATCTTGTCCACCATGAGGGCCACCCCCACCTTATTTTGATATCCTCATTTCTAATCATGAATTACAAGTCATACGCTGGCATAAAAAGGTAAGAACAACATATTAGCTCCAAATGAATGGTATTAGATGGCACCTCCTATCCATCGCTTTCTCCCAAGTAATATCACCAATTTTCTGTATATGGACAGTGTAATCTTTCCCGAAGACAGCCTCCTTGGTTCAGTGGCAACAAAACTATTAGGTTACTTCAGAGATAAAAAGCTTTTCAGGGCTGATCAATTGCATAAAAACATCAAGCATACTCAGCAGAATAGTAACACGTAAGTTGGTCTTACTCATCGAACTTACAGTTGATCCATAAACAAAATTTCAAGAAAAAGAACGAGGGAACTAATATAATAATTTCCCCTGACAAACCTTAATTTTAAAAGCTAAAAGCCAGAGCCATTGATATTAGAATGGAAAAAGCTCCTGGCCTCCAGTGTTTCTCATCTTTCGCCACAATTCAGTCTACTGAACTATCGTTCACCAAAATCGAAGAAACAACCCCACACAGCAATAATTGCAAGCTAAGCCATTCATGTTTCACGAAGTGCCAAACATAAGGAAACCCAGCCAAACTCATGTGACTCAAAAAACATGATTGGTCCAAAGCACAAGCCGCCACATAAACAGTAGCATACATCAGCAATTCACCACCAATATACGGTAAATCTAGTTGCGTATACAGCTCTTTCAAAAAGTAAAAAGCTTACCTACGAAAATAGATGGAAAATACCAACAAAGGAAGGAGACTCAAGGATAATAAACTACATTGGAGCTAGTGAAGTCACATAATAGATCTATGAGAATAATTTACAATGCAAGATTATAATTGCATGGCTGTTAACCATGTGAATCACAGAATGATGCATAACAACCTAATATTGCAACGCATACAAAGACTTGAAACTGGAGTCGACAAACAAATTCTACCTATGACAATTGACAATGAACAGAAGTTCTTCAGCCTGTAGATGATTCTTAAATAGTCTTGACTCTCAGATTTAACAAGACATCATGTGATAGGTAGCCAGCCAATCAGAGAACCTCTTTCGATTAAAAGGACACATCAATTTCGAGAACAATAACCCCTTTTAGATCTTGTCAAGTTTTTCTGCCTTCACAACAGGATTAGCCTTTGCTATAGCATTGCGTGCAGCAGAGCGATAGTCAAATTGGCAGTCATGTTTGTCTGAGTAGCGGTGTGATCCACAATAGAGGTTACCACAGCGGCATTTGAATCCAGTCAAACCAACCTTTTTCTTGCAAGTGCTGCATCGGCTAGGACCCTCCTTAGCCATCAATTCAGCAGCCTCACCAGAACTTGAAGATGGAGGCGACAAAAAAACCATAGATTTTGATTCCAGCAGGGCAGATTGCACATCAACAGAGCCAACAACTGGCCCCTTCTGACTTGTTGATCCATTAACAAAGTTTTCAATTGACAACACTGCAAGCTTTGCTTGTTCCTGTTTCAATATCATGTCCTTGTAACACTTGGAGCACATATTCATGTTCGCAGCACTTCCAAAGAAACCACAGTTGTTAATGCACAAAATAGGGCCTTCTGGATGGGGTTGACATCCTGTCTCATCGTGATCCATATGGCTACTTTTCTGCAAAAGATTGAATTAGAGGAAAAATTAACAAGCAACTACACCTTAATCTCAATTAGTTGAAGTTGCATATATACGATTGGGTGGAGTTTGTAGAGAATTAGTTGATTATGTATTGTATACCACTTGTATATGATTGTTTTATGGCCTAGGTTATGATATTTCATACATTTACTTGATAAGAAAAAAAAAATGATCCTTTGTGTCTATCTGCTTATCTATTCATTCCAAGACTAAATAATTTGAATTGACAAATTTAACGTAGTATAAAACTAAAGTTTCTTTATCTCGCACGTATACACTAACTTGTACGAATTCCTAACTAAAAAACTCTTAATAAACATCAAGTCCAACTTAAGTCTAACAACAACCAGAAGTCATCTAAACCAACTGGTTTGCCTTGCTCTTAGAGATCCTACGCACTCTTCTTAGGTAGTTTGTATCGATTATGAAAGATGAACAAATTTTTAGGCAACTTCGTCCAAGTGATTTTAAGCATACTTCGTCACTGTTTATCAACTTCAATCACCATATTATCACCCTAAGTGGTGCATATTAAGGTCCCATATGATATGGGAAAACTATCTCAGATGACCTTATGGCACATTATTCTCTACTCCTAGTATTTACCACTCTGTTGACATGATCATCTTTATTTTTTTTTAAAATCATCTTTTTGACCAAACATCTAAAAACATATATATGAAAATCTCCCAATTGTTCTGTAGGACCTTCTTTTCACTTCATTTGCTATTCAAAACATTCTCAAAGCACCCATTTATTTCAGCCCTTTCATTTTAATTCTATATGATACATCTACATCCATCACTAGAGGACTAAACAAAGATTTGGATGGCCTGCATTTAGGCACCACCAACCCATCAATCTTCAACAATAAGTTAAACTTCCTGCACCTTCGTTTCCAGAGAACAGAATAATTACAGTTAAAAATATCCTTCAACTCTGCCAGCTTCATGAAAAAACATAAATCTTACCAAAGTCTGGTTACTACACTACGTCTGAAAAATATAATTCAAACTAATCCTCACCAAGAAGCTCTTCGTTGCACCACATAAGAACACAAAGATAAAGAGAACACAGTCAGGTGCAATGGGTGCAGCCAGCAAAATACGAATCTTCGAAAATATCAAAAGAAACAGACTACCAAGTTTTAATAATAGTGCAAGATCAGTACAACAAAGTTGTAAAAGCCAAAGAAAGACTAGTTAGTAAACTTAAAACTGGATCAAATTCACAAAAATGCTCATGCAACTCGAGCAACATTACTACACATATAATAAACATTCTTTAAACAGCCTTTTTACAAGATTCAAGCTCATCTCACATGTTCAATTCGACAAAAATATGTTTTAGACTAAAACAGACACTATAAAAGTAGAAAGCAGAAAACCACTTGGCTTTACTTTCAAAGTTAATATGTCTAATTCTGCTTTTTGAACCCCAGAGCAAACGTAAACCCAATAAATCAAAAGGATACTCATAAAAGTTCATCATCCTCCAGGACAAATGCAAAACAAGAGCAAATTTTCCATCCCAGAGTACATAAAGACAACGTAAACCTAAAGAAAAGAAATTCACTGAACTTAAACAACTCCAGATTTGTTTTAAAATGCCTAAATTATTAAACAAACATAAAAATATCTAACTATTAGGATAAAAACAACTCCTAATTTTTCAAAGACCTTTCGTGATAATCTCCTTTAATAGAACCACGAAACACAAATAAACCCACCATAAATCAACTAATTATCAAAAAATGATTTGATAAAACTAAAAGATTTAAATCCCAAAATAGGAAGGCCAAACCAGTAAAGCCGATCACACGACAACAAATACAGCAACCGACATCAAGATTAACATAAAAATTACAAAAATATAATAAATAAAACCTAAAACCTGTATCAGTTTATAGATCCATAAGAAAAGGGAAAAATGATTTGCTTAGATATATATACATCAGAAAGCAAAAAAAAAAAATAATAATCAGATCTTTGGAACTGACCGCTGAACAGATTAAGAGATCGTTCACAGAGAGATTTTCTGTTCACTTTCTTTTCTGGTTTTGGTTCTTCGTTTTGCCCTCTTCTCAAAGCTTCGGCTTTTTGGCTCAAAGGAAGTCTTTTTCTTCGCTTCTGTGCCAACGAACGTTCTTTATTGATTTGTTGCGTCGTGTTCGATTCCATTTTGTCTTGCTCGTTTAAATTTACTCATATTCTTTTCTTATTTCCACTTTGCTCCCCTAAAACTTGGGGCCGTTTGGTTAATGATTTGAGCTATATGAAGTTCGCTAGCATGTTTAGAAGAAATAGCTCATGTATTAGGTAAGGAAAATTATGTAAAATGTCTATTGAGAAGTAGAAAAATTATTTACTATTATGAAATTATAAAATAATACAAAGAATAAAGTATGAGAGAAGAGAGAAATTTCTTATTCCTCTTGAAAAATATTCAAATGTATTTTGCAATGAAGAACCCTTATATTTATTGAAAAAATCTGACTTAGTCTTCAAATAGGATTCCTAATTTTTACAAAAATCTATATAATAGATATTGATTACAAATAAAATATATTTATAACACTCTCCCTTGAATGTCTATTAGCTAGATTATGTGCCTTACTAAAATTTTACTAGATAAAATTTTGTGAGAAAAAATTCTAATGAAGGAAAAAGAATACACATATATATTAAATACGCATTTTGGATGTCTTAGTAAAAACCTTACAAGGAAAACCTCATGAGACAAAACCTTATGAGGAAAAAAGAGTACATCGTGTATTAACTCCCCTTAATGAGAATATCAATCCAAAGACTTGAATTTTTGTATCCCAATCTTGTATGCCATTTTGTTGAAAGTTGCATTTTGGAAGAGACCTGGTAAACAAATCAGTCATATTATCACTCGACCGAATCTGTTGCATTTTTATATCACCATTCTTTTGGAGTTCATCTATGTAGAAAATCTTTGGCAAAATGTGTTTTGTTCTATCTCCTTTTATGAATCCTCCTTTTAGGATCAAAGAGTTTTGCAAGTTCATCACTTCAACTTCTTTAAGCAAACAATCTATTGTCTTTTGAAAACTTTGCAAGAGTTTCAATTCAAGTTATCAACTTGCATAACAATATGAAAGATTCTTGATTAATTTATCAATATGAGGATTACAAACAAGTTTTTCAAGAACTTGTATATGCTTCATTCATTTTAAATCCTTCAAATACTTTCATATCAATTTTGTCCAATGACAATATTCAATATTAAATGCATGATATTTTCTAGTGTCTAGATTGCAAGTCAAATAAACTTTATGCTTACCAAGATGCATCATTTCACTTGATAATTAGAGCTTGCTTCCATCGAACTTAGATCCTCATAATCTTTTACAATATTGCGCTATATTGTATCAAAGATATCGTCGACAAAATATCCTTTCTGTCGGTTTGTAATGCTACATAACTTGTTGAAATCTCATCACTTCATTATTTTTAGGTAGCTACCCCTCTCATGAAATTTCATGAAGTGTTATGTCATAAGCTCTTCAAGAGAATAATGCCTCTTAATTATGACCATTTTGATCATTTGTATTATGCCACGGGAGGGTACTCTTGGCGTGGCCGGTACTCAGAGACTATTGTTAGCCCCTAAGCGAACCACTTGGCATCATCATCACCTCATACTCAACAACAAAAGAAAAATACTCAAGGAAAAGACAGTAATGAAATTAAAGAAATCAAGTCTTTATATAAAGTTAATTTTCCAATAAATAAGAGTTTGGAAAGGAAACAATACTCAACATCCTCTACTCAATGTCTATGAAGCCTCTACCTCTAACATCTAGATAGTACCACGATAGGCCATGGTTACCCAACTCAGGAAAACAAAGTACTAACTCAAGCTAGATGATAACAATTGGAAGTCCTCCGAAGACAAGGAGTTCTCACTGATCAGTTGAATGCGAATAGATCCTTAACGGAGCGCCTATTTATGACTTCTAATACCTGCCTCTGCATCATAAAACGATACAGTCCAGAGGGGACATCAGTACTTGGAATGTACTGGTATGTAAAATAGCTAAGTGAAGCAGAAATGGTAGAACAGTATTGAACAATATCAACTCAAAATAATACTCAATTAGAATGATAAATATCTATCTAAAGCAAGAATAAAGAGTAAACAAGTGACTCATCAACCAATAAAACCTCATCAAGCAACTCAAACTCAACTCAGTGGAACTCAACTCAACTCAATGGAACTCAACTCGACTCGACTCGACTCAGAGTACTCAAGGTGGGGACTTTTGGGAGTTTCTCTTATCTGAAAACAATCACTTATGAGCCTGTAGTTGTACAACAATCTCGTTAATGTTATCACAGTCATTTCATACTTGCCAGGTAAAGAACACCTCAACTGAACTCTAATGTCCTCTATTGATTTCAGGGACTTTACCTCGAGAGGTGATCATGAGATGTAATGATTCAATCCTCTCCTACACCAAGCAGGCAGTAGGTAATGAGTGCAAGTGAGACTTTACCCTCATGGAGACTCTGATTAACTTGTGAACTCAAACTCTAAAGTCTTCTATTGATTTCAGGGACTTTAAATTATCTCAATTAGTCTAATCGAGACTCTCATTAACTCATAAACTCAAACTCTAAAGCCTCTATTACTTTCAGGGACCTTAACCTATCTTAATTGACTCAATTCTCATTCAAGAACTCAAAGACCCAGATCATCATTAAGAAGAAGTCGTTTAGATAGAACTCAAGAACTCAATTATGAAGACTCATAGGATCATCAAGCTCAATTGACTCAACCTCATGCTCATATCAAGATTACTATCAACATACTCAAGTCAAGGCTCTAGACTCCATCCCTAGGTTCATGATGCATGCTTTCACAATTTAACATATAAGGTTTATACGATATCTCATGAAAAGTATTCAAATCAAGAAAACAAGTTTATGATGATCATCAACATATGAAAGTACATGTAATAGATATAATTTTTAGGAACATAATCAAGAAAGTATTTCAAGCATATATGGGGACTCATGGACTCTCAACTCTTCTATAACCACCTATAAGGCACATGGAAGAACAATCTCATGCTTTCGTTTAGCCTTACATACCTAGATTGAAGATTTGGACAATCTACCTCAAGGAACTCTTTTTGAACTTCCTCAAATTCCTCGCTCCACTTCTCTTCTCTTTTTCCTTGGCCTTTTTCAAGCACTTAGAAAGACTTAAGAATTGGTTAAAAAATCCATTTTTATACTTAACATGACCTATTTTATCATGGTATGAGTCTAGGAGGGGTTTGAAAAGGTTTAGAATGTCCCTCATATAATTCGAAAAAAATTCATCTCGAGACATGGGGTCCGCAACGCAGATATGGTATAATTTTTAGTATTTTTTACCAAAAATTCTCTGAACAAGGTTTCTAATCTCGTAGAGAATTTTTAGAACAAAATAAGTGTTGGTCCGCAGTAGGTGCGCGTCGTACACCTTTCATGCACTCATTATAGAATTCATTTTTGCATCAAAAAATTATCTTTTGATTCAGTTGCTCTAAAAATCAATCGAGACCACTTTCCCACTCAATATTTCATGTTGATCGCAAATTCGGCCTCAACTTTACCATCGAAGGATGGGAAGACACACTATGCGCACATCTCTCTTTTAGGGGTATTTTGATAATTTTACTGGGTGTTGCATTATCTTCTCCTTAGAATTATTCATCCTCGAATGATGAGTAGAGGTAGACATCAAGGCACGAATATTCTCAAGACTCATTTCAATACTCACTCAATAACTCGAACTCTCGACTGCTCGTCAACCTCAACAAACTCTACCCGCACTTATGAATAGACGCATCAACTCAAAATGGACAAACCAGTTTCAGATCAAGGACAAAGATATCCTCTTGAACATTCTCACCATCAGGCACGAATGGAACATCAAAACTCAATTCAATTTGAATCATTTAAACACTTCGTCAATCAGTAGTTCAAACTTAAAAAGGAAACTATCAACTCTAATCAAGAATGGGACCATCATGATATACAAGACTTTGAAGGCACTCTCAAGCTTAACTTCTCACCTCGATTGTGCTCCTTTTCATGGCACTCCACTCCATCAATGCAGGCTCATAGCTTTTATTCAAATCTCCACCTAACCACCTCTTCCTCTTCTATTCAAGCCCTCTAAATCTCAAGTGCTAGTACTAAGATGATCATACTTACACTAATCTAACCCCTCAAAATCTATATCTCATACCCCTATAGTAACCTTTACTTAGAGAGTATTGCCCATATTCATCACCTTAATACACTCACATAATGGAACCCGCACATTCAAGCCTGTCATAGCACATTTACACCCTCAGCAGCATGCACCCTTATCATGGGATTCCTTTACTATCTATTAGACTCACCACAATCTCTCTAACTCCTCCTCCATATCTATAACCTTTAAAAGGATATGATATCACCTCAAGAACACTCATTCCTCTCGTCAACTATCACTTCTCCACTATCATTAATATTTCTATCACGACTGAAAAGCAAGATCATTCAAAGGGCTTGGAATGAATGATTATTAGCACTACTCAATCGAGAAACCTTATCTAAAGACTTTCATAATGAAGTACGATCTCCCTCGTCTATCAAGACTTATTCCAAGTTCACAGAACTACATGTAGTGCAAAACTCAGGCCACATCTCATCAATATAGGATTAGGAACTTTTAGATACATGAGGTAAGATAAAAATTAATGAATGAAGTCATTCCTTTTCATCCTCGAAACTCAACATGAATGATGATCAACATGGGTACATGGGACTAGGCCATGGGCATGGCAGTCGTATACTAGATGAGACTAAAACATCACCTCAATGGAAAGAATAAGGAACGTATGATATCACAAGGAACTGAGGTTTCATCTCGATCAACCCATATCTATCAAACTCAAGATTTACTTTGGTTCATCACCTCTTCATCTCTCCATTATTTCAAAGGTTATCTCTCTAGCCTTAAAAATCAACTCCCTTTACTAGGTTATAAGCTCATATCTCTACATGGTCAAGGAATTACTATCCATCGAATTTCTCAAACTCTTATGTTATGTTATAGTCGTATATGTATATAATAGCCACTAAGACTCTCTTCAAGGATACCCTTCTTAGTTTTTTCTTGTCTCTATGAAAACCTTTCCATATTTACTGCTCTCATTGGCATATATAACCACTTTCCATGACTTATGATCTAACTTCTTCTTTTGCCTACTAACGCTCAACTTCTATGCTCTTATAAACTCATTTGTATAAGATTGAGACTATCATGGAAAACTCATCATCATCTATCCATAAGCCTCGATCGACTCAACTACTCATGATGACAAGGTTACTTACATCAGTCTACTCCACATTGACAACTCAAATACACTATCTAGATTCTTATAACAGTCATAACTTAGAGCTTTACACATCTGTACACAATTATGATACATATCTCAAGCCTCTTCTTATCTATTGAGCTATCTTTGTCTCACTTATCTTACCTAAGGGGCACTTGTACCCTGCCCATAGCATCACTTCCTCACAAATTAACATCTTTGTCTTAAACATACACTATGGAAAGCCTCTTAGAGCAAATCTCCAACTAAGACTATTACTTTCATGATGCTGAATCCTCTTTCACTCTACTCCTCAAATTCAAGCTTAAGGTCTAGCACTAACATGTGCATCTGTCACACACCTGTTTAATATCACACCTACAACTACTAGGTAAAAATATGGGGAATATAAGCCCACTAAAATCTCATAGTGAATATTTATTCAGCATATCCCTTCCTTACAACTCATGTACCACTCCCTCATTTAGTTATATCTCTTTCTCTGACTAAAGTCACAGCTCGATGAGTCTCATGAACTTTCACTTAAAATCAAAGGCCTAATAGATCTATCATATTGAGATCACTCTTTCTCCCTATTCAAAATCACATTTTACCCTTAATAGTATGAATACAACAACACCTCAACATTAACTCCCTTCTAATTGGAGCACGCTCTATCACATTCTAACAAAAACTCTTTCTCTATACCTTATCATGAAAAATCATAGGTACTTATTACTCTTTCGTCAAAGCTTATGGCAATCGACTCATCGCTCTATCACTTACCTAATAGATAGCAACTCTAGCTATAAGCTTCAATCAGCTATCCCTCTCACTATCTCATTTTTTCCTTTATCAGCTCTTCTTAGAAGCATGATCGCAATTGTGAAATGTGTAACACACGAATTAACAGAGTGATTTTTCATAGAGTTTAAATCTGTCGTACAAATCAAAATATGAAAGAAGGGGAACTTTTCCTAATGTCCTGTACCCTCCTGTTAATGAAGTGTGGTGCACAACACACCCATAAACAAGACTCTTCTAGACACAACTTCATAGACTCCCTAGGACACTTGAACTCTCTGCTTTGATACCAAGTTTCTCATGTCCCAGGAGGGTACCCTTGGTGTGGCCCACACTCGTAGATTATTGCTAGTCCCCAAGCGAATGACTTGGCCTCATCATCACCTCATACTCTACAGCAGAAGAACAATACTCAAGGAAAAGACTGTAATGGAATTAAAGAAATCAAGTCTTTATATAAAAATTTGATTTTCCAATAAATAAGAGTTTGGAAAGGAAACAATACTCAACATGCTCTACTCAATGTCTATGAATCCTCTATCTCTAAGATCTAAATGGTACTATGACAGGCTATGGTTACTGAACTCAAGGAAAACAAAGTACTAACTCAAGCTAGATGATAACAATATGGAAGTCCTCCGAAGACAAGAAGGTCGCACTGGTAAACTAAAAGCAAATAGATCCTAAACGGAGCACCTGTTGATGACTTCTAATACCTGCCTCTACATCATAGAACGATGCAATCCATTGGGGACATTAGTACTTGGAATGTACCGATATGTAAAATAGCTAAGTGAGACAAAAACAGTAAAACAATATAGAACAATATCGACTCAAAATAATAATCAATCAGAATGTCAAATGTCTATCTAAAGTAAGAATAAAGAGTAGACAAGTGACCCATCAACCAATCAAACCTCATTAAGCAACTCAGACTCAGCTCAATGGAACTCAACTCAACTCGACTCAGAGTACTCAAGGTGAGGACTTTTGGGAGTTTCTCTTATCCGACAACAATCACTTATGAGCCAGAAATTGTATAACAACCCCACTGATGTTGCCACAACCAGTCTATACTTTCCAGGTAAGGAACGTCTCAACTGAACTCTAAAGTCCTCTATTGATTTCAAGGACTTTACCTTGAGAGGGGACCATGAGATGTAATGGTTCAATCCTTTCCTACATCGGGCAGACAGTAGGTACGAGTGTAAGTAAGACTCACTCTTATTCATGTTGAGGGTTGATACTCCTCCCAAGACTCAATGGTCATAAGACTCCTCTTCATCATCTCAATTAGTCTCATGGAGACTCTAACTACTCATAAACTCAAACTCTAAAATCCTCTATTGATTTCAGGGACTTTAATTCATCTCAATTAGTCTCATAGAGATTCTCATTAACTCATGAACTCAAACTCTAAAGTCCTCTATTGCTTTCAGGGACTTTAACCCATCTTAGTTAACTCAATTCACATTCAAGAACTCAAAGACCTAGATCATCGTTAAGAAGAAGTCATTTAAACAGAACTCAAGAACTCAATTGTAATGACTCATAGGATCATCAAGCTCAATCGACTCAACCTCATACTCATATCAAGATTACTATCAACATACTCAATCAAGGCTCTCGACTTCATCCCTAGGTTCATTATGCATGCTTTCAAATTTAACATATAGGGTTTATATAATATCTTATATAAAACAAGTTTATGATGATCATAAATATATGAAAATACAGGTAATAGATATAATTTTCAAAAAAATAATCAAGAAAGTATTTCAGGAAATGTATATGGGGAGTCATGGACTCTCAACTCCTCAATTACCACCTATGGAGCACATGGAAGAACAATCTCATACGTTCATTTAGCCTTACATACCTGGATTAAAGCTTGGACACTCTACGTCAAGGAACTCTCTTCGAGTTTCCTCAATTCCTCACTCCTCTTCTCTTCTCTTTTTCCTTGACCTTTTTCAAGCACTTAGAAATGCTTAAGAATGGATAAAACATACTTTCTATACCTAAAATGACCTATTTTGATCATGGTATGAGTCGAGGAGGGGTTTTGAAAGATCTAGAATGCCCCTAACGAAATTCAAAAAAGTTCATCTCGGGACATAGGGTTCGCGAAGCTAATAGGGTGTATTTTTGGTATTTTTTGCTGAAATTCTCCGAACGAGGTTTCTAATTATATAGAAATTTTTAGAACAAAACTAAGTTTGGTCCGCGGCAGGTGCTCATCGCACACCAGTCATGCACTCATTCTGGAATTTGTTTTCGCATAGAAAATTATCTTTTGATCTGATTTCTCTAAATATCAATCGAGACCACTTCCTCACTTGATTTTTCATGCTGATGGAAAATTCAGCCTCAAATTTGCTGTCGGAGCATGGGAAGATGCGTCATGCATACATATCTCTTCTAGGGGTATTTGGATAATTTTACCAACTGTTACAATTTGCTCCTTTCTCTTTCAAGAATTATTTTATTTGGGATCAACTGTATATTTTATGCATGTCATAAACTATGTCCTTTAGGGACATCCAATAAGAGCATTTTTTAGTTTCTTATTATATCCCCCTTATGTTAGACAAACTAACATATGTTCCAATCTATCTTGGAGAATCCATCTTTTATGTATCATGGGATATTTATTAATTATATACCACACATCAAAATTATTTGATGGAAATTATATGGTACTTGACCATATACAAATTCGGGGGATATTGATCATGTATTGTATTGATGCATATTTTTGTCTACAATTTGTCATATTTCAGACCATGAAACTTTGTTCTCGTAATAATGATTGACCATTTATCTGCGTCATTTATTGTCAATCATCTTCGATATTTATCATTATTATCAAGATAATTATCTTGATTACATATTCTAAAAGTTGTGCTCTTAACTCAATTATCTTGCACAAATAATTTTGCGAATGTCAAACTTCAAGGTGACAATAAATGCACATATGATCATCTTATAGATGCATCCATTTATAATATCAAATGATGGTGAATGGGCTCATGTTCACCATTTCATAGTTTAAGAATTTAGAGAATTCAATCCCAACATTAGTTAATCCAATAACTTATCATGAGAACAAGCAATCTTGAAGAATCTTTTGTTTCTCTAATATATGTCTAATAAGTAAACTCCAAGTCTACCGTGATATAGGTCTTTTGCTTTAGTAAATTTCTGATTTACTATTACATGAACAAATTTTAAATTTATTATTCAGGTAGTAATTTTCATATTTATTTCTTCTCAATTACTTTATCTCTCTTCCGAAGATGAGTTGTTATCCTATCAAGATAAAGTTCACATTCATATTGAGAAGTTTTATTGAATACTATCATATTCACTTCAGAAATTCAGAGAATGGATTTGTCTCTGTATCATTTATCAAAAAGTTCTCATTCTTCAAGAATAGAATACAATCATCTTAGCATATCAATTTATGATGGCTTAGTACCTCATTCCATGTTCAGTGCATTATTCAGTCACCTGTCCTCTTTCAGATATCATGCACTGCCACCACGTTCACTTTAGAGAATGGAGCATTTTAATAGAACATGTTTTATGACTTTTCACCAAAAGCACATCATTTTGCTTTAAGCATCATTATATCATTAATATAATGCATTAGGACTTGAATTACCCAATATCTTATCCATATAAAAGCATATTAATTATGCCATAAATTGATGGGGCTTGAACCCAAGATCTTATTTATGAGCATCTTCAAGTGGTCATATTTTTTTAGACTTTTCCACAAACCAAGTGGATCATTAACTGTGAGATATTCATATTTTCAAAATTTTATCAAGATCATACACAAGAATATTGTAACTTTAACACAATTTTATTTTAATGCTTTATTTTCATTCTAATTGGTGTCTCCAAGAGACATGCATCCAACACCCATGAAGGATAGTTCTTGCCCAAACTATGAAGGGCAACAAACTCAAATTTTTTAAGGTTAGCCATATTAAAAAGAAGGAGAATAAATAGTACTTTAGCTTTCAAACTCCAAGACTGTAGAGTCTCGTGCTAATAATGTATTGTGAAAGTATAAAATAATACAAAGAATAAATAGGGGAGAAGAGAGAAGATTTCTTATTCTACTTGAAGAACATTCAAATGCATTTTACAATGAAGGGAACTGTTAATATTTATAGCGAAAAACTTACTTGGTCTCCAAGTGAGAAAATGACTTGGTCTCCGAGTAGGATTCCTAACTTTTAAAGGAATCTACATAATAGATATTCACTATAAATAAAATATGTTTATAACATTTACATAAAAATTTAGTGTTATTATTTTTTACATTGAATGGCCAATTGACCATGTTTGTAAACAAATATAGTCTCTCGACTATTTAATTTGTTAAAGAAATGACAAGTTGTCATATTTTTGGTGGCTGCTCAGTGGCCATGTCACTTTAGCAATTTAATTTTTTTTTCTTTTTTTTTAATCTTTTATAAATTATATAAATGACAAACTGTAAAGAAATAATTCCTAATATTCCACACTCTTTCATAAATTACTGAAAATCTCCACTCTTTCTGCGTTTGAAGATACCTGCAATTAGCATTGATACCATTGCCTGAGTTTTAAGCTATTACGCTAAATATGGAAAACAAACTGTCAATTAATGGGTAATCCCTTGATTAACGCTAAAAGTTGGGGTTGTTTAAAATCATTCTCATAAAAAACGCTACAGACTGGTAGGTTTAAAAATTTAAAACAAATCATTGAACATCATTGTTGAATTTACAAATTCTTATTTCATCAGCTAAAAAAAAAAAAGAAAATGTTGAAGATGAATGTCTCTATATTGATTCGACATTCAGGTATTTGAGAATCGGACATTATGTATACTCAATACAAGAGCGATGGAATTGTTGTCGAAGAAAATATTTCGCTTTTTGACTTCAAAGTTGCGATAGCTGTTGAGTTGTGTATCAATGAGCGAAGGAAAAAAATTGAGATACGATACCTTGTTGAAGGCAATGCTTCTCCAACTTCAATCAAAAATAATATGGGTTAAAGCTGTATGTTGAAATTAAGAAAAAGGAGCCGAGATTTGGAATATACCCTCTTTGCTTGGATACTATTGATTTGGACACAGTAGATATCTTGGTTTTTTATGCTTCAACAGGCATGGTAGAAGCAGATTTGACGATTTGTTGCTCTATCCCTCATCTTGAATTAACAAATGTTATATCTGATTCTTCTAATATCGATGTCAAGGTTGAACAAATGTATAAAGACAAACCCACATTAGTGAAAGTGATAGAGAAATATAAGATCGACAAGGGATTCAATTTCAGGGTGAAAAGATCCGACAAACAAAGGTATTAATGTTTTAAAATCTTTACTTATAGTATCAATTATCGCCGAATGTATTAGTGGACATCTTGTTGAGGCAAGAGAACTGTCTATTATAGATTTCTTAGAGGAGACAAGAATATATTTGTTTCATGAAATTACAAGAATAGGGGGAGGGCTTCATATATCAAAGAAACTTCAGGTAAAAAGTATGAGGAAATTCTAATTGATAATACTGCTAGTTGTTCTTCGATGAAGGTGCACATCTGAGTTTAGCTCTGTGAAAAGCTAACTTATAATGATATTTGATGGTACGACTCTGTAAAGTGTTATTATTTTCTATCAAACAGTAGCCAAACAAAAAAATTTAAAGTTAAAGAACATAAGTACTGTATTGAAACCATAAATGTGTGTGTATCAACATGTATTAATTTTTTGAACAGGTCGTACCATCGTCGGAGTATGTTTATTCAGTTTATGATGTTGGACAGAGGTACATTATCTGCCTTGAAAGAAAAAGATGTTGTGAAAATGTCCAGATTGATGAAGTACTATGTTCACACATAATTGTTGTATTAAAAAGCAAGAATGTAATTGATATGCGTCCATACTATTCTGATTATTATAAATCAAAAGCATTAGCAAGTCGTTATGAGTTGGTGATAATCCCAATGCTAGATAGATCAGATTGGAACATACCAAAGGAAGCTCTTGTTGAGGTTGTTTTACCGCCAAAGTACAAGAGAATGCCTGGAAGATCAAAGAAAGGTAGAAGGAAGAGTATGAGAGAAAAGATCAGCACAAGCACAAACTGTTGTAGTCATTATGGTCAGAAAGGACACAATAGATGTTCATGCACTTTTTTATAGAAATGTATTGATACTTAAAATTTACAAAAGTTACTTTCTCAAATACATATAATCAGCACATACTTATCTTTTTGATAGGGTAAGTTATGCAGTAGATCATACATACTATATTTTGTCTATTATTCAAGTTTGAAGTATGAAATAAGACTAACAATATAGTCACACACATATTTATATGGCAAAACATGTATATCCCGGTGAACTATAGCGCTGATTTTCATTGGGTGCTGACAGTAGTAGTGTTGAAGGAAAGATTGATACGTGTCTATGACTCTTTTCTTAGATCAAGGCGAAGAAACCCATCATCTGAGATTGAAAAAATTGCATTGATGCTGCCAAAGTACCTTCTAGACAATGATTTTTATGAAAAAATTGATCGTACAAATTGGGAGACACTTGATATATACGAGGACAAGTCAACAAGTGATATCATTGGTCTAAAACATCCTTTTAGAATCGAGTTTGTAAAAGGAATTGCACAGGAAAAAAGTGACAATGTGCAAGTTCTTTCTCAGTTGTACGTAGACTACTCATTCTCTATTTATAATTTTGACTGCTCATTCTCTGATTAATTTTACTCTATCTTCTTTTGATTCATTAAAAATGCAGAGATTGTGGAGTTTTTGTAGCAGCTTTTGCTGAATATCTAAGTGATGGAATTCCAATTCCTTCTAATGCGATGGATGCTACTTATTTGAGTAAAAGATATGCCGCTCTTTTATGAAAATATGGATTGGATAAGGCTTTCGAAGGGTACAAAAGTGACAACGATGATCCCCCAGACCCAAGGAACCTTTTTGTCCATCTGATAGAGAGAAATTAGTTATACTTTCTTAAACCGTTCCTCTGATGTAAATTTTCTAATGTTTTTTTCTTGTAGTGTCTGTCTAGTCCAGAAAATATCTTATATTTGATTGATTGTTTGAAAAAAAATCTGAAAACTAGCGCTTTAAAAATGAGAAAAATGAATTTTCTAATGAAAGTAGGAAAAACAAGTTGTATAAATAATATTACAAGTTTATTGTCTCCTTCACACCTACCAAACCCTCACCTTGCCATTCCTGAACCGTCACTTCACATCTCTACCTGCCTTCATAATATTTTTGATAGATAATACTTAAATATTATTGAAATAATATTTTCTTGTTTACTTACCAAACTACATTGTTTATCCATCCTTGAAAGCAGTCATTTACAATCTATAATTTATTGATACTTAACTAATATCACTCAACATCACTCCGTCTTCTGATTTGTTCTACCCTGGTTTCAAAATAAGAAAACTTAGATTCTAAAAGGACAACCATTTTAATACTAGTCATTTAACTTGTTAAAAGATACCTAATAAAATTCCCTTTGTTCTTGGGTCTACACTTACTACACTTGCACGCATTCACTTTCAAGAGATTCTTTACTCTTCAACTGGCAATGATTCAAACAACTTATAAACACATAGTTTTACTTCGAATCAAATCCAAAAAAATGTATTAACCCATTGGTTGTCTTCATAACTATGCTGTGAAAGAATCTATGATGTACCAAAAGATGAAATTGATACTCAATTCAAAAATCAAACTACTTTAAAAAAAATAAAATCAACAATTTTGTGTTAGAATGACTAACCTTGGCTAATGAAGGGCGGGCAATTGCGATTTGTGGTTTCTTTTAGTTGATTTTTTTAATTTTTGCATGTCATGTTAAACCCCGTAATTACTTAAGGTCAATTATTAATTGGGATCAATTGTTGGGATTGAGGTATATCTATAATTTA
>JAOTQR010000007.1:16532573-16543925 GCA_025774065.1 Solanum ossicruentum
AGTTGGTGGCAGTGAGCATAATCATGGCTCCGGAAGATGATGTTGACTCTTCTGTGGTCATTATCACCTTGTAATAGCTTAATTCATCAAAACGAGGTTGAATCTTGAAAAATGGAGCTCACCGTTACGTCCGGAACAGTCAAAAAAGGTGGACTTGACACTTCGGGGCCAAAATTCCACTATTGAGGTAGAACAATAATTTTGAAAAACTTTAAGGACCAAACTATAATTTTAGAAAGATCAGGGGTCAAACTACAATTTTAAAAAGATTAAGGGCCAATATGATTTTTCTTGAAAAGTTGAGGGATCAAAATTGAACTTTTAGAAACTTGAAAGATCACTTTATAATTTTTGAAACTATTGCAGATTCCGGCTATGAGCAGTATTTCCGGTCGTCTTCTCCGGCGGATCTCCTACGGCGTTGACAAAACTTTGACTGTAGTTTTTGGGCTCGTTTGAGCTCCGATTAGGTCGCCGTTTGGTGCGTTGGATTCAGTTCAACTAGACGAATCCAATGGTGCAACCAGAATTGGATTTCGAATAAAATTCAAAAAATCTAAAATTCGACCGTCATCGAAAAACTCGACCAACACTTCTAACTTGGCTCTGATACCACTTGTTGAAGCCAAAGGAACAATTGAGCGTTGGTAAACACGAATTTGAGAGAAAAACACAAGAATAGATTACAAAACAACTCTCAACCTCACACATTACACTCTTGTCTTAGTGTTCTTGGTGATGTCTTACAAATGAGCATTGCACCTCTATTTATAGTAAAATTTACAGGTGTGAATTGTCAAAAGTTGGTGGCCAACTTTGAAGAAATCTGCAGCCATTGTTGAATTCAACAATGGCAGGTTCAACAATGGTGGCTTCAAGAATGGTAGCTGGAATTTTATCAGCTTTTGCTGCATCGCTGGTTGCTTTGTCATTATGGTGGTGTTGTTACAAATGGGGAAGAAAGAGGCGAGTGAGGAGCGAAATATTGGAAAAGGAAAGGGATTTGGGGCACGTGTTTGTGTGTTGATGTATGCATTGTGTATGTATGTATATGTTGCTGTTGTTGGCTGAAAATGGATAAAGGAAATGGGCTGGACCAGGTTTAGATGAAATTGGGTTGAATAGTTGGTCTGAAATTGAAAAATAATAGTTGAAAATGGGTTCAAAGGGATGTGACTCAACTTAAGAAAATAGCCACATCAATTGCAATTGTGACTAAATAAACGTAATCAAATTGATTTTGATTGACTAATTTGATTACAATACGAATTAATTGAACAGTTTTTTAATATTAACAATACGAAATAATTAAGTTAATTACAAAATAATAACTCGTAAAATAAAAATGAAATTTATTTGAGAAAAGATTTTTTTTGAAAGATAATTATTTCAAATTGTCAAAATTAAAAGTTCGATCATTAACTTATCCCGTGGAGGGTAAAAATTGAGTATCAACACCATTGTCTATTATACTTTTTATCGTCACTTTATTTCTGTCTTCTCTTTGAATCTTCAAATAATGTTTGTACTATTCTTAAGAAAAATAATTAAACATGAAAAATCAATGTGAAACTAAATGAATAAAAATATGATTCAAGAAAATAAGAATACATTTTAATCAAATAAACATATAATAAGTGATATAATTTTTCAAATTAAATGGTAAAAGAAAGTGTTACGTTTCAATTTTATACTTGAACTTTGTAAAAAGGAACAAATGTACTCCTACATGATTTTTTTAATAATAATAATTTAAAAATCAAATCAAATTTTCATGCTAGCCATAAAATTACATATCTAAGTTGTTTATATAGTTTTTCCTATAATACATAAAATAGATATATTTGACATTGATAAAAATGACACATATTTATTGTAAGAAAATAATATAGTGAGACTTTAGTTTGTGGTTCTTTTCCCATGTTTGACCATGAAAATATTACTAATAATTAATTTCACTAATTATTTAATGTAATGGAAACACAAGTCAAGAATACATTTAATTCAAAAATTAGACTAGATGTAATGTTGTTGATTGATGAATGCTGTTAAAACACCGATGTATAAGAAAAAAAGAATTCATTTAATTCTTAAGATAAAGGGCAAATATGTTCAATAAAATTTTCTTTATCATTTGTGCCAAATTCAGGACAAATTTTTGGGCCAAAAGGATTTTTCCTTTTACTTTCTAATAACAACAACATTACCCTAATGCCTCAAAGGCTCTCGCCCATTGCGGGGTAAGGGAGGGTTGGATGTACGCAGCCTGACCCCTATGTTTAAAAACATAGCGCGACTGTTTCTAGATGATCCATGATGAACGTCGAAAGTTGCATTGACTAACTGCTACTTCACAAGTGAAAGAAGCACAGACAGTTTAAAGAGCTATTTTGCTTTATTCCATCTACCCCAAAGCCAAAAAATAGTGAATCGTTGGCTCCATCCGAGATTGATGGAAAGAAGTGGAGATCGCGAATTAGGGTCGCAGACTAATTTATTACCCCCTTTTTTCTTGTGCTTATGGTTATTCCTCCTCTTACTTATATTATTATTATTATTCCTTTTCCTTGTTCTTTTCACTGTCTGTCAAAAAGGTGGTAAATTTACCTTATGTACATCATGTATTGTGTTATTTTTGTTAGTCGCCTCTGTTGTCCCCTTCCCTTCCCTTCCCCTTCCCTTCATTTTCCTTTTGTCATATCTAGTTCTTTCTGCTGATGAGTTTTGTGTTGAGGGTTTTGGGAAACAACCTCTCTACTTCTATGAGGTAGCGGCAAGGTCTGCGTACAATCTACCCTCTTCAGACCCCACTTGTAGGATTTCACTGGGTATGTTGTTGTTGTACTTTCTAATAACTATTCTTTTCAATTTTAAATTTTAATAATATATTATACTAAAACTTTTACTTTTGAAATTGAATGTTCTTAATACTTTCTGGGGCCAAACTAAATAGGGAAGAAGTTGAAGGGGCCGAACGCACAAGTCTTCCCTCCTCTTCAATCTCCACAAGCCAAAGCCAAAGCCCTTTCAATATAAAATCACTTCATCAGACAAATCCTTGCTGGAATTTTCATTGTAACTCATCAATCGAAGAATCACAAAGCTCAAAAAACAGCACAGGAGAACTGATTTTTTCGGAAGTGTTGTTGTTCTCTTTGTACGTATCTTGATGCCTAGTTCATCTGATTCATTCCTCAAGCTGCGATCAGGTAAAAACCCTAATCTCTTACTTGACTCCAAAATTCTCATACGTTACCGCTGTTTTTTGTTTTATTAACCCCTTTTCCGTGAAAAAAAATGATTTTTGTTAGTTGGAACGTCAGTGGCTAGTAATTGGAGTAAAATGTAAGTGATGATAGATTTGTTATTAATGTTTAGCTACATTTGGAAATTAGATTAGAAGTTGGATTCTTTCTCGTCTTTAAATAGTAAAAAATTGTGTTTTAGAAATTATAGGAAAGCGAAATTTCAACTGTGGTTAGAAAAACCTAACTGTGGTTGTTATATATAGGGTTCTTCTTTCTTTACAATTTTGGGGTGTTAAGTGGTTCTAGAATAATTATTTTCTTCTTTAGAATGGAAATTGGTTGTAGCTTACGGGCTTAATTGTATAGTTAAAAACTGGAGGAAGGATTTATGAGAAGGAGTGATAACTTGTGTAGAAGATGATCAAATGAAAGCTTTTACCTAAAAGGTTAGTTTGGTTTCTGAATTGAAGGTTGAAATTAAAAAGTTAGAGAAGTTAGGGGGAGGGGTTTGGTGGTGGTTGCATCCCTTGACTCTTGGTTCGATCATCACAGTGTACTTATTGTTTGCACTTTTTCTGTTATTAGTGAATCTATAGCAATCACTAAGAAGTGCTATTCAGTCTTCCTGGGGAGTGGACTCCGCCAAGATGTTCTTCTCATGTAATTTCTTCTGTCTGTCCAGTCTGGCAGTTTAGGAAATGAGATTCGAACTCACGAGTAATTTTCTTGACAAGCCATTGGCCTGGATGGATATGAGAAGGATGCACTTAAGTAGCCGAACTTATACAATGGGTTTGCTCTCAAAATCCATTAGTACCTTTATTAGTTGCTTGTTTTAATAATTGTGTACCATGGACTAATTGTGACCAGATATTTTGAGTTATTCTGTTAAAATGTTGCAATTGGGTGGAAGTTGGAAGTGGCTATTTCGTGCTCTCTTTTTTTTTTTTCTCTTTCTTTATGGTGTTATATCGGATGTCACTATTAAGTCATGGGGGCTTTGATATAAGTTATGAGTTGCTAGAGTTGACTGTTGCAATTTTCTGTAGTTTGAGCAAGATGGCCAATCCAAATAATGTTGAGCTGGAGGCAGCAAAGTTTCTGCATAAGCTTATTCAAGAGTCTAAAGATGAGCCGACAAAATTGGCTACTAAGCTTTATGTGGTGTGTATGCATCTGTTATGTTGTATGATTTCCAAAATCATGAGTTATTTACCTGTATTAAATTGTACTATTTGTGACTCAGATTTTACAACATATGAGATCCAGTGGGAAGGAGAGCTCAATGCCTTATCAAGTGATATCAAGGTGTAGTGTCTTAAAACTCCATCCATATATTTAGAGCATTATATAATTTCTTGCATATTTCCTGCCTTTTCTGGTCCCAATTCCTTTTTGAATCAGCTCTCTGTTCAATTATTGTTTCAATTATTGTCTTATTATACTTGTTAGTCACGCTGGGGAAGTATAACTCTCACACTATAATGGTAGTTGCCCATGATACTGTACCTCCTGGCTTAACAAATTGCATCCTAGAGCTGCGGTTGGCTGGCTGACGCTAAATGCTTCTAAAAATTTCTGTCATATAGTTCAGAGTTCTCGATACCCATCCCTGACTTGCTATACTGTTACAGTTCTCTTAACTGCCTGTATTTCTGTTTTTTTGATCGAAGGGCTATGGAGACTGTTGTCAAGCAACATGGTCTGGACATTGAGGCTTTAATGTCCTCGCGCCTTCCTGTGTCTGCTGCAGCACAAGTAGGAGAAGCTGCATCATCACAAGTACCTGGTATACTTGTTGCACTTTTATGTACTTCACTAATATCTCAATGCAAGAAGTCCAAACTCATGTCTTGGTGGCTATTTATATATTTATGAATCAAGAGTGTTATGGCAGGATCTTCGCAGAGACCGGGGGTCACTAGAGACTCTAAAGCAAATTTTCTGGGAAATGAGATGGTTAAACCAGATGCGTATGCTTCAAGCAGTGCAGTTAGTGGTCCAAGTGGCAGCGGACATGGTATTTATCAAGCATCTGCACCCCACATGAGTGGTAAGTACAAAGAATTTATCTTCTAACTTGCAAGCATGGTAGATCAATTATATTGTCTAGTGTTTGGAACTAAAATATTCACCAAACAAAAAAGGAAGAGGACAATTTGACAAAGTATGTAAATGGTCAATAGGCATATGGAACTGTGCATTATCTACATAAAATGTAAGAAGGAGAAGAAAATGAAACAACAGATAACCATGTCTTGTCACCAAAAGGTTTGTAGTAGCTTCCCTCATGAGCGATTTAATTTTTTTCTCGATCATGTTCTTAAACCACTTTGATGTATGATACAATATCAAGCAACAGTCTTATTCCCAAAGGGTGGCTTGGCGGTCAACGAGCTGGGGTACAACTTCGAGAACTACGAAATGAACATTAGAAATGCAACACTTGTTGAATCATTCCTATATGTGTAAGCCTTGGTGGATGGAGATATTCGGTAGTTATGTTGTGGGAGCTAACATGTATTTAGTGGATTGATGTGTAGTTGTGCACACAAGTGTAACCACATCTGTTACTTAAAAAAATCAAGGTGGCTTCTAAAGCCTTGTTTTTGACTTTTTAGATAAATTGGAACTTGAGAGTCATCAAATAATTAAGTTGTTGGATGGGTTCCTATTTTGCACAAGGGTGTGTGGTTAATGAATTGGGAGAAGAACCAAGAGGTCTTAGGCTCAAAGTGAAGTAGAGGCAAAAACATTAGGTGATATCTATCCATTTGTCTAAATCTTGGTGGACAAAGTTACCTGGTGTCTATTGTTGTTTGGAGGTAGCAGGTATTTTGAACTTCGGTGGACAGAGTTACCTGGTATTTGCTATTGGCGGGAGGTAGCAGGTATTGTGGTCCGGACACCACATTTGTTAAAAAGGGAGTGAGTGAATGCAAGTTCATCTTATTTTGAGGGTTTGATTTTTCTGATTAGGTTTTTTTTTAATATTGGGGAATTCTCGATATCACAAGTGATATACCAAAAAGTAGAGAAATATTGGTTAAGTTGTAATTTTTCACAAGAGTAAACCTATGTTACTGGGACTCTTCAGAAATGTAAATGGGCGTGTCGAGTTCTCCAAAAGTAGTATATTTGGAGAATCCGACACGGGCGTGGCGTCGAAAGTGATGAGTTTGCACAACATAGAAGTCAACCTTTCATCTATCTATTTATTAAAAATTGCCACTCAATCATTTATCCATACAAGAATCTCTGTAAACTAAAATGAAATTGGAGACACTAAGGTATTTCTCACATGGACAAAAACATCTTTGACCCCTTGAGTATACCTCCTATTCTTCTTCCTCCACAATACCCAAAAAAGAACTAGTGTGGCTATTTGTTGTGCCTAAAGTCTTCTCTTCCTTTTGAAAACCCAGCTATATTATGCACTTTATTTGATCTTGGAATGACCCTTTGTATTCTAAATCAATTCAGAACTCTCAACATAGGCGGTAGCTACTTGACAATGTAATAAGTGGCGATCGACATCTTCTTTTGAACATTTATTCATATAGCAGTGACATATGTGATCCTCCTCTTTCGTTGGTTCTTGATAGTATCGTTCCCTTATATGCCAACTACACAAAGAAGCACACTTTTTTGGTCACCCTGGAATCCAAATCGTGAGATGCAGGAAAACTACTTCATCTCTCATAATCTCTTTTTTGGTCACCCTGGAATCCAAATCGTGAGATGCAGGAAAACTACTTCATCTCTCATAATCTCATCAATAGTTTTTGGTATTATGATTTGACTGAGAATTGTCCATCTCTCACCATCTCCCAGTTTCACATCTCATGCATTAGCATTTTGTTCCTGCTTATATGGCAATTCTACTAAGTTTTGTTATTTATCCATTTCCCATTCCAATTTTCTTTTGATCGTTGGATCCCAATGTAATAAAAGAAATGAAAAACATCCCCTCATGTACTTGCACCGCCAATACTATCTAGCTTGAAGCTCTTTATACTTGATATATTAGGCAAGGAATTCTCAATATGTTTTCTCTACACCACCTATCACGCAAAGCTTATTTTGTTTCCATCACCAGTCTTGACTGTGACGTGGCTGCTGAAATCTTTGCATTCCTGCATAATGATTCTCCGAAGTTCATGCCCAAATGGATATCTTTGCAATCCACTATGCATTTTATGACAATTTGGCTAGAGAGGAACAAACTTGCTTTGAAGGCAAAGAACTCACATTTTTGGAATTAAGGATGCATGTTCATAAAATTTGTACTTTTGGTTTAAAGGTAGTTCAATAGATAGTTTGAACTAGTATATGGATTTATTGAATATGCTAGGAAGAAGGGTGTAGGAGGTTGCCTTTTGTTTTATGGTGTTTTTGTTTCTTCTCCTGTATCATCTTGGTATCATTTGAAAATCTCTACCTTATCCAAAAGAAGAAAAAGTCTATGCCTAAATAGAAATATGATATTTCTAGTACTCCAAGTCCCCTTGACACTGGAGAGGACCATACTTTTTGCTATTTTTTGAGAATTGGTAACTTGTATTATCAACAAAGGAATACTCCTGGGCGTATTCCATTATTACTTACAAAAACTTCCAAGAATGTGGATTTATCCTCCTATAATCTCATAAATAATCAAAAATACTAGAGAGATCTTCTTGAGGATATACATGCTTCCACCAAAATAAAACAGAACCATACAATTCATCTTCATTTCTCAAAAGCGCTGCTCTTGTTTTCAAAACACCTTTAGTTCCTTTCTAGCCAAACAGTCCACCAAATGCAGGTTGGGACAATCTTCCATCTCTCTTTATTCCCTGACTAGTTCTTGTTAGAATAGTGTTAGAATAGTACTATAGCAGTATTGTAGCAACGGCTATAGGTACTGTAGCAATGGTCGGGGCATTGTAGCAGTAGTGTAGCAACGGCCATAAACAGCTAGAAACAACCCTTAAGGACTTGTATATATAGTAGGGCCATTCTCATTTATTAAGTATTCAATTCAAGTATCTCTCTAAACAAAAGTCTCTCAATTTAATTTCTCACTCTTTTCTCTATTTCTCATAGTTCCCATCTCTATTCCAGCAAGCTAAAGCCTCCTTTGTGTTCCTGGGCATAGTCCAGTTTATACCCTTAATATTGATGAAAATCTGCCACAGCTTCATTGTCTCTCTACAGTGTAAAAAAAGATGGTATATTGTCTCACATTCACAAAATGAGCACCTGGAACACAATTGGATGCCTCTTTTCATTAGATTATCCTGAGTTAGTACAGCCTGCTTATCCAGAAGCCATGAGAAGCAGGGTATCTTGAATGGGACCTTGACTTTCCATATCATTTTCCATGGCCAGCCTCCTTGTTGTGAGTCTGATCTCTGAAACTTCCTGTAGGCAGATCTTACTGAAAATCTCCCTTGTTTGTCTGGAGTCCAGGCTAGTTTATCCACATTAGCATTAAAATTCTTGAATTGTTCCAAGGTGCTTAGGAATTCAACCATTCTATTTATCTCCCAATCATTCAAAGGCCTTCTAAATCTAAAGTTCCACCCCTGGTTGTCTCTCATTTCTTTAGCAGTAAACTTTTTCTGAAGGCTTAGAAGGAAAAGATCAGGGAATCTGTCTTTTAGAATTCCTTGACCCACCCAGCTTTCCTCCCGGAACAAAGTCTTCCTTCCATCCCCAACCTTGATGTTACCATTCTTCATCAGTTTAGGCCACAAATTCCTTATAGATCTCCACAAACCAGTGCCATATGGTTGATTGGCAGCTTTGCTGGTCCACCAGTTTTCCATGCCATATCTTGCCATGATAGTCTCCTTACATAGAGATTGTTCTTGGGAAGCAAACCTCCACAACCATTTCATTAATAGGCTGTTGTTCTGAATCTTCAAATTTCTTATTCCCAATCCCCCTTCTTTCTTGTTGACTATGACTTCATTCCATTTGACCAGGTGGAACTTGTGTTTATCTGGATCACAATTGCCTTGCCACAAAAAGGTCCTTCTAATGGTGTCTAATCTGTCCCTTACACTAGCTGGCATAGGGAATAATGACATCATGTAAGTAGGTAGAGCATCCAGGATACTGTTAAATGAGAGTAACTCTGCCACCCAGAGACAAATACTGACTTTTCCAATTGACAAGTTTCTTCTCACTTTTCTCCTGCACCTTGTTACATATTCCTTTTGATTTGCTCTTATCCCCCAAAGGCATACCCAGATAAACAACTGGTAGTTCTCCAATTTTCCCTCCCAGAATGTCAACCAGGCTGGTGATCCTAGGTACCTCATTAACTGGGGAAATAAAGCTGTTTCCCCAATTAATGTGAAGACCTGAGGTTGCTTCAAACAGAACCAAGATGACTCTTAAATATTTCAGCTGGTTGTTGTCTGCATCACAAAAAATTAGCGTGTCATCTGCATATTGGAGGTGAGTAATTGCCAATTCTTGCATATTTGTTAAACTTGCTTTGAAGCCCCTGATCCAGCTGTTTGTTTGAGCTGCCCTTAACATATCATTAAGTCCCTCCATTGCCAGAATGAACAAGAAAGGGGATAGAGGGTCCCCTTGTCTCAAACCCCTCTCTGAGTTAAAAAAATCAGTAGGTGATCCATTTATCAACACTGAGAACTTCACCATGGTAGTGCAAAATTTGATACAATTAATCCACTTCTCGCCAAAACCCATATTCTCCAAAGTTTTCCAGAGAAATTCCCAATGTAGATGATCATAGGCTTTCTCAATGTCCAACTTGCAAAGGATGCCTGGGATCTTGCTGATCTGTCTCACATCTACACATTCATTGGCTATCAAGATGGCATCCATGATCCGCCTGCCTTTTATAAATGCCATTTGATGGGCACCAACCAATTTTGATACCACTTTTTTTAATCTCTCAGTCAACACCTTTGAGATGATCTTGTAGACACTGACTATTAAACTAATAGGTCTAAAATCTTTCAGTTCTTTAGCCCCTGACTTCTTTGGTATCAAAGCAATGAAGGTAGCATTGAAACTCTTCTCAAACATTTCCTGATCATGAAAATTTTGTATTGCTGCAATCACTTTTCTGCTTGCTACATCCCAACAAGAGATGAAAAAAGCCATGTTGAAGCCATCAGGCCCTGGTGCTTTGTCACCAGCACATGCCATGACACAATCTTTTATCTTATTAACATTGAATTGGCTCTGTAGGAGTAAGTTGTCCTCTTCATTAATTGTTATCCCTGCTCAGGGACTAAATTGAGGCCTCCATATCTCTGTTTCTCTGTAGAGACTTTGGTAGAACTTCACAATCTCCTCTTTTATCACGGTTGGTTCTTTTGTGCATTCACCATCTATATCCAGCATGTCAATGTTGTTGTATCTTCTATGGCAGTTTGCAGTTCTATGATAAAACTTTGTATTTTTGTCTCCTTCTTTCAACCATAAAGCCCTCGACCTTTGCTTCCATGCCAACTCCTCCCTTTTGGTATTTTCTTCAAATTCTACTATGAGGACAACTCTAAGATATGCCTCATCATCTGACAGTTGTCTTTAATCTTAGATTTTCTCAAGTTCAGCAAGCTGACTTAAGATGCTCTGTTTCTGAAGCCTCAAGTTGCCTTGGTTAGTATTGCTCCATTCTTTCAGTTTTCCCTTCAAATACTTTAACTTTTCTGCTAAAATAAAATTTGGTCTGCCTCTAGCAGTACAAGAGTCCCCCCAAACTTTTACGTTCTCTTTGAAATTTTCTATTTGAATCCACCAATTCTCGAATTTGAAATAAGAATTGGACCTTTCCCATTTTCCACATTCGAGTGTCAAAGGACAATGGTTTGACACAACCCGATGCAAAGCAGATTGTTTGACATACTTGAAAGATGTTTCCCATTCCTCTGAAATTAGAAATCGATCTAATCTGGCAGCTGTATCGTGGCCTTCTCCTCTTTTCCAGGTGAACTTGTTTCCTGCTAGAGGTAAGTCCACCAGACCCATGTCTTCAATAAATTCTGAAAAATCCGTCATTGCCTTGTTGAATTTGGTACAATTCTTTTTCTCTGAAGGGAATCTGACAGTGTTGAAAATATCTCCCCCCCCCCCC
>JAOTQR010000007.1:16544025-16566277 GCA_025774065.1 Solanum ossicruentum
TAATATCTAAGATATTTTCTTATAAATATCTTAGATATTTATAGGCCAAGACTTTCCTAGAACCTTCTAGAAACACCTAGGGTCTTCTTGTGTGATCTTCACGTTTCTAAGGAATTCTAAAGAATTCCAGAGTCTTCCAGATTGTTCTAGAGAACTCCACACATCTCTAGAACCTTCTAGAATGTTCTAGAGAACTCCACACGTCTCTAGAACCTTCTAGACTTCTCTAGAGAATTCCACACATTTCTAGAACCTTCTAGACTTCTCTAGAGAATTCCACACATCTCTAGAGCCTTCTACATATCTTAGAGAATTCCTGAATGCTCCTGCACACTGTGGACGTTTTAAGGCACATTTTGGCCAGATTTTGGGCGGGACGTGACACAAGGGCCTGAAAATAGTCCTCTTATCGAGCCCAGGTCCCACCAAACCTCCTCGCTTTCTTCTCTACTGTTTGTAGCGTATACTCCAGACAAATGCCAGCTGAAGTCTTGTGATTTGCTCTTGTAATGATGCCTCCTCTTGTTCCTCTTGCTTCCATTTGCCCAAAACTCGCCCATCTGTTTGCCCAGATATCTTTGATAAAATTCCTTATATCCCCTTGTAGTTTAGTTTCCTGAAAGCAGAAAACGTCAGTTTTCTAGTTATTCATCAGGCTCTTGATCAATAATCTCTTCCTAGCATCATTGAGACCCCTCACGTTCCAGGAGACAATATTGACCTTCATTGATCGAGGTCTATGTTGCATCCCCCCTTGCTCCTTGTGCCATAGCTAAAAAAATTATTCCCAAGTTCCAACCTCTCCAATTCATTAGAGCCTCTTGTTTTGGGTGTTGACGAGATCACAGCCCTTAGATACTTTAGTCGAACTATGTCTCTTCCCGTCTATCTTCATGAATAGCGTCTCTGCTATCTCCTCGCAGCCACTTAAGTGAATCCCAAATTCCTCAGCTAATCTGGATATATTTTGTCGTACCTAGAGAGATGTTGGAATATCAAGTGTAGCATCCATATTATCTGATAATTCTGCTGAGTTTAAAGGAATCGCACTTCTACTCACAGTACCCCTATTTCCTTCCTATCTGCCTCTGTCTGATCGGCTATCTCATTGCTGTTGTCAATCTGAATAATTGACATGGCATCATCGTCTTTTGACCCCTCAATAAGGAGCCCTTGGCCGTCATCTTCTTCGTTGGTGGGAATGTAGTCTGGTTTCAGAGAATTTATATTTATTCTCCCGAGTAATGGAGGAGAGGAAATAAAATTATCCTGATGAGCTTCTATTTCTACTTTTAAAGGATCAACTGGGCTTTTGTCTTCTGCTTGGTTACTGAAAAAATTTCACCTTTTGGGCCAGTGGATCTTGGCCCAAATTGCTCCAACCCAACTCCCTTCTCTTATGCCTCATTAAAAATAGGATCATGTGCCTTGTCACGTGTCTCTGACCCTATTTCACATGGGACACAACGTGTAACAGCAGCTAAAGGGAAATATTGCTGAGAGTCTGAGGTACCCACGTGGTCTGTTTGCTCTGTAACAGTCAGCTTTCCCCCTTCCCCTACCTCGTAGGGTTTCTTGAAAATTCTTTGGTCCAATCCAAGCACTCCTTGTGTGTCCATCGGTTAATATTCTCGCCGGAGCTTCGATCCAAATTTGAATCTTAAAGATCTTGCCTTCATGAATCAGCTCCACCTCCTTCGGAACCGATATCTCGTCTCCTCTTACCTTTATTCTCGCCCATTTAAGATGATTCCGGAGCTCTGTTTCCTCCTCTGTTTGGATCCATCCACTGCAAAGTTTGCCTATGTCTTGGAATATCTTTTTGGACCAGAATTGAAGGGGCAGCCCTACCAATCTTATCCAAACCTGCTCTAGTTTTTCCGATATAGCGTTTGACGTCGGCGACCACCACTAAAGATGGAATTTGTACTTTTTCCAGAACCAACTTCCTTTGACGACATGATCTGCATCTCTCTTTGTGGGTAACTCGAAGAGAAACTGGTTGCGACCCATCTCGTAAATGTTGATGCCATGGAGATGCTTCCAAGTGCTCGACGACCATTGCCGGATTTTCGACAAATTGACGTTTGCAATTTCCTCAGGGAGATTGCCTATAACACTCCTAGCTAGCACTTCACTGTGGGTTTTCCCAACCTCCTCATTTATAACTAAGGAGTTCCCTTTTCTATGTGTTCTCACAACATTCATTTCTCTTGTTGACCATTTATTATTCCTGACAATATCTGCGAAGAGAAGACCTTCCTCTGTAGTTCGATGAATTAATGGTTCAGCTCTTTTTCCTTTTACATCAATGAACTTCGTTACTTTGGTTGCAATATCCAGCCAACTTGAGTTGAGAGACCATTCTGGGATGACAATTACAGCTCTTCTTTTCCCCTGTATATTGATGATACTGATGTAGCGCCCCGTGGTACTTCCACCTTCTAACTGTGAAACCTTTGGTTTCGAGGCTTCTCTAAGAAGGTATGCTATCCATTCCATCGTCTTCTGGCTGAAGCTTGCTCTTGTCATCATATTGCGTCCTCTTTCCACCCAATCGTACCATGTCTCCGCTCTTGAAACCTTTTTCGTGATGTCATATGATTTGAATCTGACCGAGAAACAAATAATGTCGTCTCCCATATTGATACTTTTTTTCTATTATCTCCCTTGAAAACATGTTCCTCCATTCCAAATCTTCATAGCCATTTTCTTAGTAGAACTTTGTTGAACACCTCAAGGTCTTTCACACCGAGTCACTCAAGTCCACCCCATTTTTTGGGGACGTGACGACCTCTAATCAATTATCCTACTAAGTGTATTGCTTGGTTCCATATGTTGTATCCTAATAGAAACTCCTTCCAATAGTTTCTAGATTTTAACTTAATTTGACTTGAAGCCGGAACTTGATCTTGAATTCGGAACCTGATCTTGAATTCGACATCAGTTATGATGCAATGGGGGAAAATTTTCTTTTTTCATTAATGTTAGCCCAGTCGAGCCTTACTCCGATGGGGTCCTTGATTTGCCCCTATCTTAACTTAAAGTCCACTCGTCTTTAGTAGTCCCTGAAAGTCATTTCAATCTTACATATTAATTGAGTAAGTGTAAAGACCATAGTGAAATGAATGTTCCTATTACAACAAAGTAGATGAAGTGCAATGCTCCCAGGTACTAATTTCGAGACGATCTTCTGAAGCTCTTTTTGGACTTTGGTTACCCTCCCCGCCAGTGGACTTCTTCCACTGGAATACCTTTCTTTCTCTTTCTTTTCTCCTCCTATATTTTTCGGATGGACAACAGATTTTGTTGTGCATCTGGGGAAAGTCTAATGACATCACAGAGTCTAGATCAAATGCTGAAGTATGGTATGATTGGGTTGAAAATGCCAGGCACCACATGAAGAGAATGATGCTTAGCAGGGGAGCACTTGGTTGGGTATGCAAAAGTCTAACAGAGGCTTCAGGGATCAGAGGGAAAGCCTCCAAGACATGGAGGTGTAGAGATTTCTCATTTCTCAACTAACTTCTTTATAGCTCTGAAATTCAATCAATATGGGAGATACTTATCATTAATCTCAGTTCATGGTAGTAACAGAGTAGTTATTATACTCCCTGAAAGTGCATTTAATGAGGGGTGGTATCTGTTAGCCAAGAAAATAGAGATTCATTTATAGGGGCACAAAACAAACAAAAATCTTTGAACTCTTGGGGGAGATAGACTATGCTGCTAGCAAGGGGAAAAGGTGTTATAGAGCATCTTTGCAGAAAAGTAAATGGACCCAGACTAAGACAGAGATAGCAGGAGGAGGCAGCACGTTGAAAGCTTGATTGCAGATAGAGGACAAATCTTTTGGGCTGTTGTCTAGTGGGGATTTCTTTGGAGGAGAAGATACACACACTAGAAATGATGTTAGAAGATGGGCTCAACGAACTTGGAATGGAGCACATCGAGTCCAAGTTTATGATATGAATGGAATTTTATTTCTTTTCGAATTCCAGTCCAGAAAAGCAGCAGAACACACCGTGATGGGTGATTGAAGACAAGGGAGCAGATTGAAGCTTCAATGGTGGTCACCAACCATAGGGGCTTTCCCAAATGCTCATGAGTTTGAGTGGTTGTGGATTCGAGTTCTAGGGTTGCCTTTACATCTCTGGTCCAGGCCAGTAATGGAGAAAATGGAGATCAGTGCGGTGGTTTGATAGAGATAGAAGAAGAAACTGACCTCAAAAATCATCTTCAACGGGATAGGATTTGTGTCATAGGTTTGGTAGAAAATATTTCGCCATCGATTGAAATCGCTGATGATGAGACCATCTTCTCTCTACCTATATGGGTAGTGATATGGATAGCATCAACTGGTGACTTTCCGCAAAAATTCCGAAAAGGGAGCGTGTACAAGCTAGGAAAGAGAAGAGAATGGGTATGCTCAAAGATATCCATAGGTCTGAAAAGCTGCCTTTTCAACCTAATAGAGAAAAAAGTTTTTTTTTTCTTTTTTTTAAAAGTGAAAGTAGTGATGCGAGTGGAAAAGATTTCTCAAGGCCAGAAGATATTCATAGGTTTGAAAAGTTACCTTTTCAACCTAACAGAGAAAAAGAGGAGTTTTTGGTGAAAGTCGTCAGGTGGGTGGAAAAGTGGCAAAGGGTTCCACTTCAAAGCAAACAGAGGGCCACTTGGTTTTAAACACTGGACCAAGCCATTTGGGCTTGTTTAAAGCCAATTTTTGAAAGAATGTCTGCAAGAACCGGAGCCTTTCATCTACAATATAAATCGCTGGGAAAGAACACATGAAATCGTATACTCATTGATCAAAATCTGATGGAGGAAACAGAAGAGAAAGACTCAATTAACAATTATATACAAATGGGAGTCGATACACAGGTGCATGCTGAAATATTACCACAAATTCCTAGAGAACTAAATGAAGAAGATGAATTATAGGGGCCAAATAGTTCGAAGGAAATTACAATTCTGGGGGACCCAACACTCATCCATTGTGATGCTTCGGAATGCAGTGAGGAAGTCGAAGCCAGGGCTAATGAATGAGTACAGAATACTATGTTGAGGCTAAGCAAGGAGTTCGGAGTAGCTTTCATTTTCAATTTGTTACTTAAAATTGTCCAGTGGTGGCTCAAAGAGTTAACAAAAATAGAAACCATTGTAATAGGTGATAAACAGGTGGTCCCAAAAGAAGTAAGAGTCTTTGATGTTAATTACGAAGATAAGGATTCCAGGAGTGAAACAAGGAGTAGAGGGAGAAATGTTCCATCATATTTATCATGAAGCTAAAAATATTTTCATGGAATGTGAGGGGGCTCAAAATGGATGCCAAGTGGATTTTAGTAAGGAGTAGGATACAACAAGAGGGGGTGGACATAATAGTACTGGTATAGACAAAATTTTGTTGGGGTAGGGGAGTATCTGCAACAATTAGGGGGAAACAGATGGATAGGAGGAATGTGGATGGAATCTTTAGGTAGTAAGTTGGGGGGGGGGTCTTGATAATGTGGGACAAGAGAAATTGGAAAACGGAACTAGTAGAAAGTGGCAACCAAAGCATTACTTGCAAGCACAGTGTTTTAAATCAAGACTCCATCTGGTTTATCACTGCATTATATGCATCATGTGATAGGAGTGAAAGAAAGGAATTATGAGAGGAATTGGGAGCAATGAGGAGCAGGGGCTATGTCTGACTTCTCCCATTGCATCAATGAATTGGAACTTGTGGATCCCCCTTTATTTGGGAGACGCTATTCCTGGAGAGTAGGGGCAAATCAAAGAAATGCTTCAAGAATTGATAGATTCCTGTACTCTTTTCCTTGAGATGAGATGTTCACTCAAATTAGACAAAGTGCTTTGCTTAAGTTGGGGTGTGACCATAACCCCATAGTACTGACTTGGGGAAATGAGGCTTTCAAAAAATCTTACTTCAAGTTTGACAAGTGGTGGTTAAATGTCGAGGGTTTTAAAGACCGAGTTAAGGACTGGTGGGGTTCCTTTAATGTGACTGACAGTCCTGACTATGTACTAGCCTCAAAATTGAGCCTCTTAAAAAAGAAGCTCAAGGAGTGGAGTAAAGAGAAACAGCAGCAACTGTGGAAGGTCAAAAAAGAACACACACTGGAAAAAATTGGCAGCTTTGAAGGCATTCAGGTGCACAGAGCATTTAGCAGCTTTTGAAGATCATGCAACAACGGAATATGAGGAAGTAGCTAGGAATGAGGAAATCCACTGGAGATGGAGATCTAGAATCTAATGGATTAAGAATGGGGACAAGAACACAAAGTTCTTCCACAGAGGAATACAACCCATAATAGAAACAATACTATAGAATCCTTAGTGACTAATGGAGAATTGTTTTCAGATCCTGTGGTAGTCAGAAATGCAATTGTGGATTTTTATCAAATTTCGTACAGAGAGACAGAAAGCTGGAGACCATCTCTGAACGTCTTGGATGTTCAAACAATCACAGAAGAAGAATAAATTTGGTTGTCTAGATTTTGAGGAGGAAGAGTTGGAATGAATAAAGTTGTGTGCTGTCGATAAAGCACCGGGACCAGATGGCTACACAATGGCCTTCTCCAGCGCTTTAATCCAAAAAAGGTGGGGACAAATGAGCTAAGGAATTTTAGACCTATCACAGCGGTACACCAGGTCACAGCTAAGGTGCTGACAAAGAGGTTGAAGAAATTGATCAGCAAGCTAGTAAATAAGCACCAAATGGCCTTCATCAAAGGAAGACAAATCATGGATGCTGCACTTCTAGTTAGTGAGTGCATTGATTCTTGAATTAGAGCAGGAATCCCTGGGCTGATGTGTGAGCTAAGATATTGAAGAGGCATATGATCATTTGAAATGGGAATTTCTAATCAACATCTCGAGGCAGATAGGGTTTGGGTGGAGATGGCTCAGCTGGATAAATTTCTGCATTAAAACTACTAGGTTCTCCATTCTAGTAAGTGGAGAACCAATTGGTATTTTTCCCAGCAGAAAGAGGCCCGAGACTGGGGAACCACTATCCCCTTTTTCTATTTAGTTTAGCCATGGAAGGTCTGGACAGGTTGATGAGAGTTGCTGCTCAGAATAAATGGATAAAGGGGTTTTTCCATAAAGAGCAAGGTAAATGATACAATGGAACTGTGACACATTTATTGTATGCAGATGTCATGGTGGTTTTCTGTGAAGCTGAGCAGGAACAAGTTTGCTGTCTAAGAGTGATTCTGCTGGTTATTGTGGCATGTTCTGGACTCGAAATGAATTGGAGAAAGAGCAGTATTTCTCCAATTAAGGAGGTGCAACAGATTGAGGTTCTTGTAAGTATTTTGAAATGCAAGGTAGAGGAGCTCCCAACAGTTTTCCTAGGCATGCCTTTGGGCTTGAAGCATAAAACAGGAAAATTTTTGGTTGGCATCATTGAGAAAACAGAGAAGAGATTATTTATATGGATATCCCAATATCTATCTCTACGTGGTAGAGTTATGCCAATTAACTCAGTTCTGGATGCTTTACCCACTTATGTTATGCCCCTCGTTCCTATTTTTTTCCCTATTTCTAGTAGGTTAGTGAAGGTTTTGGATGCACTTAGACGAAATTTCCTATGGCAAGAGAACAAGATAGGAAAGAGATTCAATCTGGTTAAATGGCCTGTAGTACAACAATGCAGGAGAAATGGGAGATTGGGAGTGAGGAATTTAAAGGTGCATAACAAGAGCCTTCTTTCTAAGTGGTTGTGGAGATACAATCAGAAGGAGCAGGCTCTATGGAAAGGGATAATACATCACAAATTTGTGCAACAGGACCTCTGGTGCACTATTGATGTCACTGATACTTATGGGATAGGGGTGTGGAGGACCAATAGAAACTTTTGGGTGAGTCTCAAGAACAACTCGCAGATTGTGGTGGGCAGAGGGAACAAAACAAAGTTTTGATAAGATAATTGGTGTGGAGATGGAAACTGAAAAGACCTATTCCCTGGGCCCCTGGGCTTTTCTGAGTATGCACCAATACTAATAGCAGGATAGAAGAGATGTGGTCACCACAAGGTTGGAATCTGGTATTTAGAAGGCTGCTTAATGACCGGGAGATTGATAGAGTGGTAGAGCTCTTGAGCTTGATTGGTAGATTCCCTGGTGCGACTTTAGAGTGAGACAGATTGGCATGGGGACATCACAAAGATGGGGTATAATTGGGGGCTCAGAAGAAGCGCAGGAAGATCCACTGGACCTTGGAACACAATTGGGAAAGTGTGGCTCATGCAAGATGAAGTGCTTCACTTGGTTGGTTGCTAGGAAAAGTTGTCTGATCCATGAGGCGATGCAGAAGAGGGGCATCAACATAGCATCCAGATGCCTCCTCTGTAAAGAGGCTCTGGAGACTAACAAACATCTATTTATGCATTGTGAGATAACTGTTCAGCAGCTCAGGTGTGGGCTATGTTTACGAGCACAGTCAATGATTATTGGACTGTGCCAGAACACACCTCTGACCTCCTAAGCTGCTTAATCAAAAGGGTGACAGCAAGAGTCAGAAAAGATGGTGGAGAACAGTTCCATCATGTATCTGGTGGATTATATGGAAAGAAAGGAATCAGAGAATTTTTAAAGGAAAGGAGTGTTCAATACAGAAGATCAAATGAAAAGTAATTACTACTCTAGGATTTTGGTGGAAAGAGCAGGATATAGAAGAGGAGATCCATTTAGTGGACTTCATAGGCTCTTTGTAAGTATTTTTTCTTTTTTCAGTTCTCTCCTTTCTTGTAACAGTTTTTGGAGGTGGCCAGCATAGCCCTTAATGCTAAGGAATCCAAAAACATACCAATTTTCAACAAAAAGAAAATATAGAGCAAGTTTAAAGAATGTTAGCTCTTTATTTGTTCATCTCACCCTTCTTTCTTTTTTTTCCCCGTTTTGATGAGTACTCTTTTGCTATGTTGTTAGTGTCTTTTCAACTCTTTCAATCACCGAATTTCGTACTGTTAAATCCTCGTTGGAAGCAGACAAAGGCAAGCAAAGGTACGATTATAGATGAACTCTTGTGCTTGGTCTTCAGTATTGGCCGGCTCATCAACTTGTATAATCTCACATTTCCTGAAGTTGATCTTGCTTCATGGATAAACATTAAACAATACATGATATGCTAAAAGTATGATGGCGAGACAAGTCTGCATCGCGAAAATAGAAGGATCATTCACAAATAACAGATGCGTAAAGTTGTCTCTGCTTTTTCCTACCGCTGCTGCAATGAAACCCCTCAACGGACCTCCAAGAACAACTTTATCCATCATTTTACTCGGGCTTTGATGTCAACCAACACATCTGCTGTTTAGCCAGACATACATTTTAATGCTAGAAACAGAAAATTGGTCTATCTCCTCCTCTTGTTTCCATATCCCATTCTCATCATGTTATCCAAAACTCCAATTCACGTGATCTTAGGCTTTCTAGAGACCTCGCTTGCAGCAACATCCCAACTCTCCCTTCTTCCTTCTGGAATCTGCCACTTCATTCTCCAACAATGCTGCATCTAAAATCTGCCTTCCAAACTCATACTGTTTATGCCAACACCTTATTTAGTCTGGAAGAGACCATCTTAGGAATTGCCTTATATATGGTTCTTCTAGACTAATAGGATCTTAGTCTTTGATTTTCTGTTCTCCTTCTCCCTTTGGAATGGTAGTTGTGAAGGTTGCGTTGGGGCTTCTTTCAACTTATTGGTTTCTTGAACTCTGCAATAGTCTCCACACCTCACACCTCGCCATTAACTGTACTCCAGTAGTGTTGGGGGTTTGATCTACTCCCTCTGTCTCATTTATGTGCATCATTTGGCTTGGCAGAGTGTGTAAGGAAAAAGGAAGGCTTTTAAAACTTGTGGTCTAAAATCATTCATAGATATTTATGTGGTTAAAAGTCTTTTCATTTTCACTAAGGGTAAATGAGGAATTTTAAAGTTAAATTGTTTCTAATTCTAGTAAGGTGACATTTTTTTGGGACGGATTAAAAAGGAAAGGTGCCACATAAAATGGGACGGAGGGAGTAATATTTGTGCTGATTTTTAGTAAGTCTTAACTTTTTGTTTTAGTTGGCAACTTGTGCTTGGGATAATCATTAATTTTTTATATGTGTTGGGGGAGGCGGTAGGAGGGAGGGTTAATGAATGCTTGTTATGTCATCAGTACTGGCTATTCTAAGAAATGTTGATATCTCCTGTCGAGCTGAGTGAAAAATTTTCCTTATCAAGAGAATGTACTTGAAAACTGGTTGTACTATCGATGGTAGGCTAATGTCGTAAAGTGCTACTCTACTTCAGGTACAGGTGTCAAAGTTCCTGTAATGGTGCCTTCTGCTTCTAATTCATCTCAGCCAGTAGAACCAGGAATTTCAAGTCCAATGCACTTTGGAAGTCCTTCAATTGATAATCATGGCTATGCAGGCACAGAACCTTTCTCTGGTTCCACCTCGGTTGATCTCGTTGCTGGTAGAACTGCGGCAGGAAGAGCACTAGAGCATGAAGGAGGATCTAGTATGTTAGGAAATGCTGGCAAGATTAGTCAGGTACTTATATTCTTTCTTTCCTTATAATGTGCTGTTGGTTGTTGGACATAATTTGTAAACGGGTCATCTGATAACTGCTATTTTTATGACATGCTATCCTGATTTGACAAGTCTACTTTTATTTTGTTGATGATAAAAAGTAAGTGTTTACTTTTGATGTTAGATTCACATTGCCTACGCATTTGGTTACTCCTTATAGCTGTTCTACTTGCAACTTTGAGCCTTTAGTGACTGGGAACACCTTTACTTTTTCCGCTGGTAGTTAACGTTAAGGGAGGAGGGTTCTTAGAAATGCCATGCTTCACAGCAGTGTTATTTATTTTATATTGGAACTGGCTACTGTAATGCCGGATATTTTATGGGATCTGATTCCTAGCAGCGGGAAAGAAGAGCAGAAAAGCCAAGACAGTTAATTAGGGAAGAGACAGATGGTTGGGGAAGGGGAGAGGAACGGTTTTAAAAGAACATTTTGTTAACATAGAAACTTATCTTTATTAGTATTGTAGGCATGCTATGAGCACCAATAGAAGGATCTTTATTAGGAATATTTTTCTTAGATTTTCAAGTTGGGGAGGTCTGATCTTCTTTTCCAATCATTGCTTGAGTCGGGCTGCATAGAACAGAGGACTTTTACTTGCGTAGGCTTCTCAATTTCCAGGAACATAATAGATTAAAAAGTGATAGCATTCAGGATGTGACAAATTCACAATTTGCAGATATGGGCTATTTGGATAATTTGATTTGATGGAGAAAAAAAGTGCCTTAATAATTTGAGCACTATGTATCCTGGATTTAGATGAATTCAACATACCAAAGCATGAACTCAATTCCTATTGATTTAGCACCTACGGCAAGCATGTAAAATCTTTCTATATTTGTTTCAAGAGCATCACTGAAAGTCTCCAAAACCTGAACTTCATAAGTTTCGTTTGAAGTATCCGTGTGTTTTTTCAAGTCGGAGAGCATTGGTCTTCTATCCAAGAATGGCTTTAGTTGTCATTCTACAAAGTGCATCTCCTGTGTGTAGATTGCTTCTCAGTTTTTGGGAACATAATGGGTTATCTGGTATCGCTTGGTAACCTGTTTGCTTTATATATTTTTTTACTTCAAGAATATTAAAAATAATTTGGACCAAAAGCAAAGGAGATGTCTCAGTAACACGAGCACTGCTTAGCATAAGTGCAACTGTAACAGAAAACAGTTCTCTACATCATTTCACATATCCAAGGGTGAAAGATATTTAAAAGAAAACATGTCCAAGTGTGAAATTCAATTTCTAATGGATTTTGCATAAAAAAATTTGGAAGCTTCTTTTAGGGAGGAAATTAGCTATTATCGCAATAATATACATTATCAATAGGGTGCTGTCTCTTATTCTCAAAAAAAAACCAAAATAGGGTGCCTGTCTCTTGGTGTCATCAGTTTTCTGGTCTGGCTATGATGTTAGGAAATGATGGTAGAATTGTGGCTTTGAGACAACAATTTATGATGGATCTCTTCTGGGTACAGATTAGGATAAAAATAATACTGTTTTTGGAAATGAGTGCACCTATCCTTTTCTAGACTCATGTAATGTTTTTCCTTTTAGGAATTCACAATATTAAATCAAAGCCTTAGCATAAGTGCAACTGTAACAGAAAACAGTTCTCTACATCATTTCACATATCCTAGTGCGAAAGATAGTTTAAAAGAAAACATGTCCAATCCTTTTAGGAATTCACAATATTAGATCAAAGCCTTACATGGATTTTCTGCTTGATTGTTGTTTTAGTTTATTCAGTTTATGTTCATGCATGAAGGAAGCCATTTTGATTTTGGATTCACCACTTTTAATTAATTCGTTGCTCAACTTATTCTTATGCATACAGAGTCTGTTTCTTGACATCATAAAACCATGTGAGGACGATATAATTGGAAAATAGCTTTCTTTATCATAGTCATTGAAAAACAACTCTGGTTGTATTTAGTTGGTTTTCTTTTCAGCAGTGTTCATTTGCTCTGTGTGCTTCATGTTTGCCTTAATTTGTTTGTGTCAACAGGGAGGCAGGCCCAACAATGTCCCAGAGAAGAGTATATTTAGAAGTGAAACAACCAGAGATGAAGGGAAGTTGTCTGTTGCTGCTCAGGCTTCTGTATCTGCCATGCCTTTCAAAGAACATCATTTGAAACAGCTTAGAGCACAATGCCTTGTCTTTTTGGCTTTTAGGTATGTAGTGCGATGCGTTAGATTTTAATGTTAGTCATTATGCAAAATTATTTTTTGCTTCCAGCTACCTCAGTTTTCAATCTCTCCCCACTTATAGGAACGGCTTAATGCCAAAGAAGCCTCATCTTGAAATTGCACTTGGAAACTTCTATACAAAAGAAGGTATCTGCTGCTTGATATCTCTATTTTCTTGGTCTGATTAAAATGTCATATAATCTGTCTCATGTGCTAATATGTGGTGTTCTATAGATCACAGAGAATTGGTTGACCATAAACGAAGGGAGCAACTGGTTAACGACCAAGGCAGTGCACCTGAAGTCACGCGGACATTTGGAGGAGCTGGCGAAACTGACAGGCTTTCTTCTGGCCCTATGCATTCTGGAGTTCTTACTGATGCAAATTCGTCAATGGAGGCTGAGAAGGCAAACTTGATGGAAGATAAAAATGGTCAGCTTGATCCTTCTGAGCATGCTAGAAAGATGAGAATGATTCAGGATGCTGAAGTGCCTATCCAGGATGCTACAGAATCACAGGCATCTGCTCTTAGAGGAGTTCCAACTGATTCGAAATCCTTTCCTCCCTATAATCACGAGCATGCTCCTGCAAATAGTGAACAACTTGGAATGTTTCCTCAAGCTTCCTCTGTTGTGGGCACCAGCAAGCAAATGAAGCCTGATATGAGTGGTCGGAGTGGAACTGAAGCTTCAAAGGTCTCACCACCTGCCTCTGCCAATACCCATGGATCGGGTCTGCTAATGAAAGATAATCATACTGGTCAGTCCCAAAATCTTGTTGATGCTCAAGGAAATCGACATGCTGATAGTAGTTTGCCTAGTTTACCCTTGAGACAACAGTGGAAATCTGTTCCTGGAGTAATTAATCAGAGTCCTGCTACGATGCAAGTGAAGGATTCAAATATAATGCTGAAAAATCTGTCACAAGGTCTGAATAATATATCTCGATAAGAATTTCACCACTTATCTATTTCCTTACAAATTACAAAAGTTCACCTTCCCCCCTCCCCCCCTCCCCACTGTTTCTTTTGGGATTTGGTTTAGCTTTGGGGATCTATGTAAGACGAATTTTTCCTGCTATAACTTGCACAACAGATGCAGATTCCACCTTTCTTTTATTATGGTGTGGTCAAATCCATTGATTTCTAGTGTGCTCAGTGAACATACACATTTCTATTTGTATGCCTAGTTACTGTTCTAACATCTGCACATTAAGTTCTAACACCTAAGCTCCAAGTCCTTTTACAGTGCAAGAAACAGATCAAGAGGATGAAAATATTTCAGCATCCACAGATAGGTTATCATCTCCAAGGCATACAATGATGGAGAAGTGGATTCTGGGCCGACAGAAGAGAAAGCTCATAAGTGAACAGAAATGGACAGAAAAACAGCAAAAAACGGAAGAAAGAATTGCTGCTTGTGCAGAGAAGTTGAAGGTTTGTTATTGAAAATCCTTCTTCCTTATAAAATGCACTGCTCTTATCAGAATTTTGTGTAGACTGGATTTTGGGGTGAGCTTTGTTGATACTGATTAGATTGGGGACTGTCTAAATGCTTACTATTGGTGGAACTTGATTCCATATTAGCTTCTTCAGGAGAGTTTGTAGATAAGATCCTATCTACTTATCTAGAGTGTGACTGGTTTGGTGGTCAATGAAAAGGGTTGAGAAACATGTTCAGATTCCAGCAGAAGTGGAAACACTAGGTGATCTCTTCCCATCTATTTAAGCCATGGTGAACAGAGTCTCCCGGGACCTATGCTGGTGGGAAGTAGCAGGTACCTGATGGAATTAGTTGAGGTGTGCGCAAGCTAGTTTGGACACCACTGTTAGTCTTTTAATAAAGATCCTATATCTATTCAAAAGGTGGTCCGAACTTCCAGATAGGAGAGAATTCAGTTGGCTTTGTTTCTGTAACGGGGTGGAAGTTGTGCAAGTTTACGTCAATTAAATATACTGGTTGATCAATGGTCCAGGACTCAAAGAATCCTCATGTTATGTCAGGATTTCTTCTTTGGCTTGATTAGAATTTTCATTCATCTAAAACACCCAAGATGTGTAAGCTATCTATACATTTGTTTTTGGAGGGGTATGGGATGGGTGGCTTGTTTATATCCTTCATTGTCTTTGCAGAGATTCTCAATAGTTTCTTAATTCCAAATTGTTAAAGCAGCTGCCAACTATAGTCTGCGCTGATGAAGAAAAACTGTTTGGTTGTCATTTTTCTACCTTAGCTGCAAAATGGTAAATTAAACTGCATAATGAGCGCCAAAATGATGTCAATAATGCCACGACAGTTAGCAAATTGAAGCTGGCATCAATGACTTTAATGATGTTGCATAGGTCTTTTCTTTGTGGATCTTGAATGTGCCTTTGACCTACTTTATCCCCCCAAAACAAGGATTTTACAAAACCTTGCTTAAGCTGTTTTTGATGCTTCAGAATCGAAGATCTCGAGAAGAAGAAGGATTCTTGTATTTTTGAATATTTCTACATTCCATGAGAATTGGGTACACATATGCCAAGTCCTATGACTAATTAAGGAAAGAGAATCAATACAATAGATATAAAGGAATCCTCCTATGGTTATCTTCCAGCATGTGATACATACGCATAAGAGTAACTATTATAAGCATTTTTAATGTCCATAGATTGCTACAACCTGATTCATGTGACAATGACTTACGTCCTGGTTAATTTTCATTGCTCGCATGTGATATATACTCACCTTCATTTATGTGGCAGGAATCTGTGAGCTCCTCTGAGAATATCTCTGCAAAAACGAAAAGTGTCATTGAGCTGAAAAAGCTTCAATTGCTGGGGCTGCAGCGTCGTGTACGGAGGTAATCAGTCTTGTTTTACTTTTTATGAATATCTTGATGTAGGGGTGGCAAAATCATCTCCACTCACCCTACCCATCTGGTGTTTTTACTGGTTGGTCATGACCCATTCGTCAAGTTGACCCAACAGTTTGAACTCGTAATGACTCATCAACTAATCGGGTCAGAATGGGTCAAAGTACTGCAACCCACCGGGCGAACATGTAACCCAACCCAAACAAGCAAAGCATATTAGAAAAAATGAGTCACTTCTTGAAACCTAATTCTTTTTTCATGGGAAATGAGTCTAATTGATTCAAGGTAATTAAGCTAGCTAATCTAAGAAGTTTGAACTATCAAGCATTGTAATTAAGGGCAGTTGAAATTGTAAAAAAAGTACTACTAATGGGAGATACATTGTTGGGCCACACTCATCCGGTAGTTCTCTGGATGGTTGGTGCTTCTTCTTAATGCATGTCATATTTGGAGTATGCAAACATTTTCTTATATGTACACATAGACTTTGGTAGTTCTCTGGGAAGCATATATTTCTTAAAACTGGTGGTCTCACGCTCCTGTTCTTCCATCTGATAGCCAGTTTATTTGTATCGATTACAACTGTTTAGGTTCTTTAATGTCACCCTTTATTATTTCACATTATTTGTGCAATTCTTGCGACTCAGTGACAATCTTTTGGCAGTGAAATTCTCAACGATTTTTTCAAGCCAATAGCAACTGACATGGAGCGTTTAAAATCAATCAAGAAACACAGAATTGGGAGGAAGTCAAAGCAATTTGAAAGATATGAACAAAGAATGAAGGAAGAGCGTCAAAAGAGAATTCGTGAGAGACAGAAGGAGTTTTTCAGTGAGATTGAAGTTCATAGGTATGCAGTTACTTTCATCCTTAGTGTTAATGACTTTGCTCCTTTTAACAGTGAAGGATTAATGACATACTTTCTGATTTTCTTATTTTTGTTTTCTTTGAATTATTCTGAACTCCAGGGAAAGATTGGAAGATGTATTCAAGATGAAGAGAGAACGCTCGAAAGGTTTCAATAAGTATGTGAGAGAGTTCCATAAAAGAAAGGAACGGATACATCGTGAGAAGATTGACAGGATCCAGCGTGAGAAAATTAATTTACTGAAAATCAATGATGTTGAGGGATACCTTAGGATGGTTCAGGTATGGTATGTCTAATTTTCTCTCATGACTGCACTTTGTTCTTCTTATCCTGATAAATACTTCCACACTGCTTGTAGGATGCAAAGTCGGATCGTGTCAACAAACTACTAAAAGAGACTGAAAAGTACCTCCAAAAGCTTGGATCCAAATTAAAGGAGGCCAAGTCAATTGCAAGAAAATTTGAGACCGACATGGGTGACAATAGAAGCTTTGGTGTGGTTGAGGAGGATGAAATTGACTTTGGTGATGAGGATGAAACTGACCAGGCTAAGGTTCTTTCAGAAATTGTCGTATATGGTTTACTGCACATATTGCTAACTGCCACGCTGCTGTACTACCCTCATCTGTATCATTTCCTGATTTTCTTATACGTTTACTTTTGTATGCAGCATTACTTGGAAAGCAATGAAAAATACTATATGATGGCACATAGGTAATTCCCACATATTATCTCTTTCATGGTCTTGTAGGACTTGATGCTATAGATCCTTCAATTTTTTACATTCTTTTGAGGCTTAGTATCCTACCCATTTTGGGTTCTATTAAGTAGTTGATATTGATTTGGCTGATTCAACTTTGTCATCTGTTCAGTGTCAGTATTCAATCTCTCTGTTTGAGACACTAAATAATTAAATGCATTTTCCGCAGTATAAAGGAAACCATCATAGAGCAGCCTAGTTCTCTCAAAGGTGGAAAATTACGAGGGTAAGTTTTTAATTTCAGAATTAGTTGTCTTTGCCTATCTATGTTTGTGAAGAAGATTTTTTTAATTTTGTGGTTCTAAATGAAAATCATGTCAAATGTACCAAAATGTCCTTTAATCTTGTGGCTTAAACATGCCATGTGGAAAGCTTAAATTAAAATGTTGCCAAAAAAGGAAAGAGGTCATTCTTTTTGAACAAATAACAACAACAACATACCCAGTGGAATCCCACAAGTGGGGTCTGGGGAGGGTAGAATGTACGCAGACCTTACCCCTACCTCATAGAGGTAGAGAGGAAACAAACTAAAAAAGAAAGGAGATCATTCTTTTTTTTTTTGAAACAGAGAGTATTTAATTTTCCACTCAGGAGATATTTCCTATTATCGGAACCTAGAGTACTTTTAATCTTGATTTTTCTTTCAGGTACCAAATGAATGGATTGCGATGGTTGGTTTCACTCTACAATAACCATTTGAATGGAATTTTAGCTGATGAAATGGGACTCGGTAAAACTGTTCAGGTACATTAATATGTAATTACTTTAGTGATTACTTTTTCTTGACCCATAGTTTACAAAGTTTCTCTAGTTCTCCTTTTAGAGTTTACTTTAATTTCAAAGTTATTTTCTCTTGAATTTTTGGAGATCTCACAAAGACGACTTTGTAGGTTATATCCCTAATGTGTTACCTGATGGAAACCAAAAATGACAGAGGACCTTTTCTGGTGGTAGTGCCATCCTCTGTCCTACCCGGATGGGAGTCAGAGATAAACTTTTGGGCACCAGATATGCTCAAAATAGTTTACTCTGGACCGCCAGAAGAGCGGAGGAAGCTATTCAAGTACGTCATATCAGTTATTTCATACTGTTGGTTAGCAATTATACTATTGTTTGGTTACTTCCATTGCATCCATGCTGTAATTATTGAGTAACTTGTCATTGCAGGGAAAGAATTGTTCATCAGAAGTTCAATGTTCTTTTGACAACATATGAGTATTTGATGAACAAACATGATAGACCAAAACTAAGTAAAGTGCATTGGCACTATATCATAATTGATGAAGGGCATCGCATAAAAAATGCTTCTTGCAAGTTGAATGCTGACCTGAAGCACTATCGCAGTAATCATAGGTTGCTGTTGACGGGAACGCCTCTTCAGGTTTATATTGTCTATGTATATTGTCTATGTGATTTTCTATTTTACATATTCTTACATGGCATGTAAGCATGATGTACTACTTATTGTTTTGTTTATTCTGGTGTTGATGTGATCTGAATGTATTTATTATTCTGTTCGTGTAGAACAATCTTGAGGAACTCTGGGCACTGCTTAACTTCCTTTTGCCTAATATCTTCAATTCATCAGAAGACTTCTCACAATGGTTTAACAAGCCATTTGAGAGTGGTGACAGCTCACCTGACGAAGTATGTTTCTTACAATTTCCACTTTGAAGTAAGGCTTCCTTGTAGCTTGAATTATTTCTTGGACTTTGTTGATCTGATTTCTTTGCTTTTCCTGCTGTTAGGCTTTGCTGTCAGAGGAGGAAAATCTTTTGATCATCAACCGTTTGCACCAAGTTCTGCGTCCATTTGTACTTAGGAGATTGAAACACAAGGTATATCTTTATCTGTAGTGTGCACTTCCCCTATCAATTGGTTGTCAAACCGTGAGCAATGTGTATCGAATTCTATAATTGGAGGATGCTTATTATGCTTTTTTTTTAATTAAATTAAAAGTTTGTATTGATGCCCCACCAATACATCAACAACAACATACCCAGTGTAGTCCGACAAGTGGAGTCTCGGGAGGGTAGAATATGCACAAACCTTATCCTACCTTGAGAGGTAGAAGGATTGTTTCCAATGGACCCTCAATTCAAGGAATAGCAAATGAATGTAGTTCGGAAAAGGAAATACGGGAAGTAAAAAAGTCATGGCAAAATACTATAGACTGCATGGGTAAGCATTCTGGAAAAGGAGCAGTAACTACAACAGAAGAATACGATTATCGAAGTACAAGAAAATACATAACAGAAATCAAACTACTATAGTAATGCCATGACTACTCGAAAGGAGAGGTAGCCAAACAACTCTCAACTACCTAGTAATTTTCAATCCTAATTCATGCCTTCATAACCTCATATCTATGGTCATCTCCTTGGTAAAAGTTGAAAATGTATCATGTCCTGTCTAATCATCTCCCCTCAATACTTCTTTGACCTACCTCTACCTCTCTTAAAACCACCCTTAACCTCCGCATTGAGGCATCCATGCCTCGCCACTTCACTTGCCTGAACTAGCGCAGCCTCGCTTCCTGCATCTTGTCTTTCACCTAGGCTACTCCCACCTGTCACGAGTATCTTCATTTCTAATCCTATCTCTCATAATATATCAACATATCTATCGTAACATCCTCATTTCCACAACTTTCATCTTCGATCGTTCCTGGCTGGCCACCATACAACATAGACTAGTAACATGATTTCAAAAGTAAAAAATGATAATCCAATTCACGGCTGATAATATTTGGTTTCATCCTTGTTAGTTGCTACTTCAAAGTTGTTCAGCAAGATAAAACCCCACACAACTTGGATGAAACACGACTAGTAGCATTCTTTTGGTGATATTAAAGCTAGAAACTTAAATTTCTGCCTTTAGACACTATAATTCAGTATCTTTCTTTTAACTTCATTTTTCTTGTAATGGCTAAACATTTTTTTTTGAAAAGGTAAGATAATGTTACACAGAAACAAGCACAAATGATGTGCTGTAAAGCAAAAACTACCAAAGTTTTGCCCCTTTTGTATTGGCTAAACTTATAGTGCTTGTATTCTGTTTTGATTTTACTTGTCTAATTCTTACTCCCCACAATTTTTTCCTTGGCTCAAGCTATTGATGGCTGCTCTCTGACTAATTCATTCATTAACAGAATTTCATCTGAAACAACATGCTCTATAGAACCTCATTATGCATGCTATTAGTTAACTCATCCATAACTAGGCGAAAATTACCGGTCAGTCCTTTGTAAACCCACACTCGTGGGAACCCCATATGTCATCCTCCTATTTTCACTCTTGTGATGACTTCTTATCTATCATTTATCTTACTTGTATATTTGATATGAATCATTTCTTCTTCAAAACCATAACTGGTGTCAAGTCTTGTAGCACACATGGTAAAAATTTAGATATTTTTGCTCACTGTTCGTTACTTACGTCGCTAAGAGGACAAATAGTCTGTTGGTTATTTCAGTCTTTTGGATTCTTGATAGTGCTAAAAAACGAACGATAACTACATACAGTATATGGTGATATGCTTCCATAATGCAATTGAATTTGTCTAGATTTGTCATCTGACCGAAAAGTTTCTGCCTAAGATTCTTCTAGCGTTCAATTTTTGACAGTGTTGAGAGCTTATGCCTCTGTCTTTCCCGATGTTTGTGTTAGGTTGAGGATGAATTGCCCTCAAAGATTGAAAGACTTGTTAGGTGTGAAGCTTCTTCATATCAGAAGCTTTTGATGAAGCGAGTGGAAGACAACCTTGGTGCATTCGGAACTTCAAAGGTTTAGCCTCTCTGCTGTTTTTTGAGTTCAATGATTCATGCTTGAGAATATCATTTAATTTCTTTTCGAGAAAATGAAGCATAACTTCTATTTCAGCTCACATAATTTATGTCTTACTAGTTTAGAGTATGTGCAAAACTTGTGTCAATCAATATAAACGATATGAAGAATAACCTTTTAAAAAAATTATCAACTTTATAATAAATGCAATATTTGTTCAAATAATGAAAATGAATGTTATTATGTTGATACGATGATTGAATTCAATATATTTTGAACGCGTATGAATTAGTTACATAGAATTTATAATTATAGAAATTTATTCTATTAGATACTATGTTAGGTTGGATACATTTACAACTTCTTAAATTTGTCAATAAATTTCAATTACACTCAAATTACAATATATTTTAATTGCATACATGAACAAATAATATATTTTATTCCATTCCATTGGGTATGTTGTTGTTTGTGTGTATTTTCTGATGTCTATTACACATTTAATTCAATGTTATAAGTGTAGACGTCGACAATTTAATTTACACTGAAATGGAAAAATCAAAATATAAAATTAAAATTCTAACATTGAAATCGAAAGTGAACAACTATAGGAAAAAATTAAATGTAGTGAATAAGATTTTGCTCTTGTTATCGAAAGTCAAAATTATATTGGTATTAATTCATGAAAACACATTCCAAATAAAAATATAAAAAAATAAACTACATTATGTATGGGCATAATAATATAAGAAAAGGAGAAATTTAGTAGCCAAGAAAAAAAAATCTAAACCTAAATCAAATTAAAACAAACTATGAAACAACTTAGACAAGCATAAACATTCCCTAGAAAGCTTATATTTTGCGTGGAGTTAAGTTTATAAAAAATAACTTACCCAGTGAAATTCCCCACAAGTGGGGTTTGGGGAGGATAAAATGTACGTAAACCTTATCACTACCTCATAGAGCTAGAGAGGTTGTTTATGGAAGACCCTCAATGCAAATATATCAGCCCAAAAACAGAAAATACTAGATACAAAAACGATTATAGTGAAAAGCAATTGGAAACTCATAAATACAATATGAGTAGCAAGATAAATGACTGCCATTAACAACGGAATATATAATACAACAACAACAACATTACCCCAATGCCTCAAAGGCTCCCGCCATTGCGGGGTAAGGGGGGTCGGATGTACGCAGCCTGACCCCTAT
>JAOTQR010000007.1:16566377-16583729 GCA_025774065.1 Solanum ossicruentum
CATTTTGCTTTATTCCATCATACCTTAAAGCCAAAAAATAGTGAATCTTTGGCTCCATCCGAGATTGATGGAAAACAACGGAATATATAATGATATGACTAATCCTATTATATCACAAGACAAGACAACATTCTACCCTCCAATCTCTCGTACCTCCTAATAGGAGCGTCAACACTTCTTCTTTGCACATGCCAAACCATCATAGTCTCGCTTATCTCATCATGGAGTTAATTTATAAGTCTCCAAATTACTTGAAGTTACTTTTATAAAGGAAACATGTGTGCTTCTTACTATATATTTTAGGACTTATTAGTTATTGATTTTTTTAGTAATATTATTTATTATATATTTTCTCTTATCAAATATATTTGGACTCCTTAATTATTAATTTTCCTAATACCTCTTACCATCTAAGTTGCTCGGATTCGAGTGCGGGTGTTCGATAGGGGTGCGAATCTAGAGGTTGGATCCTTTATGATCGAATTTTTAAGATTTGGGGATATGGATCCATATATAGGGCTGTTCTTGGTTATGGTTAAACAACCAAACCAACCCGCAATCAGAACCAAAAAAAATTCGATATTTTTTAATGGATACGGGTGCAGGAATTTGCCTAAAAATAATTAAGATATCTAAAAATAGAGTGATACAATCTAAATTATGAGATATCACGTGGAGAACTTGAGGAGAATCCTGGAAGGAGATTAAAGGAAAAGGAGTGAGAAAATTTTTTATATAAAAAGTATTTCATTTTCTTCGATTTCACCCTAGTTTTTGTATTGATTACAAAAACTATTAAAACCCCATCGATTTTGATCAAAGTACCCGAATCCGGTTGACCAAATTGGACACGGATCCCACACCCACACCCACACCCACACCCACACCCACACCCATGTCGTGTCGACACGGGTGCGGCACCAAAAGTGAAGAGTCCGAGCAACTTAGCTTACCATATATTTTTCTTTTACCATATGTACCATGATTCTTTAATTAATTAAATAATTAATTATTAGTAATTTGAGGAACAAGGTGAAAAGATGATTTTGTCTAAAGAAGAAACTTTTAATGAAGGGCAACAAGTTCGAACAACATTTCTAAGGATCTTCATGTTTTTAATATAGTATATGTAAATAAGAATTGTGCTTGTATATCTTTACCAAAAAGGAAAAAAAAAGAAAAAGAACTGTGCTTGTATAATTTTGTGTCAGTGTCCAAAAGGATTCTGACCGTTTATTCGGTATATGTTTATTTTATGCTATTAATAATTTCTATATGAGGTTGATCATCCGCTAGTAGTCCTGCAGTTAGAAATGACCATTTATGCTTATTCAGTGTCATTGGTGCATATTATGAACAGTGTCTTTTCATTTATCAAAAAAGAAGAGAAAAGAAAATATGCTTATTCAAGTATTGTGTTCTTACCCTTGAGCACATCCTGTCCTTCTAGGCTCGCTCAGTCCACAATTCTGTTATGGAGCTGCGCAACATTTGCAATCATCCGTATCTTAGCCAGCTTCATGTGGAGGAGGTTTGCTTCTCCCTCTTCTTCATATATCTTTATGATTTTAAAGTTGATCTGAAGAGCAGGTATAACTGGACAATTTCTTGCATGTGCTGCTTCTTTTGAGAAATATGTTTTGAATTTGTTCTTTATCTTCAGAAGTTGCTGAAGGTGCCGAGTTGTTACTTTTTGGTTGTTTAATCATTTTGTTTTATATGTCAGGTTCATGAGTTAGTTCCTAAGCATTATCTGCCAACCTTTGTGAGACTTTGTGGAAAGCTTGAGATGTTGGACAGGCTACTTCCTAAACTCAAGGCAACAGATCACCGGGTACAAAATTACGTGTTTGCATTTCAATTTTTTTTTGAAGAAAATCTTAATTTCTAGATCGCTCTTTGAGGTCGTGCATATTCATGTTCTGTTAAGCCTTCTTAATATCTGGCTATATTTGGCGTTAATCCTTCTTTCCCCTTGTTCTTTAGCCATTGATGTTGTTTTTGCCATTTATAAACTATAAAGTATTGATCTGAGGGCTTGACTTCAATTGTTTGAATGGATTCTGATGCTTACTATTTTGTTCAAAATCCTTTTGAGAGATGAGACGTCAAAGTGACTAGAGACATGAAATATATTTCTTCTTGATCACATTCCTTTTTGGTCATTTTGCAGGTCTTGCTTTTTTCAACAATGACCAGGTTGCTTGATGTAATGGAGGATTATCTCTGCTGGAAGCAATATAAGTACCTTCGCTTGGATGGACATACGTCCGGGGGCGACAGAGGTGCCCTTATTGATAAATTCAATCAGCCCGACTCTCCCTTCTTTATATTTCTGTTGAGGTAAATGGCTAACTTAGAATTGCCTTAGATTCAAAGTTTGTTGAGTTTTAAAGATGTAGTCTTATCAATAATCATTCATTTTGTCCTTACCATGATCACGATGAGGGTTTGCAAACTTGAAAATTTGCCGAAAACTTAATTGAAGTTTTCTGTGAGTTTTGATACCAAAAGAAAATGAACTTTATTAATTACCAAAAATAGACTAATAAAGTTTACTCCACTGTTGTGGATTCCAACATTTTCAGACAATAGGTTAAAGTCCTATAATACTACAATGAAGATTAACTGAGCATCCAAAATATATAGTTTCTAGTGCTGAACTCCATTTCTAAATCTAATATCAGAAAAGAAATTATCTCAAAAGAACTCCAGTTCTAAATCTATAAGTTGATGGATTTGCATATCGTTTCAGTAGAATCAAAGAAAATATTATAGCGAATGAGATGTTAATGTGATGAGGTTAGCATAGGATTATCATCTAAATATTAATTATTTTATGGATCTAATAGATTCTTTCAGTGTCATGGATGATGTTCCAAATTGGACAATTGCATTATACCTGGATAATGGAGTTAGGGTTTAATTGTTTGTAGGAAAAAAAGAACTAGTAGGCTGTTTGTAGGTTATGTTTTGACATTCCTTCTAGATATCAGCTTTTTCTTTTTCCTCTGCATGTATCATTCATGAAGGCATTTTTCTCTTAAGACTGATCTATTCTAAAATGGTGCCAGTATTCGTGCTGGAGGTGTTGGAGTAAATCTTCAAGCTGCTGATACAGTTATAATTTTTGACACTGATTGGAATCCCCAGGCAAAAGCTCAAGAACCTCACTCTTTTCAGACCTTCTAGATTTTGATTATGTGGCTTTCTCTTACGGCTCTCTTGGTTGGTTGCATTTAGGTTGATCTTCAAGCACAGGCAAGGGCCCATAGGATAGGTCAAAAGAAGGATGTTCTTGTTCTTCGATTAGAAACGGTAAATGCTTTTTGACTTCTTGTCTTTTCATGCATTTGCAGATTTATGCTTTCATTTGTGCACATTGATGGCTGTTCATGCTGTAAAACTATTATTAAATCTCCTTCATTAAGATTGTGGCTTCCTGCTATGTGGATCACATGGGTCATTCTAATTTATTTACTGTAGCATGGTTATCACTTGGGTCATTCTTAACTTTGCCATTTGTAAAAGGGGCATGTAACATCTTCCCTATATCCTTTTCAGCTAAACTGTAATATATACGTTTCAATTGCCAGAAAAATCATCGCTATTGAATTTAGGTCTTAAACGCATCGATCATTGGGATCAGAATGTGGAAAGGTGGCAGGTGGCAGGTGCTCCTGATTTAGAGTGTTAAACATAATATTTACTGGTGTCTCCTTTTCTTTCTACGGCTCTTCCTGAGGGATTTGAATGTCTTATAGAAACACAACTAGTTTTAGGGAATTGGTAAATTTTTCAATTTTTTGTAAAAAAGTCTATCAAAGTCCAATTTCAAACAAGAAATAGAGACCTTAATTCTCGTTGTGGTTTTGAGTTTTTGCTCATCTTTTCAAAACTAATAATGATTGAGCATTGACAAAGTTGATTGTACTTCTCCATTGTAATGATGAGTGGATTTGTCTAGGTCAAACAACAGTATCCTTATTAGTCACAAATTCATAACCAAAGGGGATTGCTATTTGGACCAATCCATTATTTTTGAAACATCTCTTTTAGCTGTCTTTGAAACATTTGTTTTAGCTATTTGATAAATGAGATGTTGGTGGATGAGACTTCCATCAAGTCAATGTAGCAAGCTTCCTTTCACAAGCTCTTAAATGAAAAAGGAGATAGAGATATTGAGTTGAGTGATTTAACACACTCTAATAGTCATTGAGATTTTGGTTAATGTAGACATTTCAGGGCTGATGAGGTTAGACGTGCTATTAGGAGTGTAGGATGAGCAGAGGAAGAGCGATCAGACCCGATGCTTCAGTGATGGTATGAAGTGGTTTACTAGGTGGTTTAATGCTATTATGAAGACTACTAAGATGCTCGATGAATGGAAGAGTACAATGATTCTATTGTACAAAACAAGGGTGATATTCAAAACTGTAACAATTACAGGGGTATCAAGCTACTAAGCCATACTATGAAGGTCTGAGAGCAAAGGGTGGAGATTAGGGTGAGAATAGGAGTGTTTATTTAAGTGAATTAGTTCGGATTCATGCCGGGGTGATCGACTATTGAAGCGATCCATCTTGTTTGGAGACTAATGGAGAAATATATGCAAGAAAGAGGGACCTTCATATGGTATTCATTGATTTTGAGAAGGCCTACGACAAAGTTTCAAAGGATGTCCTATGAAGGTGTTTAGAGGCGAAAGGTGTTCCAATGATGTATACTAGGGTAATACGAGCCAAAACTCGGGTAAGGACGGTGAAAGGAGACTCAAAGTATTTTCCTATTGAGATAGGATTTCAACAAGGATCTGTGCTGAGCCCTTTTCCTTTTGCCTTAATGATGGATGAGCTAACACGATCCATTCAGGAGGAGGTTTCATGGTGTATGCTTTTTTTGGATAACATAGTATTGATTAATGAGACTTGGGATAAAGTTAATGATAGGTTGGAGGTTTGAAGACATAATTTGAAATCTAAAGGGTTCAAATTGAGCAGGACCAAAACAAAATACTTGGAGTGCAAATTTTGTGTTGCGAGGGATGAAACAGACATTAATGTGAGGCTTGCCACTCAATGTATTCCGAAGAAAGCTTTGAATATCTTGGGTCCATCATCAAAAATAATGGTGATATAGATGATGATGTCACATATCGTATTGGGGCAACATGGATGAAATGGAGGCTTACCTCTAGAGTATTGTGTGATAAGAAGATACCACCTTAAATTAATGGTAAGTTGTACAGGATGGTGGTTAGATCGTCTATTATATGGGTGGAGTGTTGGCCATTAAAAAACTCATATGTCTAGAAGATGCAAGTTGCGGAGATAAGGATGTTGAGATGGATGTGTGGATAACCTGGAGTGATAACATTAGGAATGAGATCATTCGGAGAAGTTAGGGGTGACCTCTGTGGCAGACAAGATGAGAGAAGTAAGACTGTGATGGTTTGAGCATGTGCAGAGAAGAAATGTTGGTGCTCCTATTCGGAGGTGCAAGAGGCTGGATTTAGGGGTTACGCGGAGGGAGAGGTAGACCGAGAGAGTATTTAGGGAAGTGATTAGACATGATATGGGGTAGGATGATGTCTTTCCTTGTCATATAGGTTGGTAGGATTAGTCGTGTCTTTATATATTCTATTGTTTTTATCTGTCATTTATTTGCTACTTTTATTGTATTTATAAGTTATCAATTGCTTTCCACTCTAGTCGGTTTTTTTTCATATCTAGTAATTTTTTGCTTTCGGGGCTAATATATTTTAGTTGAGTGTTTGCTGGAACAACCTCTCTATCTCTATGGGATAGTGGTAGGGTCTGAGTATATTTTACCCTCCCCAGACCCCACTTGTGGGATTTCACTGGGTGTGTTGTTGTTGTTGTTGTTTGATTCCCGTCTTTTCTAAATACTAGCACCATGCATGTCCCATGAAATCTTTGTTTTCCAGTTTAGTGGCTAAAATAATGCTACCTCTGGTGCCTAGCAGGATAAGATTTTATAGTGAACAACAACAACAACATTACTCCACTGCCTCAAAGGCTCCCGTCCATTGCGGGGTAAGGGGGGGTCGGATGTAAGCAACCTGACCCCTATGTTTAAAACATAGATCGGCTGTTTTCGGATGACCCATGATGAGCGTCGAAAGTTGCATTGACTAACTGCTACTATAAGATTTTATAGTGAATCTAGTAATATTATGGTTCTAGGACAGGTATAGAAATTTGGCATGATTTTGGTTAAGAATCTTTTGGTTTTCATTTCTTGCATGTTTGTTAGATGAAGCCAGTCTTCTTTTTGTTCCATTAATCCGTTGTTGTATTATAATTACTTCCTTGCCTTTCTACTCTAGGTTAAGAGGAAACTTTTTTTACTTGGGGGGACACCACCCCTGCCTGCATATGGTGTTGTATCTGGAAAGAGAGAAATATATGTTGAGGACAAGAAAGTTCTGTTTTAAAGTCGAGTCTGATTGTATCATGGATATTATCCTTTTGATGTAAATTGGAGTTGGTTTGTGATGCTGAATCCCTTTTGCAGCTTATAGAAGCTTTGGTGTAGACGGTTCAGTGCTTTCCTTTACTTTTAATCTTTCTTCCTTTTTGGATGTAATGACAGCACTCTCTTAGTGCTAGTACTTTTACATGTAACATTTACCAGTTCAAACAAAAAAAAAAAAGGAAGAGAGGTAACCGTGTTTTTTGCAATGAGGAGAACCCAGTCTTAGCTTTTAAACTTTCAAGTGTGAAGCTCGAAAAGCTTCGGCAGAATTTGATAAATGCTTGCCTTTTATCCATTCGTCAGCATTAGCCTGCTTCAGAGAAGGAAAAGTCTATACAAAATGGAAAAGCATGTTCTCTGGGTTGCCAAATCTACAGTTACTTTGTTTTTCTTTTTGCCTTCTTTCCGCGATTGGATAGAACAATTAAATGTGCAGTCCTTAAACAGTCATTAGTTAGTTAAGTGAATAGTTTTCTTATGAGAGCAATCCAAACAGTGATCAATTGCAGCATTATTTTTGAATTCCTGAAAGAGCAGAGTTGATGGTTTTTTGGTTTCTTCAGAACTATATGTTCTGATGATCTTCTTGGACATCGAATGATCGTGGAGAGTTTCTCAATGGTGCTTCTCATCTGCATTAGTTTTTGCGACAATTTATGTATCAAATACTGTCACTTGTTTCTTGATCCAAATATTGGTTGCAATTTGCACCTATGGTATCTCTAATTCATGCATTTCTACTACCTTGTGAAATTAGGTCCAAAGCGTTGAGGAGCAAGTTAGAGCTGCTGCTGAGCATAAACTTGGTGTTGCTAACCAAAGCATTACTGCTGGATTCTTTGACAATAACACAAGGTCTTCTGAAGGCAATTTTGGAATTGGAAGATCTGCTCAATCTTTGACTACTTTGGTGATTATATTTTGCTTATAAACGTATTTAACTTGGATGTAGTGCGGAAGACCGAAGGGAGTACTTGGAGTCCCTCTTGCGAGAAAGCAAAAAAGAGGAAGCTGCACCTGTTCTTGATGATGATTCTTTGAATGATCTTATTGCACGAAGGTAAAAGAAGAAGCACAGGTTCTCTTATTCTGCTGTAAATTCATTGATATTTTAAAACCACAAATGACTTGTGCAATATGACATTTCTTACATCTGAATAACAAAGCACACCATGTTATGGCTTTATCTAGTTCATTCCAGGCAATGTGGTACTGAAACTGCATGTCAAAGCCACATCACTTTATGGACCAATATTTCATTTATCAAAAAAGCAGCATTTGAAGCTCAATGCTGACTATCATCCCCCCCACCCCAACCCATGCACCCACATTTTTCTTTTGCTTTTGTTGTTGATACGTGGAAGTTACTGGATAGTCATCGATTCATTTTTATTCTATGACACTGGTGCTGTATTTCTAATGTATTTAACATGAACTTACAAAAATTATTTGGCTAATATTTGGTGATTCGCCATCAGGTGCATAACTTTAATATCTCTATTTGCTACGTGCAGTGAGCCAGAGATTGATATATTTGAATCAGTTGACAGGAGAAGGCGTGAAGAAGAGATGGTAACCATGTCAATACTTTATCCCAGGCTATTCTATTTAACTTTTCATTTTCTGAACGTGATCCTGCTAGTCCGGCTGAACAGTCACCACTCAATTAGTTTATCATTATTTTACTAATTCAAGCATAGTAATGCAGGAAATCTGGAAGAAGTTATGTTTAGAAAGTGGAATACAAAGTTCAGAGCTCATTCCTCCATTACCCCCTCGGCTTCTTACTGATGATGACTTGAAACCATTCTATGAAGCAATGAAGATACCTGATAAGCCAGTTGTGGCCCCTAGCTCTGGGTTAAAAAGGAAGGGTCAGAGTCTTGGGGGTCTCGATATCCAACATTATGGACGTGGAAAAAGAGCAAGAGAGGTTGGTTATACTTTTGAAGACTGCAGGAACTTGCAACCTTTTCTTTTTTCTTTGCTTATAATATCTGTAAAATAATTTGTTATCCACTAGTTTGTTCATTTTAATTCCTGTGCTTCCTTAGGTTCGCTCATATGAAGAGCAATGGACTGAAGAGGAATTTGAGAAAATGTGCCTTGCTGAGTCTCCTCAATCACCTAGTCTAAAGGAAGAAATTCAGGAAAAGAATTTCCCTCCAGTCTTTGGCACTGGTCCTGCCCCTGTTGTTGCCGTTAGTGAAATACAAACCCCAGCACCATATCAGTCTCCTCTCCAGCAGCCTGTGCAAGAACTTCCTCAACAGCCTGTGCAAGAACTTCCCCAACAACTACTTGTGTCCACAGTTCAACAAATCCCCGTGACTGTGACTCCGCCATCTAAACGGGGCCGGGGAAGACCAAGGAGGACAGCAGTAGTGACTGAAATTTCACCGTCCCCTGTTGCTAATTCCGCAATTGCAGCTAGTGTTAAGGTGGATAGCAATACCATTGCAGAAAATACTTCAACCAATCAGGCAACTTCTGGGCCTGTTTCTGTGTCTTTTCCTTGTGCTTCTTCTGTAGAAAGTACCAGCGCTAACATCCTACAGAATGTTACTGGTGTTGCTACCAGCTATCAGTCGATCGTACCTTCTGTTGCTGTTGCTTCTCAGTCTGGTCCTCCTTGCCCTCCTCCAAGTGGACAGGGGAGGGGACGAGGTAGAGGTAGAGGTCGAGGTCGAGGTCGAAAGCCTCAAACTGGAGGAGAAGCTTCAGGGCGTAGAGGAAAACCGCAGAATGTTACAGCAGAGGCTTTCCCCACCCCTTCAAGTCAAGCTGTAAGTGAGCCTGTCTCTGCAGCGCAAGGTGTGAATGGTATGATTTCTTCTAGTCACCATATGCTCCTAACGCCTCCTGCAATGGGTAAGCCTGATCTGGTGCCACAGGTAGTGCCAGGATTGGGTTCAAAAAATCTTGGTCACGCTCCTGGTTCCTCGAGAGATGCTAGTAAGGAACTGGATTCCGTTGTGCCTCTTGCAGCAGCTTCCACTAGCAAAGAATTAACCCGTGCTTCGACTGTTTCTGCTATTCCATCATCCTCTGCCAGTCAGGACCCTAGTTCAATTTCACCTGCAGGTGTCCTTCAATCATCTTCAAGAAACCATTCGGAAGACAATCTTCCCCCGTCTGCTGCCCAGACCGAAGCTACTTTGCAGGCAAACACAATTTCAGCAGTTCCTCATAGTTCACCTACAGGCAAGGAAGCAAGTTTGTCACCTGTTCCTCTTCATTCATCAACTTCCAAGGACTCCAATTCAGTTTTACCTGCTCCTGTTCCTGCATCTTCTGCTTGCTTGGAACTAAGTTCAGTTTGCCCTATGCCTGCTGTTTCATCCTCTTCCAGCGCAGGTCCAAATTCGTCTGCACTTGCTTCCTCTCTTTTAGCATCTAAATTAACAGGCAAATTAGATTATGGATTAGGTGGGGGGACTATTTCTCACTCTTCTAATATTTCAGGTCATGATTCTGCATGTGATTCTTTTAACTTGAACAGCATTGGTCAACAAGAATCTGGTTTAGTAACTGCTTGTACTTCTGATCCAGTGCCACCATTGCCTGCAAATTCATCAGTTCCACGGTATAGCACTCCTCCCACTGCACGTAAGCCAGGTAGAGGTCGGGGGCGCAAGCCTCAAACCGGAAGTGAGGCACCACGGTGCAGGGGGAAGAGACAGGATTTGGTTACTGCAGTTGTTACTGAGGGGTTAGGTGCTCAGGATCCACAATTAATTGAATCCCCACAAAAGAGAACCAGGTTATCCGTTGGGAGGAAGCCCACTACAAGAAGCAAGCGTGAGAATGAAACTCAACAAGCTGTAGACCAGTCCGTTGCATCTCAGAGGACTCCAGATTTTGCTGAAACTCAACAAGGTGTAGACCAGTCGCTTGCATCTCAGAAGACTCCAGATTTTGCTGAAATTCAACAAGCTGTAGACCAGTCGGTTGCATCTCAGAAGATGCCAGATTTGGCTGGTGGACAAATCCTTAAAGATACGGCTTTTGGTGAAGTTAATCCACAAAGCAATGCTATCAACAGAGATGCATCTCAGTCCCATGCTATTCTGGTTCCTAGTGAGGTGGGTGATAATGTAAACAGTGACGTTGCTACTGCTGAAGAGGTTCTCGATGATGCTCAGCAAACAGCGACTGTGGTCCAATCTGTTACATCTCAAAGTTGCTCTGGTCCTCATTTTGAGCCGCAGTTAAACACGGTCAACTCTGATGATTCTCCTGCCCAGGTTGGTATATCTGCTGATAGGTTAATACTTGTTATAAACTATTAAATTGCTATGATTAACGAAGTTCTCCAGGAACTGCAGGAGCAAACATCTATTGTCCAGTCAGATGCATCTCAAAATATTCCATGCCCTGGCACAGGACAAATCCCTCAAGCTATGGCATATTGTGAAGTTGATCTACATAGCAGTGCTATCAAATCCGATGCATTACAAGCTAGTGGCGATGTTGCCAGCTGTGAAGTTGCTACGACAAAGGAAGTTCTCAGCGAGGATCAACAAAAAATGAAGGTTCAGTCAGCTGCATCTCAGATGCCTTCAGTTCACTGTGTTGGGAAAATGCCGGAAGATATAGTGACTAATGAAGTTCAGCCACACTGTGATGCTATCCGAACAGATGCATCTCAATCCCATGTTCCTGTTTCCTCTTCAGGATCAATGGCTCTGGTTACTGAATGCCTTGTTGAAAAGAGTGAAGGTGTTGAAAAGACTGAAACTAATTCTAAAGATGGGTCAAACATGGAAGCTCCTATTGGAGCTTTGGAGCTTACATCATCTGGCGATCTGAACAAGAGTGGAGACACAGAAGGGCAAGATAGCAGCAGTTTAAATGGTGTCCTACCCTCAAGTTCTGAGTTAGTTCCCCATCCAAGTGTAAAGGAAGAGGTATATCTGGGTGCTGAAGGCTCTGAGGAAGTAGGTTTGAATTTGGGATCAACTCAATGCCTGTCTGAGAGTGCGTCAGCAAAATCTGATGTTGAACAGTTACAGACCGAGAATCTTTCTCTTTCTAAATCATTTTTTGCTAAAGCTGAGGCAACCAGCATTGAGCATCTTGCTGGTGGTGCTCTTGGAAAGGAACAGGAAACTGGAGACACCATGGAGGAGACTGTTGTTTCACCTGCTGTGGGGACTGACAGTCGGTATATGAAAGGATTCACATCATTTGCTTCTTCAGCTACCGAGGCAGAAGGTTTAGTGGATGCTCCAGTATACGGATCTTATAAACCAATTAAGGACAAACTTGAAGTAGCAGCAGAAGGAACACATTCTGATAAAGGTGCAATGGCCGAGGTTTGTGAACAAGATAAGTTATCAGTTAACACCTTGGAGACAACTAAAGATTTAAGTAGGGTGGAGAAAGAAATATATAGGATTCCAGAAACTTTTGAGAAGCAAGTTAATGTTGCTGACTCCCTAACAGAAAAATGTGGAAGTAATCTTGCTGCACACAGTCCAGCTATGAAAGATTCTGATGTAAGTGGGGTTGCACCAAGCCCTAGAAATGAGTCCCAATCCTGTCTCACTGTTGGAACATCCCAAAGTGAACCTGAACGACAAGCAATTGCTGAAGCAAACTTGGACTCCAGTATTTCCAGTAAGGACTATTCTTTATCTAGTTTAGATAATGGATCTGATAAAGAGTTTGAAAAACAGAAGCAAATATATTCTGCCTCACCTGAGGTTTGTGAATCTGACATGACATCTGTTAATTTTGTAGAGACTTTTCCCAGCACAGAATCTGGTGCCCAGAAAGAATCCCTTTCACCACCTAGGCTTGCTGCAAATGCTGAAGCTGTTGAGGCTGTAACAGAAACGTCTGCCAGCCATAATGACATGATTGATGTGGCTGAATTACAGGGTAACTTTAGTTTTGATGTAAATAATGATTTTTCTACTTCAGAAGTTAATGTGTTTCAACTCTTTCCAGATGATGGGTCATCTGAGAATCACGGAGAATTAAAACAGGTTGTGGTGGAAGACATGAGAAATGAAATTTGTGAGGAATCTGCTTCAGATGAAGTTGATGAGATTTTACCGCAGCAAACAGAGAATTCTGGTGGTCAGTGTTGTGATGATTTGCCTTTTGAGACACATGAGAGCAAAAGATCTGATCATAATGTTGATGTTTTAAATGGTGAATTAAATAAACATCTATCCAGCACAATTGCTGGAACATCTAAAAAGGTGGCAGATCTGGAGTTAGTTGCTGAGGATAACACTGGGAGGATAAATGATGGCTCAGTAGATTCAGGTCAGGTGGCAGAGAAGTCCGAGGATATGGCGATCCGAGATCTTACTGTTGAAGGACAAGAGAGTAAGGGAGCTGATGCTGCTGGAGATACTTCAACATCAAAAAATGAGGTGGAATCACAATCTCCTGTCATAGAAAATATAGAGAAGATGTATAACAAGTCAGTAGAACCAGGGGAGGTAACAGCTGCTGAACTTCTGATAGAAAGGTCTGAGCATTTGCATGTCCTTGACCATGCTATTGAAGTGCAAGGGAACAATGGATGCGATGCCACAACATATGCTTCAAAATCAAGTTCTGAGCTAAATGAAGCTCAACCTGGTAGAACATATCAAATTGGGACAGAGATACAGTTGGTTGCGGAAGAAGACTCAGAGACAATGAATACGGAGAATACTTTACCTGATGGTACAGCTGTTAAGCCCCAACCTCCTATCTCTGAGAATTTGAGAATTCAAGATCCTGCACATCAAGGACCAAAGAACCAACAATCTGATGCAACTCAAGAGTTTTCAACTTCAAACATTGAAGTTGATGAATCTCAACCAAAAGCAGCAGATGGAACTTGTGAAATAGCGGCGGAATCTCATTTGGTTTTCAAACAAAACATGGAAATTCATGTGGAGGTTGCTATAGGGAATGTTACAGCTGAGAATGCTGCAGTAGGGAAGTCTGAAAATTCTCTGTCAACAAATGTTGCTGCTGAAGAAAAAGGGAAGCAAGAATCTGATCCGACAGATGAAATTTCCGATTCTGAACTTGGTGAACCTAAAACCAGTCCATCTACAATTGAAGTGAAAACACATTTAATATGTGAGGAGCCTGGAATGACCGACAAGGCGGTAGCTCCAGTTGAAATTGATACTCCATTCAGAGAATTGCCTGGTTGTTCTGTCAGAGACTTGGCAGTTGAAGGACAAGAAAAAGAGAAGGTTGCTGCAAGTAAAAATGTTTCTACCCCCGAGAATGAAGAGCTGAAATGTAGTCCAGGTGCAAGCACTGCTGTCAATGGGGCGGAATCACAATTGGTTGCTGAGAGGGACTTTGAGACAGTTCTGACCAAGGAAGTATTTTCAGGTATAGGGCGTCCAAATTCTGGTAGTAGCACCTTGATATTGTTTCATGTCCAGATTAATAGATTTTCTTCCTGCTTCAGGCAAAGAAGAGAACTCCAATATCAAGCCAACTGGAGATGAAAATCTGCCAACTGCAACAGAGTGTGGTGATCGAGAATTGTCATCTGCTACAGGGGCTGGTGATGATTAAACTGTGGCTACTGCAATTACTGATGCTTGATTTGGTGCTTCTCCTGCATTTCAGGTAATGTGCTGTTCTTACTTTTTATATTGATGTTTCAGAACTTGTACTTTGACCATATGTCCCGATGATGTTTCTTATGATAATTGTCATTCAATTTATTGAGTAGATAAATATTCCTTTTATGTTGTTATTGATTGCTAGCTGCTTCGATTACTTATTATGTATGAAAAGGGTTTATTAATTGCTGAATCATTTAGTTATCTTGTTACCCATTTACTAGAAGGTTCTTACTTTAATATCTATTTTCACATGTTACGATTCCCTGCTGTAACTTCTTTTCTGTATGGTTTATTGTACGGAAACAGTTGATAGGCTGAATTACTGCCCATGCAGATTCATGCCATCCCTTTGCCGATTATCATTCCTGTGTCGGCTCGTTTGTCTTCCTATTTAGGACTTTCATATTGCCTCAAGGGTTCTACTTTGCTAGTTTGTTTCTTAATAGTTGGGCATCTGCAGTGGAGATAGTCATGGCAAGTGTTTATTTAACCCAGTTCAGTAACAGGAACAAATAGTGCTTTAAAAGTTTTCTAGACATTGTTGGGATCTCTCTCTGAGCTCTTAGGCTTCCTGTTGCTAATCTTCTCTTTTGGAAGATGGTCTTTGGCTCTTCATCCCCATGGGTACATCCTACCAAAGTTTTACCTCCTTTTTATGATATAATACACTTCAAGCCCCAGAACTTTACCCTGGAGTGCAGCAGTGATCCATTTCCACTTTGCTCCATTTTGCGACTCAGATTGTGACCATATGAATGGAAGTCGAGACTCTTAGCACTAAACTACCACACCTGTATCCCTTACATTGATTTACCATTTTGGACACTAGCAGAGCTCTTAGTTATTTCTCTTTTTTTTTTTTTGAAATTTATTTATTTGTTTTTTTCTTTTTGGTGTGCCCGCAGGCAGGAAGAGATGGAATCATGCATCCTATTTAAAATGCTCTTTTGAAGAGGTTTCATTTTGACAATGTTGGGAGGGCAGTGACTGGTATAAACTATCAATAGGTCTAGGATATTAAGAAAATCATCTGGATCTCGAAGCATTAGTTGTACATTAATGTTTGTTATGAACAGAAGCTAAGTTCGTTTTCACCGTATCAGGTGATGGGTTAGCATGCCCTTAGCATTATGGAAATCTGCATCTTCAAAGCGGATGTATCAGGCAAAACTCTTAGATTTATATAGTAAAGGACACCTAATTTGCTGGAAATTGTAGTGTAGTCTCTCTCTCTCTGTGCAAATAGATTATAGTAAAGTTTGATAATTTGCTACTCTTCAAGCAATTAACCTAAGAGTTCAGAGTCTAAAAAGGTTTATTGTTGGCGAGATTGGCATGCCTTGTAGCAGACTTCAAGTGCACTTGAACTACTCTCGAGGGTTGTCTAGTCGGGAACAAGTTAGCCTACGATTAATTATATCGGTTGAGTTACTTGATAATGTATATATGGGATAATTTATAGGTATAAATAGAGAGAGACATAATTCAATGCTTAGCGAAGTGACTTTTGGTTGGCTTATCTTAGTCAAAAATAGCTTTTTAGTAGTATTATAGCTTTTCTGTTGAGTTTAGGATATCTTTTTTTGCAAAATAACAAAAATAATTCAAAAGTTAAAAGTTAGAAAGATTAACTTAATTTTTTTTTAAAAAAAATTCCACTTTGTCTCGAAGATTGATTGCAAGGGTGCCATATGAGGAAGTTTTGAGAATGACGAAGTTTCAAGCTCTTGAGAACAAGAATTAAATTTTATAAAATTTGTAAACTTCAAATGAATAAAATTCATAACACGCATAAAGAGCAATAGATCAATCAATTTTAAAAATAAAATCCTTGGTAAAGAAGAGTAAAGATTTATAAGGATCGTATAATGAGGCAAGTGCTCACAGCTTTCAACGTTATAAATGATGACGATGATCTTGAATTCAAATCTAATAAAAAAAATATGGGTAAATTAATATTTGGTTAAATAAGAATATGTAATTAAATTATATTTTATTCTGTAAATTTATAAAAGGTAGTGATTTTTCAAATTATATCCTTGATTTGAAGAGAATTACTTTGAAAAAGTAATATATTAAACCTATAGTCCAAGGACCTAAAGATACAGCGTACAATTCAATTTTGTGCTACAAGCAAAGTGTAAAATAAAGTTGTAAAATATAAAGCATGGTTTATCAGCTAAGACATAAAGGATTTTTCGCAAAAATATTGACATTATTATGTAGAGACGTTTTCTGTTTCATGGTGATTTCTCATGGGTTTTTATGATATGATTCCAAATGTATGAATTATGATTGTTCCATGGTTATTATACCTAGTTATACATGAATTATGAAGAATTACACGATTTCTATGAATTTCAAGTGAAAAAGTATATGATTTCAAGTATATGATGATTAGGCTTGTTGAATTGAAGTGATTTCCTTTAGTAATGGTCCAAATTGATTTCGATTGCATGATTCTTCAATGATTTTTATATAATTAGCATGATTTTAACTCAAAATTGCTCATGAACCCACACATGGTGAAACGATCCCAAAAAGTGCTCAAAAGTGTGCCTCGAAATGTTCGGAATTTAAAATTCTATATATCTCAAAATTTGTTTATTATTTCAAAAATACGACTTCATATTCTTGTTCAGGGGAGTCAAAATTATGGGGAAAGATTTTAGAGCAAATGATTAACAATTTCAATTTTCATAATTTTCAATTTCTAGAGATGATCCGCGACAGTACTGCAACCTGCAACTATCGCGAGCATGTGTTAATTTGGCCTTTGCGATAGGTCCGTGTCACAGACCTGTGTATTTCGCTGCTAGTGATTTCTATCTCGGTCGAAGGCTTCGGGGTCTTGGGCCTAAGTGTTCCCTAACGTGTTTTTACCTATACTTAGTCTTATTTCACCCTTATATCAGCCTAAACATTTCCCAATACTCCCCAAAACATTTTGCCATATTTTCACTTCAAAATTCAAGACTCAAAATGCTCATTCGGAATTAAGGATTCTCTTCAAGCTTCAAGCTTCAAGCCTCAATTTTCAAACTTCATTAAGAACTTCCCCAAAACTAAGGTATGTGGTGTTGAACCATTGGGTCCTTTCACCCATGGTGCCTAAGCCTCCTTTTACCTAATATTACATTATTTAAATTTGATTTTTCATGTGGATCTTGTATATTAAGAAATTTACTGCACAGTGATTTTAGTTCATTAAAGTATGGTTGTTTTAGCATGTTTTGAGCTCTAAATCTTGGATCTA
>JAOTQR010000007.1:16583829-16676044 GCA_025774065.1 Solanum ossicruentum
TTCTTCAACCTTTTCACTTATAAACGTATTTCTAACAACCATTCTTATGTACATGTCTTGTACATCTTATTTTCAGATCCTTAACAGTCCTAAAACAATCCATAAAACACAACACATAATAATTCTTCACAACATACAAACAAACGGCATAATGTTACATCCTTTCACCACACTTCGACGTCAACACTCCCAAACCTGTTTTAACTTTACCAAAATTATATCCAACACTTTTACACATAAAATCAATCTTAAAATAGTCCAAAAAATTCCCAAAATAGGTGAAAGTCATGGAACAACATATTACAATTTTCAGTTCCTTAGTTTCTTTTAAGAGTGAAATTATGACATTGTACAACAACTCATCTTTGTGGACTGTAAAAGTGGTGCAGCAGCTTAATTACATGAATAACAACCTATATATTGTTAGAACATAAGTCTTACTTCATAATTCATCCAATCAATTAAGAGAAAATCCTCTTGAACAACAAGAAACGTTCACAACAATACTTAGGACATATGCTGTCTAGAATTTCCAACATAACATAATAGCATATAATTCTTGTTTTTCATGAAGAAACCATACTAGAAATATCTATAACTTAAACCATGTTAAGAACATAAAATCCTCTTCATAATACAACTCACAAACCATATAGAAGTTACTAAAATAAAAGGCAAGTGTGCAACAACTTTCTGGACACATGCTGTCCAGAATTTCCAGCATAACATACTATCATATACTTCTTGTTTATGAAGAAATCATACTAAATACACAACTATAATTGCTTACCTTTGCCTTATCGCTTCTGGATTCCCTTCAAATTCCTTAGAGAATTTTGTTTGCAGCTTGGTGAAGTGAATTAGAGAGAAGACAAAAGACTTAAAGAAAGCTGAAACATCATTTTCTAGTGGAATGAATTAGTGCTACACTTGATCGGTTTTTAAAGATCAATTTGGCCAACTTTGTCTTCCACTTGAGACCTGATAATGAAACCCATTAATAGTCTATTAATTCAGCATCTTATCCACCAAAATTGGGCATAATTGGGTCTCAAATATGATGGACCTTGGCTGCCAATTTCCAGCTTTGTTCTTGGTTTTGAGTCCAAATGGCCAAGTTGTTTGTAGTGTACTTAGGACGTTTATAAATTCTCATTGGACTGAAAATAAGGTCCATTTATGATACTAAAACATAGGCCAAAGTTACACCCTTAACACGGAATTTATTCATAATTGAACTTGAATAACTTCGATGTCGAGCCTCATCTCCGTTTAGCTATCAATTTTAAGCCAAGAAAGTAGGTGACTCACCTACTAAATTATTAAATCATACAATAACCTCAATTCTTTACTTAGTTGGGGTTGATATATCCTCAATTTAGCATCAACACATATATAGCCTCGACCCTCTTAAGCATTTAAATTCTCACATATCGCCCATTAACACGAGATTCAAGCACTTTCAAGAATTGATGCTAATTTGACCAAATCAATCATGATTTATTTACATAGCATTAGTACATGTAAAATGTGGGGTGTTACATTTGGTGAGCACCAACAGCTCTAGCTACTTAGCAGTCTGCTTCCCCTTTTTATGGCCATCTTTTGTATCCAAACATTACTCTTCTATAACACAGTAGCTTGTATTTGTAGGAGCAAACCCAACTGTTTATATTATTATTACTATTATTATTTATATAGTGATATGTACTTGTGTCTATTATATCTCTGTACAGTTGACTTCCAGGTCCTAGGTCTGTTGTGTTGATGTATATCATTGTATATGTTATATTAGTGACTAGAGATTTAGGATAGGTACCCTAAGGTTGGGTAAATAGCTTGCCTGTAGGTGGGATCTAACAGGCGTCATCATGGCCGAGACCGGGTCATGACAGTGCATTGGGGAAAATAATGCATGCATTAGCTCTTTGTATTAGTAATATCTTGTTTGGTACACTTTTTCATATTATGTATAACTATCTATTGTATATTACAGAGTGTATTACTAATACCATAGATTTCTAAGTATTACTAATACAATGATTTTAATGCATGCCTTAGCATGATTAACGATACAATACCTCAAAACCTTTTTTGCATCTTTTCCACCATAAAGGTAGAGGGTGTCTTTGTAAATAAATTTTTAAATGCAATGCATGCTAGTTTTAATGCATTAAACCAAACAATACATAAAATTAGTCTACGTATACTTAATGCAAGCATAACTAATAAATGTATGGTTAGTGCAAGCATTAATAATACACTCTATTTAGTATTATTCTTATACACTTTACCAAACATCCACTTTCTTTCTTTGACTACATCAAGCAGTCGACAGGGCATTTTTATTAACCATAGCAAATATACAAATGAGCTTATAAAAAGATTTGGAATGGACAAAGGTATGATTTTGGGACTCCATGAATCCGTCCATATGTCTTATAAATGATGCTTGAGAAAAAAGATGTAAATGAAACTTTTTTATCGCAGTAATGATTAAATCCTTGCTCTACCTAATGACTAGTCAGCTGTATCATGTACAATATTTGTAAATGTGCTAGATTTCAGTCCTCTCTCTCACATTCCGCAATAAAGAGAATAATGCCACCTCATTAGAATGCAAGATATGGGTCTCTAGTATCCTTATTTTCTAAATATTAATCTAATTAGTTATCCAAATGTTGATTTTGTGATAAGAATGATATAAAGAGCAACAGTGGAACTTATTAAATCATTTATCAATCTTTAATCTCATAGCATAGTAAAAAGGAAATAGCTGTCATGGATAATGCATCTCATTCAATTTATCTTATGATACTAGTGCTAGTAGTATTCTTAAATATATCGTACATCATTCTAAAGCAAAGTATATAAAAATAAAATATTATTTTTATTAGAGATTATGTCAAAAGTTATAATTTTGTGCTTGAATTTGTAAATTTTGAAAATTAATTGTCCAATATTTTTACAAAACATCTGTTAGAGGAATGATTTTGTTATCCTAAAAAAGTATCGGCATTACTAGGGGCCTCATGGTTCATATATCTTCTACCTAATTGTTTTGTGTGCTTTTGTCTTTCTAGAGTCTTTTAGATATATTTACAACCTCATTTACCTTTACTATTTCAAACTTATTAGTAGTAATGGCTTCCATTAGTTACTCTCCTCTGCCAATTTAAATTCTTAGACAACTCTCCCATCTTTTCATTCCATCACCCCTTCTTCTTAAACCTTTCATTGTCCTAAGAAAGCCATTTTTATATCCTTGACCATTCTTTCTCTTCTTTTCTCCTCTTCATCCATGAAAAGACCATCCACTGTTAAAAAAAAAAAAAGACCACTACAATCTACATCCAGATCCCACAAGCACCCTCGTACCTGAAGACATGCATCAATTTTGGGTATTGTCAAGATAATGCACTTGACTACTTTAGCCCTTTTACAAATACTAAAGGGTTAAACTAGCATAGCCTTACAGTGACTCAGAATCAATTATGAAGTAATTATCAGAATTTTCAATAAATAAGGCCTTAATGTAAATCTGAAGCAACCTGATCCATTCGATCTAAACAACAAATCTAAAGATAGTTGTACTTGAATACAGAGACATCTAAACAAACTTAAGACACATAAACTAAACTCATACCAAGCACTCTGACATATCTTGAGCAAAAGAAGCAAAAAAACTGAACATATAAAGTAAAAGTGATAAATATTTTCAATAAGTTCCAAAGAAGAGAATACAACTTAGCAAAATCATTCAAAGAAAATGCAAAAGTAATAAATTATTACCTATAAAGGAGTAGCAAACTAAAGACGATGAACTTGACAATGAAACAACTTATCACCACGAATTGAGAAGCAAGCAAACGGGAGCAATCTTCAATTTTTCCAAGAAAGTTATGGAATCCAGAGAGCAAAATTGGTGTATTCTTTCTTTTTTGGGAGAAAAAGCCGACCCCTTCCAGTGAATAAAGGGGATCTATATATGGGGGAAAATTAGGTCTAATTGGGGAGAAATTGACGAATTTGTGAGGGAATATTCAAACTCAAAACTTTATCCAAATTCCGATAGCTAGAAATCATACAAATATAGGATAAATTAATCTCGTCCGTCCACAAGGGTGAGGACGGACAAGGGAGGAGATAGTGACATCTATGCGTACTGGGTGGTGGACGTTGGTGTCATTTGTGGTTGTTGTACGTCGATGGTGTTGCTCAGGGGATTGTGGTGGTGCTGCTCGCTCGATCATGTTGGTGTTGCTGTACGTTGCAAGCGAAAGAGGTGAAGGGGACGACGTGTGAAGGCGGCGTGAGTTGAGAGAAAAAGGGAAAAGGGGGAAAGGAAGGGAGCGTCTAAGGTTGGTGGAGTATATATTATGTAATGTGTTGTATATATTGCTGATATGAGGAGGATTGGGCCGGCTATTTGCAATTTGGGCAAAAATTTGGGTCCAAAAATTGACCCAAGGAAGATCTAAAAAAAAAAAGTTGAAGGAGTGGGAATTAAATTGGGATTTGGTCATTTTAAAATTATAATCACAACCAATTTAGGATCTAAAAGGTAGCCGAATTGGATTAGTTGATTAATTCGGCCACAAGACGAATTAATGTAAATTAATTAAGACAAACAACAACAACAACAACATACCTCAGTGCCTCAAAAGACTCCCGCTCATAATTAATTAAGAATTTTCTTAAAATTATCAAAGTGAAATAATTAACTTAATTATTAACTATTAATTGTAAAATAATTTTTAATCAAACTAAAATAATTATTGAAAATAAAATCTTTTAAAATGATTATGAAAAAGCAATAATTAAATACGTAGTTATATATAAAAGTATATGTAGAAACATATTTATGATAATTACATAACATATTTATGATAATTACATATAATTCTAAAAAATAAAGATTTAACACTAAAAATAACTTCAAACATTTTTTTTCAAAGATATAATTATTTCAAATAGTTGAAAATTGAAGAAGCTCGATAAATAATTATACTGTGGAGGGTAAAATTAGATGTCAATAGTTGTCTTTTTCTTTGTATAGGGTCGAGGAAAGAGACCCTAGACAAAGAAATTTGACAAATCCAATTGTAGCCGACCGCATCTTCATCTTTGAAGGGGATTTGGTACGAACTTTAGGAAATTATGGCTAGATCTTGGTATTGAGTTTCGTACATATCTCTAGTATATGAGAATTCATGTCACTTGTAATACAAGATGCTTAATTAAAAGCATTATTATGAAAGCATTCATAAGCTTTCTCGGAGTCAAATTATGGAGACACCAAAACGTTTGAGAACCAAATGAAAGGAGGTTGGTGTACAGTCAAGTATTCAACACTGAGGTCGCCTAACAGGGAAATCAAACTACTTGTAGTTGGACTTAATTAGTTAAAAAGAAATCTTCTTATGCTAAGATAATCTTCGATTGGGAGGAGTGATAAATAAATTGAGCATGAAAAAGAGGCTTGCAACCTCTAGGTCATGAATGTGATGTACTTCACACCCATATGTAAGAACTTGCATGGACGTAATTTTCAAAGCTCTTGGTACATTATCACTCTAATCGGGAAGATTGCTTCTGGTGAGAGATGAATCACTCAAATGCGAAACTGAAACTGACGCACCCAAAGAAATGTCCACATGCCTTTTGAAAGGAGTGTAGTTGGATTGTGGTGGAAGTCGCTTCTCAGCTTACGTCCAAAGAGTTTGACATTACTCTTCAAACGATGTCCAGTTCACTGCTAAGAAAAAGTTTCACGCTGTGCTTATGCTCCTGCAAGACTTAAACTTGATAATGCAATTAGTAAATTAATATTAGTTGTAAAATATTAACTCTTGAAAATGACACCTCTTAGGCGTGAATTGTAAAATTGTGGCCTTGCAAGCCTGAATAATTTGATAAGATCAAAAAACTCAAGTAGAGAATATAAAACACAGGTACTCCTTCTATACCAACAGAACATCCATGACTACAATCTGCACTCAGGAAAGCCAACATACACAATTTACATATTTATGATACATATATACAACGTAACTACAGATAGTTTACAAAATTTACATGTATAAAAATAGACATCTATTATGCTTTATACAAATATCTCAACTACACAATGAATGAAATGAAATGGGATACAACAAAGTGCATATGATTCAATCGAATGTCAAGTAATCATGATGCATATTTGTCCTACGATGCACATTAGTTGATGTAATCAAACTGAAGCTCATAGAGGCCACACATGGACCATGTATCAATCATCAATGTTGAAAGATACCTCGGCCAAAAAAGACCTTGACAAACAATACACTAAAAGAAGATATCGACAATCACTCTACTCACTTGAATAGACCTCAGCCATCCGAAGAGATGTCATAACTGGGTCCCGAAAATGATGGTGCCTGCTGGTCCTACCTATAGGCAAGCCAATTCCCAACCCAAGGATACCTGTCCTAGCTCTCTAGTCCCAACCAAATCGATACAATAATAATATAAATGCTAAAACCTACCCAGAACCTGTAAGTCAACTGTACAGAGCTACAATAGACACAAAGACATATCGTATACATGTATGAATAATCCTAATAATATACAAAACTAGAAGTGCACCTACAAATACCAAACACTATTGTACAAGGCCGATGTCTAGATGCAAAAGACGACCATCAACTGGAAGGATAATGCAAAAGAGCAAGGGTTGCCGATGTTCACCAAAAGTTTCCTAAGTGCTCCTGAAGTTCCCTAACTCAGCTATCACGACCCGTACCTGGACCTGCACCATGAGAAGTTATAGAAGTAGTGGTGAGTACTAGAAAAGCCACCAAGTAGGCATCATCGGCCTACCGAGTGAAATAGTGAACATAAATAAAATACAAATATATAAAGAACTGTAGCAGTGTAGCCAAACAAACTCAGATCAAGGTATAGGCATGCTTGGTAACCCTCAAACCACTATTGAACCAATCAAAGTGAAGAACAATGATAACCTGAACCAACCCAAGTATTCAACATTGATATTGACTGACGAAGACTGCATAGGCAACACCACAGTTGCCCCTAACTAAGGCATAGTGTTGTACGCGGGTGCAAGGCCCTAGTATCTATGCATATATGCTAACTGAGCCTCTATAAGCCAAGAAGGTACAACCATGCACAGTAATAATGTCGACAGAAAATCACAACATCCCATAGAACCACCAAAGATCCCAATTCTCCACATCATCAGAACAAAGGTCAGTTGTACGTGGGTGTAAGGCCCTAGTGTCTAAGCCTAAATATCCCTTGGACCCCCATAAGCCCGACAAGTACACCCATGCACAATCAAGGTATCAATGGGTGAGTGGATCCACGGTTTAACATCCAGGGCCCCAGTGCCCTATATCACAACAGTAACTGGGTTCCTGATCCATCAAAAGTAGTGTCATAGGGGGATTCGAAACCCTAATATCACCTAGGAATGCTACGCCCTGGGTCTTCCAACCTGGCCTCTTGTCGGGAAGTCAGTCAGGGCCAAGTGGCTTGACTATAAATGTAATGGTGGGATGTATCACTCGCGCAGGAGAAAGAATCCACATAACATAGTAGCAGTATGTTTTCATTAGAGTATCAATAACAGGGCCCAGCCCCACAGACCATCAATCATAGGGTCCTCAATTCAAACCTTAGTTGGCGCTCAATCCTCAGAGTATGCATCTGCCACATAGTATCACAGTCACGGCCACGGGGACACAAGTCCACGGGGAGTGTCACCCAAGACCCGGACTCTACAGACATAACCATCGATGCTCAACGATGATGGGGAACATCACCTGGGATAAGATGTCAATAATCACTCACTCAACCAACATATCAAAATCCGAAACACCAAAGTCATGTCATGCCCAGAGTGAACGTAGGCGGCAAAAAGTAATCATGCCCAGAGTGAACGTAAGCGACATCATCATAACCTAGGTATCCCACAATCTCAATCCAAACCATAAAATAGTAACTACCATCTCTCACAAGTATATACAATAACCATCAGGAATACATTAGGGTGTATATATATATATATATATATATATACACACACATACATACATATATATCACCATGGAATAATGCCCAATAAAGGCCAAGTATACCATAACCTCATCAATCCCCAATGCCCAGAGAAAACATAGACAATCAAGTTACATCATGAGTACTCAGGATGACCAAACCCTGTAGAGTCATATCTATACCAGAATCAGGCCACCATATGGCGTATAATCAGTACACAGTTTCCTGTTCAACATCTCTATAGCAATAGGCTATACACGCCCATACAAGTACAAGCCATGTCAATATGCATGTCTTCCCAGGCACTAGCTCATATTCGACCCTTATCAGGCCTTTTTCTATGTAAAACAACTCATAGGGCAGTGTCAATAGAACCTAAGCTAAGGTATAAAAGGCTAGATAATCAGAAGAATGACATACCAGGATCATATCATAGCTCAACATCCATAAAGAGTATCGCGTAAGGCAACCATGTGCCAGCCCACTGAAAATGTGCCCGTCTCAACTAGATGCCAGTCCCCAAGACAAACCCATATAACTAGTGTCTTATCGCAAATCAGCCAAAACAACTGTAGGATATAACATACACCTCACCAGTAGGGTTGTGCTCCCAGCTCTAACTCGCAAGTAGCTCAGTGTCAATGTATCTCGTATTACAGGTCATAAGGCTCCTTCAGGGGTACAACTATGACCGCCCCCAGAACATGTCGTATCTCTAGTCACTAACTAGTGGAACAAGTATATAACAGTTAACAGCAGTATACAGGATTATATAAACCACAGGGCAACATAGAAATATGTTTAATTAGGGAATTCTACCAAAAGTACTCAGTAAAGATATAGATAACCGCAGCCACATCATACATATACATACCAACCAAATATACATACTAGATTCAGCGCATAGGATAATATGTAATCATAGATCCACCTCAATAGCTAGTGTATTCTGATAGCCTCATACCACACATACAAGCAAGATTCAAGCTCAGTGCACATACTTGTCACGTGTTCACGGCTCCAACCAACTCCTTTCAAGCCCTTTTATAGTCATATAATGTAAGAATTCAAGTAATGTAGCAACTACAGCCGACACAACCCTCAATATAACAACTACCATCCCATAACATTATATATACACAAAAGACATATCACATCCAGCCATATACAACATATACTCCACAACTCAATCCATAAACAGTACACTCCTACACATTCCAACTCGAATATGCAAACATTTTAGCTCAAATTGGGTTTAGAGAAAGCCTACACTACTTGGTATATGATGTCTCTTGGTCTGAGTCAAACCAACCAAGATTTTACCCTTTGAATCACTAAAATAAGTACAAGATCATTACAACTGATTTTGTTGTAAAATCTCAAGAAATGGGTGAAATTACATCAATTAACACTAAAATGGAGAAAATTAGGGCCCACGTGCTAAATACAAAATCAAACCCCATAAAATAGTTCCCACATCACCTCGAGTCCAAAGCCAAAAATTTGGCCCAAAATGGCCCCCAAAAGACCAAGAAAAGGCCCAAAAACAAAGTTCAAAACTTTATCAGGAAAATATTCTTTTCAAAACTTTCTCGGTCAAAATTCTCAAAAAATAGACAAAATCAGTGAACATCTAGCATACTACAACATCACTATTAGAATGTAGAATAATTTAGACACAAATTTTACTTAGTTCCGTTAAGAAATGACCGAGATATTGTAATGTAAATTTTTCACTAATTGCAGATATATTAATGAAGAAAAAGCAGAGATTTACCTCAAAATACGTGTCAAATCCTAAATCCGACTTCATCACGACATTCCCTGCTAAAAACTGAGTCACATAGCCTTTTGAATTAATCAAATCAGATGAAAAATGAGCTCGAAAATGCAGTCCATATTTGGAAAAATAACTATACATATATGTGTATATATATACAAAGCTATCCTTTTGCCACCTAGCTTCCACATGGCAGTGCCAAATCATGCCACGTTGCAGTCTCAAAGCATGTTAAAACACTGCCCCTCCTTCAATAACCTCCAATTCTCTTTTTCGTCATTTTAGGCTCGGCCGAACTCTGATTTTCACAAAAAAACTATGTATCCCTATAGATTTTGACATTTTGGATCCGACACTATGGTTGAAATTTCCAACAGAGCTTCCTATAATAAAGTGAGGGTCCCACATCATTATCTACAACTTTTAACGGAAATCCTCCCAAGGGTCAAACACATCGGAAGTCCTTGTATCAAACAAAGGGTCGTCCTATACAAAAATTGACATTTTAGAGTTAACCATGCTATTAAAATTCTCATGCGGAGCACGGTTCCAGAGAGCATAGACAAGATCAACTATTAATCGATTCTGGTGGCCAAATTTGCAATCTATGATATAATTGGACCAGACATGTTCCCTTCCAAATTCGATCATTTTAGAGCTAATGGAATCGTTAGATTCCATTCTAAGGTCGTTTACTAGGACTTTACTCAAAAACTCATTTTACATGTATAACTTCCCGATTAACTCAAAAATCAACATAGCTCCTGAATAACCCAACCACTAATTACCCTAATAGTCCCGAGGTCACTATACACATACACAAGTCAACATAATAGAAGCAAAATCATAGAAATGACCTAGAGGGTCATTACAAAAGGTCTCAACAATAATCACTGGTTAGGAAAGACCTTGGCTTGAATTCTCAAGTTCATACTTAATCTAGCCGGAACCATTTTCCATTAGTTTTTCATCAATAGTGGGACACAATGTCATTCCCCGGGAGGGTACTATAGACATGGCCGGTACTCAGAGATTGTTGCTCATCTCCAAGTGAACCACATGGTTGTCACGCCCCAGAAGGGTACCTAAAACGTTGCCAACACTTAGAGACTATTGCTAATTCCCAAGTGAACCACTTGGCCTCGTCATAATGACTCAATAAATAAACTCTACAAATCAGTGGAAGGCATACAAAATATAAATGGGTAGATCTATATAATCTCAAAATAATATAATAAGTGAAAGGTTAGAAGAAAGAACTAGTTCACAAGTCTTAACAATCAATATTTGACTCTAGTCTATGAAGCCTCTATTACTATCAAGTAGTACCAATGGCAGACCCATGGCTACCTCAATCAAAATAAAGCTAAGAAAATCTAACTGTAAAGCAAGATAAAAATAACATATGAATTCCTCCAAAGTAAGGGAGGCTTACTAATCAGCTGAACGTCCAAGATTCTTAATGATGCGTATGTTGATGATCTTTAATTCCTATATCTGCATCATAAAATGATGCAACATCAAGTGAAGTCAGTACGTGGAATATATAGTATGTAAAATAGCTGAATGAAACAGAAACAAGTAGAAAGACATGAAATAACAATCAACTTAATTTAGAAATCAATCAACATGTCAAATGTCCATTTAAAGCAAGAATAAAGAGCAGACAAATGACCCATCAATCCACCTAACCTCATCAATCAAATTAGACTCATCTCATCTCATCTTATCACATCTCGACTCAGAGTACTCAGTTTGGAAACTTTCTGGGAGTTTCTGTTATCCAACACCAATCAATTATGAGCCAATGATTGTATAACAATCTCGCTGATATTGCCATAGTTGTTCGAAACTTTCCAGGTAAGGAACGAATTGAAATCATAATGGACAGGTCCAAATGGTGACATCAATTTATAAGTCCTTATTGATTTTAGGGATATCTAATCAGAGGGAACCTCAACATAATGTGATATGACGGTTCTAATCCTCACCTGCGCTTGGCTACATAGTTTGATGTGTACGAGTTGGATTAGATCTTACTCTTTCGGTACTCGGTACTCCTCCCATGACTTAATGCTCATAAAATAATCTATCCAATCAAACTATCTCAATCAGCCTCGTGAAGGCACTATCTTTCCATCATTCTCATAGAGACTCTAATCATCTCATCAATCAACACCTCAATCAATAGCTCAAGGCTTAGGACAATCATTAGGAAACAATGGCATATACAAATCATTAGAGTTCAGTGGGAAGACTCCTGGACTATCAAATACTATAAATCAATCATCATTCTCACATTCACAATCTCTATCAACATTCTCACATCAAGGCTCTAGACTTAATCTCTATCTTCTTTCATGTATGCTTTCTAAATTATCATGTAGGATTATGCAATATCTCATGAAAAATATTCAATTCAACAAAACAAGTTCATGATGATCATCAACATATTAAAATACATGTAATTAATATAAAATTTCAAGAAAACCCATCAAGAATCATGTATGTAGACTCATGAACTATAACACTCATCTAACACTATCTATGGGACACATGAGAGAACTATATCATGATTTTAGTTTAGCCTTACATACCCGGGCTGAAGTTTTACCAATCAATCGTCAAGAATTTCCTTGACTTATTCAATCTATGCTTCCCTCTTCTCCTCTCTCAAGCCTTAGTCTTTCAAGTGTTTAGAAAAGGACTTAGAATGGTGTTTAAGACCCTATTTATGCATCAAAATGACCCAATTTGATTGTGTTTTGAGTTCAGGTGGGATTGAAAATTGACCGGAATTCCCCTCAAAATAAAAGAAAAACTTTCACCTAGAAAATTCCCAGTCCGCGATGCTGACAAAGCGTGGACTTATACATTTGTTCCTAAAAATTTTCTGAATGAGTTTTCAATTCTCATAAAAATACTAAAAAAATAAGTGTTGGTCTGCGTCCCAGGCGCCTTGGGCGCATATCAACACTAAAAATCATTTTGGATCAAAAAACATTTTTCGATCCGATGGCTCTAAAGTTCGGACGAGACCATTTTCCCACTCAATTTTCCATGTTGATTGCATATCCGGTCTCGGATTTGCAAATGGAGAATGGGAAGACATGTTATGCGCACATCTCTTTCCAGGAGTATTTCATTAATTTTAACGAGTGTTACCTCATCTCTCCCTTGGGATCGTTTGTCCTCGACTGAGGAGCAAAAGGTGGATATCAAGGCACGAATAGACTCAAAACCCAACTCAATATTCACATCTATTAATCAATCTCTCGACTCTATCTTAATCATCAATCAACTCTATTCAAACTCGAGAATAAAAATCAACTTAAGAAAAGATAATTAATTTAGTTAAGGGTAAGGAAATTATCTTTAACTTTCCCATCATTCGGCATGAATATGTATGGATGTTATGCTTTCATCTCTTCCTCAGCTTCCTATATGGCTTCCTCAATGAATTGATTTCTCCACAGGACTTTGACTGAGGCTATCTCTTTGTTTCTCAACTTGTGAATCTGATGATGAAGAATTTAGATCGGAATTTCTTAGTAGGTCAGCTATCCTTCACTCCAATGCCCTCCACGGGGATCACCAAGTTTGGATCTCCTAAACATTTCTTCAACATTGACATGTGAAACACTAGGTGGATTCCATCTAACTCGAAAGGCAACTCTAATTAATAAGCAACCTTCCCAATCTTCTTCATAATCCAATAAGGTCCAATATAGAGTGGGCTCAACTTACCCTTCTTCCCAAATCTTATGACACCTTTTATAGGTGACACTTTCAAGTATACGCAATCATTTACCTCAAACTCCTAATCCTTCTTACATTGGTGTAGGATTTCTAGTGACTCTGTATAGTCTTTAATCTTTTTTTAATGAACTTAACCTTCTCCATCAATTGGTGGATAAGATCAGGCCCAATTAACTCTGCTTCTCCAACTTCGACCACCACATCGGTGATATACATCTTCTCCCATATAAAGCTTTATACGGAGCCATCTAAACGCTTGGATGTTAACTATTGTTATATGCATATTCAATCAATGGTAGGTAGTCATCCCAATTTCCCTTGAAATCAGGAACACAGGCTCTCAACATATCCTCTAACATCTAAATTATACGTACTTCTTGACCATCTGTCTGTGGATGAGAGGTTGTGCCCAAATTTACTTTGTTACCCAATTCTTTCTGGAATGAACTCCAAAATTGGGAGATGAATTGAGCTCCTTTGTCCGAGATGATAGACAAGGGAACTCTATGCAACCTCACAATCTCTTGGATGTACAAGTTGGCGTACTCCTTCACAGTGTTAGTTGTCTTAACTACTAGAAGTGAGCCGATTTAGTCATTTTTTCCACAATTACCCATATCAAATCATGTGGCTTTCGAGACCTTGGTAGACCACTAATGATGTCTATATTGATCATCTCCCATTCCATTCTAGAATCTCAAAGTTTTGAGCTAATTAATATGGCCTTTGATGCTCAACTTTCACTTGCTGATGAGTCAGGTACTTTGAAACAAATTCAGAAATATCCCTCTTCTTTCCACTCTATCTATCGAATTCTCTCAAGTCATGGCATATTTTGGTAGAACCAGGATGAGTGGAATATCTACTGCTATCAGCTTCAACCATGATTCTATCTCGAATACCATCAATATCTGGAATGCACAATCTAATCTAGTATATCAATACCCTGTCCCCCCTTTTGGAGAAGACCATCACTTTTTGTTTGTGGACAACCTCCTTCAATTAGAGTATGATAGGACCTTGATCTTGCTTTTCTTTCACCTCTGCCACCAAAGATGAAGAAGACCTATTCTGAACATTAACTACTCCCTCATCATTCTCCTTAAGTTGAACTCTCAATTGAGCCAATCGATGCAATTCTTTTGCATACTCCTTCTTTCCTTCCTCAATAGGGGTTGTGTTACCCATTGACAACCTGCTAAGAGCATCTGCAAATGCTAGCTTTACCTGGGTGGTAGAGAATACTTATGCCGTAGTCCTTGAGCAAGTCCAACTATCTTCTCTACAGTAGGTTGAGCTTTTTCTGAATGAAGACATATTGCAAGCTCTTGTGGCCAGTGAACACATCCACATACACTTCACACAAGTAGTGGTGCCAGATTTTAAGTTCAAAGACTACCATTGCCAACTCAAGATCATGTGTTGATAGTTCCTCTCATAGATCTTAAGTTGTGTGGAAGCATAGGCTATCACTTTTCCTCTCTGCATTAACACACATCCCAATACAACTCTCGAAGCATCATAATAGATCACAAAATCCTCTGTTCCATTAGGAAAGGTTAGAACTAGTGTAGTAGTCAGTCTAGTCTTCAACTCTTGGAAACTCTTCTCATATTCGTCGAACCACTGAAACTTGGCCTTTTTTTGAGTTAACTTAGTCAATGGTGTAGATAAGGAAGAAAATCCCACAACAAATCTACGGTGATAGCTTGCCAACCCCAAGAAACTTCCTATGTCAGTTGGAGAGGTCGGTCTAGGCTAGTTCTCAACTGCTTCAATCTTCTGGGCATCCACTCGAATACCATCACCAGAGATAATATGGCCTAGGAAAGCCACTGACTTAAGCCAGAATTCACATTTTCAGAATTTTGCATACAACTCATGGTCCTTAAGTGTTTAGAGGAAAATTCTCTGGTGGTTTGCTCTCTTCATCTTTTGAATATACAAAAATGTCGTCGATTTGCGCCTGACGTAGTATCTCTCTAGTTTCCTTTGGCAGGTGGGGCTGGTGCAGAAGATTGAGCTGGGTCAGCGCACTTTAGACAATATCTATGATAGTGACCCTCTTGACCACACTTGTAGTATACATCACTCCTCTCACGGTATCTCCCCAAGTGCAATTTACTAGACTTGCCACATGCTGGCTTTCCCAGTGAACCTTGAGCCGAATTGGCTTGTGACTGAGATGTATAGGCTCCAATATTTTGGGACCTCTGATCATTTCTGACTCAAGGTGCAGGTGCACTAGCAGATGATGGTGTTGGAAATCGGTTACCATTGCCTTTGTTTCCAACCTCATGATGGATGTTTTAGCTTTCTTACTTCTGAACTCCTCTCTATCATGTTATCTCTCTTCATCAGCTTATTGCACAAAGGTCATTAATTTCCCTATATCCATGTATTTAATGAGCATTGATCCCCTCCTATCTCTCTTCGGCCCTTTACTCAATCTACCAATATACATTCCCATCCTCCCCCTCATATCAGCAATCATATCCGGGGCATAGCGAGATAGTTGTGTAAACTTCAGCCCATACTCTTGCATAATCATAGAGCCCTATTTCAAGTTTAAGAAGTCACTTAGCTTATCCTCTCTTCGTTCTCAAACATGACCCAAGTCAGCGCTGGGGCATCCTATCCTCTACCCTTTTTCCACTGATCTTACCAATGTCTAGCCTCACCCTTGAGTTGGTAAGCAGCCAGTTCCACTCTATCGGCATCAACCACGTGCATCACTTGGAATACTTTTTGAAGCTCATCCGCATAGTTCTCCAGAGCTTCAGTTGATGTAAACCCTGTGAACTTAGGAGGATTCATCATCAAGAATTCCCAGACTCTAGAAGTGACATGGGCATCCTTTCGACCCGCTCCTTGTCTTGCAACAGGTGTTGTGACAGCCTGAGCTAGAGTTTGAATAGCCTAGCGAAGCTCAACATTGGAGACCTCATTTTGTGAGGGCTACAACAAGGACAACTTATCCCATGGGCTCCTCACGTCCTTGAGGCTCAGGTGGGTTAACATTTTTTCTGGCGGGACATCCTCTACCTCTGATTACTCTTTTAAGAGGCACGATAATAATTCAGCAATGCGTAAAGCATGGATTAGAAGGGAACTTTCATGGAGCATAACTCTATAGCAAGATTCAGAACATGAATGAAGAGAAACAATTCTTAATATCCTATAGCCTTCTACTTATCAAGTATGGTCGATAACACACCCATAAACAAGACTCTATTAGACACGACTTCATAGACTCCCTAGGACACTCGAATTTGTGTTTTGATACCAAGTTTGTCACACTCCAAGAGGGTACCCAAGACGTGGCTGGTACCAGAGACTAGCACTAGCCCCCAAGTGAACCACTTGGCCTCGTTACAATCATTCAATCAATAAACTCTACAAATTAGCGAAAGACATAAAGAATATAAATGGTCACATCTGTATTATCTTAAAATATTATAATAAATGAAAGTCTAGTAGAAAGAACTAGCTCATAAGTCTTAACAATTAATATTCGACTCTAGTCTATGAAACATCTATGACTATCAGGTAGTGCCAATGATAGACCCATGGCTACCTCAATCAAAATAAATCTAAGCAACTCTAACTCTAAAGTAAGATGAAAATAGCAAATGAATTACTTGAAGTAAGGGAGGCTCACCAATACGTTGAACGTCCACGGTCCTCAACGATGCACCTGTTGATGATCTTTAATCCTTGTATCTGCATCATAAAATAATGCAGCGTAGAGTGGCATCAGTATGTGGAATGTACGGTATTTAAAATAGCTGAATGAAACCAAAACATATAGAAACATATGAAACAACAATCAACTCAATTTAGAAATCAACCAACATGTCAAATGTCTATCTAAAGTAAGAATAAAGAGTAGATAAGTGACCCATCAACCCGTCCAACCTCATCAATAAAATCAAACTCATCTCAACTCATCTCATCTCATCACATCTCGACTCATAGTACTCAGTTAGGGAACTTTCTAGGAGTTTCTCTTATCCAACAATAATCACTTATGAACCGGTGATTATACAATAATCTCCCTGATGTTTCCACAGTCGTTCCATGCATTCCAGGTAGGGAATAAATCAAGACCATAATGGAAAAGTTCAAATGTAGACAACAATCTATAAGTCCTCTAATGATTTTAGGGATTTCTAATCATAGGGAATCTCAACATAATGTGATGTGATGGTCCTAATACTCACCTACACTTGGCTACGTAGTTTGAAGAGTGCGAGTTGGATTAACTCTTACTCTTTTGGTGCTCGATACTCCTCCCATGACTTAATGCTCATAAAATTATCAATCCAATCAAACTAATCAAATTATCTCAATCAAATCATCTCAATCAGGCTTGTAGAGGCACTATCTTTCAAATAGTCTCATAGAGACTCTCATCATCTCATAAATTGACATCACAATCAATAGATCAAAGCTTAGAACAATCATTAGAGAATAGACAAATCACTAGACTTCATTTGGGAAGACTCCTGGACTATCAAATACTATAAATCCATCATCATTCTCACATTCATAATCTCTATCAACATTTTCACATCAGGGCTCTAGACTCAATCCCTATCTATTTTTATGCATGCTTTAAAACTATCATGCAGGGTTATGCAATATCTCATGAAAAATATTTAATTCAAGAAAATAAGTTCATGATAACTATCAACATATAATTTAATTAATATAAATTTCAAGAAAACCCATCAAGAATCATGTATGTAGACTCATGAACTATTAACACTCATCTAAGACCATTTATGTGGCACATAAGAGAACTATCTCATGCTTTTAGTTTAGCCTTATATTACCTAGGGTGAAGTTTTACCAATCAACCATCAAGAATTTCCTTGAATTCTTCAATCTATGCTTTCCTCTTCTCCTCTCTCAAGCCCTAGTCTTTCAAGTGTTTAGAAAAGAACATAGAATGGGGTTTAAGACCCTATTTACGTATCAAAACCACCCATTTTAATCATGTTTTAAGCTTACGAGGGGTTAGGAATTGAACGAAATTCCCCTCAAAATAAAAGAAAAAGTTTCACCGAGACAATGCCTAGTTCATGATGCGGACGGGGCACGGACCTATACATTTTTTTCTAAAAGTTTTTCGAATGAGTTATCAATTCTTATCAAGAAAAACAGAAAAAATTAAGTGTTGGTCCATGTCTCGGGCACATCGTGCCTTGGGAATACATCAAGACTGGAAATTATTTTGGATCAAAAAATTATTCTTTGATCCGATAAAATTTGGATGAGACCATTTTTCCACTCAATTTTCCATGCTGATTGCATATCCTGTCTCGAATCCTCAAACAAAGCATGGGATGATGCATTACACACACATTTCTATTCTTGGGGTATTTTGGTAATTTTATCGGGTGTTGCATTGGCCTCATCACATTCATTCAATCAAAATTTATAATATCAGTGGAACAATAAAGATGAAGAAAGGTGGACAATCCCAAATAAAGACAATAATAACAAATCAACAGGACTACTGTGAAAGAAGCTAGTCAGACAATATCCAAATCATCAATCCCAAACCTAGTCTCTGAAACCTCTAAGTAAGTTGTCTAGATGGAACCATGACAAACCATGGTTCCAAATCAAGAGAAATAAACTACCAACTAAAGCTAGATGAAATCTAAATGAGCATCCTCCAGAAGGAGGGGAGGACTCACCAATCAATTGGATGCGATTAGATCCTCAACGATGCACTTGTTGATGATTTCTAACACCTATCTCTACATCATGTAAAGATGCAAGACCAAATAAACATCAATATATGTAATGTAAGAGCATGTAAAATAGCTGAGTGAAATAATATGGATAGAATAACAAGACTCAAATATACTCAATCAAAACATCACATGCTAAAGAAAGAATAAAGAATATACAATAACCTATTAATACCAATCCAATCAAAATCAAATCTAATCTAATCGAATCAAATCAGAGTACTATTAGTAAAGACCCTATTTGGAATTTCTCTTATCTGACAGCAATCACTTATGAGCTAGTAATTGTATAATAATCTCGCTGACGTTACCAGAACTTTCAGTACTTGCCAAGGTAAAGAACGAATCGATCCATAGTGGATCCCAATCAACAAAGTCCTTTATTCTTTCAGGGACCTATCATGAAGAACATCCAACTTAACAATTTTAGTCCTCTCCTATGCTTTGCAACATAGTTAATGAGTTCGAGTTGGGCTTACGCTCACTCATTTTGACACTCAATACTCCTCCCAAGACTCAATGCTTATAAGACAATCATTCTCAATCAACTAGTCTCATCTGGACATTTATCAACTCAAATTGTCACATCAACTATTAACTATTTGGTTAGATTTGTTTAAGGTTCAACTCTTGACTCATAGAGACTCTATTATGCCTCATTCTAACTCGTAACATTCAAGGAAACAAAAGTGGAGTTAAGCATCTAGGGATTTCATAGGCTCTCTAGACTCATATCATACTGATGCATGCTCAATTGAAGAAAATCTGTAAAAAAAAATAATAATAAGATTGTGTGCTGGGGTTCATATAGTATGGAAAAATAATCTATTTCAAGTATTTAATTCATAAAAATAATAATTCATGCAAGATTGTGTAGAAGTACATTAGAATTTAAGGAGAACATTGGAGAAACATGTATTGGAGACTTAACTCACTCACAACTCCATCAATTTGGGGTATGGGGAACATGGAGGAATATAATACATGTTTTGATTAGCCTTACATACATGGAAATAAGAGAAACAATCAACTTCTCATGGAATCTCTACTCACGTGCTTCGAATCCTAGCTTTCTGCCCTTCCACGATGCTCTTTGGGGTTTCTAAGTATTTTTGAGAAGTAATACCCTTAGGCTACTGATAAAGGGTCTAAAGTAAGTTCAAAACTTTATGGGTTTTAAAAAGGATGGTTAAAGACAAAATTACCCCTCAAGAAAAACTGTTGAAGTGGACTACGAAATACCTATTTATGACTCGTGAAACAAGCTATGGGTCGTGGTCCTCTCTCGTGGAAAGTAGATCAAAATTATTAGATTCATATTCTCATTCTACGATCCATCAGATGACTCGTAGAAAATGTTATGAGTCATATTACCTCTCATTAAATCTGAACCAAAATTTTAGGTTTCTGAATCTTGTTCCACGACTTGACAGACGACTCGTGGAACATGTTATGGGTCGTGTTCCCTCTCGTAGACCCTCTTCCATACTTAGACAAAAACTTTCAACTCTGGAATGCCTTTCACGACCTATTTTATGAGCCATATTCCATTCTACAACTCATATTCCCTTTCATAGAACCAGGTCTGAGGACCTATTTCACTTAAAATTTTCTGGGGTGTTACATTATCTCCACTTGGGATCATTCTTCCTCGAATGAATATTAAGTACAGACTCAAGACACGAATAACAATCAAGAATCCTCTCAATACTTAATCAACCAATCAAACTATTAAACAATCAACAATCTAGACAATCACTATTCAAACTCAAGAAATGAACAAATCAACTCAAGTTAAGAGTAGGATATTACCTTCAACATTCTCATCATTAGGTATGAATAGATATGGGTATTTAGCCTTCATATCCTCTTCAGCTTCACATGTAGCCTCTTCAATGGATTGACTTCTCTACATCACTTTGATAGAAGCAATCTCTTTAGTTCTCAACTTGCAAACTTGTCGATAAAGGATTCGGACAGGAATGTCCTCATATATCAAGCTATCTTTCACCCCAATGCTTTCTACAAGAACAACCAAGGACATATCTCCCAAACACTTCTTAAGCATCGAAATGTGAAAGGATGGATGGATGACCGCTAACTCTGGTGGTAGCTCTAACTTATGAGCCACATTGCCTGCTCTCTTTATGATCTGATAAGGTCCAATGTACCTCGGAATTAGTTTCCCTTTCTTTCCAAATCTCATTATACCCTTCATGGGTGACAATTTCATATACACCCAATCATTGACCTCGAACTCCAAGTTTCTTCTTCTAACATCAGTGTAGGACTTCTGATGGCTACGTGTAGTTCTCAATCTTTCTTGAATAATATTTACCTTCTCCATAGCCTGGTGTACAATGTCAAGCCCAATCAACTCTACTTCACTTAGCTCGAACCATCCAATCGGTGATCTACATCATCTACCATAGAGGGCCTCATAAGGAGCCATTTGGATTTTCAAATGAAAGCTGTTGTTGTAATCGAACTCAATCAGAGGCAAGTGGTCATCCCAATTACCTTTAAAGTCAATGACACAAGCTCTCAATATATCCTCCAAAGTTTGAATTGTTTGCTCTGTTTGGCCATCAATTTGAGGGTGAAGAGCAGTGTTAAGATTCATCTTCGAGCTCAAGAATTTCTAGAAAGACTTCCAAAACGGAGCAGTGAATTGAACTCCTCTATCTGAGATAATAGACCAATAATACTCCATGTAATCTAACAATATCTCTTATATATAGTTGGGCATAATCCTTTGCAGTGTCAGCTATCTTGACTGCCAATAAGTGAACATGTTTTGTCATCCGATCAACTATTATTCAAATCGAATCATGTTGTCTACGAGACCCCGGTAGGCCTGTGATGAAGTCCATGTTGATCATCTCCCACTTTTACTTTGGAATCTCAAATTTTTTAGCTATTGCATGTGGCCTTTTGTGCTCAACCTTCAGTTGTTTGCTATTCGAGCACCTGGAGACAAACTCAGCAATGCCTTTCTTCATCCCACTCCACCAATAAATTTTCCTCAAGTCATGGTATATCTTAGTTGACCATGGGTGAATGTAATATATGGAATTATGGGCCTCTGCCATGATCCTCTGTCGAAACCCATCAACATCTAGGACACACAATCTGCCTTGGTACCTTAATACTCTATCTCCCCCTTTAGTGAAAGGCATTATATTCTGCTTATGTAAACATTCCTTCAATTAGAGAAAGATGGGATCTTGGTATTGCTTTTTCCTTTACCTCTACTACAAGGGATGATGTGGACCCATTATGTACAAGTATTCCACCTTCGCTCAATTTACTGAGCTAAACTCACAATAGTGCCAGTCTATGAACCTCTTTAGCCAACTCCTTTTTATCCTCCTCGACATGGGTGGTGCTTCCCATAGACAACCTGCTAAGAACATCAGCAACTACATTGGCTTTACCTGGATGGTAGAGGATGCTTATGTCATAGTCCTTAAGTAACTCAAGCCATTTTCTTTGCCTCAGATTAAGCTCCTTCTGGGTAAAGACATATCGCAAGATCTTATGGTCTATGAACACATTGAAATGAGCTCCATTTCGATAGTGACGCTACAGTTTGACAACAAACACTACCACTGCCATTTCCAAGTCATGTGTGGGGTAATTCTTCTCATGAAATTTGAGTTGCGTGGAAGCATAAGCAACAACTCTACCCTTCTACATCAACACGAATCTCAATCCCACTCTTGAGGCATCATAATAAATAACAAAATTGTTAGCTCCTTCGGGCAAGGTCAACACTTGGGCAGTAGTCAACCTCGTCTTCAACTCTTGGAAACTCTTCTCACACTTATCAGACTATTGAAACTTTACCTTTTTCTGAGTTAGTCTAGTCAACGGTGCAGATTTGGAAGAAAATCCATTAACAAATTTACGACATTAACCAGCCAAACCTAAGAAAATTTTTATGTTAGTTGGAGAGCTGGCTCTTGGCCAATTCTTGACCACCTCAATCTTTTGAGTGTACACTCGTATACTATCGCCTGAGACCACAGTTCCTAGGAATGCCACGGATTTAAGCCAAAACTCACACTTTGAAAACTTTGTGTATACCTCATTATCCTTGAGTGTCTGCAAAGAAATTCTAAGGTTGTTAGAATGCTCCTCCTCATCTCTGGAACACACAAAAATATCATCAATAAACATGATCACAGACATGTAAAGATATTATCTTAATACCCTGTTCATCAAATCCATGAAGGTTGCAGGTGCATTTGTCAATGCAAAGGACATCACCAAGAATTCAAAGTGACTATATCCAGTTCGAATAGCCATCTTCAGGATATAACATTCTCTCACTCTCAATTGATGATAGCCTGATCTGAGGTCAATCCTGGAGAAAACAGTGGCATCGCCTGAAGTTGATCGAATAAGTCCTCAATCCTCGGTAGGGGATATTTGTTCTTAATGGTCACCTTATTCAATTAGCGGTAATCTATGCACATTCTGAGGGAGCCATCTTTCTTTCAAAAAAATAGTACAGGAGTGCCCCACGGAGAGACACTCGGCCTAATAAAGCCCTTTTCTAGCAAATCTTGTAGTTGCGCTTTCAACTCTTTCAACTCTTGGCAGCCATTCTATATGGCAGAATATAGATAGGTTGGGTGTTGGGACGAAAATCAATTTCGAAGTCAATCTCCCTATCAGAAGGGACTCCAGGCAGATCCTTAGGAAATACTTCAGGAGACTTATTAAAATCGAAACAGACTCAAGGGTAGGAGACTCAACATTGTCAGACTTGACTCGCACGAGATGGTAGATACATACCTTTGAGATTAACCTTTTGGCCTTAAGGTAGGAAATAAACTTACCCTTAGGCGCAATAAAGTCACCCCTCCACTCTAGGACATGCTAATTTGGAAAGTAGAATTTGACAACTTGACTTCTACAATCAACAGATGTGTAACAGGCATAAAGCCAGTACATGCCAAGAATCACATCGAAGTCAACCATCTCTAAGTCAATCAAATCAGCAAGGGTATCCTTGTGATGGATGGACACTACATAGTATCTATAGATCCTTTTAGCTACAATAGACTCATCAACTAGAGTAGAAACATCAAAGGGTTCAAGGAGACACTCATGAGTTCTATCAAATTTACTAGCCATATAAGGAGACACAAACGACAATGTGGCACTAGTATCCATTAAAACAAAGCAATCAAGAGTAAAGACTCAAGTCATACCCGTCACAACATCTGGGGAGTTTTCCTAATCTTGGTGACTACCTATTATGACCCAAACCTAGGGTCTAAGAGTGACATGGAAAATGGGAATCCGAGGGTCCCCAAACAAGCCTTAAGTATTCATATTCACATCATCGGTTCAGAAGCATATACAAATAGTAAACATATAGTTCTAAGGGAAGAGAGAGGACCCTCAATCCATCAGTGCTAAGTCGTCATCCCACAAGATTACATGTACATATACATGCTTCCAAAGAGGCAATGGTCATTTCAAAAATGTTTCAATGCAAATCTTAGTCTTAAAGACCAAACATCATTCATAATAATTCATACTTAGGCTCAAATGCTAAATCATAAATTGTAACCATAATACTCATACATAGGAATAGTCCATTCAAATATACAAGATGATGCAAGCACCTAATATGCTTAAAGAGCCATAATCAATAGACATATATATGATCAAATTCTTGTCATATCGAATATCTTATCCAAAATCATATAGATAAACATAATTGGGATTAACCCACTTCATAACTTTCATATAATTCATTGTTCATGAATGCATATGCTATCAATGAGAAGAGAATGGCATGAGTAATATAGATTCAAAGTAATTTCAACAATACAGTGTAAGATTCAAGTAAAACCACAAGCAAATTTGCATTTAAAAACATAATATGGACTACCCATGCATAAATCAAGCTTAAAGGGACATGAATATTCATAACTTCATAAATGCAATGTAATTCATCATATTATAACTTAAATCAACTTAAAATCAGTAAATAAACATAACTCATACATTGTTTGAATTTTAGGAATCATAAAATTTAAAACCCAAATTCAAAGTAAGCTAACAATTTATGAAAATTATTTGGAAAGAGTTTTTTGGTCTCCTTGATTGGAAGGAACCCAGGACCAAAACCACATACCTTGCTTAGGAAGATGAATTTGAGAAGAATTTAGCTCGAAGTTGAAACCCCAATTGAATCCTAGCTTGAATCTTGAAAATGAGACTTGGAGAGAATTTTGAGAGTTTGATTCTAGAAACTAAGGGTTAGTCTTATAGGAGAGGTTTAGGAATGTAAAGGGGTGGGGGGTTTAAAGGTCTTTAGAAAGCCTTGGAGATGGGTCAAAATACCAAAAGCACCTCAATAAAATGCCCCCTTAAATTATATGTGGAACTTATCACGGCTAGCTTCACGGATCGTGAAGCTGTTCACGGTCCGTGAAGGCACCCCGTCTAGCCTGAATAAATTCTCCGAAAAGGGCACAACTTCTTGCTCTAAACTCAGAATGAGGTGAAATTGGATACGTTAGAAACTAATTCAAAGGGCTTCAATTTGATATGTCTTGGACCAGCCAGTTCATTTTGTGCTAAGAGATATGACCATTTAAAGTTGACCCTTCTATCAGTACTTGTGATAAACTTAGTCAATGGAATTCCTTTGAACTTGGCTTGATGAAGGAGGCCCATGATAAACTTAAACAACATAAATAATCTTGAATTGAGGGCTTGAAAGAGAACATAGCTTGAGCTTGAAGATCCCATACTTTAGAATTTTTCAATGAAGTCACCTTCACGGGAGGCCACATGGACCGTGTAGTGTCACACGAGCCGTGACAATGTCATTACCCATCTCCTTAGAAAATTTCCATGATGACGTTATGAGATGGTGCTTCCATACTTAGAAAAATTTCACTCTAGAAGCCTTATAGGTGGCCACATGGGCCCTGACACCCCATAAGAGCCGTGAACTTGGCCATGTGACCATACTTGGTCCCAAAATTGTGGGATTTCAAGCCAAGACCACCACAAGATCCACCACACAGTCTGTGAAGTGTCACAAAGACTGTGAGGGATCCAAGTGTACTGTGTTGTAATTTAAAACACCACCTTTAAGGGCTAAACATCCTCCAAAGGCCAAGGGCCACTCCATGGAGGCTCCACAAAGGCCGTATGACATCACACGGACCGTGAGGGCTCCCGTGGAGCGTCCCCTTAGTCCATACCTTTTCTAGAACCAAATTTCCAAGATCCATTGAGGTCGTACAAAGTTCGGGTCCTTACACTACCCATGTTATACAAATGATTTGTGGGCCCGCTTGCGCTAGAAGTAGCACCCATTAGATTTCCTCTCGCTAGGGGTACTGTTACACAAGATTGGGCCTTGTCAGCCCACTTTAGATAGTCTCTATGGACATAACCCATTTGGCTGCACTTATAGCATGCATCACCTCCCTCACGGTACCTCTCTAAGTGTAGTTTTCCACACTTACCACTCGGTGGCTTACCCTACGAACCTAGAGTCACACTAGTCTACGAATGGGATCCCTGGGATATAAAAATTTTGAGATTTTTGCTTATTCCAATTTCTGGGTGCTGATGCACTAGCAGATGAAGGTGCTGGCCCGAATTGAAACTTGCCACCATCCCCATTTCCTCTCCTCCCAACCTCATGGTTGGAGGTTTTAGCCCTCTTATTCTTGATCTCCTCCCTATATTGTTGTCTTTCCTTATCAACTTGCTGCACATAGACTATCAGTCTACGTGTGTCTATGTTGCTCACAAGCATAGCTCCTCTCCCATCTTTCTTTGGCCACTTGTTCAACCTATCGACATATAAACCCATCCTGCTTCTCTTGTCCGCGACCTTCTCAAGAGCATAACAAGATAGCTGCATGAACTTAAGACCATATGCCTTTATCATCATAGAGCCCTATTTAAAATTTAAGAATTCTCTTACCATGGCCTCCTTCAGCTCTCTCAAAAAGAAGCACCCCAAGAAAGCTTCCTCAAACATTGTCCAAGTTAGAACTGGTGTTCCAAGTTAGAACTGGGGCACCCTTTCCTTGGTTCTTATTCCAATGATCATACCATAGCCTGGCAATACCCTTGAGCTGGTAGGCAACCAACTCCACCCTATCAGCTTCAGACATATGCATCACCTGGAACACCTTCTGTAGCTCATCAATGTAGTTCTCAGGATCCTCAATGGGCATAGACATTGTGGACTCAGGTGGGTTAAGGCTTAAGAATTCTCAGACTCTTGATATGTTCTATGTATCCTATCTACTCCCTCCTAGTCTAGTAGTAGGTGTTTTCATAGCCTAGGCCAAGGTCCAGATAGCCTAGCGGAGTTCAGCATTCGAGATGTCAGCCTGTGGGGGCTGTTCAGGGATGGTTGGGTATATGGTTTCATCCTGATTTTGGGGCTCAAGTTGATTAGCATTTTCTCTAGCATGACATACTCTTCCTCTAACAACTATTCTTAGAGACATGGTCACAATTCTGCAAATGCATAACGTACGAGTTAAAAGAGAATTTTCATGGAGAACTCTATAGCATGAGTTGGAATATGAAAGAAGTGTAACCCTTCCGAATGTTCTAGGTCTCTTGCTTATAAAATGTGGTGCACAACACACTTATAAACAAGACTATACAAGACACGGCTTTATAGACTCCCTAGGACACTTCAATGCTATTCTCTGAGATAAATTTTGTCATGTCCCAGGAGGGCACCCTAGACGTTGCCGATACTTAGAGACTATTGCTAGTCCCCAATCGAACCACATGGCCTCATCATATTTATTCAATCAACATTTATAATACCAATGGAAGACTAAAGATGAAAAAGGTGTACAATCTCAAATAAAGACAATAATAACAAATCAGTAGGACTATATTGAAAAACCCTAGTCAGACAATACCTAAATCATCAATCCCAAACCTACTCTATGAAGCCTCTAACTAAGTTGTTTATATGGTACATGATAGGCAGTGGCTCCCAAATCAAGAGAATTAAAGTACTAATTTAAGCTAGATGAAATCTAAATAAGCATCCTCTGAAAGTAGGGGAGGACTCACCAATCAACTAGATGTGATTAGATCCTCAATGATGCGCCTGCTGATGATCTCTAATACCTGTCTTTGCATCGTGAAAAGATGCAAGCCTAAGTGGACGTCAGTATGTGGAATGTATGAGCATGTAAAATAGCTAAGTGAAACAAATATGGATAGAAGAACAAGATATAAAGATGCTCAATCAAAACGTCACATGTCTATTTTGAAGGAAGAATAAAGAATAGATAATGACCTATCAATACCAATATAGTCCAAATCAAATCCAATCTAATTGAATCAAATCAAAGTAGTATTAGTAAATATTTGGGAGTTTCTCTTATCCGACAAAATAACTTATGAGTTATTGATCATACAACAATCTCACTGATGTTGCCACAATCGTTCAGTATTTGCTAGGGTAAAGAATGAATCGATCCATAGTGGATCCTAATCAACCAAGTTCTGTATTCTTTCAAGGACCTATCATGAGGAACATTCGACTTAATGGTTTAAATCCTCTCCTACACTTGGCAATCTAGTTAATGAGTTTGAGTTAGACTTACTCTCACTCATTTCGACGCTCAATACTCTTCCCAAGGCTCAATGCTCATAAGACAATCATTCTCAATCAACTAATCTCATCTGTACATTTATCAACTCAAATCATCACATCAACTATCGACTCTCTGGTTATATTCATTTAAGGTTCAACTCTTGACTCATAGAGGCTCTATTATGCCTTATTCTAACCCATAGCATTCAGGGAAACAAAAGTGGAGTTAAAACATCTAGAGATTTCATAGGCTTTTTAGGCTCAAATCACACTCATGCATGTTCAATTCAAGAAAATTTGTAAAAGTAATAAGATTGCATGCTAATGTTCATGTAATATGGAAAAATTATCTATTTCAAGTATTTAACTTATAAAAATAATAATTCTTGCAAGATTAAGTACATTAGAATTTAAGGAAAACATTGGAAAAACATGTATTGGAGACTCAACTCATTCACAACTTTATCCATTCGGGTTATGGAGCATATGAAGGAACATAATCCATGTTTTTGTTAGCCTTACATACCTGGAAATAAGAGAAACAATCAAATTCTCAGGGAATATCTACTCACGTGCTTGGAACCTTAGCTTTCTCCCCTTCCACGATGCTCTTTAGGGTTTCTAAGTTTTTCTTTGGAGTAATACCCTTAGGTTACTGACAAGGGGTCTAAAGTAAATCCAAAATGTCATGGGTTTTAATTAAAAGGGTAGGAAAGGACAAAATTACCCCTCAAAAGAAACTATTGAAGTAGACCACGAAACCCTTTTTTACGAACTGTGAAACAAGTTACGGGTCGTGGTCCTCTCTCATGGAAAGCAGATCAAAATTATCAGTTTCTGATTCTCATTCTATGATCCATCAGACAACTTGTAGAACATGTTACGAGTCATGTTACCTCTCGTAGAATCTGGACCAAAATTACAGATTTCTCAATCTTGTTCCACGACTTGACAGAAGACTTGTGGAATATGTTACAGGTCATGTTCCCTCTCATAGACTCCCTTCCATACTTAGCCAAAAACTTTCAACTCTAGAACAACTTTCATAACCTGGTCTATAGGCCGTATTCCAGTCTATGGCTCATAATCCCTTTCGTGGAACCAGTTCTGAGGACAGTTTCACTTCAAAATTTCTAAGGTGTTACACACAATTAATGTTTCATTCCAATAGAATAATCACTTTCAAATAAGCATGAAAGTATGCAAAGAGTCCACACATTTCATATATTCAATAACCAATCAAGCAATCTCATTATTCATTAATCAATAGAATCATCATCAAGTGAATCATTCAATAATAACATCACATCACTTCTCAAGTATTCTATAATCACATTATCATTATTTTTCGAAACAAATGAGTCAATGTTTTCATTAGTATTCTTTCAACAATTTCATCATAATATCAATATTATACAACACTTGTATCAAAATCGCATATATCATGCCTCAATAATCATTTCAATTGTTACCATTTATCATTTTTCAATACTTGAGTCATATTAGCAACTCACAAGTTTCATCATGGAGATCTAATAAACTAATTATCTCAATATAGGGATCGATATCATCAATCAACATTTCAAAATATTAAAAATAACATCACATATACTAGATCATGAGTTAAGATATCACATTCTATCATGTAGCTATTTCATTTGTCCATCACATACATTACGTCATTTCGTGAATAATTCACCCAATCCAGGTCTTCATTACTCCCCAACACACAAAGAAGGATGTACAAGGTTCAAATTAACTCAACAAGGTTCCCAAAAATTCATTCTCTCCTCCAAAAATTCTTTAGAAATTTACTTGCCTCAATAAAGTCAAGAAGTCCATCCAACAATAGAGCTTTTCTTTTTTCAATCCGCATCCAAAACATGACAATCTATTCAAATAACATTGCAACAAATCCATGTTTGATGATGCCAAAAATAATAAAATTCAAGGAAAAGGAAAAATGCTCCAAAAGTCCAATATATAAAAAATGGGATCAAAATCTGAAAAATTTTGCATGAAAATGTTCCTGAAAGTATTAGGAATCCATTTGTGAAAACCATTTACAAAATAGCGTTAAAACAAACTGACAATCATAATTTAAGCAAAGCTTTAGGTTAATGAATATATACAGAAATTTTCAATTCAAAATCCCCAATTTGATGTTAAAAATAAAAAATAATTAATGGACAATGAAAATTTTAGCTCAAAATAGCTTACCCAATGTATTCCCCTTGAAAACACCCCCTCACAAGCTCCTTAGGTTCAAAAATGGAGGCAGCGAACTATCACCTGTCATTTAGGAAATTAACTATTTAGGGGTCTAAATTACCCTCCGCAGTCATAGAGCTTAGGCTCGTGAATGCAGATGTCAAAGGTCAGCAGGCTTATGTGAATGCGGCTCTGGCATTCGTGAATGCGGAGGTCAACCTAATTAACCCTCCATGTTCATAGCTCGAGCTTTGCAAATGTAGTTCACTCACATACACACGTTCACCAATGTGGGAATGATGTGCAAGAATATAAGGAAGGGCCATGACACCAGATATAAGCTATCGCAAAAATGGTTCAAATTTTGAATGGACCCTCGGGATTCGTTTGGAACTCATACACACAAACCATATATGTTATCCTACTAAATTCGATGTTTCAGACAAAATGGAATCCTCAAAACTTGAATCTGGATTCTCCTTGACCCAAAATCCGATTAGAAGCAACTACAAAAATTTAAGACAGTAGAAATACCGAAATGATATTGGAACACTCAAAAATTATATCAAAGCTCATTCTAGAGCTAAATTCACCTCAGAGAACAAATGAAACCATTAGAAATCCAATCAAGAACCCAAACTTAAAATATTGACTAAATTCAAACCTCAGTCAAATTTCAACTCAATTTCAAACTTCAAATCCCAAATCTATTTATCAACTCCAAATCTGATTCTTACAATTATCCTAGACCAATTGTGACATTTCAAAATTGATGGAATTGATGAAATTCCATTTTGAGACTCAAAAACTCCAAATGATGCCAAAATTTAAAATTAAGGAAGTCAAGCCTTCAAACTCAACTCTTTAGCAAAAACTCAATTTTTCATAACATTTTGAAAAACTAACTTTCTCAACCAATCAAATAGGACTCGGGGCAACTATCAAGAAAGGTAAAATAGTAATTTTATCAAAACTGTCAAAAATGTCAGGGTCATTACATACACATTGAAAACTATTTATGAAATACCTTCGGTTCTTAATACTAAAACTAAATCCATTTTTGTTATGGAATGAGATGTGTATATGCTTCTGTTCTCTTCCTTGGTCCATAAAATTCATCATGAGTGCACCTGTGCAGCTGTTCTATAAGAGAAAGAGTTGTTGGGATGTATTTTGCATTACCCTACGCCTCTGGACATGTACTGAGCATATAGTTCAACTTTTTGTAAGCCAATCTTGAGTTAATTGCATATTTGGTAACTGAACTATAGTTTCTAACTAGTAGTAATAGTTTATCGAGTCAAGAGCTACAAATACAAATAGTGTCACATGATGCACGTTCTTAGCTAGATAGAATATTGAGAATTATTGGTTAGGTTTTGTGTTACCACGATAGAACATGCAGTTTCGAGTGAAACTACCATTCTCAATTTAAATGTTTCATCTATAGTAATTGGTTAACAATGTGGTTCCATTAAGAATTCTAGTTCTACACTAGTTTTTGAGCATTGATTCGAAATAACTATAGTTTTTTGAGTGACTTAAGCTCTTTGGAGACAAGAGAGTGGTTAGTAGCCAATGAGGTAGCTTTCTAAAGCATCAAGAGGTGTGTAGGAACTTTGATTCAATTTCACTCTTAAGCAACTGTAATTAAAATAAGAAAATTTATACAGCGTTGTTAAGTAGGAACATGTGCAAGAACAATCCCAGACAGAAATTGTTAACTCAAAGAGTCAAATTTAATGATATATCAACACTGTCTAGCACAAGAATTGATCCTATATAAGTTCTGAAAAAGCATTAAGAACACCTGAACTTTAGTTATGTCGTATTAAAATCACACCAACATAGTCAACACAAATACAAATTCTTTAACTCCAAAGTCTAACACTTTAGAATGTTCAAATTGGGGAATCGAGTACCATGAGGCAGCTTAAAGATACATGTTAAAGATTTTTGCTAAATAGGAGAACCGGACTATGAAAAGTAGAAAACAAATAATAATAGCCGTCTATTGTAGTTTGCCTGCTTCAATAGAATCCTTTACTTCAGGATTAACTTATAAAATACATCCTTTGAACTATATAAGTTTCTAATGAGTTTTCATATCAGCTAAGTATATGCGGTCATATTCACTTACAAAAGCTCGAGGTTCATATCAACCTTACCAATGCAAGAGATGTATATGTGTAATACATTTATCATTAACCATGATAAAATGCTATATCAACCCCACCAGTAGTGTGATTAAATTGTTTGATAAACAGAAATGCGGTAAATATATATTGTAATATGACAGGAGAGGTAGATAGTAGAGTAAAGCGAACCCACAACAATTTCTTGTATTGGGAATAAGCTTTATAATCTGATGTCTACAGCCACAACATTAGGAGAAACCATCATAATTATGTACCCAATAGCTGCATCAAATGCAAACCACAATTAACTGAAAGTATGCTCATAATAACCGCTTTGCAGTTCTACACCTAAATTCAAGGTAGAAAATAGTAGTTGACTGAATAAATTATTATGTTTTACCTATTTCCCTTTCCTAGTTTGTTTAAAATTTTGAGCCATTTTTAAAATGAGTTCCTTATATTCATCAAGCAATGAGTTTAGTTACTAGATATTGAGGAGTAATTCATTGCATCTTTAGTGAGGTATGATGTATGTGTTCAGTCTTCGAAGATCAATAGAAACATCTCTCTTTCTCTTTTCTTCTTTATTGAGCCTTTGTCCTGCTTTGTTAACAACCACCTTGGTGTCAGAGCCCTTTAGTTCTTAAGGGACTTGTGAGACTTTGTGAATTATATTGATTGAGTGAAACCCAAATACTAAATTAGACCATTCCATAAAATCAAATTGCAAATTATGAAAGGTGAGAGCAGTTTGTCATCAATTTCTCTGTCAATTTTTGACAGAGAAAACCATTCGATTTTGCTGGAAACCTCCATGGATGCATGTGATCTCTGGGAGGCAGTAGAGGATAATTATGAAGCAACAATTGCTTCACTTGAAAATATGAAAGATCTATCAAATATCACTTTGGAAGAACTTTTGAACTCCTTGCAAGCATAGGAATAAAGAAGAATGATGAGGAATGAGGTAGCTATTAAAGGAGAGTTGCCAGCAAGGCGACAATTCAACTCCAAAGGCAAAGGCAAGAATCAACAGTTCAAGAAAGCTAAGGTTATTCTAAATCAACGGAAGGTGTCGCAACTGATAGCAATTCCAGCAACAATAATAAAGGCAGACAATTTTCACCTTGTCAGCATTGTTTCAAGAGAAATCATCCTCATTTCAAGTGTGGGAGGAAACCTGATAAGAAATGCAAAAAGTGCCATAAACTCGGCCACACAGAGATTATTTATGAAGACAAAGGACCAGAATAATTAAATGAAGAACAAATTGCATACCAAAAAGAAGAAGAAGAAGAATTTATGGCTACTTGGTTTGCAAGTAAAAGTTCTTGGTTAATTGACAACGGTTGTACAAATAGCATGACTTATGATGAGGAGTGTAATCATTTAAAATTTATCAAATATAAATTTTAAAATAATATGAAGTATATCAAATTCATGAATATATTAGTCTAAATAAATATTATGGATTAATATAATTTGTTAATTATATAAGTCCAACAAATACAAATTTAATTAAAGTCCAAGTTAATTGATTGTACACTAGGAGAGCCTAATTTATAAGTCAAATATCATTTCATCCTAGAGGCTTGTCTTAGTTCCACATGTCTAATGACGTGACATATCAAGTCAAACAAAGAATTCAATAGGGTCATGCTATATGTCAAAATGATAAGCCCACTTCATTACGACCCAATATGCCATCACTTAAATTTGATTGGTTGAAGGAAAGTCCTATTATAATTTCTCTATTCTACAACTATAAATAGGGGTTTCATAATTCAAAAAAGAACATAAATAATTCTATATAAAAATAAAAGCTAGAGAAATCTCATGGATCAAACACCATAAATTTCTCTACAAGTTCAAGAACAAACTTAAAAGCCCTTGAATCCAAGATCAAGCTCAAGAACAAAGTTAAAGTTCAAGATCAAGTTCAAAAACAAATTCAAGATTCAAGATAAATCTTAAGAGCTCTTCACTTTATAGTTGAAAAAGTGAATAAGAGGATTTGTAAAAATTGTAGCACTCATATATTAAAATCAAATGTCGCAATTATTGTGATATTTTTATTCTTCATTATTATTTTCTCGACGTGAATTTTATGGTCCACAAATTCTGGCATGCCTAGTGGAACAATCTCTACTTCTGATAAATTTTTCAAGCATCAAAGAATATTCAAATGGCTTTAAAGAAGATCAACTTCGATCAATTTTGTCTAATGTTGTGACTCCAAGTTCTTTGATAAAGTAGAGAGAATTCTTGGTGTTACCTTTAGAAATTTTGGAGCTATTATGGGAAGCAAGGCTACCATGCTAGGAACACAAATACTTCAAGTATCGTCCACATCAATTCCTGCTTTTACATCTTCAACTCCAAAAGGAGCATGATCCTCCACAAATGCTTTGAAAATAGAGGAAGTAGTATTGCCAAAAGGATTGAAAGGACCTTATCTTTGCTTGAACTTCTTGGCTCTAAGAACTCCACTGCAAAGAAAGACTAGCGTGATATGAGGAGCAATTTATGAATTTATCAAAGATGATCAAAGGATTGACCGAACACATGCAAAAATTAAGAATCTTGCATCGAAAAGTTGATGGATAGGATGTATTGCTTACAAGATGAAGAATCCAACTGTGCACTTGGATTGAAGTTCAGTAGTTTGAAAATCTTGTGAAGCATACACTACCAATCAATGAGGTATATATTTCTTCAGAAGGGATGATCCCTCTTGATCGATTGAATAGTTCATTGAAGGGACCATCAAGAATAAGTATGATGTATCTAATAAGTCTCACCACATGTATGTCAAGCCTTACATTGCAAGGATTGATAACCTCAAAATGCCTATCGGTTATCAACCTCCCAAATTCCAATAGTTCGAGAGCAAAAGAAATCCAAAGCAACATGTTGCGCACTTTATAGAGACATGTAACAATGCTAGGACCTATGGAGACTATCAAGCTAAGTAGTTTGTCTGCTCCTTAAAAGAAAACGCATTTGACTGGTGCACTAATCTTGAGACTAATTCTATTGATAGATAGGAGCAACTAGAACATGAATTTCTTAATCACTTTTACAACACTAGGCGCACTATGAGCATAGTAGAGCTCACCAATTCTCGCCAAAGGAAGGATGAACTAGTTACTAATTTCATAAATTGATGGAGAAATTTATGTTTAAATTGCAAAAATAGGCTTAGTGAAGCTCTTGCTATAGAAATATGTATCTAAGGAATTCACTGGGGGCTTCTCTACATCGTACAAAGAATTAAGCCTAAATCTTTTGAAGATCTAGCTACTTGTGCTTAGAATATGGAGTTGAGTATGTCTTCTGCTTGAAAGGATGTGATGCCTATTTATGATGTTTGCAAGGGAAAGACAAGATGGAATCAAAGAAATGGAGAACATTTGTGCCCACGAATGACAACAAAGAATCCATGAATGTCATTGTGTCCCTTTTAAAGTTTACTATGAAAGAAAGCAAGAAGCAAAGTTTAAAGATGACTTTTTAAGAGCATCCAAATCAAAAGTTAACCTTGATAGAGATGCAAGAAAATGAACACCTGGATTCTGATGTTCCTAAAAGTTTTCATGAATTGATTTAGCTAAAGCTCATTGAGTTGCTAGAGAAGAAACTACTCAATAAAACTGGGAAGGCTGATGACCCAAACTATGGCAAGTATCATAGACTCATGGATCACCCTCTTTAATAGTGTTTTGTCTTCAAGGACAAGATTATATAATTGGCTAATGAAAAGAAGATTGTCCTTAATAATAGAAACAGAAGCTCTCATCAAATCTCTATCATATTTGGCTCGCTTGAACCAAACCAAATATATGTGTCTGAAGAAGAAGAAATGTTAGAGCAAGACAGGTCCCAAATTGATGAAGATAATGATTAAGGTTGAATTTTGGTGACTAGGCAAAGATGCAACAAGACAAGTTTGCAAGATGAATAATCTAAACAACTAATCAGGGAAAGGCTAGTAAGGATATCAAAGAAGTAGAAATTAAATTAGTGAAATGTCCAAAGTGATCCATAGGTAAAGTGCATCACCACTAAAGTCCTTGACACCCTGTGAATTAAGGGGAATTTGTACAAGTTAGTTTTTGGCAAACACCGCTCAAGATGATGTTGAAGCATCGTGTTTCAGTGTTGTCAAGAAAAGAAATAATAAGCGAAACCTTACCCAAAGTGTATCCTACTATCAAAGAGGGAATAATAGGTAAGCTATCATCAATGGTGTCTCCTCCATCTTCTAAAAAGCAAGAATAACCCACTTTTCAAAAGTCTATGCATGTGATAAAAAATCAAATTTATAGACGATGACCTTCTGTTTGGTGATATGCTATGCAACCATCCTTTACATATTATAGGTTATATGCTCGAGAGGAAAATAAATAGAATCTTAATAGATAAAGTATTTGTATTCAATATTCTACCTATCCACTCTTTAAAGGATCTTAGCATCACGATTGAAGAACTTGGTGAAAGTCGTTCGCTAATAGAAGGATTCAATCAAGGGGACAGAGATCTATAGGATCCATCAACTTGGAAATTTATATGGATGATTTGCGATCAAATTCATGTATGCATGTGATCAATGCAAGGACTTCATATAATATATTATTCGGCAGACATTGAGTGCATGAGAACAAAATTGTCTTATCTTATTACTACCAATATTTGAAGTACCTTGATAATGGAATTGAAAGGAAAATAGTTACTAACAATAACCATTTCACTGAAGTTGAGTCACATTTTGCGGATGCAAAATTCTAGCTGAAGGGTTATGTTATGAAGGACGCAAAACATGAGGATGCCAAACCAAGCAAGTCTGATAAACTTGTAGCTAAACAACTAATGTGGCTATTAAAAAGGCCAAAGTCCATATTAAGGTGCCTGATTCTTTTCCAAACAAAAAATAGATCATATCCTAAAAAAAGACAACATTTGTAGTTCGTATATCCTAAAAGTAAAGAAAGAGGAAGGTCAACCACCCAATATACAAGGGGATGTACAAGGAGGGATAACCCTCCCTATCAAATAAATTGATGCAATAAACTTGTCTTCAAAGCTATTGGAAAAGTATGTGGATCAAAATTCACCGTAAGATATATCTCTTCCTACAAAATGTATAAAAGGCTTTGATCCAAATGCTTACAATTTATTTGTAAAGGATAGATATAACCCTAATGAGCCATATATATCTTTGGGAAACTCCCATCGAAAAGTACCACTTGCAAGCACATTTAGGCTTTGGCTATATTCAATCACCAATGGTTCGTATCTCCACAAGAAGGACAAACAATAACTACATCACTATAAAAGATGTCTGTTTATTCTAATAAAAGATCCTCCCTCTTTGATAAACATGGAAACCTGCCACAAGAACTTCTGTGTTCGGCATGTTAAGTCCATTGAAGAAAAAAATAACAATCATAGGAAAAGTTACCTAAGGGTAACAACACTTGCTTCACCCGTGATCCAAAAAGATTTACAAATTATGATTCCTTCTAGGATGAAGCGGTGAGTGAAACTTATGGTTCTATGTGAAGAGATGCTAAAGGCAAAGTCTCTCACTACGGTTTACACCAAAGGACATAAGGAAGATGAAGAAACTATAGGCTTCTCATATCAAATTACAACACAAAAGAGCATGATGCCTAGTGTCGAATAGAAATGGATGAAGAGTATGGAGGTATTACCTGGTGCCATCATATATCCATCAATGACAATGATCCACAAGAAGAAGAAAATGTTGGATATGTTATGCATGAACTTGAAGAAGGAGTGAAGACCACAATAGATCCCTTAAAGTAAGTTAACCTAGGCACTAACGAAGACTCAAGACCAACTTACCCGAGTACTTTTCTAGAAGTTGATGAAGAAAACACTTATATAAATATACTCAAAGAATATAGGGATGCCTCAGCTTGTAGTTACAAAGATATGCCATGTCTAAATCCTAAAATAGCAGTCCATCGATTGTCTTTCAAGAATGTTGCCCGTCCTATTAAGCAAGCTCAATGACACTTTAGGCCAGACTTGGTTCCGTTAAAGAAAGTTAACAAACTCATTGAGGTAGGCTTCATTCGTGAAATTAAATACCCTACATGGATTTCAAGTATTGTTCCTATCAGGAAGAAGCCAACTTCGAGTTTATGTTGACTTTAGAGATCTCAATAATGTATGCCCTAAAGATGAATTTCTGCTTCTTATTCCAGAGTTGATGATCAATGCTGCCACTACTTACGAGGCAATGTCATTTATGGATGGCTCTTCAGACTATAACCAAATCGGCCTAATTTGCTAGGCACTAAAAGATGAAAAACTCACTCCATTTGAGGCCATTTATTTTACGAGGTGTAGATCTCATAATGGGTGGGTTGAAGTTGGCAAGGTGGCTTTGATAGGGCCCAAGTTAGTTCATGAGGCTATAGAGAAAGTTCAGCTCATTAGACAAAGATCAAAAGTTTTCAAAAGTTGCCAAAACCCTATACTGATATGAGAAGAAGAGAGCTTGAGTTTGAAATTCGTCATTAGGTTTACTTAAAAGGTCTCTCCTATGAAAGGGGATGATACATTTAAGTAAGAAAGGGAATCTTAGTCTCTATCATATAGGTCCATATAAGATTTTTTGGCATTTTAGTAAGTTAGTTTATAAGTTGGATTTTCTTTCTGAGTTGGCATCATTGCATCATATGTGTCATATTTCCTTATTAAAGAAGCATATTGGTGATCCTACCTTGATTTTTCCATTAGAGAGTGTTGGTATGAAGGAAAGTATCTCCTATGAAGAGGTGTTAGCTGAGATTCTAGACTGGTAGGTTCATAAGTTGATGAATAAAGAAGTTGCTTCAGTTATGTCCTTCGGAGGAATCAGTTAGTTGAGGGTGATACTTGGGAAGCCAAAGCCAATATAGTATCTCATTATATCCTCATACGTTTCTCTCCTCTCTAGTCTCAGTTTGAGGTATTAGTTCATTATGTTCACTCTTTTGGAATCATGCATTTCACTATTCTCATATCTCTATATGCATGAATGCTTATGACATTAGTCTTAAAGTTTATGTTTTAATTTTGGGATGATTACTCCTTGGTTTAATGCATTTTGATGCATTCACATTAGTTTGTTAGATATCTTTCCTTACTTTGTTCATGCTAGCTTGACTCTCATTTGAGGACAAATATTTTTAAGGGGGAGATATTGTAATACTTCGAAAGTTGGAAAGCTAAACTAGAAAGAAAATAACTTAGAAAATTACTAGTGCACTGGTTCCACTAGCACTTGAATGGATCATGGAAGGTTGTACAGGTCGTAGGAACTAGTTGTGGAACATGGGAAATGCCAAGTCTTAAAAGAACTTGTATGACTCGATAGGATGGATTGTGGTTAGTTCTATAGACTGTGGAAGGATTTGTAGACTACATCACCACTAAGAAATATTTTGGTTATGGATGATTTTACAAAGGGGGAGGGGTTTACAACCTATGTAAGGATCTACAATCCATAGACGTAGCCATGAAAGGAAATTTCAAAGAGTTTGGGTTTTTAGAACTTTTATCAGAACAAAGTGGTCTACGAATAATAGAACTATTTACAGTTCATAGAAAGTCGCCATAGACCAACTTTAGAAACTTGGATTTTTCCCTTGATTTTTTTGGCTCAACTTTGAGTATTTTCTATTCTATAGCAAAAGTGTTGGTGTAAGATATATATTAATATTAAAATAATAATATTAATTTATATCATGAGTTAGTGGAGAATGTGGCAATAAGTTCCTATGTAACTCCTTTTTCCACTAACTCATATAAATTAGTTCTTGTAACTTCTCACTCATTATTCTACTTCTTTATTCTTGTAACTTATGTAACCTTTGAGCTACTCATTTGAAACGACCCCAAAAAGTGCCTAAAAACGTGCCTCAGAAGTTCCTGGAATCTTGTTTTCTGTATATCTGAAAATTTGTTTATTATTTCAGGAATCTAACTTCATATTCTTGTTCAAGGGGTCTAAATTAGGGTGGAAAGGGCCTAACCTCGAATTTAAAGCAAAGGAATCGAATTGTGAAATTTCACTTGGTGCAATTTCCAGTGAGGGTCTACGACCTCTCCGTGAGGCGGAGAGGAGTATTTCCTGCACTGCTTTTTCCTAGTTTGCCCAAATTTTTCTAAGTGTTGGGCCTAAGATTTCCCAAACGTTCTTTTACCCATACTTAGCCTTATTTCACCCTCATATCAACCTAAACATTCTCCAATATTCACCAAGACACTTAGGCAAATATTTGCTCCTAAATTCAAGTCTCAAACTCAAGACCAATCTTAAGGATCTCACTCAATCTTCAAGTCTCCATTTCCAATCTTGTTCAAGGGTTCTCCAAAGTAAAGGTATGTGGTGTTGAACTATTGGGTCCTTCCACCCATGGTGCCTAGACCATCTTTTTTCTAATATTTCATGATTTAAGGTTGATTACTGCACAGTGATTTTAGTTCATGAAAGTATGATTGTTTTAGCATATTTTGAACTCTAAATCTTGGATCTAATGTTGGATTTTATAAGGAGTTTTGATAAGGATCTAATGTTGATTGATGATTTTACTATAAATTTTCTTGCAAGATTTCATAGTCAAATTGCATGGTCTTTTACCCCCATTACACACCCCAAGGTGTTTGATAAAATGTCTGGATGTGGTTTCTTGAGGAGTTGAAGGTCCAACACATGAGATATGATATGAATAATTTTATAATGATTAAACGAGCTCATGTACATGATATACTCTATATAAAGTGTTGCATTAGACTATGCCCAATCCGGTGAACTAAGAGCCCAGAAAACCGAAGTGAGGATTTGTACTCATCAACCATGTGAGAGGTTTATACCATACCACCAGGGTGATAGGGTGAGGTCATCATCAACTAAGAAGGGGGTTTATACTCATCAACCGAGGTGGGGGGTTTTTACTCATCAAACCATGTGGGGGGTTTGTACTTCGCCACCAGGGTGATAAGGTATAATTATCATCAACCATGTGAGGGGTTTGTCTCACCCCACCAAGTTAATGGGGTGAGATCATCATCAATCTATCAAGGGGTTTATACCTTGAAAATCTAGTTGGTCTATGCTTCACTAATGATACTCATTTAAGCATGAGTTACTTAAGCATGTTTTACTTATGCATTGATCATACATGTCACATTACTATATCATGCCTATTGTTTGTTGTCATGCACGTTGACTATGATGCTTATCAACTTGTTGCATTGCATCCCACTTACTTAGTACATTCAAACATACTAATGCATACTCTTGCCTGCATGATATCACAATGTAGGAACCGGCGCTAAAGTTGATCATCATCCTCCTCCACATGGCTAGATCAGTTTTACTCAAAGCTAGTTGGTGAATCCTCTACTTTAGGGACTTTAGTCTATGTTGCTATTATCTATGTATTGAGACACTTTCTTATGTTCTATTTTGACTTTGAGGGTGAGCCTGGTTACTTTGTCTTGGCCCCCGCTCTATCTATATATTTAGAGGTGTTTGTTGGACAATTATGTATCTATGGTATAAGCTTTGACTCCTTGTCTCTTGATGATATTGATTTTCAAGGTAACCTTAGCCCTTTTTCCCCTTAGTATCATTTGATGTCTTTTTCATGCTTTCGCGACCAATGATGTGTAATGATAAGTTGAGAGGCTTGTTTGTGGTTCCTTCAGGTTCCCCATTCGTTATATCGTGTTTAGGCCCTAGGCTTGGGTCATAAAAAACTTGGTATCAGAGCACTAGGTTGAAAGATCCTCGGAGTCCAATACACCATGTCGATTAGAGTCCTATTCATGGTTGTGAAGCATGCCATGACTATGAGTAGGAGGCTATGAGGCATTTTAAGAAATATTTTCCTTTCTTCACATTCTATGTCATGCTATAGAGTTGTAGTGAGTTTTTCCTCTAACGATTATTCTTTTCTATGCTAGATCATGCCAAAAACTAGAAGAAGATATGCCCAAACTCCTGAGGAGCAGCCTATCAATAGTGAGCTCCAGGATGCTTTTACTATGCTTAACAAAGTGGTAGCCAACCAAGTCCAATAAAGGGCCCAAGCCCTTCATGCTAACACCCCGGGAGCTAGGGTAAGAGACTTTATGAGGATGAATCCTCCGGTTTTCCATGGGTCGAAGGTGGATGAAGACCCACAAGAGTTCATTGATGAGGTCTACAAAATCTTGAATAACATAGGTGTTGGGCTAAATAAAAAGGCGGAGTTGGCGGCGTACCAACTCAAAGGGGCCTAGATTTGGTATGAGCAATGGAAGGGTGAGAAGGGGGTTGTTAATGTGGTGCTTTGGGAGGAGTTCAAATTGGCTTTCCTTAATCAGTTTTTCCCTCTTGAACTTAGGGAGGAAACGTTGGTAGAGTTTATGAACTTAAAGAAAGGTGCTATGAGTGTGAGAGAGTATGCCCTCAATTTTAGTCAACTTTCAAAGTATGCTCCTCACTTGGTGGCCGATCCTAGGTCGAGGATGAATAAGTTTGTTATGGAGGTCTCCGACTTGGTAAGTAAGGAATGCCGATTCGCCATGCTTATTGGTGATATGGACTTGTGTCAGTTGATGATGTATGGCGAGCAAATGGAGGAAGAAAAGTTGAGAAAGAGGAGGGGCTATGAGGCCAAAAGGGTCCGTTTTGAGGGAAAGTTCCAAAAGGGTACTAGATTTCGTCAAGGCCAAGGGCCTCCTCATGCTACTGATAGGGAGTTTGCCAATGACTTCCCCAGGCCATAAGGTGTTAGTGGTGTGGCTCCTATTTATGTGGTTGTAGAAGGAATCATAGAGGCCCATGGTTGAAAGATTCTAATGCATGCATTGTTTGTGGGGAACTTTGTCACAAGAAGAAAGATTGTCCAAGAAACCGTGGCAAGGTTCGGGGTACAAATACGGTTCTATTGGGTAGAGGTAGTCCTCAAAGAGGTGCCCCAAGGCACAACCGTTTTTATGCCCTACATGGAAGACAAAGGGTTGGTGAGGTCCCCGATGTTGTTACCGGTATGTTGAAAATCTTTGATCTTGATGTATATGCTTTGATTAATCCAGGTGCCACCCTTTCCTTTATTACCACCTTTGTTGCTAAAAAGTTCCATGTTGAGTCAGAGTTGTTGCATGAGTCATATGAGGTGTCTAGTCCAATTGGTGCATCTATTGTTGCTAGGAGGCATACTGAAATTGCCCGATTTGCATCTTGCATAAAATCTTACCTTGTGATCTTATTGAATTCAATTCCCAAATGAATCCGTACTTAAGTGGGAAAGTCAAGATACGGTGGTCAAGGGTAGATTCATTTCATGAATAAGCGCCCGTGAGTTGATTTCTAAAGAGTGTTTGTATCATCTTGTGAGTGTTAAAGATGTGGAGTCTTAGGTCCCTTGCATTGAGTCAGTCCCGGTTGTAAATAAGTTTCTTGATGTCTTCCAAATGAACTTTCCGATGTCCCTCTCGAAAGGGAGATAGATTTTGGCATAGACCTCCTTCCCAACACTCAACCTATCTCTATTCCCCCTTATTGTATGGCCCCGGCGGAGTTGAAGGAGTTAAAAGACCAATTGAAAGATTTGTTGGAAAAGGGATTTATTAGACCTAGTCAATTATCTTGGAGTGCTCCGGTGTTGTTAGTAAAAAAGAAGGATGGGTCACTTAGAATGTGCATTGATTACAGGCAACTTAATAGGGTCACTATAAAGAATAGGTGTCCTCTTCCGAGAATTGATAACTTGTTTGTCCAATTGCAAGGGGCTAGATTTTTCTCTAAGATTGATCTTCAGCTCGGGTACCATCATGTGATGGTGAGGGAGTGTGATATTCCCAATACGGCCTTTCAGACTAGGTATGAGCACTATGAATTTGTGGTGATTTCCTTTGGTTTGACTAATTCACCAACCATCTTCATGGACCTAATGAATAGGGTCTTTAAATCCTACCTCGATTCCTTTGTTGTGATCTTCATTGATGATATTTTGATCTATTCACATAGTAGGGAGGAGCATATGGGCCATTTGGGGGTTTTGTTGTCTATTGTGATGCATCTAGAGTTGGTTTGGGTTGTGTGCTAATGCAAAATGGTAAGATCATAGCCTATGCTTCTAGTAAACTCAAAGTGCAAGAGAAGAACTACTCTACCCATGATCTTGAATTGGTTGCCATAGTGTTTGCATTAAAGATTAGTCATCATTATTTGTATGGGGTGGATATTGATGTCTTCACCAATTATAAGAGCCTCCAATATGTCTTCACACAAAGAGATCTTAACTTGAGACAAAGAAGGTGGCTGGAACTCCTTAAGGACTATGACATGAGTATGCATTACTATTCGGGCAAGGCAAATATTGTGGTGGATGCTTTGAGTCGGGTGTCTGTGGTTAGCCTAGCTCATGTGGATGGTAGTGATAGGGAAATGGCTAGGGAGGTACATAGATTAGCTATATTGGGGATAAGGTTGGAAGATGTGGGTAATGTTGTAGTTATTGTTGATGGTTCTAAATCTTCTTTTGTTGATGAGGTGATAGCAAAACAAGATCTAGACTCCTCCTTGCTTGAATTGAAGGCCTTGGTGAAACAGGGCAAAATAGAGGTTTTCTCCCAAGGGGGAGATGGGGCCCTTAGATACCAAGGGAGGTTGTGTGTGCTATGTGTGATGGTTTGAGGGAGAGAATTCTTGATATGGCCTATAATTCTTCTTACTCTATTCACCCCGGTTCCACCAAAATGTATAGAGACTTGAGGGAGGTGTATTGGTGGGGAGGCATGAAGAGGGACATGGCTAAATTTGTTTCTGGTTGCCATAGTTGTCAACAAGTCAAAACCGAACATCAAAGTCTGGGTGGCCTAACCCAAGACATAGAGATTCCTACTTGGAAGTGGGAGGTAATTAATATTGATTTTGTGGTTGGGTTGCCCATGACCAGAAAAGGTTTTGATTCCATATGGGTAGTGGTTGATAGGATGATGAAATCGTCTCACTTTTTACCGGTTAAGACTACATATGGGGATGAGAAGTATGCAAGGTTGTATATCCATGAGTTAGTGAGGTTACATGGGGTTCCTTTATCCATCATATTGGATCGGGGTGCACAATGTACTTCATACTTTTGGAGGGCATTTCAAAGGGGGTCTTGGTACCAAAGTTCACCTTAGTACGACCTTCTACCCTCAAATCGATGGCCAAGCCGAAAGGACAAATTAAACCCTTGAAGATACACTTGGGGCTTGTGTTTTGGAGTTGAGGGGTAGTTGGGATGACCATCTTCCTTTGATTGAATTCACATACAACAATAACTATCACTCTAGCATCGATATGGCTCTTATTGAGGCTCTTTGTGGGAGACGATGTAGATCACCAGTTAGTTGGTTTGAGGTTGGAGAGGTGGCCTTGTTTGGACCAGATCTGATTATGGATGCTCTTGAGAAGGTTATTATGATTAGGAAAAGGTTAAGAACAAGCCAAGCCGTCAAAAATCCTATACCGATGTGAGAAGAAGAGACCTTGAATTCAAAGTGCGTGATTAGGTCTATATGGAAGTTTCTCCAATGAAAGGTGTAGCCCATTTTGGGAAAAAAGGGGAAAGTAGTCCATTTTGGGAAAAAAGGGGAAATTGAGTCCAAGGTATGTCAGTCCTTATTGGGGAAAAAGAGGGTTGGCAAGGTAGCTTATGAGTTGAAGTTGCCTAGTGAAATGAATTTGATTCATTCGATATTCCATGTTTCTATATTGAGAAAGTGTGTTGGTGATCCTAATGTCATTGTGCCTCTTGATGTGGTGGGTATTGTTGACGATAACTTGACTTATGAGGAGGTTCTGGTTCAGATCTTCGATAGGCAAGTAAAGAGAATGAGGAACAAGGAGGTGGCATCTGTTAAGGTCCTTTGGAGGAACCAACAAGTCAAAAGTGCAACTTGGGAGGTGGAAACGGACATGCAAAAGAGATATCCTTATCTCTTCCACTTCGCTCAAGCCTAAGGTACAAATTCTAAGTCCCCTATATGATATCAAGTCTTATATGTCATCCTTATTTCATTCATGTGCATTCATGTTTAAGTTAGCAAATTATGATAATTTTATACCTATGCTGAGATTTTTAAAGTGATGTTTAAATGAAATGTTGCATCCATGTTGGGCGCTGATTTGTTCATGATTATTCTTGTCTTGTACCTCTCTTCTGCATTTTGGGGAGGAATATTCCCAAAAGGGAGATATTCAAACGACCCAAAAAAGTACCCAAAAACGTGCCTAGGAAGTGCCCGAAATCTTGTTTTTCGTATATCTGAAAATTTGTTTGTTATTTCGAACATCGAACTTCTTGTTCAAGGGATCTAAATTAGAGTGACCAGAGTCTAACCTCGAATTTAAAGCAAAGAAATCAAGTTATGAAATTTCACTTGGTGCAATATCCAGAGAGGGTCCACGACCTCTCTGCAATTCGAAGAGGTGTATTTCCTGCACTGTTTTTCCTAGTCCATCCAAATTTTTCTAAGTGTTCGGCCTAAATTTTCCCAAACTTGTTTTTACCTTTACTTAGCCTTATTTCACCCTCATATCACCCTAAACATTCTTTAATACTCACCAAGACACTTATCTAAATATTTACTCCTAAATTCAAGTCTCAAACTCAAGACCAATCTTAAGGATTTCATCAAGGATCTCACTCAAGATTCAAGTCTCCATTTTCAATCTTGTTCAAGAGTTCTCCAAAGTCAAGGTATGTGGTGTTGAACCATTGGGTCCTTTCATCCATGGTGCCTAAACCTTCTTTTTACTAAATTTATGATTTAAAGTTAATTTTACATGTGCATCTTGTATATTGATAAATTTACTGCACGGTGATTTTAGTTCATGAAAATATGGTTGTTTTAGCATGTTTTGAACTCTAAATCTTGGATCTAATATTGGATTTGATGAGGGGTTTTGATATGATTGTTTTGAGGGTGTTGCAAGGTGTTGATTGATGGTTTTACTACAAATTTTCTTGCATGATTTCATCTCCAAATTGCATGGTCTTTTACCCCCACTACACAGCCCCAAGGTGTTTGATGAAATGTTCGATTATGGTTTCTTGAGGAAATGAAGGTCTAAAGCATGAGATATAATATGAATGATGTTATGATGATGAAATGAACTTATGTATATGATTATTCCTATATGAAGTGTTGCACTAGAACAAATGATGAATCTTATATAAAGTGTAGAATCGACCATGCCCAATCCGGGGGGTCTGAGCACCCGGATAACCTAGTGAAGGGTTTATACTTCTCCAACTGGTGATGGGGTGACATCATCACTAACCTAGATGGGGATTTGTACTCGTCAACCTAGGGAAGGGTTTGCACTTCTCCACCATGGTGATGGGGCGGCATTTTCACCAACCTAGATGAGGGTTAGTACTCATCCAACTAAGTGATGGGGTGGCAACATCACTAACCTACCAAAGGATTCGTACTTTGGAAATTCAGTTTGGTCTCTTCTACACATATGATATTCTATATGAGCATAGGTTACTTAAGCATGTTTTATTATGCATTGTTCATACATGTCATCTTGCTATAATATGCCCATTGCCTGTTGCTATGCATTTTGATCATGATGTTTATTTCTTGTTGCATTGTATCCCGCATACTTAGTACATCTAAATGTACTAACGCAGACTCTTGCGTACATGATATCACCATGTAGGAACCGGTGCTCAAGTTGATCATCCTCCCCCTCCACTGGCTAGTTGGTGCTATTCCAAGCTTGTTGGTGAGTCCTCCATTTCGGGGACCTTAGTCTATGATTGCTATTGTCTATGTATTGAGACACTTTCTTATGTTTTATTTTGACTATGAAGGTGAGCCCGGTTACTTTGTCTTGGCCCCCGCTCTATCTATGTATTTAGAGGTGTTTGTTGGACAGGTTGTGTGATTATGATATGAGTCACGACTCCTTGTCTTTGATGTTGATGTTTTGGCAAGCTATCCCTTAGCCCTTTTGCCCCTTATGCTTGTTTTATGTCTTTTACATGCTTCTGCAACCAATGATGTGTAATGATAAGTTGAGAGACTTGATTGGGGTTCCTTCAGGTTCCCCATTCGTCGTGTCACGTCTAGGCCCTAGGCTTGGGTCGTGACAAACTTGGTATCAGAGCACTAGGTTGATAGATCCTCGGAATCAAACACACCGCATCAATTTGAGTCCTATTCATAGTTGTGAAGCGTATCATGATTATGAATAGGAGGCTATGAGGCGTTTTAGGAAATGTTTCCCTTCTTCATGTTCTAAGTCGTGCGATAGAGTTCTAGTGAGTTTTCCCTATAAAGATTGTTCTTTGCGATGCTAGATCATGCCAAACACTAGAGGAAGCCGAGCCCAAGCTCTCGAGGAGCAACCTATCAATGGTGAGCTCTGGATGCTCTTACAATGCTTGCCCAAGTGGTAGCCAACCAAGTCCAACAAGGGGTCCAAGCCTCTTATGCTACTACCGTGGGAGCTAGGGTAAGAGATTTCATGAGGACGAATAAGGTGGATGAAGATCCACAAGAGTTCATTGATGAGGTCTACAATCTTGATGATATAGACTTATCTCGGTTGATGACTTATGCCGAGCAAATGGAGGAAGAAAAGATAAGAAAGGGGAGGGGCCATGAGGCCAAGAGAGCCCGTTATGGGGGTAAGTTCCATAGAGGTGGCCGATTTCATCAAGGCCAAGGGCCTCCTCACGCTACATATAGCGGATTTGCCAATGACTTACCTAGGCCTCAAGGTGTTGGTGGTGTGGCTCTCATTGATGTGTACCCTACATGTGGGAAGAGTCATAGGCGCCCCTGTTTGAACGGTTCTAATGCATACTTTGATCGTGGGGAGCTTGTTCACAAAAGGGTGGATTGTCCAAGAAACCGTTGCAAGGGACGATGTGCAAATGCGGTTCCATTGGGTAGAGGTGGTCCTCAAGGTGGTGCCCCAAGGCACAATCGATTTTATGCTATACATGGAAGGCAAGGGATTGGTGAGGTCTCTTATGTTGTTACGGGTATGTTGAAAATCTTTGACTTTGATGTGTGTGCTTTGATTGATCCGGGTGTCACTCTTTCCTTTGTTACCCCTCTTGTTGCTAAAAAGTTCATGTTGTCCCCGAGTTGTTGCATGAGTCATATGAAGTGTCTACTCCCATCGATGTCTCAATTGTTGCAGGGGAAGTGTATAGAAATTGTCCTATTTGCATTTTGCAAAAGTTGTTACCTTGTGATCTTGTTGAATTAGACATGGTAGACTTTGATGTCATTCTTGGGATGGATTGGTTGCATGCTTACTATGCTTCTATTGATTGTAGAACCCGTAGTCGTGAATCCATCCTTGAGTGGGAAAGTCAAGATGTGGTGGTTAAGGGTAGATTCATTTCATGCATTGAAGCCCATAGGTTGATTTCTAGGGGGTATTTGTATCATCTTGTGAGGGTTAAGGGTGTGGAGTCCAAAGTCCCTTCCATTGAGTCGGTTCCCATAGTAAACGAGTTTCTTGACGTCTTCCTAAATGACCTTCTCGGCGTCCCTCTCGAAAGGGAGATAGATTTTGTCATAGATCTCCTTCCCGATACTCAACCTATCTCCATTTCCCCTTACCGTATGGCTCCGGCGGAGTTGCAGGAGTTAAAAGAGCAATTGAAAGATTTGTTAGGAAAAGGGATTTGTTAGACCTAGTCAATCACCTTGGGGTGGTCCGGTGTTTGTTCAAAAAGAAGGATAGGTCACTTAGAATATGCATTGATTACCGACAACTCAATAGGGTCACTATAAAGAATAAATATCCTCTTCCAAGAATTGATGACTTGTTTGACCAATTGCAAGGGGCTAGCTTCTTCTCTAAAATTGATCTTTGGTCCGGGTACCATCAAGTGAGGATGAGGGAGTGTGATATTCTCAAAACGGCCTTCCGGACTAGATATGGGCATTATGAATTTGTGGTGAAGTCCTTTGGGTTGACTAATGCACTGCCCATCTTCATGGACCTAATGAATAGGGTTTTCAAACCCTACCTTGATTCCTTTGTCGTGGTCTTCATTGATGATATTTTGATCTATTCATATAGTAGGGAGGAGCATATTGAAACGGAATTGCAATTATCTTTCCTTTCGTGCCATATGCGCTTAGACTTGATTTAACTTCGTACCAGTCCAATATTGGTTCTCGAAGGTCTTCGTTTCCGTGTCGAAGCAAACTCTCCAAATTGTTGACCTCCTTCCCGGGCGCGCTTTGGGGCCACCCCTGGCCCGGGCAGTGATCCAAAGGGCCAAGTGTGTGTGGCTTCTCGAGAATCCCTTATCCAGATTCGATTTGAAATCTTTTTTGAAGGTTCCCCATCATCTTCCCCATTTGAGGGTTGTATTGTAAAGGTTGAGGGAGGAGAGATTGTATGCTAAATATGACAAGTGTGAGTTTTGGTTGAAGGATGTTGCATTCTTGGGTCATGTGGTGTGGGGGGATGGTATAAAGGTGGATCCTAAGAAGACCGATTTGATTAGGAATTGTCCTAGACCATTGACCCCGTCGGATATTAGGAGTTTCTTGGGCGTTGCAGGTTACTATAAAAGGTTTGGGAATGGGTTCTCCTCCATTGATTCCCTTATGACAAGTGACTCAAAAGAAGGTTAAGTTTGTGTGGATCGATGAACGTGAGAAAAGCTTCCAAACATTGAAAGATAGGCTTGTGTCCGCTCCTATATTATCTCTACCGGATGAGCTTAAGGTTTTTGTTGTGTATTGTGATGCATCTAGAGTTGGTTTGGGTTGTGTGCTAATGCAAAATGGTAAGGTTATAACCTATGCTTCTAGGCAACTCAAAGTGCATGAAAGAAATTACCCTACCCATGATCTAGAGTTAGTCGTCGTTGTGTTTGCATTGAAGATATGTCATCATTATTTGTATGGGGTGCATGTGGATGTCTTCACCAATCATAAGAGCCTCCAATATGTCTTCACTTAAAAAGATCTCAACTTGAGACAAAGAAGGTGTCTAAAACTTCTTAAGGACTATGATATGAGTGTGCATTACCATCTGGGTAAGACAAATGTTGTGGCAGAAACTTTGAGTCGGGTGTCTATGGGTAGCCTACCTCATGTAGATGGTGGTGATAGGGAGATGGCTAGGGAGGTGCATAGATTGGCTAGATTGGCGGTTAGGTTGGAAGATATGGGTAATGGTGTAGTTGTTGTTGATGGTTCTAAATCTTCGTTGGTTGATGAGATGATAGCAAAACAAGATCTAGACTCCTCCTTGCTTAAATTGAAGGCCTTGGTGAAAGAGGGCAAAATAGAGGTTTTCTCCCAAGGGGGAGATGGGGCCCTTAGATATCAAGGTAGGTTGTGTGTGCCATATGTTGGTGGTTTGAGGGAGAGAATTCTTGATGAGGCCCGTAATTCTTCTTACTATATCCACCCTCGTTCCATCAAAATGTATAGAGACTTGAGGAAAGTGTATTGGTGGGGAGGCATGAAGAGGGATATCGCAAAATTTATTTCTGGTTTCCATAGTTGTCAACAAGTCAAAATCGAGCATCAAAGGTCGGGTGGCCTAACCCAAGACATAGAGACTCCTACTCGGGAGTGGGAGGTGATTAACATGGATTTTGTGGTTAGGTTGCCTAAGACTAGGAAAGGTTTTGATTCCATATGGGTGGTGGTTGATAGGATGACGAAATTGACTCACTTTCTACCAATTAAGACTACTTATGGGGCTGAAGAGTATGCAAGGTTGTACATCCATGAGTTAGTGAGGTTACATGGGATTCCTTTATCCATTTTATCGGATTGTGGTGCACAATTCACTTCACACTTTTTAAGATTTTTTCAAAGGGGTCTTGGTACCAAAGTTCACTTTAGTATGGCCTTCACCCTCAAACGGATGGCCAAGACGAAAGGAGAATTCAAACCCTTGAAGATATGCTTAGGGCATGCATTTTGGAGTTGAGGGATAGTTGGGATGACCATCTTCCTTTGATTGAATTCGCATACAACAATAGCTATCACTCTAGCATCGGTATGACTCCATTTGAGGCTCTTTATGGGAGACGTTGTAGATCACTCGTGGGTTGGTTTGAGGTTGGAGAGGTAGCTTTATTAGGACGGATCTGGTTATGGAGGCTCTTTAGAAGGTTAGGATGATTAGAGAAAGGTTGAGAACAACCCAAAGTCGTAAAAAATCTCATGCAATGTGAGAAGAAGAGACCTTGAATTCAAAGTGAGTGATTGGGTTTACTTAAAAGTTTCTCCAATGAAAGGAGCGATCCGTTTTGGTAAAAAAGAGAAGTTGAGTCCAAGATATGTTGGTCCTTATGAGATTGTGAAGAGGGTTGGAAAGGTAGCTTATGATGTGAAGTTTCCTAGTGAAATGACTTTGGTTCATCCGGTGTTCTATGTCTCAATGTTAAGAAAATGTGTTGGTGACCCTAATGCTATTGTGACTCTTGATGTTTTGGGTGTTGTTGAGGATAACTTGACTTATGAGGAGGTTCCGATTCAGATTCTAGATAGGCAAGTGAAGAGATTGAGGAACAAAGAGGTGGCATCCGTTAATGTCCTTTAGAGGCACCAACAAATCGAAAGTGTTACTTGGGAGGCTGAAGCGGACATGCGAAAGCGGTATCCTTATCTTTTCCACTCCACTCAAGCCTAAGATACAAGTTCTAAGTCCTCTATGTGATTTCAAGTCTTATGTTTCTGCCCTATGTCATTCATATGCGTCGATGTTTAAGTTGACAAGTCATGATGATTTTACACTCATGTTAAGGTTTTGAAAATGGTGTTTTATGTGATGTTACATTGTAGTTGGGGTTGATTTGTGTATGATCATTCTTGTCTTGTACGTCTCTTTTACATTAAGGGACGAATGTTCCCAAGGGATAAATATTGAAACGACCCCAAAAAGTGCCTAAAAGTGTGCCTTGGAATGCCTGAAATTTTAAATTTCATATATCTTAAAATCCGTTTGCTATTTCAAAAATCCGACTTCATATTCTTGTTCAAGGGGGTCAAAATTAGGGTAAAAAGGGTCTAACCCCGATTTTAGAGCAAATGATTAGCAATTTTAATTTTCATAATTTTTAATTTACAGAGATGATCTGCAACAGCACCGCGAGCGCAGCTGTCGCGAACATGTGTTAATTTGTCCTTCGGGATAGGTCCATATCGCGGACCTGTGTAATTCGCTGCCAGTGATTTCTATCTCGGTCGAAGGCTTTGGTGCCTTGGGCCTAAGTGTTCCCTAACGTGTTTTTACATATACTTAGCCTCATTTCATCCTTATATCATCCTAAACATTTCCCAATACTCCCGAAAACACAAAGCCATATTTTCACTTCAAAATTCAAGAGTCAAAATGCTCATCTGGAATTAAGGATTCTCTTCGAGCTTCAACCCTCCATTTTCAAACTTCATCAAGAACTTCCCCAAAGCTAAGGTATGTGGTGTTGAACCATTGGGTCCTTTCACCCATGGTGCCTAAGCCTCCTATGATTTAAAGTTGATTTTTCATGTGGGTCTTGTATATTGAGAGTTGATTTTTCATATGGGTCTTGTATATTGAGAATTTACTGCACAGTGATTTTAATTCATGAAAGTATGGTTCTTTTTAGCATGTTTTGAGCTCTAAATCTTGGATCTAGTGTTGGACTTGATGACGGGTTTTGATGTGAATGTCTTGGGGGTGTTGCAAGGTGTTGATTGATGGTTTTACTACAGATTTTCTTGTATGATTTCATCTCCAAATTGCATGGTCTTTTACCCCCACTACACACCCCCAAGGTATTTGATAAAATGTCCGGTTATGGTTACTTGATGAAATGAAGGGCCAAAGCATGAGATATGATAGAATGATGTTATGATGATGAAATGAGCTTATGTATATGATTATTCCTATATAAAGTGTTGCACTAGAGCATATGATGAATCCTATATAAAGTGTAGAATCAACCTGCCCAATCGGGGGGTTTGAGCACCCGGATAACCTAGTGAAGGGTTTGTACTTCTCCACCTGGTGATGGGGCGGCATCATCACTAAACCAGATGGGGGTTTGTACTTGTCAACCTAGGGAAGAGTTTGTACTTCTCCACCATGGTGATGGGGCGGCATTATCACCAACCTGGATGAGGGTTAGTACTCATCCACCTAAGTGATTAGGTGGCAACATCACTAACCTACTAAGGGGTTCGTAATGGTTTCCTTAAGCATATTTTACTTATGCATTGTTCATACATGTCATCTTGCTATAATATGCCCATTGCCTGTTGCTATGCATTTTGATCATGATTTTTATTTCTTGTTGCATTGCATCCCGCATACTTAGTACATTCAGACGTACTAACACATACTCTTACCTACATGATATCACCATGTCGGAACCGGTGCTCAAGTTGATCATCCTCCCCCTCCACGTGGCTAGTCGGTGCTATTCCAAGCTTGTTGGTGAGCCCTTCATTTTGGGGAGCTTAGTCTATGATTGTTATTATCTATGTATTTATACACTTTCTTATGTTCTATTTTGACGATGAGGGTGAGTCTGGTTACTTTGTCTTGGCCCCCGCTCTATCGATGTATTTAGAGGTGTTTGTTGGACAAGTTGTGTGATTATAATATGAGCTATGACTCCTTGTCTTTGATGTTGATGTTTTGGGAAGCTATCCCTTAGCCCTTTTGCCCCTTATGCTTGTTTTATGTCTTTTACATGCTTCCGCGACCAACGATGTGTAATGATAATTTGAGAGGCTTGATTGGGGTTCCTTCGGGTTCTCCATTTGTCGTGTCACGTCTAGGCACTAGGCTTGGATCGTGACACATGGCCCTAGTTTCCTATGATGAAGCTATGAATTTTCATGAACTATGGTTCCAAGTATAAAAAGCATGATTTGATGATAATGGTGTTATAATAATGATGCTATGATGATGATACTGATATGATGATGTTAAGATGGGGAGTATACCCACACTATGTGAAAGTTATATATATAGATTGATCTTATGATATGAGATGTTTTCATGAAGTTATGATGATTATTTTACAAGTTATGTAAGTATGATTTTGATAAAGTATGAATTACGTTAAAAGCCATGTAATGCATGATTTTATATTTCGTGGGATATGACTTAACACCTAGAGGGTTTTGGTAGATTTCATTGTCCCCTAACTATGTGCCACTGTAGTTTTATGATGATGTTTAATGCCTATACGGTTTGCTAATTGATTCATATAGCTTTATGATGTGACACTCATCATGTTAGAATAGAGACAAAAGATTGGAGTCATTATGATGGGTTCTCATCGTGCTAGGATAGAGCCTATACGGTAAGAATTAAGTCTACCTTGATAAAGTAGAATCCTCTTTCAGTCGGTGTAGAGGGAACATCTAGATTTCATGTAATAGTCTGCATGGTCTTATTGTTGGTTATGGTCTTATTCCCACATATGTATGCTAGGATTATGAAGGTTTTGGTGATGTTTCTTCTCATTGTTTTAAACGTGCATTGATCATTCATATTCTGTCCTTACTCTATTGTTTATGATTATGCATATTGATATTATGTTGTAATGTTCCTTAATGCATGACATACGCATACTTAGTACATTTCACGTACTAATGCATACTTCTTTGCCTACATGTTCTAACCATGCAAGGACAGGCGACGTCGATACTACTCTATTTCGTGGTTGGATTAGGATTCGGAAGCTTGAAGACTTGTTTGTGAATTTCCATGCTTCGGAGACAAGCCTAGTTCATGTTATACTTTTATGTGGAGACTTTATGATTTCCTTGTTATTCTATCTTGAAAATGAGCTAATAGTCTCTAGTCCCCACTAAGATCTTATGTTGTAAAGGCATGATTTGGACATTTTGATATTGTAATTCCTCTAAGAGAAACTATAACTCCTATATGATATGTTTTGCTTGCTACTCTCTTATGTTTTTCTTACTTTATCTTATGTATTCTTATGATATGAATACGGGGCTTGGATGGGATGCCCTTCGGTGTCTGATTCGTCGTGTCACAACTAGGTCCTAGGTTCAGGTCATGACAAGATTTCAAAGTATCCTAGGGAGTTCAACATGCCGCATCTAGTAGACTCTTGTGCATAGGTGTGAAGTGCACCACATCTATGAGCGAGAGGCTATGAGACGTTTAGAAAATCTTCACTCTTTTGTGATCTATGTCGTGCCTTCAAGATTTTCATTCTATAGTCCTTGTCTTTGATATATTTAGAAGATGGCTTCATGACGTGCTCCATTGCCTAGGGGAGTTGATATAGATAAGGACCAAGTTCCTCGGGCTCCTCGGGGCCCTCAAGATGACCAAGTTACTAATGATGAGTTTAGGGTTGTCATTACTATGTTGCCTCAAGTTGTTGCCTCCTTAAAAACTCCTACTCTAGCTTCTAGGCTAAGAGATTTTGCTAGGATGAATCCCTGGAGTTCCATGGTTCCAAGGTGGTGAAGATCATGGGGGTGTGTTTCGTGGAGAAGGCCGAATTTGCAGCTTATCAACTTAAAGGAGTTGCTCAAGTTTGGTTCATATAATGGATGTCTGAAAGAGTCGAAGAAGGGTTTACTATTTGGGAGATGTATAAGGTTGCTTTCCATGATCGCTTCTTCCCACTTGAACTAAGGAAAGCTAAAGTGATGATGTTCATGAATTTGAGACAAGGTGGTACGAGTGTGAGGGAATATGTCCGCAAGTTCACAGAGTTGTCCAAGTATTCTCCTTCCTTGGTGGCCAACTCTAGGGCCCGCATGAACAAATTCACCTTAGGTGTGTCCAATTTGGCGAAGATAAAGCGTAAGGTTGCAATCCTCATTAAGGAGATGAATATTTTACGACTCATGACCTATGCCGAATATGTGGAGAGTGAGAAACTTCAAAAGATGAGGATAAGGGAGTCCAATATGGCTCGTTATGATGGTAGATTTTCTCATGCTAAGTTTGGTGGTGGCCTAACAGGTCAAGGGTCGTCCAAGGGTGCTTCTCAATGCTTTGATAAAGAAAGGGTGTCTAACCCCAAGGCTCAAGGTGAGGTTTTGAAAGGTGGTGTTATTCCTCCTGGTTGTACCAAGTGCGGGAGAAACCATGTTAGTGAATGCTTGAGAGATACTAATGCTTGTTTTGGTTGTGGAAAGATGGGGCACAAGATTGCCGAGTGTTCTAATGTTGCTAACAAGGGTAAGGAAGGGCGTCCACAAGGTCAAATGGTTCAAAGATGGAAAGTACAACAAGGTGCCCAAGCTTAAGGTAGTGGTCCACATGGTAATTAATTCAATGCTTTGCATGCTAGGCAAGAGGTTGAGGAGTCTCCCAATGTAGTTAACGGTATGTTAAGAGTCTTTGATTATGATGTGTATGCTTTGCTTGACCCGGTGCTAATATGTCTTTTGTTACTCCTTCCTTGCAATAAAGTTTGATGTGTCTACGAAAGTCTTATTAGATCCTTATTCGATCTATACTTCAATTGGTGAGTCAATTTTAGCTAACAAAGTCTATAGGAATCCCATATCAATCTTTCATAAAGTCTTTCCATATGGTCTTGTTGAACTTGATATGATTGATTTTGATGTTATTCTTGGTATGGATTGGGTGCATGAATCTTATGCTCGTATTGATTGTAGAACCCGTAGGGTCACATTCCAAGTTCCTACTGAACCTATCCTTGAATGAAGGGGAACGAATTCGATGTTCAAGAAAAAATGTGTTTCTTATGTGAAGGCTATGAAATGATTTCCAAAAGTGATACATATCATGTTGTTCGAGTCATAGATGTTGAGTCAAATATTCCTATTCTTGATTCGGTTTCTATAATTAATGAGTTTCCCGATGACTTCACCAATGAGTTGCTCGATATTTCTCCCATAAGGGAAATTGACTTTGGCACCGATCTTTTATCCGACACTCAACCTATTTCTACACCTCCTTATTGAATAGCCTCGGTAGAGTTGAAAGATTGAAGGAACAATTAAAGGATTTACTTGACCAAGGGTTCATAAGGCCTAGTGTGTGTCTATAGGATGCTCCAGCATTGTTTCTAAGGAAAAAAGATGGTTCACTTCAGATGTCTATGGATTATTGGCAATTGAATAAGGTAACCATAAAAAATAAGAATCCACTACCGAGATTGATGATCTATTTGATCCACAAGGTGCAAGTTATTTTTCTAAGATTGATCTTCGGTCCAGATATAACCAATTGAGGGTGAAGAAGGATGAAATTTCTAAGACGTCATTTAGAAATCGGTATGGCCATATTGAATTCTTGGTTATATCATTCGAATTAATAAATGCCCTCGCCGCTTTTATGGATTTGATGAATAGAATTTTCAAACCATATTGGATATGTTTGTGGTTGTATTCATAGATGATATTTTGGTTTATTCACGAGATATTAAAAAGCACAAAAAGTATTTGCAAATTGTGTTTCTAACATTGAGAGATAGGCAACCCTGCGCCACGTTTAGCAAGTGTACGTTTTGGCAAAAGTAGGTGACTTTTCTTGGACACATTATTTAGGGTGATGGTATTAGAGTAAGAAGATAGAAGCGTTGAAGAATCGGCCAAGACAACTGTCTCTATTTGATATTAGGAGCTTTTTGGGTTTGGTTGGATATTATAAAAGATTTGTTGAGGGATTTTCTTCCATCGCCTCTCCTTTGACTAAGTTTACCCAAGAAAGGTAAAATTTCAATAGTCCAATGAGTTTGAGAAAAGCTTCCAAATGTTGAAAGATCGTCTTACTTTGGCTCCAATTTTGACATTGCCCAAGGTCTAGATGGTTTTGTTGTATATTGTGATGCCTCACATATAGGCTTGGGTTGCGTGTTGGTACAACATAGGAAAATCATTGCCTAGGCCTCAAGGCAATTGAAAGTACATGAAAGAAATTATCCAACTCATGATCTTGAATTATTGACTATTATATTTGCATTGAAGATCTGCGACATCATGTTCATATATTCACTGACCCACAAGAACTTGCAATATGTGTTTATCCAACGAAATTTGAACCTAACGCAAAGGAGGTGGTTGGAGATTTTGAAGGACTATGATATAAATGTGATGTATCACCCCGATATGACAAATATTGTGGACAATGCATTGAGTAGAAGGTTTTTGGGTAGCATTTCCCATGTTGAGAATGGGAAGAAAGAGTTGGTGCGGAAAGTGCACCGTTTGACCCATTTGGATGTGAGGTTGAATAACTGGAATAATGATTTTGTACTTGTACAAAATGGGGCAGAATCATCTTTGATAGAGGAGGTGAGAGTGAAACAAGACATGAATCCTACTTTAGTTGAATTGAAGAAGTTTGTAACTATCCGACCTAGGGGCTTTGTCGTCACACAGCGAATGAGATACCGGAAGGCACACCACCCAAGTTATCTAGAGCATCTTAAGCATTTATAAGCATTAAATCTAAAGAAATGTGAAAATAAAATGGGAAAGGGTCTATAGGCCTTTTAAAACAACGAAGCAACACTAAAGTATGAATCACTAATATAGCTTTGTCCATATGACATACCATTTAACATATCAATGGATGGAACCGGTAACAGTCAGTTTCTATCAAATAGAAAAGACTCAAATGTTTTACACCATTGAAAGTCATACCTCAAAAGGAACATAAATACATCATCTCAAAATAAAATACAAGGTAGAAATGAAAATGATAGAGTCCCGAACTAAGGGCGCAACCACTAGCCGGTAGAGGAGTACATGTTCCTACATGGTTAAATCATGCATGCGAAATATGTGTTAGTATGTTGGAATGTACTAAGTATGTGAGCTGCAATGCTTGCATGAAATTGTAATGTCATCATTCATAAATATAACATATAAGTATGTATGAGATGAAAAGTACATAAAGCGAGCTTAAGCATGCACAAGGAATATAGCTCAATATGGATGAGAGTCGGTGAATAAGAAATTACATGCAAGGAAATCATATCATAGAATCATAAACTTGTGGGAGAAGACTTCAACCGACATATAAGATCATGTGAGCTACTATATGGAATCCAACATAACCTCCTATGTTGGCATGGGAGACCACTTGTAGGATGGAACTCCATCAACTTTGAATGTATCTCGTTAGCATAAATGACCTACGTGCATCCATTAGCCTAACTTACAAGGGCTTCTATGTGGTACATAGTTAGGGACATTGAGATTTATCTTTTAGGGGTTATGCATCAACTAACGAGATTTATCTCAAGTCCACTCGATACTAAATCATCCCACGAAATCTTTAAAACATAACTTAAAATCATAAGTTAACAATCATAGGAGTAGCTCGAACTTTAAGAATCACCAAGTGAGTATTGTTATTTCATCTTGGGGACCTTCTTAAAACATACTTAGGGAATTTGTCAACATGCTTATATCTTTGACAAATCATAACTTTGAACTCATCTTTAATACCCTAATCATTATCATAAATTATGCAAGACTTTACTTGAAAATTAGGTGGGTTAGGCTTTTAAATAGAATAATTATAAATCACATAAATAATGAAATTATACTTCTTTGAAGACATGTAAAATAACCCACATTGTATCAAAAACGAAACTCATCATTGGGGTCATAATTAATAGTTTAACACATGCATATACTCAGTAAAAGTATCATAGGATATCATGAATATCATTTAATAACATAAAACATCATAAAATTATCATAAGCATGCATAATATCTTAAAAGGACTTAAAGAAAAGGTAAAATACTTTAAGAAGACATTATAGGTGGACGGATACCCATAAATCAAACTCACATAGCATAGAAGACTTGGTAAGAACAAACTTGGAACCTAGCCTTGCCTTGCCACTTTTCTTGAGAGAGTAATTGCCTTAGAAAATTTGAGAATTGAAAGAATGAAGAGAATAGAGGTTTCTTAGGGTTTAGGATATGATTTAAGGCCCCTTTGAATCCCAAAGTGACTTAGTAGGAATAGAAATGATAAAAATGACAAAATTGTCCTTTATTAAAAATGTCAAATTTCAACTTACAAAAGCTCGTTTACGAGCCATGGAATAAACCATGGGCCGTAGATCCTGCTCGTGCCGTTAATTTTTCCAAAATTCCTGAAACTGTTTTATTGGACTTAAAACTACAAAACCATCTTACGAGCAATATAACTTCTTATTGGTCATGTTGGACGCATAGAGTCCTTCCACACTTAGTCATTTTTCCATCTATCTGGGCCCTATCCACAAAAGGGTTCCACGGGTCATACATTGTTCTATGGACCATGTTGGTAACTCATAGACCACTTCTGACAAACTCCAAATTTTCTTCATGTCTGATTGTCCCAGTCACGATCCTATATACAAACTATCATTCCTTCTATGAGCCATCACTGGGTCGTTGGGTTGCCCTACACTTAAAAAACTTTTTTTCTTTCTTGAAGTTCATGTTTAAGGACTAAACTTACTAATCGTAACTCCTCCTACGGGCCGTATATCCCCCTCAAGAACTTGACTTTAGGTCATTTTTTTGTCCAACTTTCTGCACTCTAGGCTCCTAAACTGGGGGTCGTTACAAAGTTGGTGGTTGATAAAAAGGTAGAGGTCTTCTCATAAGGGGTAGGGATATGGTGCTACGTTACCAAAAGTGATTGTGTGTGCCTAATATTAATGGATTAAGAGAAAAGATACTTGATGAGGCTCATAACTTTAAGTATTTTATTTATCTGGGATCCACCAAAATGTATAGGGATTTGAGAGAGGTGTATTGGTGGAATGGTACAAAGAAAAATATAGCCAAGTGTGCGACAAGGTGTGCAAATTATCAACAAGTGAAGGTGGAACACCAAAGACCAGGTGGTTTGACTCAAGATATTGAGATACCTACTTGAAAATAGGAGGAGGTGAATATGGACTTCATTACGGATTTGTCAAGGACTAGGAAACAATTTGTATCAGTATGGGTATTTGTTGATAGAATAACAAAAATAGTCCACTTTTTGTTGGTAAAGACTTCTTATAGAGTCGAAGATTATACTAAGGTCTACATCTAAGAATTGGTAATCTTTCATGGGGTAACATTGTCTATAATATCAGAGCGTTTCAATTCACTTCTTATATTTGCTAGTATTTTAAAAGGGCCTTGGCACTAAATTAAAGCTAAGTATCATATTTCATCGTCAAACGGATGGACAATAAAAATGTTGAAAGATATGTTAAGGTCATGTGTGCTTGATTTCAAAGATGATTGGGATGATCACTTACCTCTTATTGAATTTGCTTATAACAACAGTTTTCACTCAAGTATTAAGATGACACCGTTTGAAGCATCGTATGGTAGATGATGTAAGTCCCTAATGGATGATTTAAGGTTGGAAAGATGTCCTTGATTGGAACGGATTTGGTACTTGATGCTATGAAGAGAGTGAAAGTCATAGGGGAAAGGTTGAAGGCTGCTCAAAGTCATCAAAAGTCAAATGCTGATGTTAGAAGGAGAGAACTCTAATTTGAGGAAGGTGATTAGGTGTATTTGAAGGTGATTAGGGTTATTATACCTAGTTATGCATGAATTATGAAGAATTATATGATATTTATGAATTTGAAGTGAAAAACATATAATTTCAAGTATGTGATGATTACGACTTGTTGAATTGATGTGAATTCCTTTATTAATAATCCAAATTGATTTCAATTGCATGATTCTTCTATGATTTTTATCTAATTGTATGATTTTAACTCAATTGCTCATGAACCCACACATGACTTAGTTTCCTATGATGAAGCTATGAATTTTCATGAACTATGGTTCTAAATATGAAAAGTATGATTTGATGATGGTGATTTATTAATGATGATGCTATTATGATGTTAAGATGGAGAGAAGATCCACACTATGTGAAAGTTATGTAGATGGACTATTCTTATGATATGTGATACTTTCATGAAGTTATGAATATTATTTTACAAGTTATGAAAGTACATTTTGATAAGTATGAATTAAGTTGAAAACATGTATATACATAATTTTTATATTTCGTGGGACATAACTTAGAACTGAGAGGGCTTTGGTAAATTCCATTGTCCCCTAACTACGTGTCACTATAGGTTTATGATGATATTTATATGCCTATAAGATTTTCTAAGGGATCCACGTAACTTTATGATGTGACACTCACTGTGCTAGGATAGAGACAAAAGGATGAAATTATTATGATGGGTTCTCACCGTGCTAGGATAAATCCTATAGGATGAGGATTGAATCTACCTTAGCAAAGGAGACTCCTCTTTCAGTCGATGTAGAGGGAACATAGAGATTCCATATAATAGTCTGTATTGTCTTATTGCCAGTTATGATCTTATTCCCATATATGTATGCTAGGATTATGAAGGCTTTGATGATGTTTCTTTACATGATTTTTAAACATACATTGATCATTCATATTATGTCTTTACTGTATTGATTATGATTATGCATATTGATATTATGTTATGATGTTCCTTAATACATGACATACCTACATACTTAGTACATTCCACATACTAACACATATTTCTTTGCCTACATGATCTAACTATGTAGGGACGGACGACCATAATACTACTTCTCATTTTCGTGGGTAGATTCAGATTAGAAAGCTTGAAAACTTATTGGTGAATTCTCATGCTTCGAGAACAAGTCTAATTCATGTTATACTTTTATGTTGAGACTTTATGATTCCTTGCTATTTTATTTTGAGTGTGAGCTAGTAGCATGTTTTAGTTCCCGCCAAGATCTTATGATATAGAGGCATGATTTGGAATTTTGATGTTGTATTCCCCTGAGGGAAACTATGAATTCTATAAAATATGTTCCACTTGCAACTCTCTTATATTTTGCTTACTTTATCTTATGTATGCTTGTGATATGAACACGAGCCTTGGATGGGACGCCCTCAGGCGTCACTCTCATCATGGCATGGATAGGCCCTAGGTTCGGATCGTGATAGATGACTTGAGTGAGATGCCTATGGGTGTCTCATTCACCATGTTGTGACTACGCCCTAGGCTTGGGACGTGGTACCAACATCTTCAACTGTGCATCGTTACGGATTGTCCCTTGAGGCTACAAATTAATGATCCATTCTCGATTTGTTTGACGACATATATATGTTATTACAAATCTAATTTTTGCTGCAAATTATACCTTATTATTAATTTGCATATGGCCTATTATTTATTTGACAAGTGTAAATAGTATCCTATCGGGTTTCGTCCCCAAGTGAGGATGAGGGTATGATATCCCTAGGTGTCCTCTCAGACTAGGAGTGAGCATTTTGAGTCGTGGTAGAGTTGTTTGGTTGACTTATGCATCGGTTATGTTTATAGGTCTCATGAATAGGGTCTTTAAACTCTACCTTGGCATGCTTGTGGTGGTCTCTTGTGATGGAGTATAACTTATATAGAACTTGTGGGTCATTTGCGGGTAGTGTTGCAAGTCTTGGTGGGATGAGAGGTTGTTTGCTAAATATGATAGGTGTAAATTGAGGGTAACGCGAAACTGGTTAGAACTCCTTAAGGATTATGATATGAGTGTGCATTATCACCTCGGTAAAGCTAATGTTGTAATCGATGCTCTAGGTAGGGTGTCTATGGGTAGCGTAGCATGTGTTGATGGTGATGACAAGAGGTGACTAGAGAGGTCCATCGGTTGGCTAGATTGGGAGTTAGGTTGGAAGAGGTTGGCTATGGTGGTGTAGTGATGGCTAATGATTCTGGATCTTTCTTGGTTGATGAGGTGAAAGCAAAGCAAGAATGTAACCCCACCTTGATAGGGTTGAAGGTCTTGGTGAGAGATGATAAAGTGGAGGTTTTCTCCCAAGGGGGAAATGGTGTCATTAGATACCAAGGTAGGCCTTGCGTGCTTGTGTTGATGGTTGGGTCCCTTGGGGGTTCCATCCATGAAGGGTGTGGTCCGGTTTGGCAAGAAGGGAATTGAGTTTATGGTTTGTGAGTCCTTGTAGAGTGTCAAAGAGGATTGGTGAGGTTGTATGATAATGGGAATTGCCTATGGATTTTGATATGATTCGTCTGGTTCTTCATGCTTCTAGGTTGAGGGGATGTGCCGGTGACTCTAGTGTTATAGAACTCTTTGAGGTTGTGAGTGTTGTGGAGGATAAGTTGGCTTAGGAGAAGGTCCCGGTGGAGATATTGGATGGAAGGGTGGAGAAGTTGATTGATAAGGATGTAGTATTCGTCTAGGCCAATTGGAGGAATTGTCAAGTCGAAAGTGTCACTCGGGGAGCCGGAGCGGGCATGGAGAAGCAATATCCGTACTTCCTACATTTTATTCTAGCTTATGATAACACATCAATTCCTATTTATGATTTTAAGTCCTATGTTTCAGCTCCTATGTCATTTGCATGCATTCATGTTTATGTTGACAAGTTCATGATGATTTTGACACTTATGTTGAGATTTTGAAAATGATGTTTTAAATGTATTATGGTATTCTTGTTGGGACTGATTTCTTCATGATTACCTTTCTCATGTACGTTTCCTTCACATTCGGGGATGAAGGTTCTCAAGGGGGAGATATTGAAACGACCTCAAAAAGTGCCCGAAAATATCCCTCGGAAGTGCCCCTAATTGTAATTTCCATATATCTCAAAATCCGTGCGTGGTATCGAAAATTCGACTCATATTCTTGTTCAAGGGGCAAAGTTGAGCGGAAAATGGGTCTAACCCCGATTTTGGAGAAATCGTATCAATTCAAAATTTCAAAGTTGGCGAATTCCAGTGAAGAAAGGCGCCCCAGGCGCGACACGCCAGGGGCGCGCCACAGTGTTAAATTTGTCCAGTTTTATTAGTTTAGTCCAATAATTTTGGGTCTTGGGCATAAGCCTTCGCATACGTAAAAATACCTATACATAGTCATATTTCACTTTCATATCATATAAGACATTCCCCAATACTCTCTCAAACACTTAGACAAATATTTTACTCAAAATTCAAGTGCCAAAACTCATTCCGGATCTTAAGGATTTTACTCAAGCTTCACGATCTCATCTCAATCTTCATTAAGGAATTCTCCAAAGCTAAGGTATATGGGTTTCAACTATTGGGTCCTTTCACCAATGGTGCCCAAGCTTCCTTTTTACATAAATATCATGTTTCTAAGTTGATTTACTTATGGATCTTACTTACTATGAATTTGACTATGAACTATGTTGGGGTTTCATAAAGTGTGATTGTTTAAGCATGTATTGAGCTATGAATCTATGATCTATCTTGAGATTTGATGAATGGTTTTGGTGTGTATTGCATGAGGGTGTTACCAAGTGTTGATGGGTTGATTTATTTGAAGATTTCTTGCATGATTTCACTCTTTAGTTGCATGGTTTTACACTATCATTACACACCCATAAAGTGTTTGATAAAATGTCCGATTTAGGGATTCTTGATCTATTGATGGTCCATTGCATGTCCTATGACTTGTATGACTTTATGATGATGAAAGGATGGTATATATGAGTTGATTTTATGAAAAGTATCTATAGGGTTGCATGTTGACCATACCTTGTTGAGGGGGTGCTTTGCTTCAACTACTCTGATGGAGGGTGTGATGTCCATCAACCATGTTGAGGGGTTGATCCCTTGACCACTATGATGGAGGGTGTGATGTCCATTAACCATGTTAAAGGGTTGATACCTTGACCAGTATGATAGAGAGTGTGATGTCCATCAACCAGTTAAGGGGTTGATACCTTGATCGTTCTGATGGAGGGTGTGATGTTCATCAACCAATTGAGGGGATACCTCAATCACCTTAGATGGTAGGTTGTGACAATCCATCATCTTCTTACATATGCAATATGTTCTATACAAGCATATTTTACTCAAAGCATCATTCATGTATGTCATATTACTATTATGCTATCCATTGCTTGTAATGTTGCATTTTGCCTATATTGCCTATCTTTTGTTGCATTGCATCCTACATACCTAGTACATTTAAACGTACTAACACATACTCCATATGCCTATATGATGTTACCATGTAGGAACCAGAGCACTATTTGATCACCTTCCTCCTCTACGTGGCTAGTACGACATATCTCAAAGCAAGTTTGGCGAGTCCTTAACTCCGAAGACAATATCTTTTGATCTTATGTTATGTAAAGATTCTCTTTTCTTATTTGTATGCTTTTGACTATGAGGGTGAGCCTGGTTGCTTGTCTTGGCCCGCGCTAAGCTCTATGTCTAGAGGTGTTGTTGGACAAGTAATGTAATTATGCTTGACCTTTGACTCATCTATGTTATTTAAGTATTAAATTCTTTCTCTTAGTCCAAATATTCCTTGTTTATATTTTCTCTTGTTATTTATTCTTGTTTTCGCAATCAAGGATGTGTGTATGATATGCTAAGAAGCTTGGATTCCTCCGAGTTCCCCATTCGCCGTGTCACGTCTAGGCCCTAGTTTGGGTCGTGACTCCGCTAACAAAGTAGTAATATTTTTAACAACACTAGGAAAAAAAGTAAATTAACCCCTCTTTGATCTACATTTTATCCAGACATTACCTATACATATTGAGTTTAATATTATTCTAGATGTAGAGAAAATAACTTCACAATTTTTAAGTAATTCAAATATGCATCTTTTTTAAAAACAAAATTAGATGTATAATGAATTAGTATCTTGACGTTTGAAAAAAAATTCTAACTATTGCTTTTTCTCCCTTATCCTTTCAAATATACATTCTAAATCTAATTAAAATTAAGAAACATACTTGATTCTCTTATAAATTCCTCAGGTATTAATCTCCACTATGAATATACAAATAATTATTAAGATTAGTGAAAAATCAGTATTCCATCTAATTGAAAAGATATCTTTACTTCAATGTGTCCGATTATCGAGATCACAAAAACTTTAACTTTATTGACTAATTAAGCATTACAAAAGAGAATTAAGATAATATGAAAAGAAAAAAAGTTTAATATCGTACAACCTTTATCATTTCAATATACGCTCGTCTGTATCCAAAAGTATTCATAATGTCCATAGGTCATTGTTGTTATATGTAATGAATCTGGTCTTCATATTTGCATTCCTCCCCTCCAACTTTGTTGTGAATTACATAGCTTAGGTATAGTTGTTATATAAATAAATTTTCTCAAAACAAGCTTTTCAAAAAACAAGAAAGAAAGTGTTATTATACATGATCTGCTATTACTTAATCAATTGTTCTATAGGCAACAATGATTGATACAACTGTGAGTTACTGATGTCAAGTTTATCGTTGGAGTAAAACCTAATGATCTTTATAGAGGCATAGAATCAAGTGAATTTCTAAATTTTTTATTTTGTAAGATGTAAGTCCTTGAGTACTTCACTCATCTGATTCTATGTGAAAAATTGATGTCTTGATATGTACAACACAAGGTATTAGACATTTACAAAAAAAAAGTCATTACTATTGTGTATAAATTGTTATCTATAATTATACTATAATATTTTAACACTACTTAAAGTTAACATGTATTTCACGATACAACATAGCTAACGGGACAAAGGGTTAACTCGTGCTAAATTAATTATCGAGAAGTGAACTTAAACCTTCACCACAAATTGTGTGGTACAACTAATAAGGAACTTTGAACATGACATTCATCAATACCCGCCCTACAACAAAAAGCAAAATAACTAAGTAAATCGCTTAGTTTGGCAAACTATTGAATTATTTACAAACCTATATTTGATAAGTCTAAATTATATGTTGCAACTAAAGACTAAATTAGACGCTATTGCAAATCCAATTGTATGATAAAATATAGGGATAATACATAAATACCCCTCCCTCTAAACTTGGCTCCATGACTTAGTCTAGTACCTAAACTATGCGGATGTTTATGTACCCCCGTTAACAACTTACAAATAATTTATTTGCACCCTAAAACCTGACATGGCAGGAAAAAAAATCGGCGCGTTTTGTTTTTTAGAAAAAAAAATCTTATTTATATATATTATATAAGAAATTAAAAGAAAAATGAAAAAATCCACCCAACCCCCAACCCCATCTCTTTCTTCATCTTCTTCAAACCCTCCACCCATTTTTTCTCTTCTTCAAAATACCCTACCTCACTTCTCCTTCTTCGCTCCCCACCACTCCACCCTCCACCCAGAACACACCCAACCCCAAAAATGAAGTTAATTTTCTTCAATAATGGCAAATTTTAATTTTTTTTTTGTTTCCCTCTTCCTTCTTTCTTCTTCCATGGACAAACCACCTTACACCTCCATTAATGTCTTCTTTCTTTTTGATTATCATAAATCTTCACTAATAATCTCACTATCATCAATTTCTTTTGAGAAAATTCTCCCGTGCATTTTCATGAACAATTCCCTTGCTAACATTTTAACCTCAAATCATTTCATCTTCATAAAAATGACACTAATTAATATCAATAGAGCAAAGTTCACTAATTTTACCTAATTTCCACCAATAATTTTTCTCAAATTAGTTTATTTAAAAAAATTTGAAGAAGATTAATAATAATAAAAAAAAATCTTCAACTCCCAAGTGTTAAATTTCAATGGAGATTAAACACATGTTTAATAAAAAAATAAATAAAATAAAAATTATTTAAATAAATAAAATAAATTAGAAAGTAAATTTAAATATATTTTTATGTATTTCTACTTATAATTTTACTCGATTTAATTTATTTAAAAAAATTCGAAGAAGATTAATAGACAAAAAAAATAAAATTGTCAACTCCCAAGTGTTAAATTCCAACGGAGATCAAACACACGTTTAATAAAATAAAGTAAACAAAATAAAAATTATTTAAATAAATAAAATTAATAAATAAAATAAATTAAAAAATAAATTTAAATATATTTTTACGTATTGCTGCTGTGACGCCAATGTGGCACTGATGGGGTGCTGAGTGGCACTGACATGGCGCTGACGAGGCGTGTGTGCGGTGCACTTTCTCTTGTGAGACTGAGACTGCTATGGTTGAAATAAAACGTGTTATAAGTAGTTAAGGGGGTATATAAACACCCGCATAGTTTAGGTACTAAACTAAGCCATAGAACCACGTTTGGAGGGTATTTATGTGTTATCCCTAAAATATAACATGTATATAATTCTCCAGGTATATGAATTTCAAGACTACACATGCACATGCAACACACATGTGGTGAGTTTATTATTTGAAAAACACTAAAAAGTATAAAATAATTACACTCTTCTCTTTATATGTTTTATTTTGTCTATATTTCTTATATTATAGTCTTCTCTTTTAACAAACAAAGCTTAAAATTCTATTAAGGGCTTGTTTAAAAAAGGCACCATGTATTGGGATTTGGTGTAACTGGTGTAGTTACACTCTTTGGCCTGTTTGACAGAGCAAGTAATTACTTGACAAGACAGAAAATAAGTGTAATTGAAAGAGTGTAATTACACTTTAATTTCCAAGGGAGGGTAAGGAATTGGTGTAATTACACCATGTAAAAAAAATTCTTTCCTTTCTTTTATTTTAATTATTTTAATTTTTTGTTTTTATTATTCTAATGTTTTCTAAAAATATTTTTTATTATTTATATTTTATTTCCTTCTCATTCTCAACTTTTACTTCTTCATGTGATTTCACATAATTTCTTATATTATTTATTTTTTTAATTTATTCTAATTTTTTTTTTGATTAGCATATTTTGTTAATATTCTAATTTTTAAATTAAAGTAGAATTCATAGTTGAATAATGTTATGTTTTCCTTTTCTTTAATATTACTAACATTTTTTTTCAAACATGCCTTTTTTGATGTTCATCAAATTTTGTACTTTTAATTTTTTATGATTAATTTAATCAAAATATACTAATTTAAAAAATATTAAATAGTTTTTTTTTTAGTAATGTTAGTCAATAATATATGTTTACTAGTTAATATATTTTAAAAGATAACATATATCTTAAATATTTAATATTATTTATAAACACTTATTTTTCTAAATATAAGTTTTAAAATTTTAGATAGTTAAATTTTTTTTAAAAAAATTTAATATAACCTTGTAATTATACTCACACAAATAAACAACACACTTGTAAGTATATTCTGGCAAACTAACATGTCAAAATAATTATTAAATTGGAAATTACTATCCTAGTAATCACACAAATTTCAATTACCATGTGACTTTTCAAACAAACCCTAAAACTTTTCAACTAGATGTTTTTATAAAAAATTATTTTTTTATGGTTGTTCACCTATGGTCAAACAAAAATTAAAAGTGAATTTTTGTTATTTGTAAATGACAAAAACATAACGGATAAAGATCAAATATACCCTTGTACTATTACAAATAGTTTAAGTATACCCCTCGTTATACTTTCAGTCCAAATATACCCTTTTCGTTATACTTTCAGTTCAAATATACTCCTCTCATTTTAACAGAAGAAGATGCGGAAAGTTCAAAGTTAAATAACCAATTCCCAATTTTAAATATACCCTAATAACTCATTTCAATTTTAAATATGCCCTATATCTTCAATTTTTTTTCTTCTCAAAATTATTTATTTTTTAAATATTAAAAACGTGAAATGTGCGACTTCAGTTAAAAAAAATTGGCATGTTGACATTGTGTTCCTTGGCTAAAGGAATTTTGCATCTATATTTTATACCTTCTTAATGTAGCTACATTAATAAAAGATTTGAGTAATTTTTTTAGCATATTCATATTGTCTTCTCTGAGAAAAAAAATCAATTTATTTTTACGAGTTTTATGTATTTGTTGAAAAATTAGGTTAAATTCTTAAAACATTTAAATATTTAAAATTAAAAATGAGTTATTTTAATTTTGAATTTTTTACGTGCTTCTCTGTTAAAATTAAAGATAAATTTATGTCAAAATATAATAAAAAAATATATTTAAATTGAAAATATAACAAAAAGATATATTAAACCAATAGTATAACAAGAGGTATATTTAAACTTTTTGTAATAATATATGAGTATATTTGACTCTTTTTCGAAACTATAAACTTGAGATTGTATACTAGCAAATAAAAAAACACCAATACCAAAGGTTTAATTAAACTTCAACCCGGATTTATTAGCTAAAAAAGAAATCAATTTAGTAACAGCTGCTGATAACTATAGAATCTAAGAAGTTTCCGTAGCCTAAAGCAACAATATTCCAATTTCTTGAATCCCTCCGTTTCCATTGTCTCTTTTCTTTGACTGTACACATACTTTCATCTGCCCCATTCCTGAAGGCTATTCAGTGTTGGGGCTCCCCAAGATTTGATATTTATTTCCTTGAGCCTGGATTTCTTATTCAATCTCCAACACCCATTTGCTTCAACTAAGAAATAACAGATAAAAAATCCCTGGGTTTACTACTCTTCTATTTCTGGGGATTTAAAGGGGTTTCAGAGCAAAGGATTTCAATGGATTCTCAAGTTCTTGTTGCTCTTGGTCTTTCAATGTTGGGTGGCTTGAGTACCTCTCTAGGTGAGTGAAAAATTACTTTTGTATTTCTTCGTTTTGGAATGGCTTGAGTATCTCTCTAGTGTTATGGTTTTCTTTCCCAATTATCACATAGCTAGAGGAAACTAATACACCCATTTATGAGACCTTGTTTGACCTGGGCATGGTGGAGTTTAAGAAGCATTGCATTTTCTTTTTATGGAACTTGTTGTCTAATTAAGCCATAAAGATTTATGTGGCAATAAATAATCTCACTTAGGGTATTTTAAAAGTTACTCCCGCCTACACGGATTAACAAGTGGTAAATGATTGGATAGTTTTACCAAATAACCTTTTGAATATACTCCCTCCGTCTCAAATAATTGAATTTTTGAAGTTTTTTTCAATGTTCAAAATATTTGGATTGTTCAAAGTTCAAGGTGAATGTTTGAAACTTTTTCCAAATTTGCCGAATCATTTATTGAACATTTATATTTTCTATGAGATAAATTACACTACATATTTATGATTTTACAAAGGACAATAGTGGAAAGTATGGTGTAAATTTTGTTTTGGATATTTTTCTTAATATGTGTGTTTACCTCACAAATTTAATTAAAATGAGACAGAGGGAATAATAGATACAGTCTCTTTTAAAATTTGATAATGAAATGATTATAATTAATGATAATGACAAATTAGGAATTAGGAATTAAGTGTAAAATTATCTCTTGATTTCATAAAGTAGACAGGTATTATTGGACAATCAAAAATAGTATAGTGGACAAGTAAAGATGGATGGAGGAGTACATTGTTTCTAAAATATAAATATGAGTTATTTTTCTTGGACATAGACTAAAAAATGGAGTGTACCACATAAATTGTAAAACTGTTTGAGTTTTTTTTAAATTAAAAGGACTGTTTGATGTATGGAAATCAAAGTGTGGTTTTCTTCATTTTTTGTGCTCAATTAGTAATCATTTGTGTCTTTTCTGTAAGCATAATGAAAACCATATTGCTAAAACTTCAATCTTTCATACTGTCCCACTCAGCTCATAAAAACTGTATAAAAACACATTGGGGACTGATGGTGCTATTTAATTGATGGTGGTTGTTTCTATCTTCTTTGTGTGTTTTCATTTTCTTGAGCGTTTGAAGCTACAAGAGTCCTCCCTAAAGAAAGTTTAGTAATCTGATCTAATTTTCTTATCTGCAGGTGCACTTTTTGTGGTTATTAGCCAGACTCCTAACTTGAAGATGCTAGGACTTTTACAGGTGATGATTAGTAATATTAGCAAGAATGTCATATGTAAAGTGGTTAATTTCAATGGTTCATGGTTTATTTGTCAGTTGCTTGTTTAAGCATGCTGTCTGATAGATGTTCACTGTCACTTATTTTATATATATTTCTGACTTGGGTATTTAAATTTTAAGTAGAAGAAAAGGGTCATTTGAATTTTAACTAGTGATGCTTTAAGCTTCCTAAGCTTTAAAGAGCCCATTATGTTCAACGGTGTAAATCCAAGAGGTATACAGATAGCCGAGCACAGACCTGAATAATTTCTCCGGGTTGTGCAGGGGTTTGCTGCTGGTCTTATGCTCAGCATATCATTCTTTGACTTGGCTCATAATGCTATAAACTCCGTTGGCTTCTTAAAAGGAAATCTCTGGGTGAGCTCTCTCCTAATTTCATTTTGAACTTTATCAATCTGTTTTCCACTTAAAGAAGACACTTACAGTTCTTGGATCTTAATTGCAAATCTCTGGGCTGTCAGTTTTTTGCAGGTGTTGTCTTTTTTGCTCTTGTTTCAAATTTCATCCCAGAACCTACACTTGCACCCACCTCAGGTGCCAAAGGCAAAAAGGTAAGATGTGATTTGTTTTCTGTAGGAGAAAATCTTGTTTATGCAACGACTATTAAATAGTAAAAATGGTTTTCTGCGTGAGAACAGAAAGATGGAGATGATAGGGGTAAGGATATCATGAAGAAGCATCGCCGGCAAGTTTTATTTAGTGGAATCATCACAGCAGTAGGTCAGTCTGCTGTATGTTGATAATTCCCATAAAATTTACAGCATTTTGTGGTTCTGTTATGCTGTAACCTCCCTTTGAGTTTTCCTTTCAAGAACTCTGAGCTCTTCGTGAACTCGGTCTGATTAAGTGCTAATTATGGGAGCCTATTTTTGATGTTTCTCGTTGTTTCAGAATCTTTTTACAAATATTTTATGCAAGAGTGCATATATGCTTAAATAAATCTAGCTTAATCTTCATTTTTATGTCTCTGAAGTAGTTTGTGAACTAGGTTCGATTAAGTGCTAACTGTGGAAGCCTATTTTGGACTTTTTCCAAGAGTATATTTACAAATACTTTATGCAAAAGTGCATATGTACTTAAAATACCTCTTGCTTAATCTTCATTTGTATGTCTGAAGTATTAGCACTCCCCACCTACATGAGAAATTTTATTAGGAAGTTCAACTTAGATTTATAAGTATATTGTCTCTGGATATCTCTTTTGTGCACATCTTCCCTATGTTTCCCGGGGCTGGAGCAAAAGCTGGACTTAATCTGGACTTGTTTGGCTTTGTGCCTAGACAGCAGTTTACCCTTCAATTAAGCTAAGGTTTTCTAGTAGGTACTGGCTTTGTGCCTAGACAGCAGTTTGGCTTTGTGATTAAATAATCCACTCATTCCTTATTGTCTGTGGCAAAGTCAAATTTCTATTTGGACTGTTGTGGTGAGCTTGTTTATGCTTAGAGTAATATGTTAGGTCCTCCTATAGTAAAAGTAGGTTTTCCTCAACAGTTTACAGAAAACCATACTCATTTTATGTGAGGAAGTTCAGAATAAGAGGGTCAAAGTCCCAAGTTTTCCATGTGAATCTGGACATAAACTCTTCTTTTATTCTGAAATGAAATTTACAGATTTGATAACTGCCTGGAAATTACAACATGTTAAGTTTGATAAAATTGTATTCCCTCTGTTTCAAAAAGAATAACTTGGTTTGACTTGGCACGAAATTTAAGAAAATAACGAGACTTTTCAATCTTGTGGTCCTAAATTAAAGTTATTTTAAATGTACCAAAGTGTCATTTAATCTTGTGGCCTTAAACATGCCACGTGGAAAGTTGAAATTAAAGTTTTGCCAGAAAAGGAAATGGGTTGTTCTTTCTGAAACAAAAGGAGTAGAAAAAGAAAAAAATTTGACTCCCCAAATAGTAAGTATCATTTATCTATGCATAGGGAGTCCCTACCTCCGTCGTACCTCGGTTTTTTGTTTACTTAGAAGGAATGCCCCACATTCTGATACAGAACGAAAGTTTATTTACCTATCGAATTGTCTCCCATCCAATTCAAGGACCAAATTTTCTAGTATGAGATGTTCCTAAATTTTTGAAACGACTTTTGCAAGTAAGAATTCAATAGTACTTCCACATATTTCTAACAATTGAAACTTGTTTATCAAGTTAAGCATTTTGAGCTACTTGTACTGACATACTATTCTAGTCAAATTCTCTTCTCAATCTCCAATTTTTCTTAAACTACAGTTCATAGAATTAGATGAATCTTGAAAGGAGTAGCTATATGTAAATAAAAGAGAATAATATATGCATTTGAACCATGATTATATTCATTATAAGATGTCCTACATGGTTTGTATTGGCTCTTTCTATCCAGGTATAAGCTTGCACAACTTTCCTGAAGGGATGGCTGTGTTCCTTGGATCAATGAAGGTAGTTCTCCTTTCTTGATTGTCTGATGTTTGTAATCTTCTATAGCTATCACTTTAGTCATTGTTGCCTGACTTATGGTACTTTGTTTCATTCTATTTTGAGAACCATAAGAGTAACAATATTTTCAATTAATAAATGGCACCTCAAGTCCAAAAATGGTTGGAGTCAGCTATATGTATCATCTATATTTATAGCAGGTAACCTATTGGATATTCGAGATGCTTGCAAGTTGGTTTTGACACCACCACCAACATACCTCCTAAGTAATCCCATGCATGGGGTCTCGTAGGGGAAGATATATGCATACCTTATCCTTATCTTTGTGGGGTAGTTAGGCTATTTTCGATAGACTTTCGACTCAAAAGAGAAGCTATTTGAAGTAGTTGCAGAAGAATATGACCACAAAATATCAAGTTACAAAACAAATACAACAACGAAAAATTAACACTGTAGAATAAGGAACTAAGTGATTATTAAATACTACTACTAATAAGGAGGAGAGGAGATCGGGCTGGCCCCCTACCTCTCCCCCCACCTAAATACAACAACACTCGACTTCCCATTAATCTTCTTGCTAATTCTCAACCTCCATGCCTTCCTATATCTAGGGTCATATCTTTATTAAGCTAAAGTTGTGTTATGTCTTGGCTAATTACCTCCCCCAATTCTTTTTTGGCTTACCTCTACTTCTCATAACTCCTCTTCTAACTCCTGCCACAACTTACCTCTAACATCTTCTTATTGTCACATTCACACACCTCTGCTTGATATGCGTGAGCCATCTTTGTTCACTTCCCTCATTTTGTCTGGTTTGAAAGCCACTCTCACCTTGCACTATATAACTTCATTCCTAATCATACTCTTATAGTATACTACCACATCCATTTGAGCATCCTTATCTCCACTACATTCATCTTCTGAAACGTGAGTGTTCTTGATTGACTAACACTCTGTTCCATACAACAAAGTTGGTCTAACCACCACAGTGTAGAACTTATACTTGGCGACACACTTTTATTGCATAGTACCTTAGATGTAATCTTTAATTTCATCACCTCTCTCCAATATGATGTGCATCTCATCATCAATCTCCTCGTTTCCTTGGATTATGGACCCAAGATACTTGAAGCTTCTTCTCGTGGTTATGACTCGTGCATCGAGCTTCACTTCCATCTTGGCTTCTCTCATTACATTAGTGAACTCACATTCCAGGTACTTTGATTTTGTCTCACTTAATCTGAAACTTTTAGACTCTTGGGTGTGTCTCCAAGCTTCCAGCCTATCATTAACTCCACCACGTGTCTTGTCAATAAACGCTATGTCATCTGTGAACTCCAAAACACCTCCCCTTGAATATGTTGTGTCAATTTGTCCATCACCAAGGCAAATAGAAACAACCTGAGGTTTAATTCTAGGTGCAACCCCGTCATGATACGAAAGTGTTTTGAATCACCTACTATTCTACTCGGGTCTTGACTCTATTATACATGTCCTTAATTACCCTATTTGATTCATAGGTATACCTCTAGCTTCCAAACATCTTTATAGAAGCATCATAAGGACTTGATCGTGCACCTTTTCTATGTCGATGAATATTACTTGTAAGTTCCTCTTCCTGTCACTACATTGCTCCAACAATCTTCTAAATAGATGGATGACTTCTATAATTGATCACCTCAGCATGAATACAAATTGGTTTTTGGATATAGACAAACCCGTCTCATCCTCATTTTGACCACCTTCTCCTAAATTTTCATAAGTTGCTTAGTAGCTTTATATCCTTGTAGATGTTGCAATGTTGCATCTCAATCGCTTAGTGCTAACAATGATGATAAACAGCTCAGTCAACCACTTCATACCTGCTTCACATGTGGTACTCCAAAACTCCATTGAGATGTTGTCCTGATCTCTATTTCCCTACTCATCATACCCATATGCCTCTTCACCTCTGCATCCCTAATGCACCTATAATACCCAAGATTCTTACTAATCTCGGAATGCTTCAACTCCCCAACCCGATTTCCCTGTCCCCTTCTTCATTCCAAAGCTTATGCAAATATGTCTTGCATCTCCATCTAATGTCTGCTTCTTCTACCAACATTTGTCATTCTTTTTTTTTTTTTTGGGGTAATACTTCGTCATTCTCGTCCTTGATAAACTTCACTTGATCCAGGTCACAAGCTTATGTAACTTCCTATCCCCGCCCTTTTCCTCGAGCCTTAACTTGAACTAGTCGTATATAGATTCTTTACTTCCAATTGTTGTATTCTTTGCTAAGTTCATATTGATCTTAAGGGGTTATATTTAAGACTTACTCAGTCCCTTCCATTAATGTGATTTTTGGCTTCCCTCAGTCCTTTTCATCACGATTAAACATCATAGTCAATGAGTATGGAGCAGGCATCTGAGGCAACCTTTTGTTTTATCCTCTGAGTGCTACTCCATCTTAAAAGTCAACATTTCTATGACATTCAACTTTTTGATATATTGAACTTAGAGGACTACTAATCACTTTCATATGACGTTGTAGTCTTCATTACTATTTTATACGACCTGCCTCTTACTTGTTAGGTGACAATGGTTGAAGATTAAAAGAAACTTAGCAAATAAACTTTAGGAAACATACATTTAAGTGATGTTAAATATCTTTATCAAATTAAGAGCAAGAACCAATTGGTGTGTTAGAAACGATTCTTCAATGTATTTTACATGCTATTTTGGCTCAAAAACACTTAAAATAAGTATCCAAATAGGCTCATAGTAATGTGAAGTCCTAATAAAATGCTTATATTCTAGCATTTTATTGTGCATAAGGTAGACATTCCATGGATATAAATTGCATGGAACAACCTTCATAGATAAAATGAATAAATGGGGACAACTGCATTTGGAGGTCAATGCAAGATGACCAAATCATCTCAACCGATATTTCTTCATTTTGTCCTCGATGCGTGCTAATTGAACCTTCTTGTGAATATGATCATTTTTAGTGTTGTCTAATTTTGTATGACCAGACATTTATCTTGGCATCTGCATCTATCCAACATTCATCTTATGGATGTGTTAAACTTTAGTGGTCCAACATTCAGACCAATGCAGCATTTGCTGGTCTTATAACTGTTCTATAGAACTTAAATTTCACTTTAGTAGGCATCCTTCTATCACCTAACACCCTTGTAACACTTCTATATTTTTAAATTCTCAAGTTTGATTCTATGTGCAACATCTTCATTTATCATTTCGTTCTCCTGGAACGAGCCTAAATATCTAAATTGTTTGCATTTAGGCACTGCAATCCCATCTAATTCCACCTGAATTCACAACTTCTTATGGTGACCAAACTTGCGGGCAATTGATCCTCACTTATAAACTTGCTATTATATAGAGCTTATTCTGTTTACATCATTCTTTTCATTTAGGGACTTCGGGTTGGTCTAAACTTGGCTCTTGCTATTGCTTTACACAACATACCAGAGGTATACTTCCATACAAATTTACCAGTTTATTTCCTGATTTATGTTTGTTTCTTGGGTGCAAGAATACACTAATGGACTCCCTACTACAGCTGTAATATGTGATATCTTATCCTTGCACAAAGTGCATATGTGTGTACTTGATTGTTGTATTATTTTTGTTTTCATTCCTTTTTGTCTCTATGAACATGTTATTCAAAATTTCTTTGCTGAGCAGATTGTTGTTGATCAAGTATGTAAATAACTAAATCAATGTGCTTATCAGTTCAAATAAGAGCCATGTATGGCCTATATTTAAAGATAAAGCCTGTGCATAGTTTGAGCACTTCTGATTTTTGCATATATTTCCCGTATTATACTAAATCCCCAGCTGAGTTGGGGTTGAGATAGCTGATTGATTGATGATGCCAGGGAAGGCATCTGCTGTAAAACAGTGGATAGTCTTGCCAAAACGGGTAAATTAGCAATCAACATATTGATTGGAATCAAACTAGAAGGGGCTAATGGATGTGCCATTGTTTGTTCCTTTTTCCATTGTGGGACCTGATTTATTTGGTTGCAGGGTGTTGCTGTTGCACTTCCAGTTTATTTTGCGACACAGAGGTAATAATTCCTAGAAGACTAACGTAGTATAATAAGGATAACATCTTTCTTTTGTGTCCATCTAGGTTTATTTTGTTAGGTCAATTTTCTAAACTTGATGGACTCCATGCCATGTAAACATCTTATCTTCAATTTAATCAGGTCATATGAATGTGGTTTCACCACAAAGTCAGTGTTATCCGTACATACTTTTGCTTGAGGCCTCAAGTTTTTTTTTTTTTTTTGAATCATAAGACTTACAATAAGGCTATTCAAATTATAAAACTCACGTCCAGCAATTTAAATGGTAAGACTTAGATGCACATAACTAAAGTTGCTGGAAGCTTTAGAATATAAGAAAATAAAATGCAGATAGTAAGAGAACTCAATAAAATCAAACGCTTTTCTTTCTGCCTTCCAACAAAAGGTAACAACAAGATGCCCTCATCACTTTGATTGGTAAACTTTGAGCAAAATAAAATTCTTCTACCCAGAAGAATTTATCTGGGCTCTGTCAATGGCATTAACAACTAAAGAACACTTCAATCATAATCAGTTTCATCAAAGCTCATATTGTTGTATGTACTATCCCAATAATTTTGCTAAGATAGTTGAAATTTATATAGTGAGCCTGTATTTGTCTCAGCAAATGGCAGGCATTCAAATTGGCCACACTTTCAGGTCTTGCGGAGCCCCTGGGTGTGATTATTGTGGGTGAGTACTTGTTATTCACGCTTTCTTTTGGAAGGTTAAGATTTACCTGGTATCTGTGTCTCTTTTAGTTCAAGTACAAAGTGTACATGAAGCTGTGAATAGGGTCAGAATTCATTAATTTATTTAAACATGAACGGATTGCAGCATATCTATTTCCAAGCAGCTTGAATCCTGAAATTCTGGAGGGCCTCCTTGGAGCAGGTTGATATGATTTTTATTTATTTCTAGTTTCTTGACTGATGAGAAAGGAGAGACATGGATTTGAATTATTGTATTTTCAAATGGATCATGTTTTCAGTGGGAGGGGTGATGGCATTTTTAACCTTACATGAGATGCTTCCATTGGCATTTGACTATGCGGGTCAGAAGCGAGCTGTCAAAGCTGTGTTCTTTGGAATGGCTTTCATGTCTGCAAGGTGAGATAACTTCTGTGAACTTCAATAGCACTCCTGGTAATTACCAGACACAGCTGACTCTTGTACTTCCACTTGAAAGGTTCCGAGCTTCAATGAGTAACATTACATGCACTCTGTGGCAACTTGATTTCTTTTGTTGTTAACATGCTCTGGATCTTGATTTCTTTTGTTGTTAACATGCTTTGGATCTGGTGGAACCTCCTTTTGGTAGATCCAATTTTTTGAGCATAATCTGTATTGCAGAGATGGAACTGTATTAACTTTTAGATGGTAATGGTTTGAAGTAAAAAAATCTTGTAGAGGACTCTGTGTTTCAGTTAATGGTAGGACTTTGGGAACTTACTAGTGAGCTGATAGTTCTTTCATTTACCTATACAAATAATTACCAAGGAATCTGCTATATTTTCTTTCTAAATTTGTTCGTCTTAGGCATGGCAACTGCCTCATCAATGTGATTTAGATGAAAAAGCTGCTTGCTGAATATCGATTTTGTTATCTTCTTATGCTTTCTCCGCTTCATTTCTCTGTCTTTTCTTCTTTTGCGCTGGTTTTACGTTGTGTGTTTGTTGCAGCCTGTATTTCCTTGAGAGGAGCTTGCCAGCGGACATGAGCTTGTAGTTCTCAGTCATGTTCTTTCACTAATTGTGCAGCTGAAATTCGATGGAATTTTTTCGTGGTGCTAAGCTTCAAAACTACAATATGCATCTTACAAAATCCATGAGGCATGAGACATTTGGTTTGGCAAACTGAATGGAAGTGAAGGTAAAACAGTCTGGGAGATTTGTTTTATATTAAAAATAGGAGATGCACACAGATGGGTAGAAAAATAAAGAAGGCAGGGCAATTGAAATGCTGAAGGTTGATGTAAATGATGGAGTGTCATAGCTGCATGTGTAATCTCAATTGTTATAAACATAGTGAAACATTTAATATCTTCTATTTGCATCTAACTTTTGGAGAAAGAGGACTCATGTTTTTGGGTCAGGGTCCTATATTGCGTGGGTCAATTTACGAATGCTCATCCAACTTTCAATCCGTTGTACAAATGTCACAAGACACCTTTGTAATTTACAGAAAAGACAGAGAAAAGTAATGTATAAACTGAAGAACTGGAAAACACAAACTTGGTCTAGGAAACGCTAGCTCGTCATTTTAGCAGCTAACCTTAACTATACTCCCTTAACTGAAATGACGATGGTAATATATCTGTTTGAGAAAGGTAAAGTATATACAGATTTTATTGAAAAACTATTTTTGAAAGGCCTTTGTCTCAAGAAGAGCAAATCCAAGGAGTAAAGGAAAGGGTAAAGAAAAATATGACAACTAATGGAACATCAATGTAGAGCCTATATGTGTGGAACCATAACATCATCAGCAAAATGTAAGTTAACAGATGCCAAAATCTAAAGATTACATAAACAGGCCAATACTATGATAAATATAGTTAAGTCATAGACTACATGAATAGGCTAATACTAAAAAGTACTCGTCTATCTACAAATCATCTACCCTTGTCCTCCACGGTCGCACCCTCATATATATAAGATAAACTAAAGTCAGGTGGCACAACTTTCAAAGTAGAAGAAAACTCAATTCTTGATCCAACTCAATATCAGATGTCTTACAAGTCGTAATAGTGTAGGAATTTTTAAAGTTTTGCTTCAGTAATGCTATCGTTACAATATCAACAAACGCCTTAAATTTGAAATTGCACATGTATACACTTCATTTTGTACTTTATAATTTTTATTTGAAGTCATGGAAGGATTACATGATGCTACGCCAAAAAGTTATGGGAGGATATTACAGAACAAAAATTATGATAACTTTAGTCACTGAAATCATTTTTCATGATTCATCAAGTACAATCTGTCGAAATGTTTTTCAAGAGAACTTGTTCAAAATAAAGTTTAGGGAAAGTAAATCTTTAAGATTTTCAGCACTAAAGTTGTCTAATCAAAGCAGGCTAACGTTTAACTTTGTAAAATGTAAACAGTTCAGTAGTGTTGTGGGTTTAGTTCTAAATTTTAACCAGCTATTGAATCTGTATAGCTATTTTTGTTTGGCAGGGAAATTACACTGGATAGCTAGATTATTTTTTTAAATATGTATATATTATGTGTTTTGAATTTGTTCTTTTTTTCTTAAAAAAAAAAACAAATTTACCACTAGACATAGTGTCTAGCGGTCTTTTATTAAAAATAAAAAAGATATCAATAGGAATAAGTACAAGTAAGGAGGGTTATGCCTTACCTTAATGAAGTAACTAATTTCTACTAACAGACATGAAAAAAACAAGAGCTAGAGAATACTAGATATTTTGTGATCATCACGGAGTTGTAATACACTCTATGAGGATATTACAAATAAGAATGCTTAAATATAACAACGAAGAAGAAGGTTGAGTTATCGACCTCAAACTTTCTTTTACAATTGCATGAACTAAAATAAATAGAATGCCTATCTAAAATAACTTGAAGTATTTTCTTGTTGTCTTCTTGTTCAAACCTATCCAACAACACTGGATAATTCATTATTTCTTTATAGATTTATTGGATGTTGTTGAGCCTATTGACATAGTCTTTGCCAATTGCATGTTTAAAATTTTCTAAGTTAAATCATGACTTTATCACTCGAAGTCGGGCTTGATCCAACCTACCAAGCCACCACCGACAATTACTCTGGCCTCGATGGTGGATTAGACTACCTCTACAAATTCACTCTTCCCTCCTCTACCAATCAAGCAATATTTTACTATCAATCCCACTGAAAAACTCCCTATCAACACTCCCCTCCCTACCAAAATTATTGATTTCAGATAATTGAAGAGAGCTAAGTCAGCTAGACAAGTCGACAAAAGCAGTTAGGAAATCTTGGCAAGAAAGTTAATTATGAATAGTAGCAGTCCTAGAGTTAGTTACTAATAGAATTAAATTTAGTTAGCAACAATTTATTCATTCCTTAGATTGTAATTATCTATAAGGTCATGTACAATTCATTTGAGAAAATATAATTTTACACTTTACATTTGATTACTACAAATTCTCTCAATATTCATCTTTTTTCTTTCGTTATCTTTGTGATTCCTGAATTAACCATCTGAGTCCTCAAATTATAAATCACTCTTGTTATTCAGAAAACATTGATATCAAAGTTAAAGGCAATTAGTGAATCTGGCAGTGAGAATTCTCCATTAGACATGAGAGAATTACATGATATAGTATAAAGATTGATAACTGAAGTTGGGAATCTAAATGGTGAAGTATGATCAAGTGGTTTTGCAATTGAATGATCAATTTAAAGGGGGTCCAAGGGTAGAGAACTTAATTGAAATAGAAACTACACCTCTAACGGAAGATATTTCCACTGAAAGGAGAAGAACAGAGTCTTGTAAGAGCTAATAAATTACATTCATGGAATGATTAAATATTCCAGGTTAGAACCGATTCTTAGTTGTTTAAAGTGGACTGATTCTTTGCTTTAGATAAAGTTCCACCAAAACATTTTAGTAGTCCATCGACCTTTCAATGGTATGTGTCCTTTGTGAGATATATGAAGTACTTACAATCCTCATCTTGGAATGAGTATGTAATAGCCGTAGCAGAGAGATTTAGGGTCAAGTATGATGAACTAATGGAGGAAATTAAGAAAATCAAATAAATTAGTGGCCTAAAACAAAACCAAACTATTTTTGAAAAAGCCTTGACCAGGGTAAATCTTTCCCAGGAAAATGCTCTAACTTGTTTCTTGGGTGGATTAGAATGCGAACTCAATTTAACAGTGAGGATCAGAAATTCTCTGACTTTGTCTTAAATTTTTAAGTCATCTAGGAAGCAAATACTTTAGAACAAACCTATCTGAGAGTGCTGCAAATGATAGGGGAGTTAACAGAAGAACATTGAGTTGAGATGGAATGAATGCAAAGGGTTTATGATACTTTTGTACTGAAAAATTCATCCTCAAGATATTTTTTGAAATTTGAAGATCCAAAGGGTACTTCATTACCAAAAGAAGTAGAGGAATGGGATTTCCTAAACTGCTGGAACAAATGGAAATTTCTGTTCATGCTTTGAATGAATCACTAGGCGAGTAACTACTTATCATTTAGGAAAATCATTGAATATCTTGATTGATATTAGACCAAGGCTACTATACCATAGATGGTGGGTGCATCTAATAGCAACACGATGAAGGGGGATAGAGTGGTTACTTGTCTATTGCAAGGAGTTGAATTCTATGCTAAGTTCCTCTTGCTACCATCGGGGTCTTGTGGTGTGGTTCTAGGATTGCAATAGTTTTTCACATCGGGAGACATCAATATGAACTTTAGTAAACTCACTATACAGTTTTGGTACAAAGGTTGGAAACATGTACTCAAAGAAGAAGACAAATAAATCTCATCTGTTAGACCTGGTAAACTAAAAACAAAATTTCAGGTAACCAATTTCAATTATGTATGATTCAACTCATTCCTATTACGTGTCCAGAATTACTTGCATTAGAACTTAAAGATCATATTGAAAGGAGTTTGGGAAATTGTTTACTGAACCAACTCAATTGCCACCATCTAGAGGAGTATTTGATCATAGAATTATCTTATAGACTAGTACTAAACCTATTAGTAAGAGACTATACATTTTTCTTTCTGTTAAAAAGATATCATTGAGAATCTTGCACAATAGATGCTAGACCAACGTATTGCTCAACCTAGTAGCAATCCATTTCCCTTATTAGTTGTGTTCGTTGGCAAAAAGGATAGATCATGATACATTGTGTGGATTATAAGGATCTTGATAAGTACATTGTTAAGAATAAATTTTCTATACCCATGATAAAGGATCTTTTAGATAAAGTAGGGTATCTTCTCAATAATAGACCTAAAAGCAAGTAGCATCAATTAAGGATGAGTCAAGAAGATATACCAAAAGCACATTTGGGAAACAGTTTTGGAATTTTGAATATTTATTAATGCCATTTGGTTTGTCAAATACTTTTTCTATCTTCTAAGGGTTGATGAATTTTGTATTCCAAAATTTTTAAGGAAGTATATTTTGGTCTTCCTTGATGATATTCTGATTTATAGTTAGACCATTGAGGAACATTTGCACCACCTCAACGATGTGTTTGTACAAATGAAGAGGCATCAATTGTTGGTCAAAGAAAGCAAGTGTTTCTTTGGAGTGGACATGATTAAATGTCTAAGCCATTTCATCACCAAAGATGGTGTTTCAATAGAACTTTAAAGGATTATTACTGTTCGGAATTAGACTCTTCCAACAATTATCAAATAGCAGTCAGGGGTTGATTGGATTGGCAAGGTACTACAGAAGATTCATCTAGGGGTTTATCATTATCAGTAAATCAATGTAATGACTCTGAAAGTCATTTTTGACTTTTTTAAAAAAAAAATCATTTTAACCCTCTCGTTAGCGGCTTTGAGTCATGTTTAATTTATCTGAGTGTTGTTTCTGAAAATCTTGTAAAAATTTGAGTTTTTGATAAAGAAATGAGTTTCGAAGGCTTAAGTTGTCTAATTTTGACATTCTGAGTTATTTAGAGATTCAATTATTGGAACGAAATTTCATCTATTCCATTAGTTTTGGAATATGAAATTTAGTCTAGGAGAGTGATCGGAATAACATTTGGTGTTGTTATGTGGGATTTAGGTTAGAAGTAGAAAATTGAGTTTAAGTTTAGGTTTTTGATGAAGAAATGAGTTTTGGAAGCTAAAAAGTGCTTTTCTAGCTAAACGTTCTCGAAATGGGAATCTTACGGCGTGGTCAGCTTCAGAACATCGAAATAGCTTAAAACTACCTTTCTTCGGTTGGCGAGGGATTTGATTGCGTTTTGATCCTCTCAGTTCTTTTAGCTAAAATTAGTCGGAAAGAAGTAGGACCCTGATTTTTTCATAGGATGCTCCGTTGAAAATTTTGACAGCATTGTTGGATCGTAAATGTCAAAATATATGTGGTTACACTATTTATTTACATAAACGGACATTGAACGAACCGAGAATGCTCCGGAGAAATTTTTGGAATTCCTGGTGCCAACAATAGGAGCCAAAGCCCCGCGTTCACGGGAGTCTTGGTGCATCCGTGCATGGCCATCATGCCATAGGCATGTGTTCACAGCGCCTTGGCCGCATCAGCGGAGGCCTAGCACATGCCAGCTCACATTTGCCCCTGGCATACCGCATTCGTGGAGGCCTTTTATGAGGCAATGGCCAGCATATATAAGGCTGGCGTGTGTAGCAGCTGAGCCAAACTTTGCAAAAGTGTAACTTTTAATCTGAAACTCTGTTTTTAGTAATTCAAAAGGCTATGTGACTTGAATTTTCACATGAAACATTGTAGAGGTATGAGATTCTTATTTTGGCATGTATTTTGAGGTAGAGATGTCGTTTTAGCAATTTATATTCTCAAAATGGGTGAAAATTTACACTATGATATCTCAGTCAATTATTGAAGGAATTAGATTAAATTTGGAGCTAAGTTGTTCTATTTATCGAGGGGAATGTTGTGGTATATTTGGATACTCATAATTTGGCTATTTTTCTATAAAATCTGACTGAGAAAATTTTATAAGAAATGTTTTCCGATAAAGAATGTAACTTCATTTTTGAGCTGTTTCTCGGCCTTCTGGGATCCAATTTGGGATAAATTTCTAGCTATAAACTCAAGGTGACGTGGGGATTGTTTTACACGGGTTTGTTTAGGATTTTGGGTGTGGGCCATATTTTTTCCCATTTTGGATATAATTACTATCATTTTCCCCGAGTTTTGAGTTTTTATGGTCAAATCAATCGTGATAACCTTGTGAATTGTATTTTGATAGGTGAGAAGCATCAGGAAGCAATCAGAAAATCAAAAGCTTAGTTGGATTGACTCGGGACGCAAGGAATCATCTTTCAGGTAGGCTAAGCTTCTCTAACCTTACGATTGAGATGAGATGTATGATTGTGGGCTGAGATGTGTGGTGTATAGACTGATGAATGATGAGTATGTGATGTATATATGGCTGACCCTCCTGTATATGTATGATATATGCTGGCTTAAGATGACATTTATTGTACTATTCGCTGCATTAGTAATGATTATTGTGTTGGCTGGATTACTAGACTATTAGACTACAAGATGGCCAGGTAAGGGCTGGATTGGGCTGAGAATATGTGATAGGTATGTATACTACACTTGGTTCTTAACCAAATGTGTGTATAGCCTAATGCTACTGAGATATACTAGCTTGTGAGGCTGATAAGTGATTACATGCCGCATTATCAACTGGTTCTAGCATCTATACATAAGTCTGATAATTCTCGTTGTTTCGGACATCTGTAACTGCCTATATTTACTCTGAGTATTTGTGATTTCCTAGATTGTGGTATAATTTCTTGGTTAGGCCTGCTTCGATGTTTCATAGCATATGTGATTCTATATACAACTGTTATCTGTTATGTACTTGATATATTGGCTAGTGACTGGACAAAACATACTATGTTCTGGGAACTGTTATGATTGTACTCCTAAGAGATCCTCTTGACCTGTGATACGAGATACAATACTACTGAGCCACTAACTGGTCAGAGATAGGAGTGTGACCCTGTTAGCGAGATGTAGGCTATATTCTACGAGCTTCCTAGTGCTATTTGTGACTGAGACACTATTTATATGAGTTAGTCTTGGAGACTCGCACCCTATTTAGAGATAGGCACATTGTCAGTGAGCCAAAACATAGTTGCCTTTGGTGATATCCTTGTAGCAGCTAGGTTGCGATCTGATGCTAAGTAGGTGACACACTTTTGATTTTCTTCTTCTTGGGCCTTAACTTAGGTTATACTAACATTGCCCTAGAGTTGCTATACATGGAGCCAAATTGTCACATCACAGGATTAGGTGTCACAACCTAACACAGTTACACTCTAGATCAGGTTTCATAACTTGGCACGATATACACTTTAGGATCGAGTGTCACGTCCTAACACAAGTAGGGGGATTCTTTTTCCCATAGGGGATTCATCCCACCATTATATACTCAGGCTTCAAGATTAGGTGTCATGTCCTGACATGAGAGGATACTTGGGATCCAGTATCATGTCCTGACACGAGATGGTACTTGGGATCGGGTGATTGTTCCGTCACAAAGATTACAATGTTATGCATGAGTTCCACCAAAATACCACTTGACACCTTGATTGTGTGTAGGTGTACCCTCTGGGATTACGGGGGCTCCAGGGGCATAGAGGCTTAGATACTAGCTAGCGCCTTCCACCCACATACAATCAGACCCCTACCTATGTGATACTGAGACCTAGGTTTTGTGGTGTTCTCTCAGTAGGGTTGTGATATGTTACTGGGCCCTAGTAGGGCTTTATGTCAGCTGGATTATGATATGTTACGGGGTTCTAACCATTGGGGAGTGTGGATGTTACCGATACATTACTGTTAGATGGGTTGTTATTTGTATATCTTACTGCAATTCTCTATATTTGAGCATTTATTACATATTTACTGTATTTCACTCAGTCGGTCGATGATGCCTATTGGGTGCCTGTTGTCACGACCCAAGCCTAGGGCATAGACATTACACAACGAATAAGAAACTCCAAAGGATCCCAAACAAGCCTCTTAGCATACCAATTACACATCCTTAGTCGCGGAAACATAGTAAGCATCACAAGTTATATAAGAAAAGGGAATCCAGACGAAGGGATGTCTTGATATTCATAAAAGCAATAAAGGAGTCAAACTCAGAGCATAATACATCATAGTATCGAAAAACTCCTCTAACTTAGAATGGAGCGGGGGCCAAGACACTTCCTGGGCTCACCCTCATAATAAGAAGTATTCAACATAAGAAGGAGTCTCAACATAACATAAAGTAAATAGATATTGTCCTCGGAATTGAGGACTCACCAAACCTTTCTATAAGAATGAAACTAGCCATATGGAGGAGGATGATCAAAAGGAACTCCAGTTCCTACATAGTGATATCATGTAGGCATAAAGTATGCGTTAGTATATTTGAATGTACTAAGTGTTCATGATACAATGCAACAATGACATAAGCCAATATATTCAAAATGCATAGTCATAAGCAATGGATATATAATCTCAATATGGCATGCATGATCAATGCTTGTAATAAAACATACTTGTAAATTATTCAACTTGCATAAAAAATAACACATGTGCGGAAAAAGACCTTAATTGACATAGACCAAGCGAGCTACTACTTGGAATCCAAGGCATGCCACCCTCTTGGTAAGGTGATCGAGGCACGTCACCCCTCAAAAAGGTAATCGAGGCATGTCACCCTCTCGACAAGGTCTGGTCTACTTGCCAAGGTAAACCATACATGATAATATGCATAATCCGAGGCATGTCACCCCCGACAAGGTGATCGAGGCATGTCACCCCCTCGACAAGGTGTGGTGTAACTAGATGGATCCACTAGAAACCATAAAAGGGATATTATATAATCCTATGTGGCACATAG
>JAOTQR010000007.1:16683444-16697411 GCA_025774065.1 Solanum ossicruentum
GTTAGGCTGCGTACATCCGACCCCCCCTCACCCCGCAATGAGCGGGAGCCTTTTGAGGCACTGGGGTATGTTGATGTGTGTTGTTCTTGCAGAAAAGTTAGGTTGGTATAATTTTGAAGAAAAGTTGCAGATTTTGCTGAAGCTTAGGACATACTAGCACACCTATGAGTCATAGCCCAAGCTACGAGTCGTAAAGTGTGTCGTAACAAGAAACAAAGACAAAAAATACAGAAATCTGCTAAGTGAAGGTCACCCCTAGGAGTCCATCCTACGAGTCATAAGTCCCACCACGACTCGTATAAGAGGACTCATAGCAAGAATCAGAGAGCCAAATGTTGGACCAAAAATGAAGACCAAGACTACGATAAGAACATAAAAGTCATAGCTTAAGCAATGACTTGTACCAATGGGTCATACCAGTTTAGTCCAAGATGCCAAGAACCTAATATGAGACCTCGACTACGACTCATAGGTCATCCTACGAGTCATACCTTTGAGATTTATCAGCTGCCAACTGTCTTTTCTGTGTGAATTCTATAACTATTTTGTAAATACTATATATCGTTTAAGTTAGAGTTTTAGAAAGAGTTCGACCAAGAGACATTTTACAATCGTCTTTTGAAACTTTTCTTAGGTTTTTAGATCAGTTTATTGTTTTCTCTTGGAAAATTCATTTTGGGGATTGAAAATCTTGCTTTGTACTCATTGTTGATCAATCAAGCTTTTTAGGTTTGCAACTTGTGGTGCCTACATTCTTCATTATTGTTGGTAAAACTCTTATTTATGTCTTGTATGTGCATTTTTATTGGTTTTGCCTTAGCCATGAGTAACTAAGCACCCACAACTTGGGGTTGTGAGAACCATGGGTAATTGACTTGAGATGACCTGGGTTTATTGCATTTCTATGATTGGGGTTTTTGCATGTATTATCATCTATTTCCTTTCATTATGATTGTTGTTTGGTGGTGGCCAACACCAAACCCTGCCTACTATCACAAGCCCGACCAAGGTAGTGACGAATAGGAAAAGAAAAGTAGAGGATATGATGCGATCGATGTCTTCTCATCTAATCGACCAAACCTGACCTAGGGGAGGTTGACTGGGACAATTGGTAATGCTTAGTTGGCACACCATGATTGCCGACCAAGCGCTATGGTGAAATTCGACTTCACCTTCACAAGAGGGCTGGAAGAACCTAAGTTACAGTCCTGCATGCGACTCTTCAATTGTAGTTATGTTACCTAGGGTAATCGAGTCAACAAAGCATAGGGAACACAATTCCCAAGTTTTCCCTAAAATTAAGTGTTTTCCCACGTAGTAGTATAGTTGTAATTTATTTTTATTTTTGAATCACAATGCCCCCCCTCCCATTTAGAGATTTTATTTATTGATGCTTGAAATGGTTAGTAGTGAGATCTTGTAGTCAAGCCCCGTATTCCTTGTGGGTTTGACCCTAACATTCGGTTAGGTTAATTGCTGACAACGATCGCTTTGTTATTGGAGAGTGAACATCATATGTCAAAAATTATGGCGTTATTGTCGAGGAATACGGCTAGGTTTTGACTTGAATTCACTATTAGTTAGTTAGCTCTAGTGTTGATTTCTAGAATATCTTGTATTTTACTTTTATTTTTATTTTTGTTGTTTGACTTTATTTGCAGGGTGTACTAGATTGTATGCCCAACATCAGGAGCCAAGACAATCCCTTAGCTCCACTCAATTTGGAGATTCATAGATTACTAAGAAGAATGACTCATGTGAATAAGGATACTGAGGTTGAGGAGGACATGAATACGAACAAGGATATGGTTAGAGAGGAGAATCCACAACAAAGGGGTAATAGGCCACAGCTCAAGGACTTCAATGAAAACGTTTATGCATGGAATCAATATCGATTGAACCTTATGTCTATGAACGTTACCGGTGCCATAATACTGCCTCCTTTACCGGTAGATACTAAGTTCACAGTATTGAGTGGATTGCTCCAAATGCTCCAAACCGAGGACTATTCACAGTGTTACCTTCGGAGGATCCCCACCATCATCTTCAAAATGTAGAGTTTGTTTGCAAAAGTGTCATGGGGACACAAAACCTTTCTCTTGATGTTGTTGTTTTAAGAGTGTTTTCACTGTCATTAACTGGCAATGCAGCTGTATGATTGTCCGAGCTTTCTCCGGGTACTATCACAAGTTGGGCTGAGCTTTAGAAAGTATTTCTTGAAAGGTATTTCCCAAGATCTAAGAAGTTGAAGTTCAAGGAGCAAATCAATAACCTTGAGCAATTGTCGGGTGACTCCATTAGCACAACATGGGAGAGGTTTACTAAAAGCTTGAGGATGGTCCCTGATCACAAGATTGTTGATGATGCCTTGGTTGAAATTTTCTATCGGGCGCTTGATGAGAATAGTCAAGCTTGCGCCAACACAATCATGGGAGGCATGTTCTTAGACCAAACTTTTGCACTGATAGCCATAAAGATGGAGCAAGTGGTCAAAACAAATAGAGCAAGGGGCCAACGAGAGCAAGGTGTGATGAAACCTTCTTGTGCGGTCAACACCAACAATGAGCAAGCAAAGGTGAACGAAGAGATCATGGAACAACTTGCTCAACTTCGCACAAGTATGGACTTAGTTTTAAAGCAAAATCAAGCAAGTGTCAAAGCAGTCACCCACCAACCTCCAAAGGCTCCTATCTATGACAATCCATTCATTGATGAGGATGCATGTTTTGTAAGCAACCAAGCGGCGGGTTTCTGGAACAACCCCCAAGGGTCCAATTTGGACTATTGGAGTTAAAGGTCCGGGAATCAAGGTCAGAACTTCAACCATGATAGGGTATGTAGAGACAACTGGTTGGATACTATGAGAGAGAGAGACTGCCAGACATAGAGTAGGGAAGAAGAGAGGGCTACAGGAATGCTCCCTATGTGCCTCCTCACAACCGTGATGCCGGGTCAAGTAACTCTAGGATTGAAGAAATGTTTGAAAAGTTGTTGAAGTGAGCCGACCACCAAGATGAGACTTTAAACTGAATGAAAGCGAATATTTCAAGTATTAACCAAAAAGTAGAGTCTCATTTGGAGGCAATTAAGTAACTTGAACAACAATTTGGGAATGTATCTTCACAATTGAACCAACATCAAATGGGTACATTACCAAGCAATACGGTTCAAAATCCTAAAAATGAAGGGCATTATATGACGGTAATGACTAAGAGTGGCAAGAGCACCGTAGATCTCCCTATGTCGGTAATTATGGATGAAGTTGATGAGAAGGGCCTTGGTGGTGAAGTCATAGTTGAGGGAGAAAATCCAAAATTTTGTTGGGATGCAACAGGAAGAGGCAAGGGAGCATGAGAAATTGAAATCTAATCCCAAACCCCTTCCTCCTTTCCATCAAAGGCTTAAGAAAAAGGAAGAGGAGGGTAAAATCCAAACACTTTCTCTCAATGTCGAAGCAATCCTCCATCAACATCCCCCTTCTAGAAGCTTTGGAGAAAATGCCCGGGTATGCCAAGTATATGAAGGGTTTGGTCACCAAGAAATGCACTTTGAGCCAAGAGTTTCTGCAGGAACTCCAACAATATAGTGTGGTTATGACCAAATGCCTTGTCCAAAAGCGAGAGGACCCCGGTGTATTTACTATACGTTATACCATTGGTGATGTTGAGTTTGCAAGGGTTTTGTGTGACCTAGGAGCAAGCATCAATCTAATGCCTATTATTGTATTCAAAAAGCTCCGCTCTAGTACTCCTACCCCAACAAGAATGAGGTTGCTTATGGTAGATCGAACCATTAAAAAGCCAGAGATAATCATTTTGGATGTGCTTGTTAAAGCTGATAAATTCATCTTTCTTGTGGATTTTGTAATCCTTGACTGCAAAGTTGATTTTAAAGTGCCCATCTTCTTGGGCAGACCATTTTTGGCCACTGGGAGAGCCATAGTAGATACGGATTCGGGTCAACTGTGATTGAGGGTTAATGATGCAGAGGTCGTGTTCGATATTTGCTAATCCATGAAACACCCAGATGAGTTCAAGAGTGAGCTGTGGACCCTCGATGATAGTTGATGAAGGATGATGACAAAGTCGAGCCACAACGTTAAACAAGGCACTTCTTGGGAGACAACCCAAGTATTGTTGATAATTATTGGCTTGTTTTAAGTGTTTTTGGTTGTTTAGATTCTTAGGTAGAAGGTGTGACTTTGTTTTTATGTTGAAAGACATTGATGCAGTTGTAATATTTGGGAATTGTTGTATTTTTAGATTTGGTTTGCATGTGAAAATTGAAGAACTGAAGATCTGAAAAATGGCACTTGGAGCAGCCTCTACGATTAGGCCTACGAGTTGTAGTCCTCACTATGACTCATAGTCATGCATCATAAAGGGAATTAGTGAGTATCAGAAGTTGGTACATACACTACGAACCAACTTTACGATTCATAGAGTCTTTACAAGTCGTAAGAGGGTTTTATAATGTCTAGGTATGGATTCTGAATTTTCGCAAGTGTTAAGTTTGCTACGAGACTAGGACTTATGAGTCGTAGGACAGCTTACGGCTTGTAGTCGGGGTCCTGTAGCCCCGATCTGCAGTTTTAAAGATTCTGACTCGGTTTCATGTAAAAGGGGGTCAAAATAAAAATTGACCCCCATACTCCTTTTTTTCCAATCCCTAAGTGACGAAAAACCCTGATTATCCTCCAAAGCACTTTTTCTATCATAACTACAGCTATCTACATTTTCCAGCAAAGATTCTGGCGAAGTCACAGTCCTAGGTTTTCGATGTGATTTTTGATTTCCCTTGCTTTGGTTAACTTCTCCAATCGATTGGTAAGCTCCGTGGTTAAATTTGACACTCCATTATGGTGATCTTATTCTTTATATGAGTATATGCTTAGGTTAATCATTTATAATCATGTCATGTGGTAATTTTTTATCTAGATTTGCAACCTAGTGTTTTTATGTTTTGAAGAGTTGAGTTGTGAATCAAAATCTTGTTAGAATTCTTGAGTGGATGATTGTGAATGCGATAAGTGTGATTCGTGGAATATAGTATGTGATTGTGCCCACTCATGGTCTACATTATTGCCGAAAATTGGAATTTAAGAGGTATGGGTGTATTTTATATGCTCTAACATGTTGGACTAGATTGAAATGACCTGAATTACAATTGAATGTTCTGTTGATGTGCTGTCAAAATACAACACATTTGATGCCTAAAACAAGGGATTTTGTGAGTTCTTAATGAGACTTTTTATGGTTTTTATATGTTTTTGTGTTGTTCTTGCAGAAAAGTTAGATTGGCATGATTTTGAAAAAAAGTTACAGAATTTGCTGAAAGCTTTGGATATACAAGAACACATACAAGTCGTAAAGTGTGTCGTAGCAAGAATCAGAGACCAAAAATTTAGAAATCTACTAAGTGGAGCTCACATCTACGAGGTCATCCTACGAGTCGTAAATCCCATCACGACTCATATAAGAGGACTCTTAGCAAGAACTAGAGAGTCAAAATGTTGGACCAAAAACTGAAGGCAAAGACTACGAGAAAAACATACAAGTCATAGCTCAAGCAACGACTCGTACGTATTGGTCGTATCAGTTTATTCCAAGATGTCAAGAACCTGATACGATACCCCGACTATGACTCATAGGTCATCCTACGAGTCGTACCTCTGAGATTTATCAACTATCAGTTGTCTTTTCTATGTAAATTCTACGGTTATTTTGTAAATACTGTATATAATTTAAGTTAGGGTTTTAGAAAGAGTTCGACCATGAGACATTTTACAATCATCTTTTAAAACGTTTCTTAGGTTTTCAAATTAGATTATTGTTTTCTCTTGGAAACCCCATTTCAAAGATTGCAAATCTTGTTTTATACTCATTGTTGATCAATCAAGCTTTTGAGTTTGCAACTTGTGGGGCCTACATTCTTCATTGTAGTTGGTAAAACTCTTATTTATATCTTGTATGTGCATTTTTTGTTGGTTTTGCCTTAGTCATGAGTATCTAAGCACCCACAACTTGAGGTTGTGGGAACCATGGGTAGCTGACTTGAGATGACCTAAGTTTATTACATTTCTATGATTGGGATTTTTACATGTATTATGTATTTTCCTTCATTATGATTGTTGTTTGATGGGGACTAACACCAAACCCTACCTACTATCATGAGCCCAACCAAGGTAGTTACGAATAGGAAAAGGGAAGTAGATGACAGTATTTGATCAAGGTCTTCTCGTCTAATCAACAAAACCTGACCAAGGGGAGGTTGACTAGGACAATTGGTAATGGTTAGTTGGCACGTCATGGTTGCCGACCAAGCGCCATGGTGAAATTCGACCTTCAACTTCACAAAAGGGCTGGAAGAACCTAGGTTAGCATCCTGCATGCGACTCTTCAATTATATTTATGTTACCTAGGGTAATCGAATCAACAAACCATAAGGAACACAATTCCTAAGTTGTCCCTAAAATTGAGTGTTTTCCCGCATAGTAGTATAGTCGTAATTTACTTTTGTTTTTGAATCACCCCCCCCCCCCCCCCATTTAGAGATTTTAGTTATTGATGCTTGAAATGGTTAGTAGTGAGATCTTATAGTCAAGCCCTGTATTCTGTGTGAGTTCGATCCTAACCTTCGGTTAGGTTAATTGCTGACAACGACAACTTTCTTATTGGAGAGTGAACATCAAATGTCAGGGTACAAATCTGTTTATCCCTTGATTCTTCTTTCATAAGATTTCTTCATAATTCAAGAGTTGTTAGTAGTGTATTTCTTGAACTAGGACGATTTGGACTTGATTTCTATGAAAGGATTTGTATGGATCTTCTTGAAGTATTTGAGTATCAAGAAGATTCTTGCATATTTTGATCTCTTTATGAATACCCAGAATATATGGAAAATTTATATACCTTTTAGGGAATATAATACCCTTTATATAAGCATGAATTAGGGTTTAGGGTAGAGTAGGCTCCAAGAAATCCTAAATGAATGAGACTAAATTTTTAGAATTCTACAAAATTTCAATGTCTACAAATTCCCCTGCTTCAAGGCTTGTCGACGTGTAGACTTGATGAAGCTCTAAGACGAGGCTTGAATTACTCGTAGCTTTGTAGCTTCATATTTGCAGATCTAATTTATGAGAGAAGAGATGAAGAAAAAATTTGGTCCTACTGGGCATTCTAGTTTATTTACAACAAATTTTAAAGTGATAGAAAGATAAAGTGTAATAACAAAACAAAATATAAAGAAACAGAATCTTATTGATAAGCGTGCGGGTACAAATTTGTTTATCCCTTGATTCTTCTCTCATAAGATTTCTCCATAATTCGAGGGCCATTAGTAGCATATTTCTTGAACTAGGACGATTTGGATTTGATTTTCATGAAAGAATTTGTGTGGATCTTCTTGAACTATTTGAGTATCAAGAAGATTCTTGCATATTTTGATCTCTTTATGAATACTCAGAATTTATGAAATATTTGTTGATGTATAAATACTCTTTTGTGAGTTTTTTTGAAGCAATAAAATATATTTACTTTATACTTCAATGCAAAATATATGAGTGTTTTTTTTCCTAGACCACTTATTTTGAGGTTTTCAACCTAATAAATTTGTTTTTGATTATACAAATTTAAACTCATGCGAACCAAGAGTAATAGCTTAAAGATTTAACTCATTTTATAGAGCTTTTGTAGCTTGAAGACTTAGCTCAAATTTGATGAGCTTCATGACATACATTTTAAGCTCGTGCGTCAAGGAGCATTTGGCTTGAAGACTTTGCTTGACTTTGATGAGTTTTGAAACTTGTAGATTTTTGCTGAATTTGAAGAACTTCATGATATGGAGACTTAGTTTGTTTTGAACTTTGCTTGAATTTTAAGAGCATCACAACTTGAAGACACAGCTCAAATTTGATGATCTTCATGACATGCATTTTATGCTCATGCGTCGAGGACCATGTCTACTTACATAGACTTTTCAAATTTAATTTTGGATGAAAGGTCGTCCTCATCCTCACAATCATGTATATTTTCTTCATGAGGCTCAAAGTAGAGTAACTCTTAATCTCTATCAGTGGCGATACTCAATTCCATATCATGAGCACGAGTTGCTAGTTCTTCAAACATTTTAGGTCTTATGTCTTGCATTATGTAGCGAAGATCCCAGTGCATACCTTGGATGCATGTTTCAATCCAAGAAGTTTCACTAAGGCGATCTTTGCAGTTAAGGCCGAAGCTCCTCCGGCGATTAATGAACTCAATGACTTGCTCATTATCCCTTTGACGGGCATTGGTAAACTCTATCATTCTTACAACACGTCTTGTTCTATAAAAACGCTTAAGAAATTGCTGCTCCATCTGCTCTCAACTATCAATGGAACCAGGTTCAAGATCTATGTACCAGCTATCGAAAGCAATTCCTGTGAGTGATCAAACAAACTTCTTAACAAGATGATCATCATATGTTCCAGCATTATTGCAAGTTTCGACAAAGTGTGCTACATTTTTTTTGGGATTTCCTTTGATGTTAAATTGTAGCAACTTAGGAGGTTGATATTCGGCATGTATCTTTAGGTCATCAATTCTTTGAGAATGTAGCTTTACATATATGAGTGAAGATTTAGATATGGACTATGACTTATCTTTGATATTCTCTATGATGAAATATTTCAATTGGTCAACGAGAATTAGGCCTTTCGCGGGCACTTGAAACTCCTTGACCGTTGCTTCTTGTTTTGTGAAAGACTCTCTTTCCTTTTGCACTTCATGAAGTTCCGTACATAAACAAGTGGATTCTCTCTCCTTCATATTCTCTATCATATTTGTCAACTTGGTAATTTGGGTGTCTTGACCTTTGATGTATTTTGACAGGCCTTCAACCGCTTTCATCAAATTTGCAAGTTGTTCTTCTATGGTGAAAGTTTCAATTACCATAACTTGCACAACCATCGTAGAGAATAAAGAATAGTCTGGAGCATCACTAGAATATAACTTGGATTGAGAAGTAACATGAGGGAAGATCATAGCAGACCTAGTGCTTAAGACATCATCATCTTCATGCATGGAGGAATCATTAGACTGACAGCGTCGTTCTTGTGACAGTCTTAGTCGATCCAAAGTTCTTTCTACTATCTCAACGATATCTTTCCCTTGTTCTAGAACATACGGAGAAGGTATTTCCTCTTTTGGACAAGACAAATAACAAATATAAGATGATTTAGGTGATTCTTGAAGCACTTGTTGTCGTAATATTTTGGCTTTACTCCTTTTAATTTGGGCCACAATCTCCATGGCAATTTTCAAGTCATTTGTGGAGTTAATATCCTCAAAAATATCATATTTAAAGCCGATGTTCATTGTGGCTATATTGATAATTTTTTGTGGCTTTAAAGAGATCAGAATTCTGCGGATGCAGATTTTGAGTTGACTTTTTTGGAAGTCGTTTCGATGTTTTTAAATTTTTTTCCTTTTTTTTTTTGAAGAGAAGAGATGAGAGGTAAAGATCGTCACACTGGGCGTGCCAATTTGTAAGCGACTAAGTTTCGTTCCTGAAAAATAAGAAATCAAGAAAAGAAAAGTAGGGGCAAACAACAATATTTGTATTTCAAGAATTTGTGCGAAGGTTACAATCTTTATAAACAATCTAAAAAAAGATATAATCCTTTGATTCTTCTCTTCACGATCATCAACTCAAGAGCTTTGCTTTGTTCTTGAATCGAAGAAATACTTGTTGAAACTTCACTATGAATGTGGAGCCGCAGTTTAATCACAATTGCAACAATATGGGAACTTGTGGCTTAACACTTGGAGATAAAGCTCTTTTGTATGCGAAAGACTTGCGGGTCACCATTGAAGAGCAGAACTTTTCTATGTATTTTTCTTCTTCTTGTTCCTGTTCTCCTCTCTTTTTTCTCTGTCTTATGAAGACCTTTTATATAGTTGTAAGTTAGGATTTTGGTCTTCAATTAATTTTAGAAGACCTTGGGCTTGAAGAATCGGAGTTGGACTCATCTTGTCTTCTTGATGGACTAATCCAAATATAATTTGGACTTTATTTAAGTCACATAATTTTAACTTAAATAGTAATACAACCTCATTAACCAATAATTTGACTTGGTTAGTATATCATGAATTTAATATTTAATTCATATTTAATAAGGATTGATCAATAAAATTTCACTATCTACAAGTGCATAATATCATCAATAATGGGATTGTCTCTTTACTTTTAAGGGCTTATTAATTTCATTAAGAATAAGAAGGGGGAGGAAGGGAGTAAAGAAATGTCGTAAAGTTTAAATGTTAAAATAAATTTTACTATCAAGTCTAAAAAGAATTTTAAATATATTCATATTCCATTTTTAGTATGGAAAGTCGAATTTCTATCATTAAAAGTATATTATTATTTAATCTCAAATTATAGTCTCGTCATTATAATGTTGGTAAAACTTATACACCACCAAATGACTTTAGCCTTATTTTGAGAAGGGTGAACATAGTATTTTATTTTGTTATTTAGGAAATAATAATATCAAGATTGTTTCCCACATAGTGTGTGGTATAAAAATATAATATCACACTAAAAATATATAAACAATCTCATGATTATTTATTCTAGATTAAAATATTATACTACTAAATACGAGATAAAATAATTTTGTGATTCATTTTTATTTTTGGATACATATGGTGAATCACCTACTTCTTCTGTTTTATGAATAGTCGAATAAACAAATATGGAGATTAAAGAAGCGATTTTAGTTTAGTAACAATTTAAATGGAGCTATATCATTAATCGAATTATGATATCCACTAACCAAATGACTCCTTAATTTGTACAAGGTGTATTAATCTTTTCTATCGAAACTTTATGAAATTTCTAAACTTTATATTTATATTTTATTAAGTATGATAAAATATTAATCACACAAGAGTTTAAAAATATGTGATGTGGATGAATTCCTTAACATTACATGTGATAGTTTAACCTAGATTTACCGGGACGCTATAGGATCCAAAGGGTCAGTCAAAACTGTGTCACAGTAGGAAATTGCTGTAAACCAAAAGCAATCGTTTTCCAAAAAAAATAAAAGACAAACAGCGAAGAAAAGGTAGTAAAAAAATGTGGTACTGTGAGCTGTGACAGGTCAATGCATATGATGGAGCTACTGTAGTTCCATTGTCTTGTTTTTCTGTCTGTTTACCAGATTTCATTGTTTCTTTTGAAAAATTAAAACCCAAGTACGATAAAATGAATGGAAAAGACAAGAATGAGGAGTATATATTTGAAAGTAACAAGTGAATTAGAATTTATATGAAAGCAACAAGTGAATAAGAATATATATTAGTTGTGTGTAAAAATTATACAATATAAATTTATGAACACATATTTACAATATAAAAAATTGATAGTATCATCACATCTGAATTTTAAATTTGATTTTATTCCTAAACCTGGAACGAGAAGCGGACTCAATAATTTCATTCATCAAGGGATTCAAAAATTAAAGTTGTTTTCTTGTACCTGGCATTTGTAATATCAAAAGAATTCATTTAATTAAAGATCTCCACATAGCTCTTCTAATCTACCGACTTTTTTAAAAAAAAATTATGAACTTTCATCTTTTTTCGTTTTTGGTGATTCAAATCGGAAGTAGAGATTGCTTTGCACATAAGTAATCTCTCTTATTGTTTTCTGTTGATTCAAACTCAAAATTTGATCATAAAATTTAACTTCAAAAACACTTTTGACCTAAATTTTGAATTTTTACTTTAAATTATTTTCAAAACTAAAAATAATTTTAATTTTTAAACATTATTTATCTATCTATATATATTATATTAAACGTAAAAAAATTTTAATAATATTTTGTCCTTCATAAAAGACTTCTCTATAAAATCGTCTTTTCACTATTTTTTCAATTATCATATTATTATTCTAAAAATATTAAATATTAAATATAACAAACATAATAAAAATTTATTGAAGATGATTTTCTTATTGTGGTCAAATTCCTATGCAAAAAATGCTTTTTCAATTAAAAAAACTTAATCCAAAAAGAAAATAATTTTTAAAAAATCAAATAAGCTTTAAATAAAATTGTCTTTTTCACTATTTTTTCTGACATTTAAACTTAAAAAATAAAAAAAGCAAATCTTAAACCTAAAAGGAATTCAAAGTTGGGAAGTTTTAAACGTGATTACATAAATTAAAAGTAAGCTTCTTTCGCACTCAATTAGAACTCCATTGTTATTTTCCTTAATAGGGCATTAACTATTTTCTAAAATAATTTTTATGTATTTATTTATTTTATTAACATTTAGAACTTTAAAACTAACCTAAAAGGTAATTATTGAAAAGTTGTCGAATATTATTTGGACTTTGAAGACTATAACGTGTATATTATTTTTTTGACAACCACTAAAACATGTATACTACTGTTCTTTTTTTTTTTTGTATTGATTTAGGTTGTTATAAAAAAAAATTGTTTTAATGTTTCTAACTGTCGAAAGACTCTTAAATCTTCATAAACTTATATTTTTTTCTTATTTGAATCAAGAAATTTTGAAGTCACTAAGGAAAATCCTAATTTACCATGAGTTATAATGAATAATAGAATCTTTATATATAGGACCTTTATAAATAAATAAATAAAAAGATGAATATGATTATATTATTATCTTATATATAATTTGTAGTATTTTTCTTTTGAAATATTTACCTCTATGCATCTCAAGTTGCTTAATCTTTTTCACGTTTGTCATATTTTGTATTTATCTATCTAGATCATTTATTTTCTAATAACATAATATTAGTTTATTTTGCAGCGCTTATGACATAATTTATGAACTCTACCTTTTTTAAAACAATAGAAAAAGAGTTTACGGTGATAATTAATCATTTGTCTTGTTGGTGAGTAATGCATTTATTTTTTACATCAAATTTGGATTAATGGTATTTATAATTAAAATATCTACCTTATTACAAGTAATTATTTAATTTTTAAATAACTATACATACTTGAATTTTCTCTCAACAAATTACTTTCATGTTTCTAATTCAAAGGTCATAAAAAAAACACAATATCTACCTTACTACAAGTAATTATTTAATTTTTAATTAACTATATTTGAATTTTCTCTTAACAAATTAATTTGATGTTTCTAATTCAAAGGTCATAAAAAAAGTACCACATAAAGAAGGGAAGACAGTCCTTCAAAGTAATACTTATGATTGGAGAGAATAAACAACATCCAATATCAATTTATTATTTTTAGTAAGAACAAGCCTATCAATAAAAATTGAACTCGATAATTCTTTGGAAAAATTTTATTCTTGATATTAGACTTTTAAAAATAATAAGACTTAAATATATTTTAACTGCATCATTTTTTTTAGTTTTTGAACTATTCATTACAAATATGTAATGTTAGAATAGAAAGATAGTATTCAATTTAATAATATTGACGTGCTAAACTAGTACTATATTAAAAGTGTGACGTCCTTAATAATGTTGTTTGAACATTTTGCCCTTCATTAAAATACAAAATCCTCTTTTCACCATCTTTTTAGAACTATTTATTATTATCTTAATAATATTAAATACAATAAAAATTAAATGGAGAAGATTTTCAATTAGTCACTACCCAAAGAATCCTTTTCCAACTAAAAATAATTGTTATAGTTAAATCTCTATACAAAGAATTATTTTTCAAATAAAATAGATTTGATCTAAAAAGAAAATAGCTAAAAAAAAAAAACTTTCAAATAATAGTTACCAAAAACCTTTTGTTTTTTTTAAGGAAAAACGAGAAAACGTATGGAAACTTTTAAATAATAATTACCCAAAAAAAAATTGTAAGTGAAAAGGGAAAACATACGTGTGTAATGGGCTTTGGTTTTTAAAAAAACATTAAGGGGAAAACATGTTTTCAAATAATAATTAAAAAAGTTTTTTTTTTAAA
>JAOTQR010000007.1:16697511-16716866 GCA_025774065.1 Solanum ossicruentum
ATTAATTAAGTTGGGATTGATTCTCGAGTTTCGAACAATTTTAATATTTTTAAAGTCGGTCATTTTTCGGCATAACACATGGCGATTAGGATTCCCGAAAGGACTGGCCTGTCACGCCCCGAGAGGGTACCATAGGCATGGCTGGCACTCAGAGGCTACTGCTAGACCCCAAGCGAACCACTCGGTCTCAACACAATTATTCAATCAACTATACAGTGAAAATCATCATAAATAAAGTAAATAGGACAGTAGGCAACTTAGTCACTTCTACATCAAAAAATAAGGGCCATAGGCCAATAAGACTAGTCTCAACATCCATGGCATAAAATAGATTTAAGAAACTCAGTTTAGAAAAGGAAAGATCCCAACATCAAATCATCATCTCTAGTCTATGAATCCTCTACCTACACTAAAACACCCCTCATGTTCTTCGGAATCCCCCATAACTATAATTTCCAGATATCTCAAAATCTGTGCGAGATTTTAGAAATCCGACTTCAAATTCTTGATCAGGGGTCAAAATTGAGTGAGAAATGGGTATGACCCGGATTTTAGAAGACCCACAACGAAAAATAATTTTTGCTCATTTACGAATTTCATAGAGCTTGTGTGCCCAGGCCGCGACGCACCTAGGGCGCGCAACAGTGTAATTCTGTCAGGTTTATTTGGTCCGCGTCGCGCTAGGAACGCGGACCAGGGTAAAAATTTTTCCAATTTTCTTATTTCATCCAAGGGCATTGGAGCCCAATGCCCATTTAAACATGAAATCTATCATACTTGCTCATTTTTCAACTCTAGAACTCACAAAACCCTCTCTAAAACCTCTCCAAGACTTTATCAAATCTCTCATTCAAATTTAAGGATTTCAAGCACAATTTTGGAACTCAAGAACCCATCTCAAGCTTAAAGTTTCCTTGAAGTTCACCACAAGAAATCCCAAGTTTAAAGTATGTGGGTATTCATCCATGAGTCCTTTCACCCATGGAGCCCAACATTCTCATTTTATGAAAATTGCATGATTTCAAGTTGTATTATTTATGGGTATCTCTAATTATGAATCATGAATATAAAGTATGTTGGGTTTATCAAGTATTGATAGATTGTGCATGAATATTCATTTTAATCTCATACCATGAGTTGATTTATATCTATTAAAGTTTTGCATGATATGAACTATGAAAACTATGAACTATTGTGAATTTTGAGATGAATTTCAAGATACCCAAAATGAGGGTTTTACTATAATATTTGTGAGTTGATTTGAATTGATTTACTCATTCTTATTATACTCTTGAGTTGCATGATTTTGAACAAGTGTCATGAACCCACCACGTGTTTGATGAAATTACATGATAAAAATTTCTAAGTTGTTGATAAACTTCTATGTTGATGAATGTTCTATTGTAATATATGTAAATTGTCAATGTTAAGAACTTTGAAGGGATAATATGCATGCTATGAGCTCATGAGAATGTTATAAATGATATGAAGCCCTACTTGATACTTTTGATATGATGGTTCGGTAAGCTATTCTTATATTACCTACCAAAAAGGTCATGTTGTAAGGTAAAACAATTTACAACTCCTACCGAAAAGATTGTATCGTAATGTAAGGACATCTCTCCTATCAAAAAGATTATATCGTAAGGTAAGAGCACCTCTTAATTCCTACCGAAAAGATTATACCATAAGGTAAATGATATTTTATACTACCTACCAAAAAGGCTATGTCGTAAGGTAGGGATATTGATGACACTCTCTAAAAAGGTTATACCGTAAGGTTAGTGGGTGGTTTTGACCATTCTCATGCATGTTTGTGTAAGTCATTGAGCATATGTTTCATATTAAGTTTATACCTATTGGTTATGACCATATGTCTTGATTTTATGACATACCTCCTTTGTTACATTGCACCCCGCATACTTAGTACAATCCAAGTACTAACGCATACTCTATGTCTACATGATATTATCACGTGTCTACATGATTTTATGACATACCTCCTTTCGGGTTCCTTCGGGTTTCCCATTGTTAGGCCCTAGGCTTAAGTCTCTACAGTCTAGGATGGTACCATGGCAGGTCATGGCTACCACAAACTCAAAAAACTAACTCAAAACATATGAAAGATAATAAATGACATCCTCCGAATGCACGGGAGGACTCACCAATCTCTGGAACTAGGGAACTTTGAACCTCAATGGTGAGTCTACTGAAGTCCTCTATCTCTTGTATCTGCATTATAAAATGATGCAACACCAAGTGACGTCAGTACGTGGAATATACGGTATGTAAAATGGCTGAATGAAGCAATACAGGCAGAAATGACATGGAATAATATCAACTCGTAAGATACTCAGTCAGGATGGCAAATATCCATCTAAGATAAGGATAAGAAGTGGACAATAACACATCAACATCAATCAAGACTCATACCATCAACTTAACATCAGAGTACTATCAGTGTGGAAGATATTCAGGAGTTTCTCTAATCGAAAACCACCACCTATGTGCCGGTGATGATACAATGAAGCGATATCATTTCCACATCCAGCTAGTACCTTGCCAGGGTAAAGGACATTGCATCAGTGAATCCACAAATAAAGAATATCAAGTCCTCTTTTGGGATTGAGAAAATATCTGATTCTACGGTTCAATCCTCTCCTACGCTAGCCATGTAGTTAATGAGTGCGAGTTGAACTTACTCTTACTTATTTCGGTGCTCAATACTCCTCCCAAGACTTAACATGCTCATAAGTCATCAAACGTCGAGATTTCTCATCATTTAGTCTCATTAGACATAGTATATCAATTCATTTCATCAACCATCAACTTTTAATTTAGGAACAACTCTTTTAGAATTAATTCATACTCTTTAAGGCTTCATGAAGATCATTTCTACTAAACATCGTCATCAACATTCTCAACTCAGGACCACAACCACAAGTGACAAGCATAGTTATATCATCAAGGCTCTAGGCTCATCATCCTAAGCTCACTCTTGCAATCTTTAACAAAATAATCGAGTAGAGTCTTATATAATAATTCAAATAAACCATTTAAGCAGTAAATCCAGTTTGTGATAATTATCAACTTAAGTAAATACGTAAGATAAATATCTTTCTCAATAGAATGCTCAAGAATTTCACATATAGAACTCATTAGATTCAAACTATCAACTTTACTTCAATCAAGGGGTACATGGAAGAACAATTCCATGCTTTAAGTTAGTTTTACATTTCTAGGATGAAAAACAACACCAATCTCTACAAGGAATTGACCCATTGAAGATCCCAAGGTTTCCCCTCTTCTCCTCTCAAGATTCTATCTCTAGGAAGCTAAGAAAAATGGGTTTTGGAAGCCCTAATATGAGGAAAATGACTTTAATACTTGTTTATTGAACCTGGGAGGGTTGGTAAAGGCCTAAAATACCACTCACAAAAATAAAAGAAAAATCCCACTTAGAAATACACAGCCTGCAACGCGAACTGGGCACGGAGTAATACAATTTTTTCCAAAAATTCTTCGAACGAGTTTTTCTAATCTCCGCGAAAAGATTGAAAAAAAATAAGTGTGGATCCTCGTCCAAGGCACGATGCGACCCTAATGTGCACTAATACTGTTTTTGAATTTTGCATCGAAAAATTGTCTTTTAATTCGATCGCTCTAAAAATTAACTGAGACCAATTTTCTACTAAATTTTTCGGGCTGATCACAAATCTGGTCTCGAATTTGTCATTCGAGTATAGGAAGACATATTATATGCATATGTCTCCTCTAGGGATATTTTGATGATTTCACTAAGCGCTGCATTATCTTTCCCTTGGGATCATTCATCCTCGAATGATGAGTAGAGGTGGTAATAAGGCACGAATAGACTCAATGCTCATCTCAATACTCACTCGACAGCTCAAATTCTCAACTTTTTAGTAAAACCTCAATAAACTTTACTCACTTTTTAGTAAAACCTCAATAAACTTTACTCAGACTCAAGAATAGACACATTAACTCAAGAATGGAAGCATCAATTAAGTTAAGGATAGAAATATTACTTTCAACATTCTCATCGTTAGGCATAAATAGATACAGATATTTGTCCCTCAAATCTTCCTCAGCTTCCCATGTGGCTTTCTCAACAAATTGATTCCTCCATAGGACTTTAATGGAAGCTATCTCTTTGTTCCTTAACTTGCAAACTTGACGATCAAGGATTTGGACTGGAACCTCCTCATAGGAAAAGTTATCTTTTGCTCTAATACTCTCAACAGGAATCACCAAGGAAGGATCTCCCAAGCATTTCTTCAACATCGAAACATGGAATACCGGATGAATCCCATCTAACTCTAAAGAAAAGTCTAGCTCGTAAGCAACCTTCCCAATCCTCCCCGCAATTTGATAGGAACCGATATAGTGAGGACTTAACTTTTCCTTCTTTTCAAACCTCATGACACCCTTCATTGGTGATACTTTCATGTACACCTAATTATCTACCTCAAACTCTAATTCTTTTCTCCTCACATTGGTGTAAGATTTTTGAAGACTTTGTGAAGTCTTCAATCTTTCTATAATAACCTTCACCTTCTCCATGGACTGGTGGACGAGGTTAGGCCCAATAAACTCCGCTTCTCCAACCTCAAATCACCTAATCAGTTATCTAAATCTTCTCCCTTACAAAGCTTCATAAGCGACCATTTGGATGCTTGCATGATAGCTATTATTATATGCAAATTCGATCAATGGCAGGTGGTCATCCCAATTCCATTTGAAGTCAAGGGCGCAAGCCCTTAACATATCCTCCAGTGTCTGAATGGTGCGCTTTGCTTGACCATCTGTCTGAGGGTGGAAGGTTGTACTCTGATTTACCTTTGTACCCAATCCCTTCTGAAATGATCTCCAGAATTGAGAGGTGAATTGAGCTCTTCTATCCGAGATGATAGATAAGGGAACTCCACTCAACCTTACAATCTCACAAATGTACAACTTAGCATACTCTTTTGCAGTGTTAATTGTCTTGACTACCAAGAAGTGGGTTGATTTGGTCATCCTATCCATGATCATCCATATCGAATCATGTTGCTTTCGAGACCTCGGTAGACTGGAAATGAAATCCATGTTGATCATCTCCCATTTCCACTCAAGAATTTCAAAGCTCTGAGCTAATCCACATGGTCTTTGATGTTCAATCTTAACCTGTTGACAATTAGAGAACTTAGAAACAAACTCAGCAATATCCCTTTTCATCCCTTTCCACCTATAGACTTCTCTCAAGTCATGGTATATCTTGGTGGAGTCAGGATGAATGGAATATCTGGAGCTATGAGCTTCAACTAAGATTCTCTCTCAAACACCATCCACATTGGAACACACAACCTTCTCTAATATCTCAACACTTCATCTCCCCCTTTGGAGAAGACCATTTTTTGCCTGGGGACAGCTTTTTCCAATTAGAGTAAAATTGGATCTCGGTCTTGCTTTTCTTTCACCTCTAACACTACAAATGAAGCAGACTCATTCTGGACATTAACCCCGCCTTCATTATTCTCTTCAAGTTGTACTTCTAATCGGGTCAATCTATACACTTCCTTAGCTATCACTCTCTTTCCTTCCTCCATATGGGCAGTGCTACCCATAGATAACTAGCTAAGAGCATCAACAACAATGTTAGCCTTACCTAGGTGGTAGAGAATGCTCATATCATAGTCCTTGAGCAACTCTAGCCATCTCCTCTGCCGCAAATTTTGCTCTTTCTGACTGAAGATATATTGCAAGCTCTTATGGTCAGTGAACACATAACATGCACTCCATATAAGTAGTGGCACTAGATCTAAAGTACGAACACTATGCTATCAATTTGAGGTCATTGGTTGAATAGTTTCTCTAATGAATCTTAAGTTGTCTGGAGGCATAGGCTATCAATTTTCCTCTCTACATCAACACAAAATGCAGTCCAGCTCTAGATGCATCACAATATATCACAAAGTCTTCCATCCCATCAGGCAAAGTTAAAATTGGTGTTGTAGTCAATCTAGTCTTCATCTCTCGGAAACTTTTCTCACATTCATCAGAGCACTGGAACTTGACCTTTTTCTGAGTCAACTTGGTCAATGATGCGTATAGGGAAGAAAATCCATCCACAAACTTGCGGTAGTAGCCTGCCAACCCCAAGAATCTTTTTATGTCAATTAGAGAGGCCAGTCTGGGTTAGTTCTTAACCGCTTCAATCTTCTGGGCATCCACTTAAATATCATCACCTGAGACAATATGGCCTAGAAAAGCTACTGACTTGAGCTAAAATTTACACTTCAAGAACTTTACATACAATTGAAAAAATCCCTCACAATTTTCATTATTAATAATAATTATAACAACTATTATGAGTATATGTAAACCCCCCAAGATAAATTGTTGGACGAATATATAAATAATATATATATTCCCGATATAGAATTATCAGATATCAGAAAAGTATCATACTTCAATTTGAATTTTGAATTGAATAGAAAATGAATATTCTGTTTTCAGAGAGCACAACTTGTGTTGCTCCACATAGAATATAGAACGTCAATAAAACAATAAAAGAGAAGAAAGGTAGATATTCTAGATATCTCCACATGTGTTTAAGCCATACAAACCTTTTTTATTATACACTTCACAATCGTATTCTACTCAAAAATTCGTAAACAAAATCTCTCTCTTCTCTGCGAATCCTTTTTTGTTTTGAACAACGAAATCCATAGCATAATCGGCGGTTAAATGCTAAAAACCAATTCTAATTCTATATATTCTTTCTGATTTTTATGCCTTTATCTCAGCGAAAAGATCAAATGTCCAATGCATTTATTTTTTTGGTATTCAAGTAGGTTGGAATATGTATTATCATAATAATGGTAGAAATGGGATCATTTTTCTTTTTATATTCTATGCATTTATGGTCTTTGAGAGTCTGCAAAACTATCCTAAGATGATTGGCATACTCATCTTCATCCTTAGAGTATACCAGGATATCATCGATAGATATAATCACGAACATATCAAGGTATGGCCTGAACACCCTATTTATCAAGTTTATGAAGGTTGCAGATAGATTATTCAACCCAAAGGGCATAACTAAGAACTCAAAATGACCATATCTAGTCCTAAAGGTTGTCTTTGGAACATCACACTCCCTCACCTTGTATTGATGGTAGCCAGATCTAAGGTTTATCTTAAAGAAACAAGAAGCACCCTGGAGTTGGTCAAACATATCATCTATCTTGGGAAGGGGATATTTTATTCTTTATCATGACCTTGTTCATTTGCTTATAATCTATACACACTCTGAGAGACCCATCTTTCTTTCACACGAATAGAACAGGAGCACCCCAAGGAGAAACACTTGGCCGAATGAAGCCTTTCTCTAACAAATCTTTCAATTATTCTTTCAACTCTTTCAATTCAACGAGAGCCACCCTATAAGGTGGAATCGAGATAGGTTGGGTATCGGGAAGAACATCAATCCCAAAGTCAATCTTCCTGTCAGGAGGGACTCTAAGAAGATCCTCAGGAAAGACTTCAGGAAACTCATTCACAATTAGGACTGACTTTAGAGTAGGGGACTCAACATCGTCGGACTTAACTCGCATAAGATGGTAGATAAAACTTTTAGAGATTAGCTTTCTAGCTCTAAGATAGGAGACAAACTTGCCCTTAGGTGCAACAAAACTTTCCTTCCACTCTATGACTGGTTTATTAGGAAATTGAAACTTAACAATTTGGATCCTACAATCAACGGAAGCATAACAGGCTTGGAGCTAATCTATACCAAGTATTACGTCAAAGTCAACCATCTCCAACTCTACCAAGTTAGTTAAGGTATCCTTATGATAGGCGGATACTACACAATCCCTATAGACTCTCTTAGCTAGGATAGACTCACCAGTAAGAATGAAAATAGAAAAAGGTTCAAGCAAACACTTTGGAATAATCCCAAATCTACTAGCCACATAAGGAGTTACAAAAGATAGAGTGGCACTTGGGTCAAGCAATGCATAACAATCAAAATTAAAGACTCGAAACATACCTGTAACAATGTTTGGTGCAACCTCCTGATCCTATCGATTACCCATTATATACAGATGATTTTTCTCGCCTCCTGCACCCGTAGTAGTACCCCTCTAATGACTGCCAGCAAGGAGTACTGCGAAAAACTATGTTTTATTACTTCCATCACCCCTTCTTCTTATTAGACACTTATTCTTAAAATGACCAGTCTGTCCACATATATAACAAGTATTTGTGCCATCCTAGCACTCACCTAGGTGGATTTTGCCACACTTACCACGGGGTGGCTTTCCCTTGAACCTTGGGTCACACTAGTCTAGGATTAGAACCCTGAGCCCTAAAATTTTGGTGACCATAAGATTTTTTATCATACCTGTTTTGTTGATGGGCGCACTCGCTACGGAGGGCGCATAACTAGAAGACATCTTCTGAATGTAGGATCTATCATCCCCTATTCTGCTTCTGTTGGCTATGCTCATGCCCTGCTGATTTGGGTTTCTTACTCAGATGTTCTTCTCTTATTTGTTGCTTCCCTATCACGCGCAAATGTATGCAGTCTCACAAGTAATATAGTGGTCCTAATTAAAGAGCCGGGTTGTCGAATCCAAAGGATTTGAATGAACCTAGTAGCTTCTCTCGATTATCATCTTCCTGGTGTTTCAGTAAAAAGAGTTTTAGTTGTAGGGAAAATAAATTTTAAAAGAAATAACTTTCTAGTAAAGTAAGATGCTTTCATGCAAGATATCAATAGAGATGCAATTCCAGGGATATAACCTTTTCGACTTTGTCTAGTCTTAATAATATCTATCCACGTCTGGTTTCCTGACTACTGATTACGGGGTTTAATTTACCTGAACAGAGTTGCACGCCTCTACCGACTTACCATTATTGACTATCTAATAACATCATTGAGTGGGGATAGACAGACCAATAAAAATGCATTAAAGTTATCTTCCCGTACATGAACCAAGCAAGGTGCAAGGGTAGTTGTCACCGGTCTCTCTTACATGAATCAACCTAGTTTTCTAGTATTGAACAAATGCCCTATGCTATTATGTTCTATCCACTCTGACATCTCTCGAATCCAGAGTGAACAACAAATTTACTCCCTAGTTGGCCATACTCTGAAGTATAAATATAAATAACATAGGAATAACCAAAAGAAACCATTCACAGATGTCAAAAGTTAAAAATTACACGTAGTCTATGGCTACAACCCCAGAATATGGAGACTTAGCCACTAATGGATGTGGAATACATCATGAATGAAGTGGAAAACATCCAAAACCAAAATCTAAAGATTAAACTAGCCAAAGTATGGTGGAAAAGAGTTCTCCATCGCCTCAACAGTAGTCCTTGTGTCAAAACCAATGTAAAAACCTAAAGTCTAAGATAGAGTAATAATAAAAATCTCATAATTTGACTTTTCTGCATCGGGTCCTCAGGTCCGCGAAGCCCCCTTGTTTTTCTGTATTTTCGCTTAAATTGCTGACTGGATAATTCTGCACACTTTTGCACAGGTCCGCGACGTGGACCTTGCACCTCCTTGAGCTTTGTGCCTTTTTCTTTTTTTTTTTGTATTCGCAACCTTGCTCCCAGGTCTGCACGTGGACTTTTGGTCTTTTGGCTGCTTCTTCTGACTTTTATCCTCTGAGTTTTGAGTTGTGTTTGTTCCTCATGTTCACGTTTAATACCGCAATCCAAGGAAAATCCTGCATAAACACAACCAATAAGCGCACTCGGCGCTGCTTTAGCAAAATAAGCGAAAATGCCACTCAAACACCTAGACTCTATTCATTTGTCCTCCGAATTCACTCTATTTATAGACATTATTAGCTAATTAGGCGTATAAATATGCCTAAGATCATTATCCTTCTTGGTTTGCTAGGCATAAACCATAATCCTGGAGATATCTATACCTGGGATCAGCAATGTTGCCTTTCACTCCTTCTTTATCTGCCTGCCCCAACCCAGACAAAAACTTTCTCATCCTTGCCCTTATTTCCTGGACCATCTCTAGAAAATACTCGGACAACTTAACAAACGTGAGACTGTACTCCTTGATGGTCATTACCTCTTACTTCAGGTTAACGAACTCTTCAATCTTTGCCTCCCTCAACTCTTGGGGAAAGAAGTGCTCGAGGAAAGAACTCTCAAACTCACTCAGCTAGCTCAACATCCTCACCCTGACTATCTCCCATTGGTTATACCAAATGTTAGCCACATCCTGCTGATAGGAGGCAAGTTCGACTCCCTCAACCTCAGTCGCATGCATAGCCCTCATGACCTTGCACATCTCATCGATAAAGTTCTATGGATCCTCCTCAACCTTCGACCTTGTATAGACTGACAGGTTCATTCACAAGAAGTCACAGAGTCTATTCATAGCAGTGGGCTCTTGAGAGCTAGAGCTAGGGGCCTGGTGACCTGGATTGTTATTTTGGGAGGCCATTAGTGGAGTGAGCATATCAATGGCTCCATTGAAGTTTGCCTCTAAGGTGGAGGTTGGTTGTGCAGGAGGTGCTTGTGGAACCTCAGTGGTTCTGGTAGGTCGACCCCATCTCCTCATCCTCGTTTGAGTAGGGACCTCTGGTGGGGGATTCTTAGCATTTGGGGCTGAGGCATCTCTCTAGGTAGTAGTACGTTTTGGAGACATGATCTGCAAACGTGTAACGTATGAGTTAGAAAAGAGTTTTTATAGAGTTAAACTCTATCGCATGAACTCAGAATACAAAAGAAGGGTAACCATTCCTAATTTTATATAGCGTCCTACTTATAAAGTGTAGTGCATAACACACCAATAAACAAGACTCTACTAGACATAGCTTCATACACTCCCTAGGATACTTGAACTCTATGCTCTAATACCAACTTTCTCACGCCCCGGGAGGATTCCCTAGGCGTGGCCAGCACTCAGAGGCTACTGCTAAACCCCAAGAGAACCACTCGGTCTCAAGATAGTCATTCAACCAACTATATAATAAAAATTATCAAAAATAAAGTAAATAGGATTGTGGGCGACTTAGTCACTTCTGCATCAAAGAATAAGGGCCATAGGCCAATAAGACTAATCTCAACATCCATGACACAAAATAGATTTAATAAACTCAGTTTAAAGAGGGAAAGACCCCAACAACAAATTGTCATCTCTAGAGTATGAAGCCTCTACCTCTACAGTCTAGGATGGTACCATGACAAGCCATGGCTACTACAAACTCTGAGAACTAACTCAAAACATATGAAAGATAATAAATGACATCCTCCTTATACAGTGGAGGACTTACCAATATCTGGAACTAGGGAACTCTAAACCTCAATCGTGCGTATGCTAAAGTCCTCTATCTCCTATATTTGTACCATAAAATGATGCAAAATTGAGTGGCATTAGTACGTGGAATGTACAGTATGTAAAATGGATTAATGAAACAATACATGCAAAAATAACATGGAATAACATCAACTCGTAAGATACTCAGTCAGGATGACAAATGTCCAACTAGATAAGGATAAGGAGTGGACAATAACATATCAACATCAATCAAGACTCATATCATCAACTCAACATTAGAGTACTACCAGTGTAGAACCTATCTGGGAGTTTCTCTAGCCGACAACCACCAGCATTGAGTCCACGAAGTGATGTCATTATTGCAGCTACCTAGTACCTTTCTGGGGTAAAGGACATGCATCAGTGGATCCACAAATAAAGAACATCAAGTCCTCTCTTGGAATTGAGGAAGCATCTGATTCTACTATCCAATTCTCTTCTACACTGGCCTCATAGTTAATGAGTACGAGTGGGACTTAGTCTTACTCATTTCGGTGCTCAATACTTCTCCCAGGACTCAACATGCTCATAATTCATCAAACATCAGGATTTCTCTTCATTTAGTCTCATTGGACATAGTACACCAACTCGGTTCATCAACTATCAACTCTTAGTTTAGGAACAACTCTTCTAAAATTAATGTATATTCTTTCAGACTCTATGAACATCAATTGTACTCAACATCATCATCGATATTCTCAAGTCAGGACCATAACCATAAGTGACAAGCACATTTATATCATCCAGGCTCTAGACTCATCATCCTAAGCTCATTCTTGCAATCTTTAACAAAATAATTATATAGAGTTTTATATAATAATTCAAATAAACCATTTAAGCAGTAAATCAAGTTTGTGATGATCATCAACTTAAGAAAATACATAAGATAGGTATAATTCTCAATAGAATGCTCAAGAATTTCACATATAGAACTCATTACATTCAACTATCAACTTTACTTCAATCATGGGTACATGGAAGAACAATTTTATGCTTTAAGTTAGCCTTACATACCTGGGATGAAGAACAACACCAATCTCTACATGGAATTGACCCCAACTTGAAGATCCCAAGCTTTCCCCTCTTCTCCTCTCAAGATTCTATCTCTAGAAAGCTAAGAAACATGGGTTTTGGAAGCTCTAATATGAGGAAAACGACCTAAATACTTGTTTATTGAACCTGGGAGTGGTTGGGAAAGGCCCAAAATACCCCTCACAAAAATTTTTAAAAATCCCACTTAGAAATACCTAGTCCACATCGCGGACTAGGAGCGGAGTAGTACAATTTTTCTCAAAAATTCTCTGAACGAGTTTTTCCAATCTCCGTTGAAAAAATTCAATAAAATATAAATGCGAGTCCACATCCAGGGCACAACATGTACCTAGCGTGCACCAACACTATTTTCGAGTTTTGCATCAAAAATTATCATTTGATTCGGTGTCTTTAAATATCGACCGAGACCATTTTCCCGCTCAAGTTTTTATGTTGATCACAATCCAATCTCAGATTTGTCATCCGAGCATGGAAAGACTCCTTATATGCACATCTCTCCTCTAGAGATATTTTGGTAATTTCACCAAACATTACGGGACCCTGACCAAGCCTCTTAGCATATCAAGCATACATAATGTAAAGAAATAAGACAAACATAGACTCCACATATCCAATCATACCTCTAGTAGATCTAACATAGGAGGGGACCTTAGGACATGTTCCTGGCTCACCCTCAATAAAATTGAATAACACGCAATAGTCTCAATATATCAACATAGTCTAGAAATTTCAAGTAAAGAAAAGATAGACTCGACTTGCCCACGAAGCATGAGGACTTACCGGACAATCTTCAATGTAGAGAGAGTCTAGTCAAGTGCATGAGGAATAGGATAAGAGCCCTCCCCTACATTATAAAATAATGTAGGTAAAGAAGTATGCGTTAGTACGTTTGAATGTACTTAGCATGTAGATAATGCAAATAATATAAATCATGTAATGCAAATGATCAAATAAATAGGAAGAATCATATAAAGAAAGTACTATAAATATTCAAGTAAATGTATTATGAAGACATATGTGGGATATAACCATAACTAACAATAAGACCATGTGAGTTATAGAAATTTTTATGTCTATCCATACAAAATGCAGAAAAATTTACTTGCCAAGGTGGACTCTACTGCGATATGTGGAAAATCATGAACATGTGCTATATGTGAATTCACTAGTTAGGTCATATTGACCATTAATCCTATGATGACGACGTAGTTATGAGATTAGAAATGCTACTAAGGACCCCTTGGGTCGAGTCCCCACCTCAAAGTCCACTCAGTACTGAGTCAAAATCCCAAAAATTCATGTCATAAAAATCATACATACCATGAATACATAATCTTGTCATAAATTATAGTCACTACTAAAAAATACTATAATTAGCGATGAACTTCATTGTTGATCTGCCGCTATTTTTCTCATAGTTAACAAAAATTCATCGGTAATTTATCACTAAGTAGGATTAGCGATGAATGTTGAAGTTTAGCTACAGAATATGTCCCTAACTAAATTAGTTATTTTATTGTTGAGCTCACAGCTTGCATAAGCTTGTCATGTAGAAAAGACAATTCATAACTACCTATCTAAATCATAGAAACTTGTTCATAGAATAACTCATTTTCATGCGATTCATGTAATGTGAGTGTAGGTCATCCATCATTATGAATACTTCCTCATTTAAAAGTGTCATTAAGGTCTTAGATCACCTTTATCATAAACTTTCTTTAAGACTTTAAAATCTATAATCATGACGCGTAAGTAAAAATTAAGGCAAAGTATTAATGCACATATGATAGACTTAAAATTATGAATTGGATGCAAAAATATGCATATATAATCATATCAAATAACATTATTTGTATCAAAATTAATAGAACCCATACAAAATGTCATGAACCATAGATAGCATATAAGAGAATTCACTTGAAAATCAGGCAATTGATAACAATTTATACATAATTAAGTGAATTGATATAAGATAAATCATAATTAGTACAACTGCAATTGAGATTATAAGATACCCTCGAAAAACGTATTTGTAATTTGATGAAAAGAGAGGAATTCTTTGAGCTCTATGGGAAAAAGCGACCTATAGATGAATACATATGTACCTTGGTTAATTTTCTTGGAGAAAACTGGAATTTGAATGGTGGAACTTGAAACCCTAGCTTGATTGCTTCAATGGAGTTTGAGGAGGAAGAAGCTTAGGAGAATTGGAGTTCTTAAGGGACTTACATGAGAATGATGTGAGATTAGGAGGGTTGGAATTATTACTGTGTAGTTATAGGACCAAAATGATGTAATTTAGGGACAACTAAAAAGTAAAAAGTAGCAAAAATACTATTAATGAAAAAATGCCAAATTGGGTCTATGAGATCATTCTACAGGGCGTAGATCCATTTGTACAATGGGGGTTTCATTCTCCTAGTCAACATTTGATGGCTCAGGGACCTAAACTAGGTACCCTTTTACATCTGTAAACAGTTCTATAGGCTCGTCCTATTGGTACATAAAAAAAACTTTTCAAGCCTTAAATTTGAGTCTAAAAATCATAAACAACTTGTATTACTCGTATATCTTTGTATGGCTCATGAACACTCCTAGTAGAACTTGTGCACTAAAATCATAGATACTAAAATTTGCACCTCAAGCTACGACCTTGACATATGGCCTGCATAACTTTCTATGTGTAATGACCTAGATATCGTATGATGTCATCAGAACTTGAAAATTTTATTTTGGACAAAATTTGGACCAATTGTCATCACAGGGAGGACCACATGAGTTGTGTGCCTTGGTACTAGCCGTGTGGCCTCCAGTGACACAACACTTGGCCTTGATTTTAAGTTTCGGGAGCTTTTGACACTAAGGCATGGGATACAGCCTGGCTCATGGGCCAGGTGGCCATCCATATATCCCTCAAAATTGGAAGAAAAATATAAGTGTTTCCTTAATCTTGGTATGAGAATTTATTTCGACTCAGGTTGGAGTCACAATCCTTCATACGGACCATGGGAAGGCTCAAGGGTCATATAGGCAACCGTATGGCTTACTTTTGGCTAAAAAATATTCTAAGTATAGGATCTTCAAGCTCAAGCTAAGTTCACTCTCAAGCCTTCAATTCAATCTTATTTATGTTTTTTAAGGTCATCATGGGCCTCCTATATCAAGCCAAGTTCAAAGGAATTCCATTGGCTAAGTTTCTCACAAGTACCAATTGAAAGGTCAACTTTAAATGGGAATATCTCTTAAAAAAATAAACTGGATATCCCACGACCTATCAAATTAAACATCTTTGAATTAGATTTCCAATGCACTTGATTTCACCTCATTTGGAGTTCGGATGAAGAAGTTATGACCTTTTTCGTAAAATCTTTCTGGGCCATATGGGGGTCTTCATGACCCCCAAAGGGCCTCACGACCCTAGAGAGGGCCGTGGGAGTATAGGGGAAAAATTTAAGAGATGCTTTTGTTGGGATATTTTTTATATTTTGACCCATGCCCAAGGCTTTTAAGACCTTTAAACCTGATTTTACATTCTTAAACATCTCCTACACTAATTCTAAACCGTCATTCAAGACAAATTCTCTCAAGTCACTCTAAAGTGTCTTTCAAGGAACTCTGTGGATTCAAACTTGGGAAATCAAGGCAAATGCAATTCTTCTTCAAATTTCTCTTGAAACTGGTTCATTGGGTCAAGGTATGTGGGTTTGATCCTTGATTCCTTCCAATCAAAGAGATTCAAAATTTTCAATCGAATTTTATGAATTTAAGCTCTCTTTGAATATGAGTTTTCATTATTTGGATTTATTAAATTATAGTGATGTATGGGTTGTACATATTTGATGATTTTAAGTTACTTTAAGCCCTATTATGATGATTTACATTGGCTTTATGAAATTATGAATATGCATGTCCCTTTTCAAGACTTGTTTATGCTTGGGTGATAATATTATGATTTTAAATGGGGAATTAATTAATGTTTTCATTTGAATTTTATATTATATTGTTGATTTTAGATTGAATCTTAATTACTCATGTTTTCTTCACATCATTCATGACATTTGCATTCATGACATGGGATTATTATGAAAATTATGAAGTGGGTTAAGCCCATTATGTTGATATTGGTTACGACAAGAATGTGATCATATATATGTCTATGATTATGGCTCTTGGAGCATTTTGGATGCTTGCACCATCTCGTATATGAATGGGCTATTCCTATGCATGAGTATTATGACTATGAATTATGGTTTTGGCATTTGAGCCTAAGTATGAATTTCTATGAATGGTGTTTGGCCTTTACGTCTAATAATGCTTTGAAATGGTTTTGTGAAAAGACTTACTCCTCTTTGAAAGCATGTATATGTATATTACAAGTATCCTTGTGGGATGATGACTTAGCATCGATGGATTGAGGGATGCTCTCTTTCCTTGAATTATTTGCCTAACATTGGTTATGAGCATCCTATTTGAAATGGGATGTGTTCCTATAAGGAAGATTGCTTCATGAGAAATGGGATGAGTTCCAGTAAGGTGAAGTATAAAGTGATATACATGCTATATGTGGAAACCTTACCCAAAATGGGATATGTTCCCATAAGGAAGGTCGCTTCATACAAAATGGGATATGTTCCCATAAGGTGAAGTATGGTTTACCTTTGGCAAGTAGACCACCTCTTTACCGATAAGGGGATTTCATGGGGATTCCAAGTAATAGCTCACTTGGTCTTGTTCATGTCTATTGAGGTCACATCCCCAATATATATATGATCATCATTTGCACATCATACATCATGAATTTTATGGCATTTTGTTATATTACATTTCTTGTTATATATCTTTTTCTAAATTATGTCCCATTGTCATCTAACACTAAAGTGCAGGTTTGATAAGTTTCATGGATTACACCCTGCATACTTAGTACATTCAAACGTACTAACACATATTTTTTCCTACATGATCTCACTATGTAGGGATCGGAGATTATTTTCATCCACCGTTGAATGCTAGATCGAAATTGAGACATTTGTTGTGGTGAGTCCTATCCTCCAAGGACAAGCCACCATTCCTCTACCTATATTGCTTCCATTTGTGTTATTTACTTTGAGGATGAACCCGGGACATGTCTTGACCTCCATCGTATCTTATGACTAGAGGCCTCTAATTGTTATTCTTTCAAACACTAAAATCAATAAATATCCTAGCATATATTGTAACTTAGGGATAATCAACACAAAATGGGTTATATGTACAAATGTGTTTCAAAACTGAAACAAAAGGCAAAAAATGCAGAAAGCCAAACTAAACGTGTCAAGAATAAAGTTGCATCAGAAACAAAAATAAAGATGGAGAGGATCACTCACTGCTACATAGGCGAGCAGAGAAGAGAGGAAAGGTCATGAGAAAAAATGTGGCAGAGGCACAACTAGCGACAGGCAAGGTGATGCGCCGGAAGCACATTGGCGAGGGTTTCTTTTCCGTTTAGAGATGGGAATTGGAAAAGAGACGTGGGTTTAATATATAATTTATAACTTTACCTTTTTTTATTTTAATAATGAACTGATTTCTAATTTTTCAAGAATTAATTTTTTTATTTTAATTTTATTAAACTTAAGAGACCTCATGAGGTCTCTTATTTTAAAATATCATTACTTAAATTTGACTAAAAAAATGGATACCTCATGAGGTTTTTCTAAAAATAAATTATTATTTTTTATCTTTAACAAATAGTGACCTCGTGAGGTTGCATTTTTTAGTCAACATTTTGGCTAAAGAAAAGGAGACCTCGTGAGGTCTCTCTTCAAAAAAAAAAATTTTTTAAATTATTTATAAGGATATCGACCTCACGATGTCTCTTTTTAGCAATCTATTTTTGATGTCTCTTTTTTTAGGTCTCTTTTTAGAGTTTTTTTAGTAGTGAGGCATTATTGGGCATCTTGTAGACTCTCATCGGATCTATTTGTTATGTATAGTATTTGAACCTTATGATTATGGTTATTCATTGGATATGACTATTATGGATTAATTATGGGAATTATGATATATATGTATGTTTGATGTGAGAATGTGGAAGATCCTAAGTTCCGAATTGTCCCCATAACGTGAGTCATACTTACCCGCCCCTTAGTCATTATGTGCTATATGTGAATTCATGCTAATCTCTTTCCCTAAGATATCCCCATAGCGTGAGCCTACTTTTCCATCCCTTAGAACTATGTATTTGATTTTGAATGTACTTCCGAACTGATAATGTGAATTTTGGTATTTTGAGGCTTATTTGGGGACTCTCGGGTTCTCATTCGTCGTGTTACTGCTAGACCCTAGGTTCGGGTCATGACACTACGGCTCGTAAAGAGCCCTCGTAGTTTATTCCAGTGCTTAGTCGAATTTTCAATTTCAAAATCCCATTTGCAAACGTGTATTACAATCCTTCAAAACATCCACGGTCTGTAAATGCTACTCGTACTTCATCCAAAATTTTCCACAAATTCTTTTAATTAAGTCGGGACGTCACTTATGAAATCCCATTTACCACCCGTACAACACTGTACGAGTAGTAGTCTGGGCTCGTTTTCCTTGCACCAGTTCCAAATCTAAGCTTTGCTCCTTGTTTTGACTTTTCAACTTACGAGATATTACAGAATCCATCCATAGTCAGCCTCTCACACCTTCGCATTGAATATCCATGCATCTCCTTATCACATGTTCGAATCATCCCAAACTCACTTTGCTCATCTTGTTTTCTCTTGAGCTATTCCACATCTCAACCATCTCCATATTGCTATTTATAACTTTCAAAGTTGGAGTTGGAGTTGAGGTTGAAGTTGTGCTTTACATACTTTTTAAAATAAATAGTTAAAATTTTGTCACGACCCAAAATTCAGGCGTGATGGCACTCGTCTTATCCCACCAAGACAAGTCAGCCTACAACCCAACT
>JAOTQR010000007.1:16716966-16756636 GCA_025774065.1 Solanum ossicruentum
GTTTATGCAATATCTCATGAAAAGTATTCAATTCAAGAAAATAAGTTTATGATGATCATCAACATATGAAAATACATATAAGTAATATAGTTCCCAAGAAATTAGTCAAGATGATATTTCAAGAAACATGTACAGGTACTCATATGACTATCTATGGGGCACATGAGCGAACGATCTCATGCTTTCATTAGACTTACATACCTTGGATGAAGCTTTCAACAAAAAACTTTCCAGAATTCTCCCTTGAACTCTTCAATCTTAAGCTCTTCTTCTCTTCTCTCAAGCCCTAGTCTTTTTCAAGAACTTAGAAAGGACTTAGAATGGTGTTTAAAACCCTTCTTACGCTCAAAAAAACCTATTTTGATTGTGTTTTGAGTTTAGGAGGGATTTGAAAATATCTATAATGCCCCTCACAAATTAAAGAAAAATTTCCAACTTGAAATAGTCCGCATCACAGAATGGTCGTGCCACAATATGTTTTTTTCGAAAACTTTTTCGAATGAGTTTTTTCAATCTCTTCAAAAAAATTGAAAAAAGTAAGTCCTAGTCCGTGTCAGGGGTGCCACATGCCTCTGTCGCACACCCATACTGTTTTTCATTTTCAAATCAAAAAATTATCTTTTGATCCGTTTAATAAATCGACCAAGACCATTTCTCCACTCAATTTTTCATGTTGATTGCATATTCGGCTTCAAATTTGCAAATGGAGCATGTGAAGATGCATTATGCTCACATCTATCCTCTAGAGGAATTTCATAATCTTACGGGTTGTTATAATATTAGCATGATTTAGTAATTTTAAATTGTGATTATTTTCATTGACCTATTTAGTTGCAAGATTATTTTGTGCTATTTCTTTATTAATTTTGTTGAACATTTTAACGTCGTCACTCATGTCACATCATATTTTCTTAAGAAATGTATAACTTGATCCATGTACACCCCTATTTGTAGCTAGTACCTTTTACTTTGCAATGCTATGATAAGTAGTTACTTTGCATCATACTATTATAGTAGATGAAATTAATAAATATATATGGAATTTACTCTTCATATAACATTTACAATATAATTCAATGTTACACCCCAAAAAGATGGGAGACGCGATAGGCACTCGATATCGCTGTTGGTCGAGTAGGCCACTGAACATTTTAGTTCATTAAGCTAGAGGCCAAAAGATCGGGCATCATAATGTCTGAAAAACTTTGTCTAGACTGTTTAGGTCATGAACTAGTTAATAATATATCATGTACATCAATATAGGTAAACTAAAATGATAAAGTACTAGCTAGCCGACAAGGATGCAACAACAAAGGTACAAGAACACACTATATATACATGTTAATCATATAACTGGAGACTGAAAGGTGTAGATGAACCAACACAAAATAACATGTCCACAATAGCGTCTAAGGATGCCACTGACACTACCATGACAAGGCCCCGACTATACCCAACTGTACAACAAAAAGTAAGCATCTCGTGAAAGCTCAGGAAGAGGTGGAGCTTATCAACTCATAAATAAACTGGGCTCCTAGTAGAGGGGTAAATCAGAATCCCTATCTGAACTTGCACATAAGAAATAAAATAGAGCCTCCCCATGCAAAGGGACGTCAATATGTATAAACATGTACTGGTGTATAAGTAAGGAAGTAAAATCATAGATGGCTACAGTAAAAAGGGGTTATAGAAATACCATTTGTAAGCGAAACTCAGATTACCTTCATGTCCAACACTCAGCCTCCTAGTGATCAAATATTCATAGTATGCTCAAGTAATTGCAATCATGAATACATACATACATACATACATACATATATATATATATATATATATGCATGACATACCCAACCAAATCTAGAAATGGTGGTCTTTTCTGATAGCGAACCGACATCATATTTGCCAAACTGTGGCCATTTGTACCATATACATATATAATCATTTCAAAAAATAGGCCCCATACTATCACGACTTGAATTTACACCCTAGGAGTGGTCAGCGACAAAAATCTTTCTAGTCCCAAGCGAACCACTTGACCTGGCTACTTACTCGGCAGAAGACAAATAATCATAGAAATGCTTCAAAAATAACAAGTTAAGCTTTTCAACCATCTGAATAAACTGAAATGTGAACATCTCGACAATAATTGAAATAAACAAGAGCTGAAGTACTTGACACATAGTCTATGGAACCTCTAACTAGAACAATCTGAACGACTACCGGGAAAGGCCCTAAAGTAGCCACAACTGAATAAAATACTAGAAGAGTAAATACATAGATAACTCCAAGCCTTAGAATGAGAAGAGGCCTCACTAATAGCTGGGTAGGTGTCTGATTATCAATGAAGTGACTATTGAGGGATTCAGTCACCTGGTTTGCATCATAAAATGATGCAGGTCCTAAGGACATCAGTACGTGGAATGTACGGTATGAAAAATGGCCAAAATAGGAACTCAAAGCAGTGCAATATTTCTCAAAGTAGATAATCATAACTCAGTATACAATAACATAAGTAACAAGTACTTTCTCTACTGAAAATAAACATGTTGAAAATCCATATGTAAAACTTAAAGATAAATCTTGAGAGAGAAGAAGTTGTATGCCAAATATGAGAAATGTATGTTTTTGTTGAAAGAGGTTGCCTTTCCAGGTCATGTGAAGTCGGGTGATGGTACTAAGGTGGATCTTAAGAAGACAGAGATAATTAGAAATTGGTCTAGACCTTTGACTCCATCGGACATTAAAAGTTTCTTGGGATTATGATGTGCTATCAAATTACAGCACATTTGATGCCTAAAACATAGGATTTTGCATGTTATGATTTTTATATGTTTTTATATTTTTTCTTGCAGAAAATACAGGTTGACATGATTTTGGGAGAAATTACAAATTTTGATTAAGTACAGGACATACAAGCCACCATATGAGTCGTATAGCAAGCTATGAATCGTAGTGTTCCCTCGTAGCAAGAAACAATGTTCAAAATAAGGAATTTGCAAAGTGAAGGTCAGCTATACGAGGCTAGCTTATGAGTCGTATGTCTCACCACGATTCGTAGGAAAAGGCCTCATAGCCAGAAATAGTGTTCCCAAAATTTTGAATAAGAACTGCAAGAGGGGACTACGAGAAGACACTATGAGTCGTAGATCAAACCACGACTTGTAGCAAAGGATCATAGCAGTCAAGTCCAAAATGCCAAGTGCTAGCTATGAAAGCTCGATTATGACTCATACTACAAATCGTACCTGCTGCCAGCTGTATTTTCTATTTTATTTTTAGGGTCTTTTTGTAAATAGTATAAATAGTTAATGAAAGGATTTTAGACAGAGAGATTCAACACTTTACAGATTTTGAGAATACTTTGAATATTCTTAGAGAACTTTTCTAGGTTTTAGTGTAAATTTTAGTGTTTCATTTTGAAGACCCATTTTGGGAGATTTGAAATCACTTGCACTCAACTTCCATTAATCCAAGATCGTGGTTTCAACATCTAGGTGTTTTTGTTCTTCATTGTTTTTGGGTAATCTCAACCATGTCTTTTATATTCGTTGTTTGTGATTTTGCCTTAGCCATGAGTAGCTAAGCACCCATAACTTGGGGTTGTGGGAACAATGAGGAGTTGACTTGAAATAACCTAGATTTTGTGCATTTGTTTTATTGGGTATTTGCATGTATTGTCTATTTCCTTTCATTATGAATGTTGTTTGGTGGTGGCCAACACCAAACCCTGCCTACTATCACGATTCCGACCAAGATAGTGACAATAGGAAAAGGAAAATAGATGATAGGATTCGATTTATGTGTTCTCATCTAATTAACCAAACCTAACCAAGTGGAGGTTGACTGGGAGAATAGGAAGTGGTTAGTTGGCACTCCATGGTTGTTGACCAAGCTCCATGGTGAAATTCAACTTTCACCTTCACAAGAGGGCTGGAAGATCCTAAGTTACTGTCCTACATGTAATGTCTTGATTAGAGTTATATTGTTTGGGGTAATAGAATATAGAATATAGAGTCAACAAATCATGGGGAACAAACTTATCATATTGTACCTCAATTTGATTGTCTTTTCGCATTTGTAGTGTAGTATTTCAATTTGTTCTTTATCTTGAATTACAAAACCCTCCCCCATTTAAGAGAATATAGTAATCGATGCATAAAATAACTGTTAGTGGATCAATATAGTCAAGCCCCATATTCCCTGTGGATTCGAACCTAACCCTTGGTTAGGTTTATACTTGATTGCGACCGCGCTACTGTTGGAGCATGAATATCAAAATTTATGGCGCTATTGCCGGGGGATACGACTAGGTTCTGGACTTGATTTCACTATTAGTTAATTCATGTATTAATTTCTAGATTCTCTTGTATTTTATTTTTACTTTTGGTTTTGTTGTTTAGTTTTGTCAGGGTATACTAGGTTCGTATGCTCAACAGAAGGATCTAAGGAAATCCCTTATTTATAATAAATTTGAAGATCCATTGAATCACTAGAAGAATGACTCAAGAGAATGAGGATATCGCGATTCATGAAGCCATTGGTCAACATGAAAAAGATGTGGTTAGAGATGAAAACCCACCACAAAGGGAGAATAGGCCACACCATAGGGCTTTCAATGAAGATGCATATGGATAGAACCAATATAGGTTGAAACCTATGGCTATGGATGTTATCGAGCTATAGTGTTGCCACCTTCACAGACCAACACTAAGTTTACTGTGTCTAGGGTCTTCTATAAGTGCTTCAAAATCGTGGTTTGTTTATGGGGCTACCTTCGAAGGATGTACATAGTAATCTCCATAATGTTGCGTTTGTTTGTAAGAGTGTGATGGGTACATAAAATCTTTTGACTGATGAGGTTGGTTTGAGAATGTTCCCTTATCTTTGACTAGAAATGTGACTATTTGGTTGTCTGAGCTTCCACAAAGTTTAATCACTAGTTAGACTGAGGTATAAAGAGCCTTTTTGGAAAGGAATTTCCCAAGGTCCAAGAAGCTTAAGCTCAAAGATCAAATAAACAATTTTGAACAATTGCCGGGTGATTCGATTAGTACTACGTGGAAAGGTTCACCAAGTGCTTGAGTATGGTTCCGGACCACAAAATTATTGATGATGCCTTAGTAGAGATCTTTTATTGAGCCCTTGATGAGAATAGTCAAGCTTGTGTCGATAAAATCATGGGAGTTATGTTTCTTAATCAACCTTTTGCACGAATCATCGAAAGAATGGAGCAAGTGGTTAAAACGAATAGATCATGGGGGCAAAGAGAGAGAGGTGCTACTAAAATGTCTTGTGCAATGAACATCAACAATGAGCAAGCCATGGTGAATGAGGAGATCATGCAACAGCTTGCTCAACTTCGCACAAGTATGGACTTGGTATTAAAGCAAAACCAACCAAGTGTTCAAGTGGTGAACCACCAACCTCCTAAGGTACCCATGTATGAAGAACCATTCTTTGATGAAGATGTTTGCTTTGTGAGTAACCAATCAGTGGGTTTTTGAAACAACCCCCAAGGGTCTAACATGGACTATGGAGGCAAGGTTCTGAAAATCAAGGTCGGAACTACAATCGTGTGGAAGCATATAGAGATGGCCGTGGTGGTTATTATGAAAGGGAAAGAGTACCGGAGGCCAAATGGGAACAAAGAGATGGTTATAGAATTGGTCCGTATATGCCTCCTCGCAACTGTGATATCAGGTCTAGCACTTCTAGGATTGAGGAAATATTCAACAAGTTGTTCAACAAGGACAAGTATCAAGATGAGATCTTGAAAGTAATGAAATCGGATATTTCAAGTATAAACCAAAAGATAGAGTCTCATCCGGTGGCCATTAAACAATTAGAGCAACAATTTAGCCAAGTTTCTTCTTAATTGAACCAACGCCAAAAGAGCACTTTGCCAAGCAACATGGTTCAAAATACAAAGACTGATGGACATTGCATGATGGACATGGCAAGAAGTGAGAAAAGCACTATAGATTCTCCAAGGTCAGTGGTTGTTAATAATCATTGTGAGAAGAATGCTGATAAGGAGGCTAAAGTGATTAAGGAGAAGGATAAACCTAGAAAGTACAAGACTTTCCCAAGACCTCCTCCCCCTTTTCCACAAAGACTCAAGAAAAAGGAGGAAGAAAGCAAGTTTGAGCACTTTCTAGCAATTCTCAAGAAATTATTGATAAACATCCCCTTGATTGAAGCTTTAGAGAAGATGTCGGGGTATGAAGGTGCATGAAAGATCTAGTTAAGAAGAAACAAATGGTGAGTCAAGACCTCTCCTAAAGCTTTCAACATTGTAGTGTCATCACTACCAAGTCACTAGTCCAAAAACATGAAGACTAAGACACTTTCACCATACTATGCACGATGGAGAAATAAGCATTTGCCAAAACACTATGATTTGGGTACTAGAATAAAGTCGATGCTGTTAGCCATCTTCAAAAAGCTTAGGTTGGGTACTCCTATTCCTACAAAGATGCGATTACTAATGGAAAACATAACAGTTAAGAACCTGTTGGGTACTTTATGATGTGCTACTAAAGGTAGACAAATTTTTATATTTCCTACAGATTTTGTTATTCTTGACTGTGAAGTTGATTTTGTAGTTCATATCATTTTGGGGAGGCCTTTCCTAGCAATAGGTTGCACTCTGGTTGATATGGAAAAAGGACTGCTCACATTTAGGTTTGGTGAAGAAGTAGTCATGTTTCAGGTCTATCAATAAGGTAGTAAAGACTGTGATTTAAGGGTCATCTCGGTGATTGAAACTATTGATGATGATAATTCAGAGGTTCCGATCAAGCTACGTCTTGGAGTTGATGCTTTGGAGGCAGTGTTGATGAATTTTGATAGTGACAGTATCCCAGATTATGAGGAGATAGTGAATGCTCTTAGGGTATTATTTGGGTCGAGACATTAGGAAAAATTAGAGTTAGATCTGAAGAACAGGGAATCTCCACCCACAAATCCTCCCATAGATATCCCACAAGAGTTGGAACTGAAAGCACTCCCGTCACATTTGAAGTATGCATTTTTGGGAGAGCACGATACATTGCTAGTCATCATTGCTACAGCTTCGAGTGAATATCAGGCGGAGGCCCTTGTAGCAGTACTTAAATAATTCAAAAGGGCTATTGGATAGACTATTGGGTCCTTCCACCCATGGTGTCCAACCTTCCTTCTTATGTAAATTACATATTTTCAAGTTGATTTATCTATCGATACCTCTTATTATGAATTTGACTATGAACTATGTTGGGGTTTCATAAAATATTGACTATTTAAACATGTTTTGATCTATGAATCTATGATCTATGATGACATTTTAATGAGAGGTTTCAATGTATCTTGCTTGAGGGTTTTAACAAGTGTTGTGGATTGATTTACATTAAGTTTTCTCACATGATTTCACTCTTGAATTTCATGATTTTAAACTAGCATTATACGCTTCCAAGTGTTTGATAAAATGTCCAGTTAAGGATTCTTGAGTTACTGAAGGTCTATTGCATGGGTTATGAGTTAAGTGACTTTATGATGATGAAAGGAATGTATGAATGTGTTTATTTCTTAAAAAATATCTATAGTATTACAAGTTGAACATACCTTGTTGAGGGGGTGCTATGCCTCAATCACCTTGTCGGGGGGTGCTATGCCTGTACTACCACATTGAGGGTATATACCTCAATCGTCTTTTGGAGGGTGGTAAGCCCGTACTACCAATTGAGGGGCAGATACCTCAATTGCCTTGTCGGGGATGGTAAGTCTGTACTACCAATTGAGGGGTAGATACCTCAATCGCCTTCTAAGGGGGTATTATGCCTTAGATTCCACGTACTATTTTGCTTGGTCTATGATGATGATCTTAGATTCCAAGTACTATTTTGCTTGGTCTATGATAACGGTCTTAGATTCCAAGTACTATTTTGCTTGATCTATGATGACGGTCTTAGATTCCAAGTACTAATTTTCTTGGTCTATGATGACGGTCTCTTACTACACATGTAATATGTTCTTTACAAACATGTTTTATTTCAAGCATTAATCATACATGTCATGTTGCTAACATACCATCTCTTACTTATGTATATGAATTTTGATTATGTTTCTTATATCATGTTGCATTGCATCGTACATAATTAGTACATTCAAACGTACTAACGCATACTCTATGCCTACGTGATATAACAATTGAGGAACCGGAGATCCTCATGATCATCCATCACGTGGCTAGTTGGTCATGTTTAAGAATAGCTATTGATGAGTCTTCTTGCACTCTTACTTTTGATATCTCTTATATTGAACTTTGATACTAAAAGGGTGAGCCTGGAAAGTGTCTTCGCCCCTGCCCAATCTATGCCAGAGGTGTTGTTGGACAAGTTATGTAATTATGCTTTAAGCTTTGACTCTTTGGATGATTTATGCTATTAAAGACTTTCCTTAGTCCCTTTATCCTTGTTTATACTCTTTTATTATTGTTTACTTTGTTTCCGTGACCAAGGATGTGTAAATGATATGCTAAGAGACTTGTTTAGGGTCCTATGTGTACCCATTCACCGAGTCACATCTTGGCCCTAGGCTTTGTCGTGACAAAGGACCTTCTTGACACTACGGTTTTCTACACTATTGCCCTACCAACTCTTGTTATTTTCACCTTACTCTCGCTTTTTCTTATTTCAAGATTTTCTGGGTGCGTTCTTTTCATCTTTTAACTTTTTTCCTTGTTCTTACATTTCATTTTTGCTTTTGACCTCACAACTATGGCATGCTTTGTTTTTCTTGCACCTAGTATATAATCTTTCCCTTTTCCTCTAAATTCACTAACTCACCCCCTTATTTTTGCATTTCACCCTTCCACCAGCCACCCTCAACTTAAGCTTTTGGCCTATGTTGAGGTGCACAATATTCATCCTCAAAACCAGGGCCACTTGTGGTAGTCACCCTCAATTTTGGAGTTTTGCCTCAATCAAGGTGCATAATGTTCACGGATGGATCAGGGCCAATTTCAGGATTTAGCAACTAACAAGGCTAGCTTAATCAGGTGTTTCCAAATAATAGGTACATGTTAGGCTCAAACATTTAGAACAAGGGATATATCATTGATTTGGTTGGTCATTTTAGGTTAAGTGGACTATTAAGACAATGGCCTAAGGTCCTTTTCTAATCTAATTAAACTACAATCCAACATAGTGTTGCAAGGCAAGTTCTGAATTAGCACAAAACACATGAATTTAGCAAACTAAATTCACATCACATGGCACTTCATACATTATCAACTAAAGACTCCCATATCATGCTTTTTTTATCTCAATTTTCCCTCACTTATCAGAACAAACATTGTCACACACCTAAACATGCATGGTTGCTATCTACCTACTAATCAAAATTTTGGTGGGTATCATTTTTTAAATAAAACACAAAAATATGCTATTTGGCACAAGTATTGGTACTCTATGCTACACATACTATCTAAACATCCTAGACATGTTGATTCAACGAAAAATAAATATCCACAGGGAGTAAGAATATAGGCAAGAAAACTCAGAGATCAAAAATTGGAGTAGTTATGGACCCTAGCTACTCAGACTTCACTGAGGCCTATAACTACCCACACCCCATTGAAAAAGATTTGCATTGTCCCCAAGAAACAAAATTAAGACAAAATCAAACATAAGGGGTCAAAGAGCATACCTGGGCGCCTAAGCGTTAGTGTTCCTTAAGTTGCTTCCCAAGCAGCGCCTGATTTATTGTCGCGATATGACTTGGACAAACTGATTACTTAGACTTCACCAATTTCCCATGCTTCCACTTTGTCTTCCACCTTGAATTTATGAATTGTACCCCTTCTTTTACAATTTTCTATTATGCTCAAAGGATGGCAGTATAAAAATAAGGGAAACAAATAATAGAGATTGCATATTGTACTTTTTGTCTTTTAAATGAGGAATGTAAGTGTTTGCTCTGTATACAATAAATTCAAGAATATAAACATATTTTTCCTCCTCCTTACATTCTTCCATATGCTCTGATGATTCGCTCAATATGTCATGATCTAAATATAATTTAGAAAAAATGATTAGAATGAGGTCCAATGCATATTAATTCATGAATTAAACTATTATTTACAATAGAGTTTTTAAATGTAATATTATCTGCTTCTTTACATAACTCTCGTGTACTTTTCCCAACAGTGACAAAATCAATAATTGTATGATCAAGAAGTTCACCCTCCAATTTTAGCTCTTCAATTTGGCTTATAAGTATTTTTCTTCCTCACACAATTCATAATCAAATGTATCAACTCTAACACTCAACTCAATACTTCGAATGTGGGCATCCAAGCCAAATTGATGAACATCTAACGAAAGCACATAGTCGTCTTATCAAGAAGTACCAATTGCGATTCAAAAACTTATGTACGACCCCTATAATCCCAATACTACAGTCATACAATATTTCTTCAACAAAGGGCATCATATTAATAAGGAAAAAATAGAAAAAGAAAAAAATAAAAATAAAGTTATGGACTACAAGAAAAAATAAATGCTAATGGCAGTATTTAAATGAGAGAAATAAGGATTAATATTCAAATTATTAGTGAATTCACTAGATCTAGCCATATTCCTTGGCAATGGCACCAAAATCTTGGTGTTGCTGAAGTTACATCTCCTTTTTAGAGGATGAAGCAGTCTTTGTGATGAAATAAAACCTAACCAAGGTTAGGGTCGAACCTACAGGGAATACGTTGACTCAAGAAAATTCACCAATATGCAAAAATAGGACCCATTAACTATTGACTTAGAATGCATGAATGATTCTTGGATTTGAATCTCCAAATTTTGGTTTCCTAATGACATAAGAAAATACAACTTGAAATCCAAGTAGTTAACGAACTTATTTCCTGAAAGGAGGGGGGGTTTGCAATAATCAATAACAAATAAAACTAAACTAACTATTACAAGAGAGAAACCAATATGGGAAGAAACTAGGATATTGTGTTCCCCATGATTCCCTAACTTAGTATCACCGGATAACCTAATTTGTTTCAAGTGTATAGCATGCAAAACATAAATTTATGTTCACCAAGACCTTTGGTCAAAAGTGGAGGTGAATTTCACTATGCGACTTGGCCCATCTCCATGGTATGCATTACTAACCATGACCTATTAGTCCCAATACAATAGCCTCCCCTTGGCCCAGTTTGGTTCATTAGTCGAGAATATATCAATCGAATTCTATTAATTAATCTCTTTTCCTATTCATTACTACCTTGGTCTAGTCAATAACACTAGGTGGGTTCTAATGTTGTCCACCACTAAAAAACATGCAAAACAAAGAGAATTAATTAATACATGCATATACACCTTTCAAGAATTATGATTTATCCGATTTTACTTTATTAGTTCTTTATGGTTCCCACAACCCTAGTTGTGGATTCAGCTACTCATGCTATGTGTAAATGCAAGAATTATAGATTAAGAAGACATAATGAAATACTTACATAATAGAATTAAGAAAAGCAATCCAACTTCAATAAGAATCAAAAGCTTAATGATACATGTAAGTCACAAGTATTCTCAAAGACTCTTGAATATGATCTTACAATTTTCTCTCTCAAAATATTGAGTTCTCTGAGTACTAGGTGAAAACTTTTGAAAAATGACCTAAAAGACCTATTTATAATAATTAAAATCAAGTCCTAAATAAATTAGGAGAACTGGTTGGCACGCCATATGAAAGGTACTTTACGGCCTGTATTGATGTTTTCAGCTCGTAATTTGGCTCTTGTACTCAGCTACAAGAAATTTAGACTTCACTTCTATGATATCCTACTACGACTCATAAAATGGTTTATGACCCGTAAAGGGGATCTCATCTGACGACATTCCTGCAAGTCCAAGTCTTTGATCCTAAGGGAACAAACCCTCTTTTACGACCCATCAACTCTTCTTTGACTCATCTACATGTTCATAGAATAAACCTCCAAAATTACCCCTCACCGAAAATCTCCACGAAGCCTCCCTACGACCCGTACAATTGTCTATGACTTGTAGTTAGTCTCATGTATCACCAAAAACTTAGCAACTTCTGCAATTTTCCCCATAATCACGATTGGCCTGTATTCTTGTAAATATAAACACAAAAACACATAACACTAACTAACATCACATTGAGAACACTCACAATTTCAAGTTTTAAGCATCAAAAGTACAGTATTTTGGCAGCACATCAAATGTCAATAAAGAGAAACTCCTAAGCAAACACTAGTTGAGCATAATATTTTTAAACTGAGTTAAATACTGCTGAGTCTATTTTCTTGTAAAAGTATAATTTACTTTAAACTTGCATAATTATTTGTATGAGTTATGAGTCTTTTGAGTTGATGTGAGTGAGTGAGCTTTACTTTCTTGAGCTATTTTACATACCAGTATATACTATACACTGATGTCTATTTGGACCTGCATCATTTCATGATGCAAATAAAGGTGATAGAGGACTTCAGCCCGCACATCGTTAAGGTCTAGTTCAGTACATCCCCAGAGTTAGTGAGCCCTCTTTGCTTTCCGTAGGAGCCCTTTTTTTCTTATTTTCGATTAAGTACTTTCTTTATTTTATTTGGGGTATCCATGGCCTATCATGGTACCATCTAGATTTTAGAGGACTCATAGACATTGAGTAGAGGAGTATTGAGTACTTCTATTTCCAAACTTGTTCATTAGAGATTATCTAGTTAGAGTTATATTTATCTATTGATGTCTTTTATTTAAGTACTACTTCTGTTGTTGAGCTGATGTGATGATGAGGTCAGGTGTTTCTCTTGGGCAATCGATAATTGTTCTTCATGTGCTAGCCATGCCAAGGTAGCATTCTAGGGCGTGACAAATTTGGTATTAGAGCACACAGTTCAAGTGCCGTAGAGAGTTTATGAAGCTGTTTAGTAGAGTTTTGTTTATGGGTGTGTTATACACCACACTTAATAAGCAGGAGGCTATAGAACATTAGGAATTGTTACTCTTTCTTGTATTCTGAGTTCGTGCAATAGAGTTAAAACTCTACCAATCTCTTTTCTAACTCATGTATCATGTGTTTGTAGATCATGCCTCCAAAGCATACCATCAGTCAAAGAATACCCTAGCTGATGACACTAAGAACTCGACCCCAGCATTGCCTACTTAGATAGAAATAAGGGGTAGAGGCCAACCTTCCAGAGCTACTAGTGTCTGACAGACACCTGCTGCTCTACCTACTCGTACCGCAAAGGTTGATACAAAGGAGCTATCACCATGCTCGCTGAACTGGTAGATTCTCAAAGCAGGAATCATAGTTCGCAGACTCTAACTTATATTTCTCAAGAACCAACAACTACCACTAGATTGAGAGATTTTCTAAGCATGAACCCACCAGTCTTTATTGGGTCAAAGGTTGAGGAGGACCCTTAGAACATCATTGTTAAGATGTGGAAAGTGCTGGAAGCTATGCACACGACTGAGACTGAGGGAGTTAAGTTTGCTTCCTACCAGCTCACGGATATGGTTAATGTTTGGTACAATTTGTGGGAGAGGAGTCGAGGTGAGAATGCTGAGTTTGTTATTTTGGATGGGTTCAAGAGTGCCATCCTTGATGACTTCTTTCCCTAGGAGTTGAGGGAGGCCAAGATTGAGGAGTTTGTGAATCTGAAACATGAAGGACTTACTGGTAAAAAGTACAACGTAAAATTCATCCTGTTATCCAGGTATTCCCCAGAGATGGTCTAGGATATAAGAGCAAGGATGAGGAAATTAATATTTGGGTAGGGTAGACAAGTGAAGAAAGAGTGTGAAGCGGCATTGCTGATCCCAAGTATGGATATCTCCAGAATTATGGTCTATGCCTAATAAACAGAGAAGGATAAGAAGAGAGATAGGGAGGAGCATCTAAGTAAGAAGGCCAAGTCAACATTGCTTGAGCCCATTCTGACTAAGTTGAGTAAGGGAGATAAGTCTTACTTCCTAAAGAGGTCCACTAACTATGCACCATCTTTAGCTAGTACACCATCCCCGAGCCATAGGTTTGATCAAAAGTCCCAAGGTCAGCCTACACCAGTGCATAGTTTCATTTGAGTTGTTTCTTTATATATAATATTTCCTACCTTACATATTTAGTACCTTATCGCATACTAACATCCCCTTTGGGGGACCTGCATTCATTCTATAGGTACAAGTGCTAGTAGTTGTCCCCAGTAGGAATATAGGATATCCAGCTGCTATTACCAATATAAGAGTTGGGTACTTAATATCATGATTCGCAAATTGAATATCATGATTCGCAAATTGAATGATTTTTATAAAATCTATACATGAATTGAGTTGAGGTCTGGGTTTGATTATCTGAGTTGGGTAAATTGAGCATAATAGAGCATGAGGAACATATTTATTATAGTTGCATATCCATTGGTGCATTTTTCTTACATTCTATGACGAGTTTAATTGAGTAAGTCTAAATGACCATTTGAGTTTGAGTTGAGTCAAACTGATTTCCCTGGTTTATTGAGTTAATGAGAAATTGAGATTAGTCCAGCTGAGATGAAGTAATAGAATGAGATTTAAGAGTTGAGTGATTGAGTACTATTGAGATTTGAGTTGGTTTTTGAGTTAAGCATGTTTTAGTCTTGGGAGGAGTATCGAGCACCGATATGGGAGTAAGTAAATATCTACTCTAACCCACAAAACTACATTGCCAGCAGATGATAGTAGTACAACATGTTCTGGTGACTCTTGTCCCAAAAGATGGATAATTACTATGGATCCATGAGAGAGTTGATCGTCCTTTACCTTGGCAAGCTTAGGATAAGCATGGAAACGACGTCGCCTTAGTTGTGCATTAGCAAAATAAAGGTTGTGGGATTGGAAACATCAAAAGTGTTGTATTAAGCATCAAAAGGATTATATGTTGGCAGCACATCAGATGTAAATCAAGAGAGCCTCCTAAGAAAACAATGATTGAGCATAATGTTTTTAAACTGAGTTAAATACCGCTGAGTCTATTTTCTTTAAAAAGCATGATTTACTTCAAACTCATATAATTACTTATATGAGTTATGAGTCATTTGAGTTGAGGTGAGTGAGTTAGCTTTAGTTTCTTGAGCTATTTTACATACCAATATATTCCATGTACTAATGTCCATTTGGACCTGCATCATATCATTATGCAGATACATGTGTGATAGAGGACTTCAGCCCACGTATTGTTGAGGTTAGTTTATTATATCCCCAGAGTTGGTAAGCCATCCTTTCTTCCTGGAGGAGACCTTTATTTCCTATTTTCGATTTTCTTTCTTTGATTTGAGGTATCCATGGGCTATCATGGTACCATCTGTAACGACCCTAAAAAGTGCTTGAAAATGTGCCTCGAAATGCCCAAAATTTTAATTTTCATATATCTCAAAATTCATTTGTTATTTCAAAAATCTGACTTTGTATTCTTGTTCAGGGAGTCAAAATTAGGGGGAGAAGGGTCTAACCTCGATTTTAAGGCAATCGAATCAAATTATGAATTTTTCAAGAAAGCGAAAAATAGTGCATAAGGCGCGCCGCTGTATTTCTGAGTCTGTTTTTTATGCTCGTTCCAAGACTTTTAATCTTGGACTTAAATATTCCCATACATGTTTTTAACTATTCTTAGCCTTATTCACCCTCATATCATCCTAAGCATTCCCCAATACTCAGTCAAACACTTAGACTAATACTTCACCCTAAATTTAAGTCCCAAAACTCAAGACCAATCTTAGGGATTTCATTCAAGTTTCCATTTCCAATCTTCTTCAAGGGTTCTCCAAAGTCAAGGTATATGGGTTTCTTTCATGGGCTCCTTTTACCCATGATACCCAAGCCTTTTTTTTACCAAAATGTATGATTTAAAATTGATTTACAAATAGGTCTTGAATATTATGAAATTCACTACACACTATGTTAAAGCTATATAAAGTTGTGACTGTTTTGCTATGTTTTGAGCAATAAATCTTAGATATATTGTAAGATTTGACAAGGGATTTTGATGTATATGTCTTGAGGGTGTTTCAAGGTGTTGATTGATGATTTTACAATTGGTTTTCTTGCATGATTTCATCTCTAATTTGCATGGTTTTTTACTACCACTTCACACCCTCTAAATGTTTGATAAAATTTTCGGATGTGGTTTCTTGAGAAGTTGAAGATCCAAAAGATGAGACATGATATGAATGACTATTTGATGATGAAATGAGCTTATGTATATGATATACTCTATATAAAATGTTGCATTAGACTATACCCAATCCGGGGGAACAAGAGCTCAGGTAACCATGTTGGGGGTTTATACTCATCAACCATGCAAATAGCCTCCTTTTTAGTCCCCAAAGAAAAGAGAAAATATATACTTCGTCACTGTGTTGGTAAGGTGTGATTACCATCAACCATGTGAGGGGTTTATACCACACAACCACCAAGAGGTTTATATCTTGAATAGCTAGCTTGGTCTCTTTTTCACATATAATATCCTATAGGAGCATGGTTTACTTAAGCATATTTTACATAAACATTGGACATAGATACCATATTGTTATATTACGTCTGTTGCTTAATATTATGCATTTTGATTATGATGCCTACTTATTGTTGCATTGCATCCTACATACTTAGTACATTCAAACGTACTGACTAATACTCTATGCCTACATGATGTCACCATGTAGAAACTGGTGCCCAAGTTGATCCTCTTCCTCCATGTGGCTAGTTGGTGAGTCCTCCACTTTAGGGATCTTAGTTTATGCTCTCTTGATATGTATTGAGATGCTCTTTTATGTTCTATTTGACTGTGAGTGAGCCCGATTACTTTGTCTTGGCCCTTGTTCTTATCTATGTAGTAGAGGTGGTCGTTGGACATGTTATATATCTATGATATGAGTTTAACTCTTGCCTTTTGACCATGGTATTGTGCAAACCTTTCCCTTAGCCCCGATTTTCCCATTCTTTTATCTTTGATGCTTGATTTATTGCTTCCGCGACTAAGGATGTATAATGACGCTTTATGAGGCTTGCTTAGGGTCCCTTCGAGTCCCCCTTGCGTTATGTCATGTTTAGGCACTAGGATTGGGTGGTGACAAACTTGGTATTAGAGCACTAGGTTGACAGATCCTTGGAGTCCAATGCACCGAATCGATTAGAGTATTATTCATGGTTGTGTTATGCACCACAACCATGAGTAGGAGGCTATGAGGCATTCTAGGAAATGTTTCACTCCTTCATGATCCATGTCATACGATAAAGTTTGATCCCATAGTGTTTATTGCTAGCCCCTAACTGTTACATTCCTAGACATGTCTCAAGCTACTCAGGACGGTGATAAGACAAATGTGGAGATTTGTGATGCTCTTTGGAAAGTGGTCAACGCGGCGGTGAAATTAGCAACTCACCTCGAGCAACAAGTGTGTGCTTCTTGGACTTGAAATGGTAAGATGAAAGCTAGTGAGGCCAAGAGGGCCCGTGTTGGAGGAAAGTTCCAAAGTCTCTAGGGTAAAGATGATACTATGTGTCCAACATGTGATAAGGTTCATAAAAGCCCATGTTTCAAGGGCACCAATGCTTGTTTTGATTGCGATGAAATGTGAAATAAGAGGAAGGATTTTCCTCATAGATGCAGTATAAGTAAAGAGGGTGATGGTCCAATGACTTATCCCAAAGTGTCAAAGGCGTGGGAGGTATCATGGTGGCCCATGCTTGAAGAAGGCCAATGCTTGTTATGGATGTAATCAAGTGGGTCACAAGCTAGTATCCATGTGTCCAAAGGAAGTGTAAGGGTGGTCGGCTTTTGGATCGAAGTGGTCATGTTGATCAAGTGGCTCAAGGAGGGGATGAGGTGTCCGATGCTATTACGGTAAGTTGAAGTTTCCTTAACTTTGATGTATATGCATTGTTGGGGCCAATGCGCCATTATTTATTTCTTTATTCTTTTGGTTGCTAGTGGGGCTTCTTGTGTGCCCAAGTTGTTCTATGGACCTTGCTTTCTATCCTTTTGTTGAGTATATCATTGCTAGGTGGTTCATACATGTTGATCCGGGTTTGTATTGCATTAGGTCGTGCTTGCGACTTGTTGGAGTTGGTGTAGTGGATTTTGATATCATATTAGGGATGGATTGGTTTTTGAATGGTAGCAAGGGAGGTAAGTCCATTTCTTATCATAAGGTACAATTGGTCTCTAAGGGGTTATATTTACCATCTTGTAAGAACTAGAGGTGTTAAACCTAAGTTACTTTGTTTATAGAATTGTTGGTGGTGGTAGATGAGGCCTTCAATGTCCCTTTCTGATATTTTGGGTTTGAGGTAGTATCTTTTGGTTTGACAAGTGCTCCGGTTATACCTACAAGTCTCATGAATAGGATCTTTTAGCCCCTACTCCAATAGGCTTATGGTGGTCTTGGTGATGATATGATGGTTTGTGTTCCCTAATGAGGTAGTTCATATGAGTTTTTTTAGGGTAGTACAATAAAGTTTAAGGAAGAAGGTTGGATGTTAAATAGGAGGAATGGGGATTTTGGTTGTAAGAGGTTGACTTCCTAGGTCATGTGATGTCGGGTGATAGTATTAAGGTAAGCCCTAGTAAGACGAAGGTTATTAGAGATTAGCCTAGACCTTCTTGGAGCTTAGTGGGCTATTACCGGAGTTTGTGAATAAGTTCTCTTCTATTCTTTCTCCTCGGACTTATTAGACCCTAAGTAAGGCCAATGTTGTGATCAATGTCATGATTGGGGTGATTTGATAGTTCCAGGAGTTGGGATTTCTTATGTTATTCCTTAGTGCTAGTAGGATTCATGTGTAGGAGGGATGGTCCTTGATTCCTTCCAATCGAGGAGACCCAAAACTATTTTCAAGAAAACCTACATCGATTTTGCTTACTTTAATTTGAGGTTTTGAATATTATGATTCCTAAAAATTCTATTGATTCATGAGTAGTGTATATTTGATGATTTTAATGTGATTCAAATCATTATATGAGGATTTACTTTGGGTTTATGAAATTATAAGCATGCATGTATCCTTTGTGAATTATTTGTGCATGAGAGATTACACTATGGATTTAAATGTGAAATTAATTATGTTTTCACTTGAATTTCATATTATAAATATTGATTTTAGATTGAGTCTTAATTACCCATGCTACTCCCTCATTGATCATAGCATATACACTTACATACATGGATTATTTTGAGAAATTATGTTATGGGCTAAGCCCAATTTTGTTTCATGGTACAAATTAGACAAAAGGTTGGTTATGATGATAATGTGATCATAGGCATGTTTTTGGTTTTTGGCTTATTGATCATTTGGGGTACTTGCACCATTTTGTCTATGAATGGGCTATTTCTATGCATGGATATTATGGCTAAAAAATTATGATTTTGGCATTTGAGCCTAAGTATGAATTATTGTGAATGGTGTTTGGATTTTAAGCAAAATTGTGCATTGAAATGATTTGGAGGGTTGCCCTATGTTCTTGTTGCATAAAGCTTTGTCTTGTGATCTTGGTTGAACTTAGCTTGATGGGTTGGAGGTCTTGTGGTAGTTTGGGCTACTAGCATAACATGCTTCCAATGAGTGTAGAACCCGCAAGGTTATAATATGATGGTTGAGGATGGTCGATTCATTTGGTCAACTATAAGTGGTTAGTCACTTATCTAAGATTCATTGATACATGTTTTGTCCCTAAGTGAGGATGAGTGTAGGTGAAATCTCTAAGTATCTTTTTGGACTAAGAGTGAGTATTATTAGTGTTGATGAAGTTGTTTGGTTGACTTATGTGCCGGTGATGTTTGTGGGATTCTTGAATAGGTCTTAGAACCCTACCTTCGTATGTTTATGGTGGTCTTTAGTGATGAGTTATTGATTTGTTTAGAGCTTGTGGATCATTTAGGGGTAGTGTTACAAGCCTTGAGGAACGAAAGGTTGTGTTCTAAATATGATAGGTGTGGATTGTGGATAGCAAGAAGGTGATTAGAATTACTTGAGGATTATGAAATGAGTGTGCATTACTTTTCCCTAATAAGGCTAATGTTGCGGTTGGTGCTCTAGGTAGCCTAGTATGTGTGGTTGATGGTGGCAAGGATGAGACTAGTGGGGTCTATGGGTTGGTTGGATTGGAAGTTAGGTTGATGTAAGTTGAGCATGGTGGTGTAGCACTCTTGATGGTTCCAAATCTCCTTTGGTTAAGAGGTCTAGATTAAGCAAAGCCTTGATTCCTCCTTAGAGTTGGAAGTTTTGGGTGAAGAGATGGTAGAGTGGAGGTTATCTTCCAAAGGGGAAATGGTGGTTCGTGGCAACAAATGGAATAAGTGCATTCAAGGTTGACAATTGAGTTATGATTGTGATGTCCTTTTAGAGCGTAGAAGAAGTTGGTAAGGTTGCATATGGATGGTATTTGCCTAGGGATATGATTATGATTTGTTTGGTTCCTCATGTTTCGGTGTTGAGGAGATGTGTTGATGGCTCTAGTGTATAGCACTCTTTGAGATTGTGTGATGTGGAGGACAAGTAGGCTTAGGGAAAGGTCCTAGTTGGTTGGTTTGATGTTGGATAGGTGGCTTTATTGTGACCGGATCTGGTTATGGATGCTCTTGAGAAGGTTAGGATGATTAGGAAAAGGTTAAGAACAACCCAAAGTTGTCAAAAATCTTATGCCGATGTGAGGTGAAGAGACCTTGAATTCAAAGTTGGTGATTGGGTTTACTTGGTAGTCCAAAGCATGAGATATGATATGAATGACCAATTGATGATGAAATGAGCTTATGTATATGATATACCCTATATAAAGTGTTGCATTAGACCATACCCGATCTGAGGGGACAAGAGCCCGTGTAACTATGTTGAAGGTTTATACTCATCAACCTTGAAAGGGGTTTATATTTCGTCATCGTGTTGGTAAGGTGTGAATTCCATCAACCATGTGAGGGGTTTATACCACACAACCACCAAGGGGTTTACACCTTATATAGCTAGCTTGTTCTCTTCTTCACATATAATATCCTATATGAGCATAATTTACTTAAGCATATTTTACATGAGCATTGAACATACATACCATATAATATATTATGTCTATTGCTTAATATTATGCATTTTGATTATGATGCCTACTTATTGTTGCATTGCATCTGACATACTTAGTACATTCAAACGTACTAACGCATACTCTATGCCTATATGATGTCACCACGAGGGAACCGGTGCCCAAGTTGATCATCTTCCTCCACATGGCTAGTTTGGTGCTATTTAAGCTAGTTGGTGAGTCCTCTACTTCGGGGACCTTAGTCTATGCTCTCTTGATATGTATTGAGATACTCGTTTTATGTTCTATTTGACTATGAGGGTAAGCCCTATTGCTTTGTCTTGGCCCCCGCTCTTATCTATGTAGTAGAAGTGGTTGTTGGACATGTTATGTATCTATGATATGAGTTTAACTCTTGCATGTTGACCATGATATTTTCCAATCCTTTCCCTTAGCCCCGGTTCCCCATTCTTTTATCTTTGATGCTTGATTCCTTGCTTCCGCAACCAAGGATGTGTAATGATGCTTTATGAGGCTTGATTGGGGACCCTTCATGTCCATCTTGTACTGTGTCATGTCTAGGCCTTTGGGTTGGGTCGTGATAAACTTGGTATCAGTTAGAATGACCTCGAAACATGATCGAAAATGAGCCTCAGAATGCCCAAAATTTTAATTTTCATATGTCTCAAAATACATTTGTTATTTCAAAAATTTGACTTCATATTCTTGTTCAGGGGGTCAAAATTAGGGGGAGAAGGGTCTAACCTCAATTTTAGAGAAACCAAATCAAATTATGAATTTTTCAAGAAAGCTAAAAACAGTGTGTAAGGCGTGCAGCTTCTGCGACATGCCAGTGTGTATTTCTGAGTCTGTTTTCTTGTGCTCGGTCCAAGACTTTTAAGTCTTGAGCCTAAATGTTCTCATACATTTTTTAACCTATACTTAGCCTTATTTCATCCTCGTATCATCCTAAGCATTCCCCAATACTCACTCAAACACTTAGACTAATACTTCACCCTAAATTCAAGTCCCAAAACTCAAGACCAATCTTAAGGATTTCATCAAGCATCTCATTCAAGCTTTAAGTCTCCATTTTCAATCTTCTTCAAGGGTTCTCCAAAGTCAAGGTATGTGAGTTTCTTTCATGGGTTCCTTGTACCCATGATACCTAAGACTCCTTTTACTCAAATTGCATGATTTAAAGTTGATTTACAAATAGGTCTCGAATATTATGAAATTCACTGCACCCTATGTTAAAGCTACGTAAATTTATGAGCGTTTTGCTATGTTTTGAGGTATAAATCATGGATCTGTTGCAAAATTTAAGGAGGGGTTTTGATGTATATGTCTTGAGGGTGTTGCAATGTGTTGATTGATGGTTTTACAATGTGTTTTCTTGCATGATTTCATCTCTAACTTGCATGCTTTTATACTACCACTTCACACCCTCTAGGTGTTTGATAAAATATCCGGATATGGTTTCTTAAGGAGTTGAAGGTCCAAAGGATGAGATAAGATATGAATGAATATTTGATGATGAAATGAGCTTATGTATATGATGTGCTCTATATAAAGTGTTGCATTAGACCATACCCGATCTGGGGGGACAAAAGCTCGGGTAACCATGTTGGGGATTTATACTCATCAACCATGCGAAAGGTTTATACTTCGTCACTGTGTTGGCAAGGTGTGATTACCATCAACCATGTGAGGTGTATGTACCATACAATCACTAAGAGGTTTACACATTGAATAGCTAGGTTGGTCTCTTTTCACATATGATATCCTATATGAGCATGATTTACTTAAGCATTAAACATACATACCATATTGTTATATTATGTCTATTGCTTAATATTGTGCATTTTGATTATGATGCCTACTTATTGTTGCATTGCATCCTACATTCCTAGTACATTCAAATGTACTAATGCATACTCTATGCCTACATGAAGTCACCATGTAGGAACCGATGCCCAAGTTGATCTTCCTCCTCCACGTGGCTAGTTCGGTGCTATTCAAGCTAGTTAGTGAGTCTTCCCTTCGGAGAGCTTAGTCTATGCTCTCTTGATATGTATTGAGATGTTTTTCTTTATTCTATTTGACTATGAGGTTGAGCCTGGCTACTTTATCTTGGCCCCTGCTCTTATCTATGGAGTAGAGGTGGTTATTGGACATGGTATGTATCTATGATATGAGTTTACCTCTTGCCTTTTAACCATGATATTGTGCAAGCTTTTTCCTTAGCCCCGGTTTCTCCATTCTCTTATGTATGATTCTTGATTCATTGCTTCGGCGACCAAGGATATGAAATGATACTTTATGTGGCTTGCTTGGAGTCCCTTCGGGTTCCCTTTGTGCAATGTCACGTCTAGGCCCTAGGCTTGGGTCGTGACACCATCTAGATTGTTGATTAGAGGCATTATAGGCGTTGAGTAGAGGATTATTGAGTAGTTTTATTTCAAAACTTGTTCATTGGAGACTATTTAGTAAGAGTTATATTTTTCTATTGATGTCTTCTATTTGAGTACTACTTCCGATGTGAGTTGTTGTGATGATGACGTAAGGTGATTCTCTTGGGAATCAGCAATGGTGTTCTTCAAGTGCCGACCATGACAAGGGTACCCTTCCGGGTGTGAGAACAATGGTTTACAATTCACTTAGCACATAATTAATAGTAAATCACCACTAATATAGGTCATCAACATCAAGTTCATCAAGTAAAAAGGTCACTAAAGGAGTATTCACAATTCCCAAACGAAAAATGATGTGCAATATAATAAGATGCCATGTGAAGTGATATATGCCTAGTCTAACAATATACATCTACTAAGACTCATATCAAAACTCATATTTCAACGATGATGGAACTGATAAAATTTTATTTTGAGACTCAATTTGGTGATACAAAGAAATAACTTTTAAACAACTTAACACTTCAAAAATTTACAACTTCTCAATAAAATTTTAAAACCTAACTCACAAAAAAAATAGTCAAACATGACTCGAAGAAACTATTAGGAGGGATAAAATGATAATTTTTATCTAAATTACTAAAAATGACCTTCCAGATCAGTAGATTATCACCACTAAAAGTCATGTTTGTCCTTGGACGTAAAGTTAAATGACATACCTAAAGCTCTAAAATGCTAGAGATATTTAGTGCACATGTCGAACTCCATCTCTCATGTAGCCTCCTTGATCGGATGGTGCTTTCACTAGACTTTCACTTAAGTAATCTTCTTTGTCACTAGTTTGTGTATCTACCCATCAAAAACAGATATAGTCTCCTTCTTAATAAGTCTACACCCAATTCAACTGAACCAAGTGAAATAACATATGATTCATCAGGCACATATTTCTGAAGCATGGAAACATGGAAAATTTGGTTCACAGATAACAAGCTAGGTGGCAATGCAAACTTATGGGCCACATCTCCAACCTTACTCAAGATCTCAAAAAGGACAATAAACTTAGGGCTAAGCTTGCTCTTCTTCTAAAATATCATCACACTTTTCACGGGTGATATCTTAAGCTAAACATAATCATCCACTATAACACTAAAGCTCAAATTCTTCTATAAACATAATTCTTCTAAGTCAATCTAGTTAGCTAAGCTACAATAGAAGAGAAATCCTAAATGAATATCTTGTAATATCGATCAACCTTATTAAAAACTGAATCTTAGTAGGAGAAGTAGGTTTCATCCAACCTCTAACCGCCTCAATCTCGACCAGATCCACCCTAATACCTTTCTTAGGCACTACTGTCCCAAGAATGCCATCATATCAATTCATAACTCACACTTGGAGAATGTTGCATATAACTTCTCCTTGCTCAATCTCTAAAGCTCTACCCTCAAGTGACAAATATGATCCACTACAGTCTTAGAAAAATCTAAGATGTCATCATTGAATAAGATTACAAAGGAGTCTAAGTATAAATGAAACACTCCATTCATCATACAATCCACGATATGCTTGACCACCCTCGGATGCATTGGATAAGATTATGATTACCCACCTTTTACGCATAAGCAATGAGCCCAAACTAGTATGTACAATCCATGATATTCATAACGACCCTCGGACGCTAGTGTTGATGCATCCACCAGTCCTCATTGCTGAAAAGAGCCACTCTGTCTATTAGATTCTCTACTTCTGGATGAGGTACCAAAGAATTAACTAATTACATAGGCCCTATTAGGGTTCATACACTTCTCTTTCTCCTTGAATTACACCTCCTTAGCGGTGCCTACAATGGATTGAAAGGATGCCCTAAATGATGCCTATAGAAAAGAGTAAGTCGATCCCCTCATGAATATATGAATCCTCTCTGTCTCATTTATAATGGTTGTAATATTTCTGGATAGCTTAAAAAATAAGCCTAGTACTTTGTGACCTATAAGCTTTCCTATCTCAATCTCTCAAACCTCAAGCAACTCTTCTCTCTCATATTTCATGAAATAAAGAAGTCACAAAAAATATTACTTTCACAATTTTAAAAAGAATGATCTTGTTTAACTTGGCATGTAATTAATTAAGAAAATAACAAAGACTTTTTAGCTATGTGGTCCTAAATTAAAGTTATGTCAGATGTACAAAAGTATCCTTTAATCTAGTGTCCTTAAACATGCTACATTGAAAGTTGCAATTAATGTGTTACCAAAAAGGAAAGGAGTCATTCTTTTTTAAATAGACTAAAAATGAAAGTAGGTCATTCTTTTTTAAACAGAGGAAGTATTAACATCTCACATGATACTGAAAGAGACCCATCTAGAAAAGATGCAAATAAACCCATAACCACTCCCTTATTGGCCCGAAACCTAAAGAGTATCATATCAAACTATATATGACTCAACTACCTCTAACAACTCTCTACATGTGATTAGAAACACATACATGCCCTTAGTCTTTTCACCTTGAAACCAAGGTAGGTCCATCTTCATAAACCTCCTATACTTGTGCTGCTCATCCTCTATCAACATAACCAAAGGCACAACCTAAAAGCCCAACTATTGGTGCAAGATTACCCTGATACACCTTTCACATATAGCAAAGACAAGACATTCTTGACCAAGTGATAGAGTCGAGTCATAAATTTCTTAGGAAAAAAGGTAAGTACCTATGGTTCCTTCCTCCTCTCCTTTTCATTTTACTCTTGTCCTTCTAGCCTCTTCTCCTTCTAGCCCTTCTCCTTTCCTGCTAAGATGAATAAAAACTTAGCCAAAGCTTTTGATATCAGGATGGAAGTGTACTTTGGGCCAAAGGCAATTCTATAAGATAGGGTTATTGATCTAGAGGTTGGGGACTTTCCTATGGTTTAGTAATTGTTTAAAAAATTAGCATTTTAAGGATAAATGCATTTGCTTGAGGAGGCAAAGGAGGAGGAGTAATAGACTTAGGAGGCAGTGAAGAGGGGTTATTAGTGGGTTCTCATGGTGGGGAGTTCCATAGAAATAAGGGCTTTATTTGTTGGGTGGGTAATGATGAAGAACATTTTTGTGGGTTAGAGGTAGGGGGATTATCAAGAGAGGATTAGAAGGTAGGTGAGTCTGTAATATTCTTTTGATGATAATAGGATGGAGGATAATAGGTTTCACTAATAGGGAGGATATGAATGGATGTGGAGAAAAGTTTTGTCCATGTGATGGGGAAGGGGTGAACGAAATTTTAGCCTCAAAAATAGAAGGGGAAAGTAGTGAGAAGTATATGAGGGATGAGCCATATCTGACAGACTATGGTGAAGATAAAGGGTGACTATGTAGATAGAAGGGTTTTTTCCCTAAGTGGGAGCCTTAGGCAGGGTGGAGATGGGTGATCCTCCTTGAGATAAAGTGAAGTCTTCATAATTGTAGCAATCAATAAGAACAAGTAGAATAAGATTGTTCTTTGTTCTAGAAGCTGATGCGAATTGAAGAAGACATGGTGTAGTAGACAAGTAAAAGAGAAACATTTAAGTGTGAGAAAAGATACCTCACATGTAATAAGGGTTTGAAAGATAAAGGGTGTAGGAGTCTAAACTAGGAGCACTTACTTTGTTATACTATATTTGGCTGGTAAAATGCTACACTGCATAAATAATGGCATAGAGGTAAAGTGCATACCTTAGAAGTGGAGAACCTACTGGTTGTGAGCACATGTTACTTGTGTATCTCAGGTATAGTAAACTAAGGGTAATATCATCAAACCTAAGTATGCAATATGCCATCTAGTTGAGTGTGTATGTACCTGAACCAGTACTTAGGTGAGAATGTTAAGACACAAATTGAAAATAATATTCAAATCGCACTGTCTCTGATTAGTCAAAGATCATGGAAGTTGAGTGTTATTATTGGTACAATATCATAAGATATATTCGACTTTCCTCAAAATATTCTCTTCCCAATTCTTTGGTGAATATATTTTCCATCAAGCCCTGTATTTTGAAGAATGTCATAATGATGTGACCTTTCTCGTATTAATGTATAATAATGTACTTTTGTCTTCTTATGTTGTACTAGATTTTCGGCAATGTTGAATGCATTTGTATTTGTACATTTTATAATAATTCAAGCAATAGTGACCCTGAAGCCCTACAGTTACTATTTGATCCGTAATTGTTAAGCATGTCGTGATGCAATAGCCATATACTCAAGCTTTAATAGTAGATAGTGTAATAGAATTCTACTTTCAAGTGGCCCATGAATCGGGTAGGTTCCAAGAAAATGCGCCATTCCTAATATACTTTTTTTATCCACAAAATATTCGGCATAGTCAACATATGCAAATCCTATAGATCATAGGAATCTCTTGCAGGTTATTAAAGAATCAGGTTCATAGTGCCTTTAAGATAACAAAGGATTCTTTTTCTACTTTCTTGTGTGACTTCTTTAAACATGATTTAAAGTATGCATGTAACCCTATCCTAAACACAACATTAGGATATAAACTGTGAGATATAGAAGGGACCTATTCATTTCTCTATACTTTGGGTCACGGCTCGGTCTTAGTCATGATAGCGCCTGCTAGGTCCTACCAATAGGCAAGCTAGTCCCAACCCTGGGGTACCTGTCTTAGCTCTTTAATTAGGACAAAAACCAACATAATAATATAAGGAATTGAAACCTACCCAGAAACTGGAAGTCAACTATAATGAACTACAATAGAGAGAAGGTACATACTAATATACATAAAAAGCTAAACCAAAATATAATATATAACCTAAGAGTGCTCCTGCAAATGCATAATACTACTATATAATAGGAGGCCAAAGTCTAAAAGAAAAAGACGACCATCCAAAGAAGGAGACTATGATGAAGCCAGAGCTGTCGGTGCTCATCCAAAAGAGGTCGGTTGCATTCCCAGATTCCCCAAAATCAGTGCCCCCAACCAGAACCTAGACCTATAGTATGGAAAGATGCAGAAGTAGGGATGAGTACCAGAGTAAGTCACCCAGCAGACATCATCGGCTGATTGAGCAAAATAATATATGTAATGAAGCTCTATGTTGATAAAAAAAGCTATCACACAAGCCAATCTCATAATTTTAATTGAACGGAAACCTTGTACTCTACGTGGGTGCAGGTCCCTAATATCTAAGCATGTACACCACTTGGGCCCCCATAAGGCCATGTGTTACACTCACACACTATATATAATCGGCACGCCATTACAGAACCCCATAGAACAATCACAGAACCTAACTCTCCACATCATCAGATAAAAGGTTGGCTATACATGGGTTTAAAGTCCTTAGTGTCTATGCCTGAACACCCCTTGAGCCCCCATAAGCCTAGAAGGTACACCCACGCGCAATCAAGGTGTAAATAGGTATGTGGATCCATGGGAATCAATCATGGGGCCTTACCCCAACAATCACATGTCACTCGGGTCTCCAACCCTATGCCAGCATGTGGCACCCAATCCAAAGTATACATGTGCAATGGTAGGATGTATCACCCGCGGGAGAACGAATCCCCCTCTCCCAAAATAATAGTGTCGTATCTCAAAAAGGCAATCATGGGTCCTCTCTCCCAAAATGGAATTGAGAGGGGGTGTCCTCAACCTAAATCTCAGTCGGTGTTTTGTCCTCCGAATCTACATCCACCACTTGGCATCTCAGTCACGACCATCGAGACTCGGACTGCGGGGAGCATCACCCAGGATTCAGACTCTAGTGCATGGCCACCAGTGCTCAACAATGATGGTGAGTGTCATTTGGGACTCGAGATATCAAATAGTCACTCACTCAACTAGTATATCTAGATCCAGAACTCCACAGTAATATAGTGTCCTGAGTTAATATAAGAAATGATGCCCACAATATAGGTATTCCAACTATCACCATTCCTCTGATAATGATAACTAACCCCTGTCTCAGGTACACAGAACTAGGACCGCAGCTAACGACAGTACACAAGGGCACATGTCTAAATAATCAGTGTAAAAAAGGGTCTAATAGACCAATATGCTATATTCTAGTCCATTACAGGTAATGAGAGTAAAATAAAGTAAAGTGATATCATAAGTTTCCACAACATCAAGTCATAGTATAAAAAGTGGGCAACAGACAGTCTCATAGTTATCATATCTCAATAACCTCAGCAGCATTGTTCCACCGACAATGGTTTAGGTTAGAAAACATACCTGTGTCACGGTATCAGCCCCTATACAACCCATATCGGTCCATCCTATAATCAATACCAATATATGTCAAATATATAACATACACAACCAATAGCAAAATGTACAATTCCACTGCAATACATACTATGCATATAGGGCATAACTAACACCTCATCTACAACTCGATTCAACATGCATATAGTTTCACCCAGTCTAAGGTTAGGAAAAACCTAGCCTACCTGGCTGTCGATGCCTCACGTCTCAAATCAATCTAACCAAGATTTTCCCCTCCTGATAGCTTCCTAACACTACTCCAACATTGAAATATAATTCATCATATTCACACGTCATATTGCCAGTAAAAACTTGAAAAGTAGGCCTAAATTAGGCTGACGGGCCTATAACGGGATAAAGAGGGCCCATCCTAAACCCCAAAAAAAACTTCCAAAAATGACCCCACAACATTCTGGATCTACAACCAAATATTTGTCCCCAAATGGGCCCCAAAAGACTGAGAAAAGGCCCAAATATTAAAATAAAAAATTTACGTGGAAAATATTCTTTTCAAAACTTGCTCGGTAAAAGTTTACCAAAACTAGAAGAGTTCAGCCAACACCAGCATACCACAACATTCCTCTAGGAATGCAGAATAATTTAGACTCAAATTTCACTTAATTCCATTAAGAATCATCTAAGAAATTGACACACAATGTTTTCAAAAGTTTTGAGAAGGTAATAAGCTAAAACAGTAAATTTACCTCAAAATATGTGCTGAACCCCGAATCCAACTTCACCATGATGTTCCATATGAAAATGCAAGTCATACAGACCTTTGAATTGCAAAATATAGACTAGAAATGAAGATTTTACGAGCTTTGGGAGTTGAGGGCGAGGGTTGTTTGCGAAGGGTGACAACCCTTTTATAGGCCACTCACAAGCCTCCGCAAATGCGAACAAGACTTCCGTGAAAGCAATGGTGTAAGGGACTTGCCATACTTTACAAATGCGAACCTCACTCTGTGAATGTAGAGCTTTACTGAGCCTGGCCTCTGTGCATGTTGTATTGACCTGTGAAGGTGAAGGGTAAAGTTTGTTGGTGCGGCACTAGCTAACCCCAAAACTTCCCCAGGGCATTCGATGTTCATTCTATGCAAATGAATCATGCAAACACATAGATTTTGATGTTCCAAATCCAATGGTGTGGTCAAAATTCAAACCGGAGAATCCTATGAAAAAATATGGGTCCCACTTCATTCCAACTAATTTTAGCTAAAAGAACTAATGGGGTCAAAATGCAATCGGATGTCTCCGTAGACTATTTCCAACATTTCGGAGCTGAGAGATCAATCAGTTTTTCCTTTTGAGTGTGTTAGCTTTGTTTTTGCAGAAACACACTTTTTGCTTCTGATTGAACTTATCTTGCAACTGTTTGTTCAAACTCATACTAGGACACTCCATCCTCAGACCAACCACCCTCCCAGCCTAAATTGACTAGTTTGGAACTGATCGAGGTGTCAGAATTTCATTTCAATGCTGTTTCCTAAGGTTTGGTAAGAATTTTCTTTTTAACAACTTTAACTTCTCACTAACTATCAAAGTTGCATAATTCACAACCAAAACTCCCAATAACTATCCCGATAATCCCAATAGGTCATAAAAGATCCGAGGTTACTATAATGAAGATCAAAACAACAAAAATAATACAAAACCACAAAATTGTCCAAGACGGTCATTACAATATCCCCCACTTATAAGACTTCCGTTTGCAAAAGCAAAGTAAATGCATTCCTAATATCTTTGATAGACCAGGGTACTACTCCCGCATTTGTGTCTCCATCTCCCAGGTAGCCTCCTCGAAAGAATAGTGACACCACTACACCTTAACCATCGATTTTATCTTAGAGTGCAACTACCTATTATCTTTGGCTAAAATGGCCACTGTCACCTCAACAAGATTTAGATGATCATCCAACTCAACTAATTCATTGTACAACACATGTGATTTATCTACAATGTACAGCTAGAGCATCGACACATGGAACATGGGATGTATAGTTGAGTAAGCTGGAGGTACGGACAACTCATAAGCAACTAGCCTGACCCGTCTCAAGATCTCAAAAGGCCCAAGATACTGTGGATTAGACATACCTCGTATACCAAACTACATGACCCCTTTCAAGGGTGACACTTTTAGGGACATCGGATCTATAACCTCATACTATAAGATTTGATGTCTAGGGTCAGCATAACTCTGATGCCGACTTTAAGATGTCCTCAGCCTATACTGTATAACCCAGACAATGGTTGGTGCATCTTGTAACAAATTTGAAATGTACGGACTCGACTCTATAGAGTCGTACCACCAAACAGGAGTATGGCATTATTGACCATATAATGCCTCAAATGGGGCCATATGAATATTAGTGTGATAGTTATTATTATAGTCAATATCAACTAATGGCAGACACTAATCCCACTGATTCCCAAACTCTAACACACAAGCCCGTAACAAATCCTCCAAAACTATATAGAGCGCTTGGACTGGCCATCAATCTTGGGTGAAGTGTCATGCGTAAATCAACTCGAGTCCCCAACTTTGTCTGAAAAGCCCTCCAAAAGCTAGAGGTAAAATGTGAACCTTGGTTAGATAGGATAGATAGAGGCACCCATGTAACTGAACTATTCTAGTATGTAAATACAGGCCAACCGCTCGACGCTGAAGGTAGAATAGACTGAGACAAATGTGATGATTTAGTCAACCGATCAACTATCATCCAAATATTGTCATAACCTATAAAAGTATGGTGGAACCCCACAATAAAGTCTATAGTCATATGCTCTTACTTCCACTTGGGAATGTGCGGTTGTTGAAGTTTCCTATCGTGTCGCTGATGCTCAGCCTTTACCTACTGGAAACTGAGACAACACAATATATCTGCAATATCTCTCTTCATGCCATCCCACCAGTAATGCTGCCTCAGATCTCGATACATCTTTGTTGTACCTAGATAAATAGAATATCAGGAATCATGTGCCTTAAATAGAATCAATTATATCAAAACCCCGCTCTAGGAATGCACAACGAGCCATCAAATCTGAGGACTTCATTTGAATCAACTATAGCCTAACCCTCAATACTCTATAACACTCTAGCTTGGAGACCCACAAACGACTCATCCTTAAACTGTCGGGCTTGAATTTGATCAACCAATAAAGAGTGAGCCCTAATAAAGGTCCATACTCGATTAGAATATGAAATATCCAATCAGACCATCTTGATATCTCGGGACTGAATATCTGAAGCTAATGGTCGCTCCTTAACTGCCAAGCTTGCTAGGTTGTCTAGGCTCACCGCCTTCCGACTGAAGGCATCCATTACCCCCTTTGCCTTGCACGGATGTTATATAATAGAAATATCATAATCAGTGTCTAACCCAATCCACTATCTCTAGCAGGAATTTAGGTCTTTCTAAGTCATAATATACTGTAAGCTTCAGTGGCCTGTATAAATATCGCAATGCACACCATACAGATAATGCCTCCAAATCTCAAGTACATATACCACTACCGCCAACTCTAAGTCATGCGAGGGGTAGTTATGCTTGTTGGCCCGAAACTGGTGAGAAGCATAAGAAATAACCCGACCTTGCTCCATTAAACAACAACTCAACCTGTTATGGAACGCATCGTAATGTACCACAAAGCTCTCTCCCTTAAAAGGGAGGGTCAGGACAAGAGCAGTAGTTGGCAACTCCTTCAGCCTCAAAAAGTTGGCCTCACACTTGTTGGACCACACAAATTGCACACTCTAGTGAGTTAATCGAGTCAACAGAGCGACATTGGTGGAGAAGTCTTCAACAAATTGTCTATAATACTCTGCCAACTCAACAAAACTCAGAATCTCTGACACTGAAGTAGGCTTAGGTCAACAATTAATAGCCTCTACCTTAGCCAAATCCACCCTAATACCCTCGTGAGACACCATGTGATCCAAGAACATCACAGACGCAAGCCAAAACTCACAATTAGAAAATTTAGCATGCAATCTATGATCCTAGAGTGTCTGTATTACAGTACGGAGGTACTAGGCATGTTTTCTCGACTTGGAGAATATATCAGAATATCATCAATAAAAACCACAGTAAAATAGTCCAGATATGGCTGAAATACCCAAGTGATAAGTCCATAAATGTTGTAAGAGCATTAGAACAAGTTTGGAAGGTAGCCTTTTGAATATTTTGCCGGTCTCCGCCCCTCGAATGAAGAAAAGCAAATTCTTTATCCTTGGAGGGGCTCGCGGACAGCGGAGTGGAGTGATCAGTGACCCGTACGGAATTGTCCTCTCTACGAAGCCTACTCAATGTATTCTCTTCTCAAATCCTCAACTGGTGGTACCTCGATCTCAGATCTACCTTAGAAAATACTAAGGTCCCTTGTAACTAATCAAAAAAATTGTCAATACACGATAGAGGATAATGTTTCTTCACTATCACCTTGTTCAGTTTTCGATCTCATTACACATTTGTAGAGTCCCATCTTTCTTTGTCAAAAACAAGACAAGAGATCCCCAGGGAAAAACACTTGGTCATACTAACCCTAGATCTAGTAGACTCTAAAGTTGTGAACTGAGCTCCTTAAGCTCTACAGGAGCCATCCGGTAACGAGGAACAAATTAGGACTTAGTGCTCGGCTCAACCGTTATCTCAAAATCAACCTCCTACTTAGGAAGTAACCTGAGCAAATTTATTAGAAATGTATCAGGTAACTCACACACAAACTAGCACAACTTCACAGTAGGAGTCTCAACTATCATATCACACACATGAAATAAATAATCTGAATACCTTTTAGATAGCAATCTCTTAGCCTAAATGTATGATAAAATACCCATCGGGACCTGACTCATAGACCCCCACCAAACCACTGGAAACATCATCGGTATCACCAAGCTGATAGTCTTTGTATAACAATCTAACATACAATGATAACCGATCCATACCCAAAATAAGGTCAAATTCCAGCATATCAATTAATATCAAAAAATAACCCAAGTGTCAAAACCCTGAAGAAAAACCATATAACCTCTGCAAACCTAATCTACCATAAGTGAATCCCCACTAGGGTTGATACTCGAACCCTGAGGAAAGAGGCTCAGACTAACATTCAGGCAGGAAACATAATACAAAGACACGTAAGTTTATATGGAACCTGGATCAAATAAGGCTGGAGCTAGATGTTGGCATATATCAATCATACATATGATGGCCTTATAAGAAGCCTCAAGCCTCAGCTTATGCTAGTGTGGCATAAAAGTGGCCTTGACGAGCTCCCCCTCAAACATCACCACTGCCCCCAGCTCTACCATCCTTAGTGGGACCTTTGGAACCTACTGATAACCTTGCTAGTCCCTATACTGATTATCCCGATAGCCACGGTCTTGAACCTTGCGCCTACCATTTGGTGTAAGAGCAGCTCTGTTAGGTTGTGAGATAGTAAGTGCTGCCTTATGCTCTGGATAGTTGTTAAGCTTATGATTTGGTACACCATACCCAAAACAACTCTATATAGCCCTATATCTATGGTCATGGTCATACTGCCCTGATCCAGCTGTTGTATAAGCCTGATTACCAACCAATGATGAACCAACTAGCCTAAGAAAGCAGAGTCACTTTCCCTCTGTCTACGCCTGATGAGATATAAGGAAGCACCGCTGCTAAAAGTACCGGGGCCCTGATGGTCACCCTTAAAAGACTGTAGTGATGCTTGGTATGGTCGGTTGTCCAAACCCTGCTGACCTCTCCTCGGAGGCTTGTCCCTCAGCACTCGGAACACTGCCTAGGGGCCACTGAACTCTCCCTCATGTCTAGCCCACTTGCCATCTCCCCTAGGGCATCGCGACTAATCTACTCAAGGGAGAGAATATGGTCAACAATGTCTAGAAATAATTAACCTGATGTCTCTAGTGCATGTGTGGCCATCCTCGGCTGAGGTCTCAATAATCACATCAAGTAATGAATTTTCTCCTCCTCGAAAGGCAAAATAGCTTTAGCATATCGGGAGAGCTCTTGGAATTGAACCTTATAGTGCAACACAATCATCTTCCCTTACTCAAGTCTCACGAATTGATCCCAGCAATGGTCCTTGAAACTCTTGGACACAAATCTAGAAATAAATGCCTCTATAAACTCAGTCTAAGTCAAAAAGGCAACATCTATTCGCCAGGTATCTTGGCATGTTCGCCAGAACTGTCTAGCAGTACCATCTAGCTGATAAGCGACAAACTCAACACCTCGAGACTCCAATAGTCGTAAAGCCTGTAACCTCCATGTATGCTATCACAAACTCCTGTACATCCTCCTCTACAGCCCTCAAAAACATCTGTGGGTCCAGTCTCAAAAAGCACCCAAGTAGCCATTGGTCCTAAAATTATATGACTCCCTCTGGCTAAGCCGCAGACTCTGGAACAACAGGCTTTGTGGTACCTGGGATGGAGGAGTTGAAGATAGTGTCACATCTTATTCTAGGGATAAACTTGAGTCCAGTGATTATCCAAGAACTGCCTGCACCTCTGGTGTAACTACAAAAGCGACTGGTGGAGCTTGTGCCTCCAGCTATGGTCGATCTTGGGCATCCGGTATCTGCTCCTCAAGCTCAGGGGACTTCTCCCTCTCTGAGAATGAAAATGCATCCTTATCCTACCTCGAATAAGCACTCTACACAACATAGCTGTAAAGAATAAAGAAAGTTAGACTCTTAGAACTCGAAGAAACACTAACAAAACATACAACAAGAATCAATAACATAGAAAAATTCTTAAGTATCTGAAAGCCTCCTAGGGATAAGCTAAAGACGTTTCCGCACCCATCTACAGAACTCTACTAGGCAGTATCACTGTAAAGCTTAGAATAGTGAACCGTAGGTTCCACTACCAACTTGTCACGACCCTGTCCTGGTCATGATGATGCCTGCTAGGTACCACCTATAGGCAAGCCAATCCCATCCCCAGGGTACCTGTCCTAGAACTCTAGCCATGAGCAAAGACAACATAATAAAATAAAGAATTGAAACCTACCCAGAACCTGGAACTCAACTATACAAAACTACAATAGACAGAAGGTACATACCAATATACATAAAAATCCAAACCAAAATATAATATACAACACAATAGTGCTCCTACAAATACATAATACAATGACACAAGGCCAAAGTTTGAAAGAAAAAGGCAACCATGAAAAGAAAGAGACTATGACGAAGACAGAGCTGCAGGTGCTCACCAAAAAAAGATTTCCTGCACTGTCAGATCCCGTGGAATTAGTACCCCCCAACAAAAACGTAGACCTACACCATGGGAAGATGCAAAAGTAGGGATGAGTATAAGAATAAAATTTCTAATAGGCATCATTCGTTGACTGAGCGAAATAATATACATAATGAAGATCAATGGAGATAAAAGCAGCTATCCCGCAAGTAAACCTCAAAACCTCAATCGAATCGAAAGCTCATGTTGTGTGTAAGTGCAAGGCCCTAATATGTATGCCTGTACGCCACCCAGGCCCCCAAAAGCCTAGGACGTACACTTGTGCATAATATATAATTGATGGACCATCACTGAACATGACAGAACCATCACAAAGCCAAACTCTTAACATCTCAGATCAATGGTCGATTGTATGTAGATGTATGGCCCTATTGTCCATGCCTGAACACCCTCTAAGCCCCTATAAGCCCTGAAGGCACACCCATGCATTATCAAGGTGTGGACAGGTATGTTGATCTATGGGGAATCAATCATGAGGCCTCACTCCAAGAATCAGATGTCAATTTGGTCTTTTAACCTATGTTGACATATGGCACCTAATCCAAAATATACATGCAAAAATGGCCGGATGTATCCCTCATAGGAGAAAAAGTCCCTCTAGCATAAGCAATAGCTTCTCATCTCAGAAAGTCAATCATGGGGGCTTTCCCCAAGAGTGGAATCAACGTTGGTCCTTGACCAACTCTCAGCTAGAGCTAAATCCTTAGAATCTACGTGTGCCTCCTAGCATCTTAGTTTTGTCCATCGAGACTTAGACCGTGGGGAGATTCACCCAGGACATAGACTCTTGAATGTATCCACTCACTTAACTAGTATATATTGATCAAGAACTCCACATCCATATCATGAAAAGAGTCAATGTAGGCAACGACGCCCACAATATGGGTATCTATAACGACCCCTAATTTTAGGAGCCCTGAGCGTAAAACAGTTGGCTTGATAAATAACTGAGAACCTAGTTTTAGAGACCACTTATGGCCCATAGGATCTGTCCTTAAACATAGAACTTTAGGAAGGGAAAACATTTCCAAGTGTGGGGTAACCCACGAACCAATTTATAACTCAAAATGTATTTTACGACTTGTAAATAGATTCATGAGTAGGATCTTAGACATGAAGGAAATTTAGAGTTTTCAGAAAAGTAATTTACGAGCCATTAGATGGCCTGTATACTGACTCTTACAAGGTTTCGCTGAATGAGTTCGAAAATAAGATGAAAATTTGACTAAATATGAAAGGACTCTACAGGTCCAACCACAACCCCTGTGTAATTGTATGACTTGTCCTGTTTTTCAGGGTTTTGAATTTAGCAAAAGTTAGATTTTAGAATTCTTAAATGTGCCATCAAACAAAAGAACTTACAAATTATAAGCCAGTTTAGAGCCTGTAGTCAGGGTCTCATAGATGGCTTCCGGCTTCTGATTATTTTTAGTGAAAGCAACTCAGTCATTCCTATCAATTCTAATTCAAAATCATGCCATTTTAGGTATAGGAAAGGGACCTATAATGACCCTTTATCCCCAGTTCCCATCATTCTACACTCTCAAATGCTTTGAGGCAAAAACAAGTCGCCAAGAACTCCCAAAAACAAGGCTAGGGTTTTAAAGTTTCTTCTCTAAGGATTCAATTCTGATTCTCTCTAGTACACCAGGTATGTGAGTTGATTAATGGCTATTCTTTCACCCATATAGTTCCCTACTACGCATCTTAACTTTTCTTTATATTCCTAAATTTTAAATTCATGCTTAAGATGATTTCATGATCCCTATGTTACTATAAGATACTCATAAAGTTCAATAACTATTTTTTGAGTAAAAATGTATATATACTTGAAGTAATATGTTGATTCAATGATGGATTTTGATATGACTAGGGTTGGGTTATTTTTAAAACTCCTTTTTAAAGAAATTTCGTAAGACCTATGTAATTTATGATTGTTCTATGCGTCAAATAAACTCGCCTTATTTTCAACAAATGTATCCTATGAGTTGTGAATATGATTAGGGAATTTATGAAGAGCTTTAAAGTTAAAGTTTACCGACGATACATGTATGGCGATTTTTTCCCTAAAGAATGTTTATGAAAAATTCTAAAGTTTGAGCTACTCCAATGATTACTACTTATGATTCTAAGAGTATGTTTTACAAGATTTCTGTGGGATGACTTAACAACGAGAGGACTTGAGATTGGAACTCATCCCATTATTTGAGCAATGATTCCTTGAATCTAAATCTTATATCCCTAACTATGTGCCACCACATGAGCCTTATAGGTTAGGCTAGTGGATTAATGTAGGCCCAAAAGTTATGAAAGATGCAATCACAAAGTTACTAAGTTTCGGATATCTACCTTGGTAAGTAGATTCCCCTTTTCCCAATGGATGGAGTGTATTGGCCTTTTCTCAATGGAAGAGGTTCGTTGGATTTCATGTAGTAGCTCACATGGTATTACTGTTATTATGGTCCATTACCACAAGTTTACATGATCATATGATATGTCTTAAAACATTGGCTTTCCCTGGATGGTAGAGAATATCAATATCATAGTCCTTCAGCAATTCTAACCACCGCTGCTGCCGCAAGTTCAGCTCTTTCTGCTTAAATATGTACTGGAGAATTTTGTGATCTGTAAAAATATCAACATGAACACCGTACAAATAATGCCTCCAAATTTTTAAAGCATGGATCACCGC
>JAOTQR010000007.1:16769151-16808314 GCA_025774065.1 Solanum ossicruentum
ATAACTTCCTGGAACTTATGTACATAAAAATAGATGCACAGTAGCTGAGACATTTCTGCCACATGGCAGCGCCTGGAAGCACCACATGGCAGCCCCCAAATATATGTCATATGTCCCTCTCTCTTTACATTCTTCGTTCAATCTTTTTTCGTTGTTTTGGGCACGTTCAGACTCTAACTTTTGCAAACAAACTGTGTAACTCTGTAGATTTCGACGTTTCAGATCCAACGGTGTGATCAAAATTTCTAAAGGAGCTTCCTTCAAAAAGATGTGGGTCCCACTTCTTATTAACAACTTTTAACGAAAAGTCCCTAGGGGTCAAACCACATCTGGACGTCCCTAGGATCAAATGAAGGGTTGTCCAGACCAAAATTTTTGTTACGGAGCTAACCACATTATCAAAATTTTGTTCTGGGGAACGGTTCCCTATGGCATTGATAGAATCAACTATTAACCGATTCCGACAGCTAAATTAGCAATTCATGATATAATTATACCAGACATGCTCGTAGATAAATTTCACCATTCCAGAGCTAATGGAATCGTCAGAATTCCATTCGAGGATAGTTTACCAGGAATTTACCTGAAAACTCATTTTATGGGTATAACTTTCTTATTAACTATTAAATTCAAATAACTCCCAAATAATCTGATCAATAATCACCCTAATAGATCTGAGGTCACTATACTCTTGCTCAAATTAATGTAATAACATAACAATCATATATGATCCGGAGGGTCATTACATATGTACCCAAAAATAGTCAAGTCTTAACAAAAGCATGAAAGTAAGGTCGATATTATCCTCGGAGTGGAGGATTCACCAATAACAATCTTCAAACGATCTGGCTACAAAGGAGCATAATCCATAATCAAACAATATGCATATTACTAGTGATTGAATATAAGCTCAACATGACATGAATGATCATTGCTTTAGCCAATACGTGCATGAAGGATAACTAAACCATGTGAAATATCATATATAGGCGGGATGGGACCATAACCGAGAAATAAGACCAAGTGAGCTACTACTTGGAATCCAGGTGTTCACTCCACACAAAAAAAAGGAGTGGTCTATATTTCTATGGTAAACCATCCACTCACCTTATGATATAACCTCTTTGAAGAATGTTTTCAAATATCCTCTACCTTATAGCATGACCTTTTTAGAGGGTGTCACAAGATATCCTTACCTTATGGCGTAGCTTTTTCGATATGTGTCACAAGACATGTTCACCTTACAACATGGTCTTTTTAGTAAGTATTAAGATATGTCCTTACCTTATGATACAATCTTTTCGGTAGGGATTACAATGTAATCTACCTTATGTTATGACCTTTTCGGGATATCACACAATACCCTATGGTGGCACATAGTTATGGGACAATGGCTACCATCCAAGTTCCTCTTGGTGCTTGGTCGACAATCCCATGGAATACTTAATTCATATACATATTCACAACTTACATAATTTCATAACTCATGGTAGTATCATAAGAGTAACTCACCAAACCATCATGCATAATAGCCCTTCAACATTTGCAATATTCATAATTCATATCCTTACCCTAAGGCCTTTGTCAATTTAAGAGATTTGTCACATAACTTTCATCAAATCATGGTGGATATGTGTGCGTGTGCTTAAAATAATGCAATTCAAGAGTATAAGATAGCAGAAGTAAAATGAATTCATTTGAAAGTCATTCAAGTCAACCCAACAACATTGTAGTAAAAACCCCAATTTGGGTATCATGAAATTCAACTAAAATTCATAAGTTCTTCATAGCTTTCATGGAATCATAAGGTGAATGACTCTAGTATCATAAAATCCATCATAATATCAAACCCCAATGGTATTCAAGCATAATCAAATCATTACTTGAAGAATTTAAAACTTAAATCATGTATACAATGCAGAGTAAGATCTACCCATAAAGTATTCAACCTTAAAATCCATGAAATTTGGTAAAGAAGAAGGATTGACTTCATGGGTGGAAGAAATCCCATGAATGAAGTCCACATACCTTAATCTTAGAGTTTTCTTTGAACAAAGATTTGATGAAGACTTGAGGCTTCAATTGGGTTCTTGAAATCCAAAGTAAATTCTTGCGATATCTTGGATTTAGGTGAGGGAATTATGAGGAATTAGGAAGACTTCTAGGAGGATGTTTAAGTGTTTTAGGGCTTGAAAATGGCTAAAGAGAAAATTAAGGAACTTTTTAAACTAATGCGCGATAAATCTGTGACGTGGACTTGTTACAGAGTAGTACATTTTCATGCAAAGTTTAAATTTCCCCTATTTTGGCCCAGGAATGGGTCTAGGCTATTTTCACACTAGTGGGAGACAAGTCCACGATGTGGAGAGATCATATACATTTCTGGTTATGCCCCGAATCACCCAAAGAATTATTTTTCTCTACGGGTCATCGAAAAGCCGAAGACACCCCTTACCTACACAATTTTGCCCCCTTTAATTTAATATGGAGTGAGATTTGCAAAATCATGCATGAATTTTATGATATCCAAGAAATACATTATAGGGTATTTTTTGAGGCGCATGAGAGGTGTTACATCTATCTTATGGGATTAGCTTTAATACCATCACCAGACATAACATGCCCAAGAATATAACCACTTTCAACAAAAAGTTACATTTGTTGAATTTGGCAAACAGTTTCTCATTCCTCAAATTTTGTGAGATAACCCTCAATTGCTTCTTATACTCCTCTTCACTCCAGAAATAGTCCAAAATATCATCAATGAACTCCTTGACATGCATGTTAAGGTAATGTTTGAATACCTTATTCATGAGAACCATAAATATTGTAAGTGGATTGGTTAAGCCACAAACATCACCACAAACTTAAAATGTCCATACCTTGTCTAGAAAATCATCTTGGGAATGTTACACTCTCTCACGCTTAATTGGTGATATTTGGACCAAAGGTCAATCTTAGAGAAATGTCTAGCCCCTTGCAATTGATTAAACAAATTGTCTATGCTTGCATGGCGATGCTTTTTCTTCATGTTCACTTTGTTAAGTTGTTGATAATCTATGCACATTCGGAGTGATCTATCTTTCTTCCTTACAAACAATAATGGTGCACCCCATGGAGATCGACTAGTCTAATAAAACCTTTCTCTAGTAAGTCTTTCAATTGCTAATTTAGTTCCTTTAATTTCTCCAAGGACATTTGGTTTGGAGGGATTGAGATAGGTTGAGAATTGTGCGTGAGATGTATCCTAAAGTCTAATTTTCTTTTGGGAGGAACACTGGAAAACTCTTCAAAAACTCATGTACAATAGAGACCAACTCAAGAGGGGTACTCTTAGATTTGACATCTGTAACCCTGACTAGATGATGCATAAACCCCTTCAAAAATATTTTATGGGCCTTGAATTAGGAGACAAATTGACCTTTACATGTAGAATTGCAACCCTTGCACTCAAAATTAGACTCATTTGGAAATTGGAATTTAACTCTACAAATTAGATAATCTATGGAAGCTAAAGAAGCATGAAATCAATCCATCCCACATATGACATTAAAATCAACCATAGAAATATCTACTAAGTCACAAGGTACAACTTTATGCATAATGGACATGGGACAATCTTTATAAACTGACAATCTTTATAATCTCTTTGTGCAATAGGACTCTTTTACGGGTGTCAAACCTCGAAGGGCTCAACTAGGACCTTGGGACATGCATAGATTCTATTTGCAAGAAATGGGTTTATAGTGGACAAATTTGCTCCTAGGTCTATCAATGCATATGCATCTAAATTATGGATTTTCAACATACATGCAACCACTTTAGGGCTTATTTTACATAAATGTTTAGCATACGGGTAACCATACCGGGTATTTTTCTACTTCTTGGCGGTGATGTAAAGCATAGAACTTATTGGCCCTTAGAGCACCTTGAACTTTTCCACCTTGGACTTGTGGTTGTGCACCACCATTCCTACAATCCCTTGCATGATGGATGGGCTTGCCATATTTGAAGCATGTATTTGAGCCAACCTTCCGCACTTTGCACAATTAGGAGAAGCTTGTGCACCCCAACCTCCTTGTGGTTTAGGATTGGACCTTTTTTCTTTCTTGAACCTAGAACAAGAGGTATTGGTTAACCCTTGGCTCATTTACTTTTTTCCACCTTAGGATTTTCCATGGACACCAACCCTTTAGCGGGACAATCTATGTAAGGACCAGAACCTCGTAAGGTTAAAACATTGCTTGAAAAATGGTTATGGATGGTTTTTGGCCTACGGTGCCCTCCAAGAAGCACTCTATGGCCCATGAATCACTCCATGGACCGTGAAGTGCACCATGGAGGTAGCCTTGGTTCCTTACCACATTGAGGCTTTCTAGAGGATATGCCCACCACAGAGCAGACAATGGCCAATTGTGTAAACTACGACCTATGGTGTGCCTAGTAGAGGGACCTTTCAAAAGGCCCTTAAGTTTTTGGCTTAAGTGCACCACCATGGACTCCTTCATGGTTGGTGGTGTACACCATAGCCTGAAGAGTGTGCCGTGCAGTGCACTATTGCCATTTTTAGGCCTCATTTCATTAAGGTATTTTGGGTAATTTTACCCCATTCCAAGGCCTTTTGGGACTTTTATTCGCTCCTTTACACTCCTAAGTCAGCCCCTATAAAATTCCTAATACTTAATTCAAGCCTAACATGTAGTCTCTCAAATTCTAACTTTGAAAAATCTCTCTAAGTCTCATCTTCAAGGATTCAAGCTAGGATTAAATTGGGGTTCCAAGACTAAGTTAATTTCATCTCAAGTTAATCTTCCTAAGAAAGGTATGTAGGATTCTTCCTTTGTTTCAGTCCAACCATGGATCCGAAGATCTCTTTTATTTATTTCATGAACTTTAAAGTGTGATCTAAGTGTGGTTTTCATGTTTAGACTTCAAATTGATGGAATTATGATATGGTCATTACTAAATAATCTTTAAACATGAATTAAGTCTTATTCAAATGATTTACATGGTTACCATGAAGTATGAACTTGCATGTTTCTTTAAACTATCATTCCCATGCATGGGTAACCTTAACTATGATTCGAATGTTTATTTCTTCATGTATTATACATGATTCTATCGCGTTGTCATGTTTTAAGTATGAATTTCATGAATCAAGCTTTACTCTCACTTCTGATGTCACGAGCATGTATGAATAAGGTTTTTCTTGAGGTTTTGATATGGATTTGGTTATCAATTATAGTTATGAACATGGTTTCAAGGCAAGTATGATTATGACATAATTATGATTGCTATGATGAGTATGATCTGGCTATAAGCATCTAAGGATGTGCATACCCTATTATGTACAAGTTATAAGCAGGCTATTCCTATGCATGTAAGCCTGTTTTGAATTACAATTTAGCTTTTTAGCCCAAATAAGCAGAATGTTAACTATGAAATAAGTTTCTATAATCTTATAACTAGTATGATCCCATGCATAACTATGTATTCCGTGGATGATGACCTAGCACAGAAGGCCTTTGGACCCACTATGTGAGGTTATATATGGTTACTCTTGGACCCATTATGTGGGGTTACATATATGGTTATTCTTGGACCCACTATGTGGGATTGCATATATAGTTACTCTTGGACCCATTATGTGTGGTTACATATATGGTTACTCTTGGACCCATTATATGGGGTTTTGTATATGGTTACTTTTGGACTCACTATGCGGGGTTATGTAAATGGCTACTTTGTGCATATATGTTCATGTATTATAGCATTCATGCATCATAATATTTCATGGCGTCCTAGTATGATTATCTCTTCTATATACTTCTCTTTTGTATATACATGCCCTTTCTCATATAACATTTCAATGCAGGTTTTAATATGACTTCATTACATTATGTTCACTTACTTAGTCAAATATACTAATGTATATTCTATGCCTGCATTATATCACAATGCATGTGTAGGTGATCTTATCATCATTCCTTTTGTTTAGATCCAGATATTTTAATGATATGGATTGGATAAGTGCTCATGCTTCGAGGACAAGACCTTCTATCTTATTTTCTTGTCATGGCTATGTTCTAAAGGACAACTTTTCATTATGTTCAGGGTAAGATAGGGTCTATGTGAGCCCCAATCTTATGTTAGGAGCTAAAGGCATCCTTCGGACTTTTGTATTGATCCATTTTCAAATTTTTTACTCTTATGTTACGGTCTCCTCTTATGTTATGACCCTCCTTATGATATGAGATAATGATAAGGGTATGCTTTAGCTCATGTATTCTTCTTTGATATATCTTGAACTCTTGATTGAATGCTAAGGGCTTAGTTTGAGATTCCTTTAGGAATCTCATTTACCATATTACGTTAGGCCCTAGGCTTGGATCATGACAATCTACCACCATCCATTTGAGCCCCCTTAGAACGGGCACATGAAACTCATCCGAAATCAAAATCTTACAAATCATAAATGTATCTATACCAGAAACAACAATCCAGACTCAACAAAATAATCAGAATTCTATTTCAAGGCGTCCTCGCCAAAATTACCCATGCAAGTTGTATAAACTAGTTTAAAACTCAAAATATTCACAATACCCTTGGCAACTCCAAAAATTATTACGTGACCATTTCTAGCATTAGTTTTAATATCCAAAAACTATAGAACTATCAGAATTTCGATCTGAGCTTCTGAACTCTGAATGTTGACCAAAGTCAAACTTTATTTTCGAAAACAACTAAAAATATAACTTTGGGCCTAAAAACTTCTTTTCAACTCCAAATTTAGTTATGTATCTTCTCATGGACTAGTGTTGATATTCCGGAGCTAATGGAATCAACAGATCCTTGATCCAACACCCGAAACTCAGAATAGTATAAAAACTTACTTTTTCAACAACTTAAGTTTTAACAAAAGCCAAAACTCATCTTTTCAACTTTTACAACTCAGTATTTCAGTTCCAACAATACAGATAGTTCAAAATAGGCCCAAAGCAGCTTACAAAAGGGTAAAATGATAATCTTCACAAATAATACCAAAAATGACCAACTAGGTCATTACATTATTCACCACTAAAAAGAATATTCATCCTCAAACATAAGAGAAAGAAGAGTGCCTAAAGTCTCAAAAAGGTTGGGATATCTGGCCCACATGTCAAACTCTAACTCCCAAGTAATCTCATCAATAGAGCAGTATCACCACTGAACCTTCACAAAAGATATATCTTTGGATCTCAATCTCCGAACTTGCTCATCCAATATAGCTACATGCTCCTCCTTGTAAGATAAATCTAAACCTAATGCAACTGAATCATAAGAGATCACATGAGAATCATCAAGCATATATCGGCAGACCATAGAAACATGAAGAACAGGATGCACCGACGATAATCTTGGTGGTAAGGCCAACTCATAGGACACCTCACAAACTCTTCTTAAAATCTCAAATGGGCCAATGAATCTGGGACTAAGCTTTTCCCTCTTTCCAATCTCAGCACAACCTTCATGGGTGAAACTTTTATCCTACCATTGTCACTAACAAAGAGCTCAAGAGTCTTAGTCCTCCAAACAGCATAACTCTTCTTGAAATTTTGAGCCGGCAGTGGTCTATCCTGAATCAAACAAACCTGATTCAGGACATCTCTGAGTAGATCCACACTTAACATATCTATTGAACTTGAGTCAAACCATCTAATGGGTGATCTACACCTCTGACCATATGAGGCCTCAAATGGCGCCATTTGGATGCTGGAATGGTAATTATGTTATATGCAAACTCTGCCAATGGTAAGTGCCGTCTCATTAGTGCCTAAAATCAATCACACTAGCCCTAAACATGTCCATCAACACCTGAATAGTGCGCTCAGACTGATAACTTAGCTTTTCTCCTCCTGATAGCTTTTCGATACTACTTCACTATTAAAAACATAGTTCATGAGGTTAAGACGGTCACATTGGCTATAGAACTTGAGAAATGGGTAGAATTAGCCCAAAAATGCCCAAAACAGGAAAATATGAACCATGTATGAAATTCCAAACAAAATTCCAAAAAACATTCCCCTCGACAACCTAAGTCAATAGCCACAAATTCAGCCCTAACTAGACCTCAGAGGTTTGAGAAAAAGCCCAAAATGTGATTAGAAACTTTACAAAAAAAAAATTCTTTTCAAAACTTTCATGGTCTAAATTCTCGAAAACTAAACAACTACAACCATCAGCAAACTATTACTTTCCTCTTGGAATGTAGAATAGCTTAGGATAAATTTTATTCCAATTCCGTCAAGATTTAATTATCAAGTCAACATACAAAATTTTCACCAAAAATGAGAGCAACAACAACTAAAACTAAAATTTTTACCTCGAATTATGCATCAAAATCTTGAAACTAACCACAACATTCCTCGTGAAAATTTGAGTCAAGTGGACCTTTCATTCATCAAAATGGGAGTGCTAGAGTGAAACTTATAACCTTTCCAAGTTTTGAAATGTTGTTGTTCGCAAAGCTGACCATTGTGTATATATAGACTGCAACTCTTCACCACGAACACGGATAAAAGATTCGTGAATGTTGAGCTTATGGGTAGTAGCTCACCGAAAACATAGACATGATCCCGTACATATCCCTTTGCCTTCTGGCGAACGCGGAGGGTTAAATCTTTGATTTTGCGCCAACACAGCTCAAAACTACCACGGGCTATTCCTGAGGCTCTCAATGTCCGTTTTACACAAAACCCAATAGTGTAACCACCCAAATTTGAACTCTCTGGATCTACCAGTGCAGTCAAATTTCCAATGGGGTATCACACAAAAAAATGCGCCCCTCATTGCTTTTCGATTTATTTAGCTAAATAGAACTGAGAGGGTCAAAATGCAACGGGATGACCCCGACAACTGGAAAAAGGTCATTTTGAACCATTTTTGACATTGTGGAGCTGACCACGCCATCAGTTTTCCATTTTCGGCTCATTTAGCTGGGTATTTAGAAAACACACTTTCTAGCTTTTGTTTGAGCTCATTTTGCAACTTGTGGCTCAGAATCACACTGAAACCCTCCATTCTCGAACCAACTACCCTCCTAGCACAAATTGGTCATTCCGAAACTAATGGAACTGTAAGAATTCTATACTATGGCTATTTACCAGGATTTTATCAGAAATCTCATTTTGGCAGCTTCATCTCCTTGCTAACTTACAAATTTGCATAACTCTCAACCAAAGCCATCCACCACCATTCCAATAGTCCCAATAAGCGATAAAAGGTATAAGGCCGCAACACAAAAGATCAAACAACAAAGAAGTCATAGAAAACATAAATAACCAGGAGGGTCGTCACAACTACGATACCCTAAACCTTACCAAATATGTTGTCACTCTTAAGTATAAGACAGTAGTTCTTCATCGTAACCTTATTCAGCTACCTATAATCAATAGACATATGTATAAACCTATCCTTTTTCTTCATAAATAGAATAGAGGCACCGATATATAATATATTAGGCTTATCAAAGAGATCCTAAAGTTAAACACTAAGCTCTTAAGCTTGGCGAGAGCTATTTGATAGGGCAGGATACAAATAGTCTTAGTGCTCAGCTCCAAATCAATGAAAAAATTAATATCATACTCTTGAAGAAGACTACGTAGATCAGTAAAAAAAATATATCCACAAACTCAAAGATAATAGCAAGCATATTAATAGAAGGAACCTCTCTAATCACATCCTGAATATAGGCCAAAATACTTAAGCACCTTCTAGCTACCAACCTCTTGGCCTAAATAAAGGAAACAACCCCAATTAATTTGTGTCTATACAAGCCTACCATATCAGGAGTAGTATACCTAGAATGGCTTAGGTAATGGTTTTGGTGTAGCAATCCAAGACCGCTAATGAGGGGATAACTAGTTCAGGTCCAGAAGCATATCAAAATCTAACATATAAAGCAATATAAGTTCATCCCAAGTGTTCCACCATTGAAAAGTCCAAGAAGGTTCTACACACCTAATACACTATTTAAAGAATCGCCCATTGAGGTCAAAATACATAAATACATTTGAAAAGTAGAGATTAGATTGAATAATGCTGAGGTAGACTATTAGCATAAAAGAGTCACATTTAAAATGACATCATTTGATGCCCCAACCTCTACCTTCATCAGAGTGCAATGGAAATGGCATTGTCCACCTTTATTTAAGAATCAAACTTACTACTTGACCTACCTCTTTGAGGTCCACTTTTTATGTACCCAAATGACCACCCATATGTTCTTAACCTTGGCATTCACTTCTGGCTAGAAATGCTACTATGGGAGTTTGTATAGTTGCTTGTGGAGCTAGTGCATTTATACTAAGTAAAGAAAACTTTCTGGACTAATGATCTAACTTTCCATAGGCATAACAACCCTATGATTATTGGCTTGTGATATAACAATGGCTACCATATCTTTGAGCACCTGACTGTGAACCCTCTGGTCTATGACTCAAGCTTGCATCACCCTAGTTGTATTGATCATCCTATGATGCCTAAAGTAAAGACCAAATTTTCTGACTGGACTGATCCTGCTAAAACTATTGATGAGGCCCATATTAGGAGTCCTTAGGCCTAGAATCTCACTAAAGCTACCCTCCTACCTAGAACTCTTATCACTAACCCCTTAGTCGTCAGGACAAAGCTACTCAATAGTACAGACGTGGATAACTATATTTAGAAAAGAGCAACTCATTGAACCCTATGGACTATATCTGAATCCAAAGATAGTGTCTCAACCTTCTAACAAAAATCAAGGTCTCTCTTCCTTTGTAGGTAGTACCATAGTGAAATGTCGAACGATCTCATGAAATCTAACTTCATACTCTAAAATAGCCATAGATCGCTGCTCCAACCTCAAGAACTAGTCTCAAATTCTATCTCTAATGCACTAAGGTATGAATCTAGCCAAGTATACCTTAGTAAAATATGTCTAAGTTATCCATGGAGACCACACAATTCTAGCCTCTAAATATGAACATCACCATTATTAGGCTAGCCCATCTGGTTGATATGCTATAAAGTCGCTCCTGTAGACTCTACTAACCCCAAAGTATAAAGCCAGTCATAACTAGTAGTAAGAAACTTAGGAGTGACTTTTCTAGAGATTAACTTCTTTGATATCTCTAGAAAATTTTAATGGTGACAATGTTGAAAGTATCTTGAACATTTCTTCAACAATATTGGGTTGAGTGATGATGATAGCTACTGGTGGATAGACCTTTAGAGACACTGTTGACTAGCATTGTTGGATCTCGAGCTAAAGCCTATTGCATGCCCCTTTACATTTTCAGAAGATGATGATGGTGGCCTAGAGTTAAGGGCCATAGCTAGTGTTGATGGTTATTGGGCTCTCCTTGGCCCTATCAAATGATGAGGGATAGGAATTACCTGATGATCCACTGCTACCTCCAAAGTCCTCTTTCCATTTAAGGCTATTTTTATGACCCTTATGTGACATCTGATCTAGCCTTTATGCCTAGCTAGGGCTCTATTTGCTGTTCCAAGAGGGTTACCCTTAGGTATTGAACCACACATGTGAGCCATCATATGAAAGAATGAAACAAAAAAAGATTTTTTATAAACAATAAAATACATGTTGCATAAAAGTCATACAAAAAGAGAACATTCCTAATAACATACTATAGCATCCCAAAGATAAGAGGCTGACCTCTTCATATCAATCTGCAGGACTTTGCTAGTCATAAGCTCTATACTAGTGAGGCCAGTGGATTGGACTCTAATACCAAGTTTTCATGATCCAATTTCTTGAGTCAAGATGACACCTACTAGAATCCATCGGTAAACAAGTCAATTGTAATTCAAAGTAGGGAGTTATAGGTTTAAGGGTGAAACTTAGACAAAAGCAAATAATTTTGATACAAAACCAAAAGATAAATAAAAATAAGCCAAAATATATGTACACAATAAGAGATTCCTCTCAAAACCTGAAAGTCACATGTACATAATAGTTAATAACAGAGTATAGTCCAAAAAGTGGACCCATAATATACATAAATAGACTAGTTGCAAAAAGTGAAAGACTACTTACTAGATACGAAAGGAGACAAGTATGATTTTTCAGCTTCTCCTCTAAATCTGGCAATTGAATACTCACTACCAATGCTAGATATAGTTCTTCGGCCTGTATTAATAAAATAGAGGTAGAGTATAGTATAAGTACTAAAATAATAGGTACCATAGATGATGTGCTATCAAAATATAGCACTTTTGTAATAACCCATCTTGAGATGAGAAGTATCACATCTGCAAAACACAAAAGAGATGTTGGATATATATAAGTAAGGTACTAGTCCATATACTATGAGTTTGGGGTGAGCCCAAAGAGATAAATCTATGATGGGCTAGGCCCAAGAGTGGACAACACTTCACAGTATTGGGCTAGGTCATTACAGATGGTATCAGAGCCACTCTTGTGTCAGTCTTGTCAATATGGGGCTAGTGTTCAACTGAGTTTAGGAAAATCTCGATGAGGCGGGGAAAACTTCAGTGCTAAGTTTGGGCGAATTCCATGTGGTAGGGAAAACCTTAGCAAGGACACCAAGTCTATATAGGGGGTTTATATAATAGTCCATCTTGAGACGAGAAGTCCCACATCAGCAAAATACAAGAGAGATGTTAGGCATATAAGTAAAAGACATGTCCATATACTATGAAGCACCTTTTGGGGTAGCCCAAAGGGATAAATCCGTGATGGGCTAGGCCCAGTAGTGGATAATAATTCATAGTGTTGGGCCAAGTTGTTACAACTTTTGATGCTTAAAACTTAGAATTATGTGTTTTCTCAAAGCAATGTTAGTAGGTTTGATGTGTTTTCATTTTTTTTTTTGCAGGATTACAGGGTTGGCTTGATTTTTGGGTGAAGTTTGCAAATTTTGTAGGAAGTGATGTTTCATGAGACCTTTTACCAGTTATGGAAAATTCCACTTACTGTAGAGTGTGTTTCATACAAAATTCCAGTAAAAGATGACATTCTGAAGTTAAGTCTACGAATATGCAAATTAGTCATATAAGATTTTATAAGTCATAGACTTGGTGTGGTGCCCTGAGGATTAGAAAGTTGGGAGTTGCAGAAAAGTCATCAAACGAAACCCTTTATGGGCCGTAGAACTTTATACGGATCTTAGATAGGTGTCATAGAAGTCAATCCCAGAATTGAAGATGAAATTTATGAAGCCCTGACTACAGGCCGTAAAATATTATACGGCCCGTAGAAATGCTTGTAGAGCCTGCCAAAATAGTCATCCTATTTCATTTTTTGGTTTTGTATTTTAAAGTCTATAAATAGGTTTTTCAGGTTATTTTTCATAAGGAACACTACAGAAAAATAGAGAATAGTAAAGAGCTTGGGGAAATACTTGTGAAAAATTACTTTGTTTCTTTAATTCATTCCTATGATTCTTGGTCAAGAGCTTAGATTTATTGTTCTTAATTCTCTTTTGTAAGTGCTCAATCGTGTTATTCAAATTTGTAATTGAATCTACACTGATCATAAGTATCTAAATCCACAACTTGGGTTATGGGAACCATGAAGAACAAACAAGGTAAAACTAGATAATTCGTAATTCTTTAAAAGTGTGCATGCATGTATTAATTGATTCTCTTCGATTTGAATGCTTTTTAATAGTGGAAAACGTAAGAATTGGCCTAGTGTTACTAACTGGATCAAGGTAGTAATGAATAGGAAAAGAGATTTATTAACAAGATTCTATTGATGTTTCTCATCTAATCAACCAAACTGGGCCAAGGGGAGGTTGTAATGGAACAACAAATAATGATTAGTAATGTCACACTAGGGATGGATCAAATCACATAGTGAAATTTTTCTCTCACCTAGATCAAAGGGTTTGATAAATTTAACTTATTATTCTGTATGCTACATGTTCGGAAAGAATTCGATTATCTAGTGACACCAAGTTAGGAAATTATGGGGAACACAATGCCCTAGTTACTCTTCATATTTATTTCACACTTTCTTTAGTTTAGAAATACTTTTCATAGTTGTTACAAATCCCCCCCTTTCTTTTGGGAAATAAGTAGGTTAACCCCCCGAATTGCTTTAAATTCTTTTGAGTCTATCATATTACCAGCGGGTTCGACCCTAACATTGGTTAGATTATATATCTTGATAATAACTACTTTAGCCTTCAAAAAGCAGGTGTAGCTTAGGTGACATCAAGATTTTGGCGCTGGGGAATACGGCTAGACTTGTTGAATTTTTAGTAGTTCAAGAATTAGTCCTTAATTCTCTCATTTTATGTTTTTTTGTTATTTTTGTTTTATTTTAGGGTGCAGGTGTAGTGTATGCCAAACACGCGAAGACAAGGCATTCCCTTCACTCTGTTTGACCCAGAGATCCAGAGAAGGTTGAGAAGTATAGCCTAAGATGATTCAAACAACACGGCGAATGCAGCTCTAAATCAGATTCAGAATGAAAATGAGAATGACAACAACCCACCTCCTCTTGAAGACATTTATCCACAGCCACAGGACTTCAACGTTGGCTAAATCCTATAGCTATTAGATGTGACCAGAGCCATTGTGTTACCGCTTCTATCGAATGAAACAAAGTTTCTGGTTTCAACTGGGTTGCTTCAATTGTTGTACAACCCCGGTTTGTTCGCTGGCCTATCATCACAGGATTTGCATAGTCATTTATACAATGTTGTTTTTGTCTATAAGAGTGTAATAGGAACTTAGAATCTATCTATGGATGTTGTAGGACTTTGCATCTTCCCATTATTACTGATAGGCAACACACACTATGACTATTTGAGCTCCCGCAGAGTTAGAACTATCAACAACCACTATACCACCATTATCAACTTCATCCAATCTAATTACAAATCTATCCAACCGGTAAACTTCTCTAGCCACCTCTTTGCCACCATCATCAACATGAGCTAGACTACCTATAGACACCCTACTTAAAGCATCGGGCACAACATTATCTTTGTCGGGATTATAATGCACACTCATATCATAATCTTTGAGGAGATCTAACCACCTTCTTTTTCTCAAGTTAAGATCTTTTTGGGTAAATTGGAGACTCTTATGATTGGTAAACACATCAACATGAAACCCCATATATGTAGTGATGCCAAATTTTCAAAGCAAATACCACGATCGTCAATTCAAGATCATGGGTGGGATAATTCTTCTCATGCACCTTAACTTGTATAGAGGCATACCTATCACCTTACCACTTTGAATCAGAACACACCCCAAACCAATTCTTGAGGCATCACAATATACGACGAATCCTTCCAACCCTTCCAGTAGAAAGAAGATAAGAGCGGAGACAAGCTCATCTTTCAAAGTTTGGAAACTTTTCTCATATTCATCGGTCCACACGAATTTTGCCTTCTTTTGTGTCAACTTAGTCATAGGAGAAGCAATAGAATAGAAGCCATTAACAAACCTCCGGTAATAACCCGCCAAACCCAAGAAACTTCTAATGCCTGATGGAGTCAAAGGTCTAGGCCTATTTTGAATCACCTCTGTCTATTTTAGGATCCACCTTAATGCTATTACCCGACACCACATGTCCTAGAAAAGCAATCTCTTTCAATCAAAACTCACATTTCTCATATTTTGCATGCAACCTCTCCTCCCTCAACATTTGCAACACTTCCCTCCAGTGATCCACATGCTCTTCCTCACTATGGGAATAAATAAAAATATCATCAATAAAAGTCACCACAAACAAGTCAAGCTAGGGTTTAAAGACCCTATTCATAGATCCATAATATAGTTGGTGCATTAGTCAGCCCAAAGGACATAACCACAAACTCAAAGTGCCCATATCTAGTCCAGAAGGCCGTCTTGGGAATATCACACTCCCTCACTTTCAGATGGTGATACCTAGGCTGAAGATCAATCTTAGAAAAGTGACTAGCCCCTTGAAGTTGATCAAAAAGGTCTTTAATCCTTGGTAGAGGGTACTTGTTCTTTATGGCGACTCTATTAAGTTGCCAGTAATTAATGCACATTCTAGGAGAACAATTCTTTTTCTTCACAAACAACACCGTTGCACCCCAAGGTGACTTACTAGGACTTATGAAGCCCTTTTAAAACAAATCCCTCAGTTTCTCCTTTAACTCTACCGGGGCCACACAGTAAGGGGGACTAAAAATGGGTTGAGTGTCGGGAAGAAGGTCTATACAAAAGTCTATTTCCCTTTCAGGAGGAACTCCAGGAAGCTCATCAGGAAAGACATCAAGAAACTCTTAACCACGGAACTGACTCAATTGGAGGACTTTGGACTCAATACCTCTAACACTCACAAGATAAGAAAGACAACCCATAGAAATCCACTTTTGGGCTTTAAGGCAAGAAATGAATCTACTCTTGACCACAACATCATGACTTTTCTACTCAAGGACAGGCTCATTAAGGAATTGGAATTTAACCCTGCGGTCTACAATTAATAGAAGCATAATATGCAAGAAACCAATCTATCCCAAGAACGACATCAAAATCCACCATGTCTAATTCAACAAAATCACAAGGCAAGATTTTATGCAAGATGCACATGGGATAATTTCTATAGACTCTTCTAGCTACAGTGGACTCACCAACGGGGGTAGACACTTATAAGGTTCACAAAATAATTCGGGACTAACATGAAGCTTTTTGGCAAAAATAGGAGTAATAAAATAAAGAGTGGCACCTGATCTATCAATACATAGACATTAAAATAAAAAACCATTAACATATCGATGATGACATCGGGCACCTCATCCACCCCTTATCTTCCTTGAAGAGCATAGAATCTACTTTTCCGTAGAGCACCCCCTTGTTGTCCTCCTCTTTCCTTTGGACCCACATTTGCACCTTAGCCTTGTGGACGACCATCTCTACCTTTGTTTTGAGCATGAGGACAATCGATCATCTTATGACCCACTTCACCACAACCATAGAAATCATTAGAGTTTTTCAAACATAGGCCATTATGGCTCCTACCACATATTAGGCATATAGGGTTAGGCACCACATGACAACCACCTTGGAATCTTAGATTTTCATTAACAAACCTCCTATTAGGAGCATTCAAAGACCCTTGGCCTTGGAAATTGTGGCCTTGAGGAAACCGACCACCCTTGGAATTTTGGAATCCACCTTCAAAACGAGCCCTCTTGGACTCACCACTTCTTCTCTTTCTAAGCTTTTCCCCTTCTAGTTGTTTGGCATATGTATGATGTGGGAAAAATAGATATAACCTATTAACATAGCAGCAAGATACTCCTCATTAACCAAGTCGGACACAGCCGACACAAATTTGTTCATCCTAGATCTCGGCTCAACAATCAATTGTAGGGCATACTTGGAGAGTTGGTTGAACTTGAGGGTATACTCCTTCATACTCATGGAACCTTGCTTAAGGTTCATAAACTCTATCATTTTAGCCTCCCTTAGCTCGATAGGAATGAACCTGTTGAGGAATGCGGCTTTGAACTTCTCGCAAGAATAGTATCATCATCTCTCCTCTCAGACTTCCATTGTGTAAACCAAATTTAAGCAACCCCTTTAAGTTGATAGACCACTAACTCCTCCTTTTCCTCCAAAATAACCCCCATGATAGATAGCACTTTGTACACCTCATCGACGAACCCTTGGGGATCCTCATCCGTCATTGATCCATGGAACTTCGGTGGGTTCATTCAAGTGAAATTCCTCACCTTAGAAGCCGTAGTGAGAGCATGAGGGGCTTTCGTTGGTCATAGCATGAGCCAACATTGTAATAGCATCCCGAAACTCATCTTGGGATACCCCTCCACCTTGAGGAGCTTGAGGAGTGGGAGGGGCCGGTTACTCTACGGGTGCACGGGCTCTCCTTAGTCTCCCTCTTGGAATCAACATGATGTAGAATAGCAAAGAACATTCATTATGGGAAAATCCTTACACTCAACTAAAGCATGATATCGACCATGAAGAATTGAAACATTTCTTAAAACGTCTTATAGCCTCTCATTCATAGCTACGGCATCCTTCACAACCATGTATAGGACCCTAGTCGATGTGGTGTGTTGGATCTCGAGGATCATTTAATAACCTAGTGCTCTGATACCAAGTTTTTCACAACCTAGGCCTAGGTTCTAGACGTGATACAACGAATGGGGAACCCGAAAGAACCCCAGACAAGCCGCTTAGCCTATCAATCACATATCCTTGGTCACAGGAGTAAAATAACATCAACAAGAGATATGAACAAGGGAAGCGAGATTAAGGGAAGTCTTTGATAATCATAAAACATTCAAGAGTCAAACTCATAGCATAAATACATCAATTATCCAACATCACCTCTAAAATGGAATAGAACGGGGGCCAAGACACTCTCCGGGCTCACACTTATATCATCAAATGTTCAATATAAAGAAATAGCAAAATGATAGTAGTAGCATAGATAGTGTCCTCAAACTTGAGGACTCACCAAATCTTATCTCCAAAGCACCTAACTAGTCACGTGGAGGATGATCAAGAGGTGCTTTGGTCCCTACATGGTAACATCATATAGGCATAGAGTATGCATTAGTACATTTGAATGTACTAAGTATGTAGGATGCAATGCAACAAGATATAAGCCAATACGGCCAAAAATGCATAATCATAAGCAATGGATAAGTATAATATCAATACGACACGCATGACGAATGCCTGAAGTAAAACATGTTTATAAATCATATCACTTGCATAGAACATAATATGTGCGTACAAAGAGACCATAATCAACATAGATCAAGCAAATTATTACTTGGAATCCAAGGCATGTCACCCACATGGAAGGTGATTGAGGTATCCACCCCTCAACAAGATGATTGGGCATGTCATCCCACCAATAAGGTGATCGAGGTACCCACCCCTCAACGTGGTGATTGGGCATATATGTTATGATCCAAGCCAAGGGCCTAGAAGTGACATGACAAATGGAAACCCGAAGGAACTCAAACAAGCCTCTTAGCATATCAATTACAAATCCTTAGTCGCGGAAGCAAAGCAAACAATAACAAGAATATAAATAAGGGAAAAAAGGAATGAGGTAAGTCTTGACATTTATAAGGCATAAAGAGTCAAAGCTCAAAGGATAGATACATCAATTGTTCTAAAAACACCTCTAAACATAAATTAGGCGAGGGCCAACATATTTTTCGGGCTCACCCTCATAGTATTAAGATTTCAACATATAGAGAAAACATATGATAAGAGTAATATAGCTAATGTCCCTGAATTTGAGAACTCACCAAAGCTTTTCTCCCAAAACGCCAAGACTAGCCACGCGAAGGATGATCAAGAGGTGCTTCGGTTCCTACATGGTAATATATGTAGGCATAGAGTATGTGTTAGTACATTTGAATGTACTAAGTATATAGGAAGCAATGCAGCAAGACATAGAAAATATAAACAAAATGTATAGTAATAGGCAATAGATAAGTGTAATCTCAATATGACATGCATGATTAATGCTTGAAGTAAAAAAAGTTAGCTACGACTTGGAATCCTGATGATTACCCCTTATCGGTAAAGAGGTGGTCTATGTGCCAAGGCAAACCATACTTCAAACTTATTTGAACATGACCCAATTTCATATGAAGTCCCAACTGGAACATGACCCAATTCGAAAAGGATTTCATTAAGATATGTACAAAATGGATCCACTGGTATTGCAAGGGTATAACATAATCCTATGTTGGCACATAGTTTGAGGAAAGGAGTATGGACCCTTGAAGATAGTTCACTCCGACATCCAATCCATCAGTGCTAAGTCTAGTCCAATGAAATTCTTGAAATAATCATAACTTTAACAACTTATAGGAACATAGAAACATCAAATGAGTAGTTCTTAAACATCTTTGACCTATAACTGTGAGCCTAAATTCAAAATATAAGAATAGATCATCATCAAACATTACCCGTGCATTAACATCAATAGCTCTCAAGAGGTAAAATCCTTAAAAAGTATGTTAACTTAATACTTGCATAATCATTGATAATTTCATGAATTCATAATATATTTGAAAGCCTATATTCATCATAAAGTCACTTGACTTATAAAACATGTAATAACTTGAGAATTCTTGTCTTGATATTTTATCAAACACTTGGCGAGTGTGTAATGCCAGTTCAAAATCACATAATTCAACAGTGGAATAATGTGTGAAAACTCAATGAAAATCAACCCACAAACACATGGTAAAACCCTCATGTAAGATACCTTGAAATCCATCATCAAATCTCATAATAGGTTATAGATTCATTGCTCAAAACATGCATAATCAATCAACATTTCATAAAACCCCAACAAAGTTTATAGTTATAATCCATAATAAATAATACCCATAAGTAATGCAATTTGAAAACATGCAATTTTCGTAATAAGAAAGATTGGGTTCCATGGGTGAAAGGACCCAATGGATGAAACCCACATACCTCAAACTTGGATTTTCTTTATGTAGTCTTGAAGGATACGTGAAGCTTGAAGAAAGTTCTTGAGATCTAAAATTGAGATTATGTCACTTGAATTTTGGATGAAATATTTGGTAAGTGTTAGAGAGAGTTTTGAGAGTGTCTTGAATGATATAGAGTTAAAAATGGCAAAGTATAGGTTTTTTACGTATAGGAGGGCATGGGCATATGAACCTAAGGCCTTTGGTATGAAACAGAAATTGCAGCACTAAATAACACTAATCTGCACCCCTGGTGCATCGCGGCCAAAGCATGGATCGTCTCTGGAAATAGCAAACTTTGAAAAATTAATTTTCGCTAGGGATGATCTAAAATCGGGATTATACCTATTTTTCACTCAATTTTACCCCTTGATCAATAATATGAAGTTGGATTTTTGAAATCACAGATGGATTGTGAGATATATAAAAATTACGATGTGGGCATTTTCGAGGCACACTTTCAGGCATTTTTGGGGCGTTTAAATGTCATGCCCCAACAAGGTGGTCGAGATATCCAACCTCAACATGGTGATTGGGCATGTCACCCCCCAACAAGGTGGTTGAGGTATCCACCACTGAACGTGGTGATTAGGTATGTCATCCCCCCCTCCCGAACTAGGTGATTGAGGCATGTCATCGCCTCAACAAGGTGATTGGGTATGTCACCCACCAACAAGGTGTGGTCTACTTGCAAAATCATAGATACTTTTCATGAATTCAATACATATATGCAAGCCCTTAATCATCATAGACTCACTTGACTTGTAAATCATGTAATAGATCGCCAATGACTTGAGAATACTTGTCAAGACATTTTATCAAATACTTGGTAGGTGTTTAATGCTAGTTCAAAATCATGCAATTCAAGAGCGAAATCATATGAGGAAACTAAATATAAATCAACCCACCAACATATAGTAAAACCCTCATGTAAGATACCTTTAAATCCATCATCACATCTCATAATAAGTCATAGTTTCGTAGCTAAAAACATCCATAGTCTCAATAGAAAAAACCAATTCATAGTATAAGCTTGTATTGGATAAACAGGCATAATCAATTAACATTTCATGAAAAACCAAAATCATTCGTAACCAAATTCCATAATAAGAGATATCAATAGAAGATACAACTTAAAAATATGTAATTTTCATAAAAAGGAAGATTGGGCTCTATGGGTGAAAAGACCCAATGGATGAAACCCACATACCTCAAACTTGGATTTTTCTTGAGATGAGCTTGAACAGAACTTGGAGTTTGAAGAGAATCCTTGAGTTCCAAAATTAGGTTTGAAACCTTTGAGATTTGAGTGAAATATTTGGTTGTCTTGGAGAGGTTTTTGAGAGGGTCTCCAGTGATATAAAGTTGAAAAATGGCTAAGTATAGGTGTTTTCATGAATAAGTGGTCATGGAGCTATGACCCTAATGCCCTTCAGCCGGAATAGAAAAATAAGGGAAAAACTGCACTGGTCCCCGTCGTGCTATCACTAAGTCCTTCAACACTAATCTGCGGCCCATGCGCATCACGACCAGGGCGCGAATGGCCACTTGAAATCAATTTTTTATGAAAAATATTTTTCACTACGAGTCCTCTAAAATTCAGATTATACCAATTTCCTAATCAATATTTTTCCCTGATCGAGAATATGAAGATGGATTTTTGATATCACGCACGGATTTTGAAATATATGAAAATTACGTTTATGGGCATTTTCGAAGCATATTTTTGGGGCATTTCAGGTCCAATTAGGACTATTGGTGTCAATGTCAAGGAACCCAAGGTCATAACTATAAGGCGATGACACCTTCAGAGACAACAATCGCAGAGGATATTATGACAAAAACAGGGGACAGGATCGAAATGTTGATTGGGGTCATAGAGATGGCTACAAAAATGGTCCTAATGCGCCACTACATAATCGTGACATCAGTTCTAGTAGTTCCAGAGTTGAGGAAATATTTAACTGACTTTTCAAGTAGGCTGACGTACAGGATGAGACCTTGAGGGGATAAAGTCTGACATCTCTAACATTAATCAGAAAATTGAGTCTCATTTTATTGCTATCAAGAAGTTGGAGCAACAGTTTGGTCAAGTATCAACTCAACTCAACCAGTAACAGAAAGGTACATTACCTAGAAACACAGTTTAGAATTTAAAGAATAAAGGACAATATATGGCGGTGACTCCTTGTGGTGGCAAGAGTACTATTGATCCTCCCATGCTGGTAGATGATGATGATGTTCAAGAGGAGACAGTTGAGGTTAAGGATGTAGATACCGGAGCTGATCGTGCCAAGCATGGACTAAGTGATGCTGCAAAGGTGCCACAGAAGCTGAAGCCCATTCCTAGACCTCCTCTTTCCTTCCCTTAACGAATCAAAAAGAAGGAGGAAGATGATAAGTTCAAGCACTTTCTCTCTATAGTGAAGCAACGCTCCATCAACTTCTCTCTCATTAAGGCATTGGAAAAGATTCCAGGAAATGCAAAGTTTATTAAGGACTTGGTTACAAAGAAGCGCACTGTGAGTTAGGAGCTCTCTCAGGAGCTTCAACATTGTAGGGCAATTGCTACAAGGTCCTTGGTGCAAAAGAAAAAAGATCCCAGTGCTTTAGCCATACCCTGTACTATTGGAGATCTAGAGTTCGCAAGGGCATTGTGTGATCTCGGGGTTCCAGCATAAATCTGATGCCCCTTGCGATCTTCAAGAAGCTAGGATTGGCAGCCCCTACTATGACGATCATGCAATTGTTGATGGCTAACCACACGATGAAAAAGCCTGTGGGGACACTGCATGACATCATTGTTAAAGTGGATAAATTCATATTCCCCCCATACTTTGTGATCCTGGATTGTGAGGTTGACTTCAAAGTCCCAATCATCTTGGGAAAGCCCTTCCTAGCCACTGGATACACCTTGGTGAACATAGAGAGAGGCTAAATAAAGTTTAGATTGGATAAAGATGAGGTCACGTTCGGCAAAGAAGGATGATGATCTCAGGTAGTCTTTGTTATTAAGAGTATTGATAATGCAAATCCAGGGGTACCACTAGAGATAAGATTGGGTATCGACACACTGGAAGTAGTGTTGATGAACTATGAGGGTGATGACATCCCAGATTATGAGGAGCCAGTGAAGGGGTTGGAGGTATCCTATGCCCCTAAACACAAAGCTAAACTGGAAATGGACTTATAGAATCGAGAGGCACCACCTATTAAACCATCCATTGAGGAGCCACCAGTGCTAGAGTGGAAGGCTCTTCCATTATATCTTAGATATGCATTTTTGGGTACCAATAACACCTTGACAGCCATAGTTGTTGTGCACCTAAATGACGAACAGGGAAATGCTCTGGTTATGATGCTTAAGCAGTTCAAGAAGGCCATTGGGTGGATGCTTGCGAATATCATTGGTATCCCTCCTCGGAAATATACTCACAAAATTCAATTGGTCAAGGACTACAATCTAAGTATTGAGCATCAAAGGAGTCTCAACCCCCCTATGCAAGAGGTCATTCGCAAGGAAATCATCAAGTGGTTAGACGTAGGGTTGATCTATCCAATTGCCAATAGGGAAAGAGTAAGCCCAGTTCAATGTATTCTGAAAAAAAAGGGTATCACCATGGTCCAAATGCTAGCAACGAGTTGATTCCCATGCAATTAGTCATTGGGTGGATGGTGTGCATGGACTATAGAAAGCTCAATATATCAATAAAAAAGTACCACTTCCCTATGTCATTCATGAACCAAATGTTAGATCAACTGGCTAGAAAGGGTTGGTATTGCTTTCTAGATGGTTACTCAGGCTACAACCAGATCACCATTGCTCCAAATGACCAAGAAAAGACAATGTTCAAATTGCCCCTATGGCACCTTCGTATTCAAGAATATGTCATTCGATTTGGGTAATACACTAGCAACATTTCAAAGATACATGATGTCCATTTTCCCAGACATGGTGGAGGACACTATTGAGGTCTTCATGGATGACTTTGGTATGGTTAGTGGCTCATTCGAGTATTGCTTGAATCACTTGCTTGTCGTGCTTAGAAGATGTGAGAAATGTCATCTGGTTCTAAATTATGAAAAGTGTCACTTTATGGTAAAGGAGGACATTCTATTAGGGCATAGGATCTTTATCAAGGGAATTGATGTTGATAGAGCTAAAGTGGAGGTGATTAAGAAGCTTCCCCCACCCATCTCTATGAAGGGTGTGAGGAGCTTCCTGGGCCATGCAGGATTCTACAAGTGTTGACATTGTGCAAACTACTTGAAAAGGATGCTAAGTTCATGTTTGATGAAGCATGCCTAAAAGCCTTTGAAGGATTGAAGTTGAAGTTGATATCGGCTCCTTTCAGTGTAACTCCACACTGGTCAAAGCCCTTTGAAATCATGTATCAGGCGAGCGGGTTCACGCTTGCTGTAGTGTTGGGTCAGCGCCAGGAGAAGATATTACATCCCATATACTACGATAGCACAGCCCTGAATGCACCCCAAAAGAACAACACTGTCACTAAATAAGATCTATTTGCAGCAGTCTTTGCATTTGAAAAATTCAGGTCGAATCTCTTTGGGACCAAAGTCATTATGCACACAGACCACTTTGCATTGCAGTACTTGATGGAAAAGATGGATGCAAAACTGAGATTGATTCGATGGGTACTTCTTATTCAAGAGTTTGACTTTGATGTTATCAACAGAAAAGGGATCGAAAATTGGGTCGTAGATCATCTCTCAAGATTAGAAGATAGAGCCATGGCAAAGTTGGAGGATGGATTGGAAATTTATGATTCATTCCCAGATAAGAGAGTCTTGGCAGCATACATGATTTAATACCATGGTTTGCAGACTATGCAGACTACTTGGTTAGTGATATTGTGCCACCAGACTTGAATACCCACCAGCACTGCAAGTCCTTGTTTGATGTGAGAAAATTATTTTGGGATAATCCATACCAATTTTGTGTCTGCACAGATAGGATTATTCATCATTGTGTTCCTGAGGTCGAGATTATGAGTATCCTAGAGGCATGTTACTCGTCTCTAGTAGGTGAGCATCATGGTGGAGTTAGGACACCACATAAAATCATGCAGGATAGATTCTATTGGCCAACCATCCACCAAGATACTCACGACTATGCCAAAGTATGTGATATTTGCCAGAGAGAAGGTGGTGTTTCCCGCAAGCATGAGCTCCCTCTAAACCCTATCATGGTGATTAAATTATTTGATGTGTGGGGAATTGATTTCATAGGTCCATTTTTGCTCGTATAAGAACAAGTATATATTGCTGACTGTGAACTATGTATCAAAATGGGTGGAAGTAGTTGCTCTCCTCAAGAATGAAGGCGAAAATGTCATAGCGTTTCTGAAAAGAACATTTTCTCAAGGTTTGGCTCCCCTCGGACGATCATTAGCGATAGTGGCGCTCTTTTCAGCAACAGATTGTTCAAGGCTAAAATAACTCAAACTTTCCTAGGAATTCCCCCTTAATCGTAATTCCCTTATATCTCAAATCGAGGATATTTAAACACCCCTCCAAATAGCTCGGAAAGACCCTATGATGTATTTTTGTTAAATATCTAAAGATCCATGCAGAATTTTGCAAATTCGTCTTCATATTTTGTTCAAAATGAAAAATTTTGTGGAAAGATGAATACCTACAAGGTATACTTTGTCCATGCCAAAAAAAATAATTTTTCGTGAAACTTTGCAAAAACAGTAGCTATCCGCAACGGGCCTGTGATGCGGACTAGTTCAAGATTTTTGAAAATTGTTCTTTTTACTCCAAGGTAATTGGCTAATAACCCTATACCTATATACATGAAAATCCCTCATTTTCAAGACATTTTGAACCCTAAAAACTAACCAAAAACCTCTCAAAATCCACTCTAATATTCATCAAATTTTCCATCTATTTTCAAGGTTTTCAAGTAGTCTTGTTGGAATTCAAGGAACCAAGTCAAGCCCAAAGTCCTCCTCAAGATTCAAGAGTCCCAAAACTCACCCGGATCTAAGGATTTCATTCAAGATTCAAGTCTCCATTTCAAATCTTCTTCGAGAAACTCTCCAAAGTCAAGGTATGTGGGTTTCTTTCATGGGTTCCTTTCGCCCATGATGCCCAAGATTCCTTTCCAAAAATTGCATGATTTAAAGTTGATTTACTCATGGGTCTTACTTATTATGAATTTCACTGTATAGTAAGTTGGGGTTTATGAAATGGTGATTATTTTAGCATATTATGAGCTAAGAATCTGAGACATATTGTAAGATTTGATGAAGGGTTTCGATGTATTTAACTTGAGGGTGTTACCAAGTATCTATTGATGGTTTTACACTAAATTTTCTAGCTTGATTCCACTCTTGAATTGTATGGTTTACACTAGCATTATGCACCCGCCATGTGTTTGATAAAATGCCTTTTTAAGGATTCTTTAAGTTTTGATGATCTATTGGTTGATTTACGATCTAAGAAACTCTATGATGATTATGGGATTTCTAAATATATTTTTAACACATGAAAATGTTGATGATGTTGTAAAGCCGAGTTTAAGACTTTTCTTAAAGATTTTACCTCTTGTGAGACCTTTAATGTTGATGTTGATGCAAGGGTAATGTTTGATGATTAACTATTCTTATGTTTAAAGTTGGGCTCACCATTAGAGGTCAAGGATGTTTTAGAGATACTCATGTCATGTTGTTATGCTTCTTGCTAATTATTAAAGTTGTGATTACCTTATATATTTCATGGGATTAAGCTTAGCACCGATGGATGGAGGGTTTGATCTCTTTCCTTGAATTTTTGGCACCATAGGGCAATGTTATACCCTTGCAATACTAGTGGATCCATTTAGTACACTTTCTCTTAAAAATACTTTTTGAAATGGGGAGGTTCCTAGTAAGGAAGGTCACTTAATCCGAAATGGGGCGAGACCCCGTAAGGTGAGATAAGGTCATAAATCCTTTACGAAATGGGCCAGACCCCGTAAGGAGGGTTACTTCATCCGAAATGGGGTGGGACCCCATAAGGTGGAGTATGGTTTAGCTTGGCAAGTAGACCACCTCTTAACCACTGAGGGGTAATCATCGGGATTCCATGTCATAGCTCGCTTGGTCTTATTCTATGTCGGTTGAGGTCTCTTTCCACACTCACGTATTATGATCTATATAAGTTGAGGGATTGCAAGCATGTTTTACTTCAAGCATCATTCATACATGTCATATTGTATTATGTTATTCATTGCTTATGCTATGCATTTTGACTATGTTGTCTATCTCTTGTTGCATTGCATCTTACATACTTAGTACATTCAAATGTACTAATGCATACTCTAGGCCTACATGATGTTACCATGTAAGAACCGGAGCTCCATTTGATAATTTTCCTCCTCCACGTGGCTAGTACAATATATCTCAAGCTAGTTGGTGAGTCCTCTATTCTGGGGACAATAGTCTATGTTCTTATGCCATTTATTGATACTCACCTTCTTTATTATATACTTTGACTATGAGGGTGAGCCCGGTTGCTTGTTTTGGCCCCCGCTCTTATCTATGTAGTAAAGGTGTTTTGGACATGTTATCTATCTGTGCTATGAGCCTTGACTCTCTTGCTTCTTGATGTTTATGATATGAAGCTTTCTCGTAGTCCCTATGCCCCTTATTTCAAACCTTTTTATGTCATTTACTTGCTTCTGCGACCAAGTATATGTGATGATATGTTAAGAGGCTTGTTTGGGGTCCTTTTGTGTTCCCCATTCACCGATCACGTCTAGGCCCTAGGCTTGGGTCGTGACAAAGGCCCTACTTGAAAAATATGAGGTAAAACATCGAGTGGCAAAATCTTACCAACCGCAGACAAGCGGGCAAGTGGAGGTGTCCAATAGGGAAATCAAAAATATTTTATCTAAGACTGTGAATGCAAACCGGACAGATTGGCTATGGAAGCTTGATGACGTGTTATGGGAATACCAACTGCATTCTAGACCCCTATAGGCATGTCTCATTACCAACTTGTCTTTGGGAAAGCCTGTCACTTACCAGTAGATCTTGAGCATAAGGCGATGTGGCATTGAAAAAGTTAAATTTCTACACTGGAATGAAGAAGCAAACTCTAGGCTAAGCCAACTCAATGGGCTTGATGAATTTCTTTTGAGGGCATATGAGAGCTCAGCCTTATACAAACAAAGGATGAAGCTGCAGCATGATCATCGCATAGAGAACTATAAATTAGCACCAGAGGACTTAGTGTTGTTATGCAACTCTAGGCCAAAGTTTTTCCCTGGGAAATATAAGTCCAGATGATTGGGACCCTTTAGGATATCACATGTCTTCGACTATGGGGCCATCGAGTTGGAGAAGAGAAATAGTAGAAAGTTCAAAGTGAATGGTCAAAGAGTCAAACCATATCTTAGCAATGTTGAGGAAATAAAAATAATGGAAGGATGGACACTTGGTGAAGTCTGAGCAATCAAGTTATCCAAATCATGTCGCGATAATAAATCAAGCGCTCTTGGAAGGAAACCCAAGGTAGAGATTAGCGCTTAGGCACCCAAGTATGTTATTTTTTACCCCTATGCTTTATATTCCATTTTTGGTACATTAAAGACAATGCAACTCTTTTTCGATAGGGTGCGTGTAGTTATAGGCCTTAGTGAAGTCTGAGTAATCTTGGCCTATAACTATCCCAAATTTCGAATCTTAGGGGTTTTCTTTTCTATGTTCTTCTTTCCCAAGGATATTTAATTTGTATTGAGCAGACATGTTTAGGATGTGTAGGTAGTATTAGTAGCATATAGTACTGATTTCTTTGGCATATGTTGGTTTTTGTGCTTTTGTGTGAAAAATGATACCCACCAAAATTATATTAGTCAGTGTTGATAGCGACCATGTATGTTTGATTGTTGACAGTGTTTCTTCTAATAAGTGAGAATAAATTATAATAAAAGCATGATCTGAGAGTCTTTGTCGATAGTATAATCAGTGCTAAATTCATATACTATGTTTCAATTCAAAACTTTCCCTATTATTCTGACTTAGACTGTAGGTTAGTTGGTTAGGAAATGATTCTTAGGTCGTTGTTCAAATTAGTCCACTTAGCCTAAATTACCAACCAAATGTGTAATATATCCTTTGATCCTAATGTTTGAGCCTTACATGTACACTTTCTTTGTAAAATTTTAAATTACCTAGCCTTATTAGATGTAAAATTCTAAATTGGCTCCGGTCCTTCCATGAACATTGTGCACCTTGACTGAGGAAAAAAACCTTAAGTTAGAGGTGGCTACCAAAAGTGGCCCTAGTCCCTAGGTTGGATAATGTGCACTTTGACTCCGACCAAAAGCCTAAGTTGAGGGTGGCTGGTGTAAGGGTAAACATAAAATGAGGGGTGGTGTAAGGGTAAACACAAAATGAGGGGGAAGCTAGTGATACATAAAAAGGGGATAAAAATGTGCTCTAGGTGCAAGAAAAATGAGTGATGCCTAATCATAAAGCTAAAAAGAAACAATGATGTAAAAACAAAAGGCAAAAAGCTGAAAAACTAAGAATGAGGCACCTAGAAAACTTGATATAGGAGAAAGGGAGAGTGAGGTGAAAAATGGCAGTGCTGGTAGGGCAAAAATGTAGAAAGATATAGTGTCAAGGAGGTCCTTTATGTCCCCAACATATCATAGCAAAGCCCCCTGAGCCTATGTTACAAGTCAATAAAGTCCTAAAGTGATCCTAGTCCAAGTAGTCAAAGGTCATAGTCATGAGTATAGGGAAAAGCATATGGTATTGAGCATGGTATTTGAATGTCTTTTGTGAGAGAAAGTGATTTTACATAGTCCCAAGCATTGAATCTGAAAATATCATCATGAGAGAGATATGACACTTTTTTTTTGTGATGGCACTTGTATTGCATTATTGACATTGGTCTAACTCAGTAAGCGTTAGTTGTTGATAATTTTCTTGCTTTTCATTATTGCACTATCACATATGTTGGTTTGTATTGCTCTGCTTGATAGCTATCTGATGTATATTTAAAGTGGTGAGGCTATCTGTGTTGAAGTTTGATATGATGTATGTCATTAGATTGAAGTCTGTGTGTTACTGTACTACTTATAGAGATTGAGTCTGTCGCTTGAGGAAAAGCCACAATTTTAAGTTGAGGGTTTGATGTGCTGTAAGAATATAACATTTTTTATGCTTAAGACTTGGAATTTTGTGTCTTCTCAAAGTGATGTTAGTAGGTTTGATGTGTTTTCATGTTTGTTTTGCAGGATTACAGGATTAGCTTGATTTTTAGGCTAAGTATGCAAGTTTTGCAGAAAATGAGGTTCCACGAGAACCTTTACGCATTGTGGAAAATTTCACGAGCCGTAGAGTGGGTCTCATACAAAATTCCAGGGAAGCGTGATTTTTTGAAATTAAGTCTACGAACATGTAGACGAGCCGTAGAAGATTTTACGAGTCGTAGACTTGGTGTCGTGCCCTGAGGATCACAAAGTGGGGAGCTACTGAAAAGTCATCAGATGAAATCCTTTATGGGCCATAAAACTTTATACGGCCTGTAGATAGGTGTGATTGAATTCAACCCCAAAATTGTAAATGAAATCCACAAAGCCCTAACTATGGGTCATAAAACATTATTAGGCCCGTAGAAGTGCCCGTAGAGCCTGACAACCTAGCTATCCTATTTCATTTTGGTTTTGTATTTATAAGTCTATAAGTATGTTTTTCAGGTTATAAGGAACATTAGAGAACAATAGAGAATAATAGAGAGCTTGAGAGGAACACTTGTGAAAGATTATTTTGTGTCTTTAATTCAATTCAGTGATTCTTGGTGAAGAGCTTGGATTTATTATTTTTTCTTTTGTATAACTACTCAATTATGTTATTCAAATCATGATTCTTGCATCTACATTGATCATGAGTAGCTAAATCCACAACTAGGACTGTGGGAACCATGAAGAACTAACAAGGTAAAATTGGATAATTCATCATTCTTGAAAAGTGTACGTGCATGTATTGATTAATTCTATTTGGTTTGAATGCTTTTTAACAATGGCTAACGTTAGTTTTCGCCTAATGTTACTGACTAGATCAAAGTATTAATGAATAGGAAAAGAGATTTATTAATAGGGTTTGATTGATGTTTCTCATCTAATCAATCAAATTAGGCAAGGGGAGGTTGTACTGGAAAAGTAGGTTGGGTCAGTAATGTCACACTACGGGATGGATCAAATCACATAGTGAAATTTACTTATCACCTGGATCAAAGGGTTTCATAAACTTAACTTACTGTTCTGCATACTACACACTTAAAAAGAATTTGATTATCTAGTGACACTAAGTTAGGGAATCATGGGGAACACAATACCCTAGTTACTCTTCATATAGATTTCATACTTGGTTTAGTTTAGAAATACTTTTCATAGTTGTCACAAAGCCCCTTTTTTGGGAGATAAGTAGGTCAACCCATCCGAATTGCATTAAATTTTTCTAAGTCATCATATTCCCTATGGGTTCGACTCTAATCTTGTTCAGGTTATATATTTTGACAACGACTACTTTAGACTTCAAAAAGGTGGTATAGCTTGGGCGACATCAATAGGCTGACTAAGCAAGAAAAGTAAAGATAATATAAAATGCTAGAATTTTTTCACAACAGAGGTCAAGAATGGAATCATAAAGGTCAACTCATTAGCATACCAAAACCAGAAAAGAGCTAGTTAACACTAACTAAACACGTCTAGACCCCCAAAATCCTAAGAGGTACACTTATACACAAGTTCAAATAAAAATTTTAATGGATCCCTATAAGGTCGACAGGTAAACAATGAAGAGAATTTGAGGAAACTTTCACTACTATCATAACCTTCTATAGACTTGAACCAATTTAATTGATTACCATAGACTTTAACCCTGATAAAATATGGGCCAAGGACTATGGAGGTGAAAAGATATGTCGTGGACTCTAATCTAAGTGGAAAATACACCGAGAACTCAAAGCAAGGTGAAAGAATATAATAATGACTCTAACCAAAGCACAGAATACATTGAGCACTCTAACCAAGATAACAAGATACTCTATGGACTATAACTAAGCTAAATTGTACACTGAGGACTCTAACCAAAAAATATAAAAACCAAGAAAATAGAAAAAGTTAATGGACTCTAAATCAAAGAGCTGGGGTTGATACTTTAATTAAATTTGAAAGAGTGAATAGGAGAATTGAACTAGGAAAAAAATAAGAGTGGGATGAATTTCAAATTAGTAACCAAATGAACACCCAAGGGAGAATCCACATGGTGCACCATCAATAAAGAACTTTAAGATCAAAGGAAACTCATCCCATGTTGACGAATAGCCTCCAAAATAACAGTCACATAACACTAGAGATGATGCAACAGGGTATTATGGATAATAGGTATCTAATACTGGGTTACCACCTATATAAGGCGTAGACTATCAGATCCTAGTCTTCTACAACAGTCTATAGGGAGCTAAGCCATCCAATACGACATTGGAATAAAATTTGACTATTAGCTTCAAAATTCTTAAGTTTATAGGAAGCACTAGCCTATGACTAGACTAAGGCAAAATACGCTTACGATAAATTAATAAATATATACTAAGTACACACCAAGGTAAGGATGGTCTTTGACAGTAAAACCAATAAGGTACTATCCCCAAAAGTCAATTAAATAGTCTAAAGTAGGATTTCTAGAAAATTAAGCATGATCAACAAAATACCACCACTAAATTCATACAAATCAACATACACTTATATCATCAAGCTCAATTTAAGAGACGAAAAGCTATAACGACCTTATAGAAGACCATAAAAGCTCCAAATTATAATTTCAAAGCTTTTTTCCTTCATATGTTCTCAAAATTCTATCATGGTATCAACACTAGAACCCCAACATTAATACGATCACATAGACAATAAAAATATACAAAATAGAGATGGATCAAAATTAAAGTCTAAAATCGAAACATAATATACGCACTAAAAATTTTTAGAATGTGACTACAAAAGAAAGTTCTAATTACCTCTTCGAACGTGTATTCCAAAATAGGCCACAATTTGAAGCTCGAAATAGCCAAATATGGAACATGTTAACCATTTAAAACCATGAAAGGAGAGGATTGGCAGCTTCTTAGAGGCCAAAATTATCTAAAATGAAGGTCCCTCAATAGTCCCCAAATACTTCCACACGAAGCCTCACAAATATGAACAATCCAGACATTGAATCACTAAAATCATAGCTAAAACATAAGTGATATCGCCTTTTAAAAACTTTCAACATAGCTAATTTTTGTCCATCTTTTAAATAAAATATAAGAAGAAATACACTTTACGAACATAAAGGGTCAAGGCCACAACCCTTTTTGAAAGCGAAGCTTGATCCGCGATCACGATTATCAAAGCTCCTGACCTCTGTGAACATAAAGGTGAAGATTCATAACCTCCACGAATGCAGTGCCTACGCATGAATGCAAAGAACAAATGAGTCCTACAGAAGCTTATGCACATCAGTTAATTTTGTCAGATTAGAAATTGTTTGATGGGGTGCTAGTGATTCGTTTAAAACCCCGTGCTTATAAATGAACTACGTTATCCCACCAAATTTGTATTTCAGACTCAAGGGTGAAGTTAAAATTTTCAATGAAGGTTGTCTCAACAAAAAGTGAGTCCTATACCCAGTTCTTTTTTGGCCAAAGTCTGTAAAGGGCTCAAAGTTAGTTTGAGATCCTCAAAAACTGCACAAAAGATCATTTTAGAACAAACTCGACATCCCAAAGCTAATTACATTGATGAAATCTTTATTCGTGCATAATTTCCAGGAATATTGATCAAGATCAAACTTTGTCAAAGGCCTAAATGACAAAATATCTAACAGCACAAACTCACATCAAAAGTCTTGAAAATCATGTTGACTATGCCGCTAGCTTAAGATAAACCTTCTAAAGCTAATGGGATTGTTAGAATTGCATCCCCAAGTTGTTTACCTAAAGTTTTTCCCTATACCGACTATTCATATTTTATAAGTTTCAAAACATAGAAACTTGCATCAAATCCAAACGAAAAATTACATAACCAAGTTGTCAATGTCAACAAGTCATAAATAATTTGGTGTCACTACAATGATGCTCTAAACGACAAACAGAAGGCACTTACATAAAAATAATCTCAAGGCTCATTATAATTTGTATCACGTAAAATTAGGATAAAGAGAATAACATATAACTAGTCTTAGTATGGGGAATAATACAAGTGTTTAATGAAAATTTTTGGAACATAAATGGTGAATTATCAATTTTTAGTGGATAACTAAAATTCATTTTAATTGTTTTCATAATATTATAAGGAGCCACAATAAATATTTTTGTGGTTCCTATAGTGCTCATATTTAACTAGGGCTCAATATCTCTTATCTTGGGGAAAAGGCATAAGGACTTAGAGTTTGAAAGGGTTTACCGATGCTTCAAAAGTGAATTCCAATAGTTTTTGTCCAGGGTATCTTTAGAGGAACACCCCCACGAGCCATGGAGGTGGTCATAGAGTGGACCTTGGCTATTTTCTGGCTTGCTCTAGATTCCTAAGATGTTCAAGGATAAATGTCCCTCCATATAGGCATTCATGGCTCATGGACCTCACCACTAGCCATGAAAAGGCTTATGAAAAGAGGCCCTTTCCTTGGTTGCCACTGCCTTGTCCAAGGGTGCTACCATGGGAACCACCATAGCTTGTCATACCTCGGGTCATGGTGTGGTCTGTAAAGGCACACTTGGCCTTGGTTGGGACTCCTTTATCTTGGAAATCACCGTTTCATGTCTTGGGTCCGGTTCACGGAGGCCAGCACGGACCATGAAGTCTTCCATGGTGATGCCCAGGTCATTTTATACTCCATTTGATTAAAGGCTCTTTGGTAATTTGGTTCACTCCCTAGACTTTTTATGAATACTTTGGCCTCTAAATAAGTCCATACACTTCTCCTAACACCCATTTCAAGCTAAACACTTAATCTATTCCATCAACTTCTAAGAATTTCTCTCAAAGTCACTTCTTCAAAACATTCAAGCTACAGTTCTTATGGACTGCCAAGATCAAGTTTAATCCACCTCAAACCCCTTCATTCTATCAAGATATGTGTGATTTCATTCATGATTACCTATCAATCATGAAGCCCAAAAATTTATTTCTCTTATTTCATGATTTCTAAGTATGGTTTCATTCATGATTACCTTCCAAACGTAAATCCCAAAAATCTGTTTCTCTTATTTCATGATTTCTAAGTATGATTTGAAAGTGAATTTTATGATTTGGTTTCTAATTGAAGAAAATTATATTTTGGGTTGATTTTAATTGATGATTTTAGAATTCTTATTATTTCAATTTACATGAATTTTTATAAATTTGAATATGCATGTCCCTTTTAAGGATGAATGTATGCATGGTAATTTTAAGTGTAATTCAAACGTTAATTTCTTCAAGGGTTAAGTATGATTTAATCTTATTATCATATTTTAAGTATGAATTTCAAGTACCTATGTTATTCCTTCATTCCTCATAGCATGCATGAACAAGTTTATTTATGAGATTTATGATGTGCGTTATTATCGAATTATGATTATGATTATGATTTCAAGGCAAGTATGGTTATGACATGAATGTGATCACATAATGTCTATGATATGACTTTGAACACTTATCGGTGTATATACACCACTATGTACAAGTATATTTGAGTTATTCCTATGCATGAAAGTCATGAATTAAAGTATGATTTGGCTTTTAAGACCAAGCATATATGCCTATGATTTGAAATGACTTATGATTCTTCTACAAGCATATATATATATATATATTGTAGGTTGTGGCTTGACCTAAGGGTTCCTTATATAAAGCCTTTCTGTCTCATAACTATGTGCCACCGTAAAATCATGTTTTTTTAATATGAATGATTACGTACATGAGACCCACTCTCCGAAATGGGTGGAGCTCGTAAGGTGAAGTATAGTCTACTTTGGCGAGTAGCATACTCTTTCTTTGGTATAGAGGCAACATCGGGATTTCATGTAATAACTCACATGCTCTTACATGTCTATTGAGGTCCTATCCTCACTATGTTTATATATTATGGCATCTTGATATGGCATTGTTTTCTATATAATTCACTTCTATACATATTTGTGCCCTTGTCGTCTAATATTGAAATGCGGACTATCATGTTCATATGCATTGCATGCCCGTATACTTAATACATTCAAATGTACTAATGCATACTTTTGCCTACATGATCTAACCTGTAGGATCCAAAGACTTTCCCATTCCCTCTTCATGGCTAGATTTGATTGTGGAAGTTTGCTTGTGGTGAGTCTTTTATTCCAAGGACAATACTCATCTTCTCTCTAGCTATGCTATGTTATGGCCATTTATGATACTTTATGTTAAGGCTGAGGCCAAAACATATCTTGGCCCCTGTCCCATTATGAGTAGAGTCGTTGTTGGACACTTTGTTATGTACAAATCATGCTATGCTACGTTCTATGGAGGTTATTCCCAAGTCCTTACCCCATGCTTTGTTGTCATGTGTGATGTATAGCAAGATAATGGAAGTCCTAAATCCCTACTTCCCATAGAGTGCGTCCCATGCTCCCTTCCCTTAGACTTGTTGAAATTATGTGATGCTAATTCCATGCCCCTATCCCATAGAATGTGTCCTACTTTTCCTACCCCTTAGTCTTGTTTGATGATGCTTATTCTACTCTTTCGAACTAATGGCGTGCTTAAGTATGCTAAGAGACTTGTTTGGGGACTTTCGAATTATCATTCACCATGTTACATCAAGGCCCTATACTTGGATCGTGACAAAAGGAAAGATTATATATTTTATGTTCTAATTTGGACTGAGAAAAATGCCCTAGCCTATGTGTAGCATTTCTTCTATCCTAGAAATCATATTAGGTTTTCATAAAATATCTGTCCCCCCAAGTATGAGCGAGTTCGTCAAGTCCAATTCTACTCTCTTCTAATTACGTAGTGTGATCTTGGAATCACTACATAGTACTCCAATAATAGAGTCAGACTTGCTTGAAGATATCTGTTTATACTTTAGGAGGTATTCCTTGATTTAATAAATTTCAGCACGTTTTAGATGTTGTACATATTTTTGTTCGTTGTTTATGATTTATATAAATAATACATTTGTAGATTGTTTCCAATGTGTGATATTTTCTAATAGTAGGATGGTGTGGAGTATGACCTCTATCCTTAACCAGAGTTCTTCAGTTTAAACCCATCAAAATGTGAAAATTACATATCGGAAGCTTGTTCCTAAAAATGGACCTTTCAATTTGCAAATCCGAATTTAATCAAATCCTATTACAATTACTAGATCTCATGGAAAAAAAAAGTTGTTCAGTTTTAACAAGCTAGATTGGCTCCTCGAGTGTGTACTATGTAGAGATGTCCAATATTTATGATTTAATCAAAAACAATTGAGTAGAATAAGAATGTTGTTGAAAAGAAACAAGAAAAATAAATAAAAAAATGATGGCAAAAATTTTTAATCTAATTAGAGGAACATCCATTTGGTAGTTGGGGATTGTTATTCTTGAAATGAGTGCAGTGCCAAAAAAGTATAAGACAGCCGTAGAAGTCACCTTAAGGATCCATAAGCAACCAACCAGACAGGTAGTGTGTGGACATGTTGTTCTCCATGAGTTAATTATTTGAAAAATATTGATGGTCTAACATTTTACCTGGTCGGGACTCTTTGTACTTTGTTCCATTAACCAACAACAAATATATTCATGAGGATTGCAGCAGCATTGTTTGTATTCATTTGGAAATTTCCATCTCATGCATGCAAGATTAATAATTTTATAATGTTTTCTGAAACAGTAAGAAAGCTTCAACGTGACGGTTGGGGACAGTAAATTCAACTTTCACAGCATGGTGAATTTACCAAGAATAGGGACAATAGTCAAAAGAATATAAAAATAATATATTTAGTAGGAAAAGTGAAACACTAGCGCAAATTCATGGTAACATTTTTGTGGTAGAGTGAACCTTTAATTAATTCCTCGTAAAATGTTGCCACTTTTATGTTGCTATTTCTCTATAGATCTAATTAATTTTAGGGTCATTTGATTGTTGGTTATAATACTCTTTTCGTCTATCTTTGTTTGTCCTCTATATTATTTTAGGATATTCAACAATACTTGTGTTAGGTAATATTAACCATGCATTTAGAGATAGCATTATTTATTGAACAATTATTTATTTATTCAATTCAATAAAGTGTTACATTAAACAGATCAATTTGTCATATATGTGTCCTTAATTTATATAGTAGATGATTTGGTGTATAAAGTTTGAGTTTATACACAGAAGATCAACTCATCGCTTCTTATAAGTTAAAATCATAGCTCACAATCTAGATGAAAATTTGGACAAACCATTGGGAAGAGTGTAGCACAAGATTATATGTAATTTATCTTGATTATGAGAATGATATAGCTCTAACTTCTCATGCTAGTACATTTTGTATATATTGAGCGGGACCAAGTAGAGATAAATGTTTTGGACTGACTAATAAAAACATATTCTCTAAACTATTAAATGTACTTATATTCTTAATCCTGATATAACGATTATGAGTTGTATATATTACTTATCATTT